>CM038142.1:443405828-444005828 GCA_021437245.1 Aegilops speltoides
AACGAGATGGGATCCATGTATGAGAACAAAGTATGGATTTTGGTCGACTTGTTCGATGATCGGCAAGCCATTGAGAATAAATGGATCTTTAAGAAGAAGACTGACGATGGTAATGTAACGTTTATAAAGCTCGACTTTGTTGCGTAAAGGTTTTCGACAAGTTCAAGGGTTACTACGATGAGACTTTTCACCAGAAGCGATGCTTAAGTCCGTCCGAATCATGTTAGCAATTGCTGCATTTTATGATTATGAAATTTGGCAATTGGATGTCAAAACGATTCTTGAATGGATTTGGAAGAAGAGTTGTATATGATGCAACCGTAAGGTTTTTGATACAAAAGGTGCTAATAAAGTGTGCAAGCTCCAAGTGATCCATTTATGGACTGCAAGCATCTCGAGTTGAATAAACGCTTTGATAGTGTGATCAAAGCATATGGTTTTATACAGAGTTTTGGAGAGCCTCAGATTTACAAGAAAGTGAGTGGGAGCTTTGTAGCATTTCTCGATATTATATGTAGATGACATATTATTAATTGGAAATGATATAGAATTTCTCGGATAGCATAAAGGATACTTGAATAAAAGTTTTTCTATGAAAGACCTCTGAAGCTGCTTACATATTGGGCATCAAGATTTATAGAGATAGATCAAGATGCTTAATAGGACTTTCACAAAGCACATACCTTGATAAAGTTTTGAAAAGTTCAATGGATCGTGCAAAGAAAGGGTTCTTGCCTATATTACAAGGTGTGAAGTTGACTCAATGTCCACCACAGCAGAAGATAGAGAGAAAATGAAAGATGTTCCTTATGCTTCAGCCATAGGCTCTATCATGTATGCAATGTCAGGTACTGACTCGACGATGCTTAGCAATAAGCTTAGCAGGAGGTAACAAAGTAATCCAGAATGGATCATCGACAGCGGTCAAGAACATCCCAAATACCCGAAAAGAACTAAGGATATGTTTTCGATATGAAGGTGACAAAGAGCTAGTCGAAATGGTTACGCCGATGCAAGCTTTGACATCGATTCGGACGATTCTAAATCGCAAACCGGATACGTTTTTATTAAACGGTGGAGCTGTAAGTTGGTGCGTCTAAACAAAGCCGGTGGGATCTACATGTGAAGCGGAGTACATAGTCGCTTCGAAGCAAAGAAATGAAGGAGTCTCGATGAAGGAGTTCATTTCGATCTAGGTGTCATACCTAGTGCATCGACCATGAAGATCTTATGTGACAATATCGTGCAATTGCTCTTGGCAAAGGAATCCAGATTTCACAAGAGGACCAAGCACATCAAGAGACGCTTCAATTCCATCCGACCAAGTCCGTGGGAGACATAGAGATTTGTAAGATACATACGGATCTCAATGTTGCGATCGCTGACTAAGCCTCTTCCACGAAAGCAAAACATGATCAGCACCAAGACTCCATGGGTGTTAGAATCATTACCGTAATCTAGATTATTGACTCTAGTGCAAGTGGGAGATCAAGGAAATATGCCCTAGAGGCAATAATAAAGTTATTATTTATTTCCTCATATCATGATAAATGTTTATTATTCATGCTAGAATTGTATTAACCAGAAACATGATACATGTGTGAATACATAGACAAACATAACATCACTAGTATGCCTCTACTTGACTAGCTCATTAATCAAAGATGGTTATGTTTCCTAACCATAGACATATGTTGTCATTTGATTAGCGGGATCACATCATTAGGAGAATGATGTGATTGACATGACCCATTCCGTTAGCCTAGCACTTGATCGTTTAGTATGTTGCTATTGCTTTCTTCATGACTTATATATGTTCCTATAACTATGTGATTATGCAACTCCTGCTTATCGGAGGAACACTTTGTGTGCTACCAAACGCACAACGAATCGGGTGATTACAAAGGAGCTCTACAGTGTTCCAAGGTACATGTTGGGTTGGGATTTCGAGATTAGGTTTTGTCATCCGATTGCTCTGAGAGGTATCTCGGCCCTCTCTAATGCACATCACTATAAGCCTTGCAAGCAATGAAGATGAGTTAGTTACAATGGTGCAGAGTCCCGACACTATCCCAAAAGGAGTTTAATATGCGCAAAGAGTCAAGCTTGTTGCTTGGTTGCCTCCCCGTGCATCATCTCTCGCCGCCTCCGCCGCCACTAGCTAGCCGAGGAGACGCAAACACGCTACTTCTACATCCATGCGCTAACGCCACTACAAAATCACATGGTTGCTATCGCCTCGTGATAAAGATTGTCACCACCCATGAGGATAAGGAGTAGACACGGGCGACTACTCGCCCATCCATGGGTTGCGATCCCTCATAGGGTTGTTTTACCAACTCGCTTTGGAGATCATCAAAGATGAGCTTGCAGAGTCGCCCACCAGCTTTTATTTGCTTATACCGGTCATTTCTGCCGAGCTTAACAATACCCACATCATCTTGGCGCCAGAAGAAAAACTCTAACAAGGTCGCACTTCCACCGATCTATTTCGTGATACCAATGGCGAAAGGAGCTCTGGACAATGACGCACTGGATTATGCACGATTTAGCCGACGACAAAGCCACCTAAAGTCGAGGCCAATGGAGCACAAGAGGAGAACTTGGGGTGCTTAATCAAGCACGCGGCACACAACCCAAGAACAGAAAGGAACACCAAATGACTGGCAGTGGTAATGAAGAGTGCACAGTAGCTGGATGCCGGATCAAGTCCCCATCGCCAAGTGGTGCCACCGCTTATGTCAGCTTTGTTCCACGATATTTTCAAGAGTGGCATCATCTTGGGTCACTTGTGATCTTCATCCTTAGTTCGACGTGATCTTGGATCCGCTCCGATGATGTCTCTAATACATGGTCCAAGCATTTTATACTCATAGCGAGACAAAGGTCTCAAAGATCCTTGCACCTTGTTCACTCGATCTCGAGGATCGCCTCCTTTCCTCCGCTTAGTGACTTCTCTCAACACACCGGATATATACTTTATTTCTTCATAGCGAGGTCTTATCTACGTGCCTTTTGTCGCCATGGTTCACACTCATCCCTACGCCATTCATGTGTTCTATGGTGACTCGTGGAAGGTATATCTCCAAGTCATATGCGGAATCCGCCGAGCAGATTTTGGTTCTCTTATCCCGGTGCTCATGCTCAAATGGCATGGCCGAGCGCAAGCATCGCCACCTCTTGAGACGGCTCATTCCATTGATGGTCACCGCCTCTTTCACCGCACTTTGGGCCAACCCGCTCCACTTCCATCTACCTCATCAACCTTCAAGAATCCATCGCTTCGCAGACGACGCCCTTTCGAGCGCCTATTCGATCGCTTATTCTACGCTCAATTTTTTGGTTGTGTTTGCTATGTCCTTCGCCTGGCATTAACGCACTAAACCGACTTCTCACCGCTGAGTGTGTCTTCTTAGGATACAAATTAAGCATAAGGGATATCGTTATTGGGATCATGTTACGCCGATGGTTATTTTCTGATATGACTTTGATGAGTCTCATCCTTCTACCCGTGTACATCTTCCTCGACCTTCTCAATGGAGGAAATCTTTTTTAATCCAACACTCCTATCACTCCCTCGATCTAGTCGATCGCTTCATGCTTTTTGATTATTGCATCAAATGCCATCATCTCCTATGATTTCTCACCGCTTATCACAGATTCTACACCTTCATCACAGGGCTTCCTTTGTCTCCATCACCGAGTTTATCCCGCTGATTTCGTCAGATTCTTCCATCTTTTCCTCACTTTTATATACATCGTCCACGGTTGTGAATGTGCCTATCGATGAGCCACTCCCTCCGGCCTACTTATGACTTGCTTCCTCGTCCGCTTCCACCTATCGTCAGCCTTGGTCTTCCAAGTGTCAGGCCGTGTTCTTGAGCCGACTTCATCATGATGTTATGTGATACCAAATGCCACCTTATGGCGGTGAGATTATTGCTCTTGAGCGACGGCACGGGATATTGTTTCTTCCTCGAGTTCGTCCCATCACTTCATGGGATGTTATGACTCACTTTGACTTTTTATATGTTCCTTTCGCTCATTTCTCGACTTACTACACTCGTGGTCCAAGGTGGTGTGGATTCTTCCGATATGCCATCTCCCTCGACTATTATATCTTCTTCCGCTGGCAACGCACGGCCCAAATTTTAGCCTACTTATGGCTTTCGAGCTCGCCCGCTTCGCCTATCGACCGCTATGGTTATCGCCAGCCTCTTCCCGAGACAACTTTTGCCGTGAGGTTGTTTCATCCCAAATGTTCCGCCGTGATGGCATCGAAGATTCATGCTCGCCTCGCATCGACAGCGGGAAACTCATTTTTCCTTCGTGTTCGCCTCATCACTTGTAAGTGGGTCTACAAGGTTAAGACTGATGATACTCTTGAACGTTACAAAGCTCGTTTAATGGTGAGAACATGGTCATGACTACGAAGAGCTATTTACTCCTATTTATGGCCCACGTGACGACTCTTCGCACACATCCTCAACGTGGCTTCTATTCGCCGCTAGTCTCTCTCTCAGCTTGATGTCAAGAATGCCTACAAGTAGCCACCACCTAGATTCTCTTCCTAATGGCATGGTTTGTCGTCTTCGTCGCTGTCTATATGGCCCTAAGCAAACCCTCGCTCTGCTCGATCGCTTGCCTTAGTGGTGATTGCGGGTAGTTTTGGCGAAGTGCTCATTGTCCTACACTTTCGTCCACCAATCAACTCGTGGTCGAACACTTCTTCTACATGTCAATCATCATTGGCAACGACTCTCAAGTACATCGCTCGCGGGGCTCGCCATAGTGAAGTTCTTATGTCCGATCTTGGTCCTCTTCCGCATTTCCTTGAGATTGAGGTTTCTTCACTCTAATGACTTCTTTATTTTCTAAGAGAAGTATGTCTAGGGTCTTCACTGCGGCTACCCCATCGATACCTTTGTAACCACCGCTCCTACCACCTCGATGGGCATCCTTTCGCTTTGTCAAGGGTTGCTACAAGCACCGCCTCAATCCCACATCCCGTGTTCCTTTATGTGTGACACCATAATCAAGACGCCGAAAGCACCACCAATGGCGAAGTAGAGCTCTGACAACGACGCGCACTGGATTATGCACGGACGCCGATGATGACGCTACCTAAAGTCGAGGCCAATGGCGCATGAGGGAGAACTTGGGGTGCTTAATCAAGCACGCACACAACCCGCAAACAGAAAGGAACACCCACCAGATGGGCGGGACGAAGAGTGCAAAGGGATGTGATCAAGTCCTCATCGCTAGCGGTGCCATCATTTATGTCGCTTTGTCTACCAGATATTTTCAAGAGGGCATCATCGCTTTGGGTCACTTTGATCTTCATCCTTAGTTCGACGTGATCTTCTGGATCCGCTCGATGATGTCTCTAATACGTGGTCCAATTATCTTATACTCATAGCGAGACAAAGGTCTCAAAGATCCCATGACCTTGTTCACTCGATCTCGAGGATCGCCTCCCTTTCCTCCGCTAGTGACTTCTCTCAACACACCGGATATATACTTTATTTCTTCTCATAGCGAGGTCTTATCTACAAGCCTTTGCGCCATGGTTCACACTCAATTCTTCACCTATTCATGTGTTCTATGGTACTTTAGTGGAGAGTATATCTCCAAGTTGCTGTGGAATCCTTGTCGAGCGATTTTGGTTCTCTTATCCCGTGCTCATGCTCAAATGGCATGGCCGAGCGCAAGCATCGCCACCTTCTTGAGACATTTCGCCCATTGATGGTCACCGCTTCTTTCACCGCACTTTTGGGCCAACCTCGCTCTCCACTTCCATCTACCTCATCAACCTTCAAAGAATCCACGCTTCAGTAGGCGACGCCCTTTCGAAAGCGCCTATTTGATCGCTTATTCTTGCTTCAATTTTTGGTTGTGTTTGCTATGTCCTTTTCCGCTTGAACGCACTCAAACCGACTTCTCACCGCTGAGTGTGTCTTCTAGGATACAACATTGAGCATAAGGGATATCATTATTGGGATCATGTTGGGCATCGATGGTTATTTCTAGATATGACTTTTGATGAGTCTCATCCCTTCTACCCGCAGTACATCTTCCTCGACCTTCTCAATGGAGGAAATCTCTTTTTTTAATCCAACACTCCTATCACTCGATCTAGTCGCTGCATCACTCATGCTTTTCCTCGATTATGATCCAATGCCATCATCTCCTATGATTTCTTCACCTCGCTTATCACAGATTCTACACCTTCATCACCAGGCTTCCTTGTCTCCATCACCGAGTTTATCCCGCTGATTTCGCCGTATTCTTCCATCTTTTCTCCTCACTTTTATATACATCGCCCACGTGTGTGAATGTGCCTATCGATGAGCCACTTCCTCACCTACTTATGGCTTGCTTCCTCGTCCGCTTTCACCGTCATTTTGGTCTTCCAAGCGCCATACTGTGTTCTGGAGCCGACTTATCATGATGTTATGATACCAAATGCCACCTTGCATGATAGGAGATTATTGCTTTTGAGCGATCGCACGTGGATATTGTTTTTCCTCAAGTTCGCCCCATCACTTGGGCGGGATGTTATGACTCACTTTGACTTTTTATATGTTCCTTCTTTCGCTCATGTTCTCGACTTTACTACACTCGTGGTCCGCGGTCAGGATTCTTTCGATATGCCATCCTCGACTATTATATCTTCTTCCGTTGAACGCATCGCCTCCAAATTGCTAGCCTACTTATGGCTTTCGAGTCATTTCGCTTCGCCTATCGACCGCTATGGTTATTTCTTCCCGAGACGATTTCGTCGTGAGGTCGTTCATCATCCCAAATGTCCGCCGTGATGGCATCGAAGATTCATGTTTCGCCTCGATCGACACGCGGAATCTCATTTCCTTCCTCCTCGTACTGCCTCATCACTTGTAAGTGGGTCTACAAGGTTAAGATCGATGATACTTTTGAACGCTACAAAGCTCGTTTAATGGTGAGAACATGGTCATGACTACTTAAGAGATATTTACTCCTATATATATGGCCCACGGACCACTCTTCGCACACTTCCTCAACGTGGCTTCTATTCGCCGCTAGTCTCTCTCTACCTTGATGTCAAGAATGCTCAACAAGTAGCCACCACCTAGATTCTCTTCCTAATGGCATGGTTTGTCGCCTTCGTCAGCCGCCTATATGGCCTCTAAGCAAACCCGCTGGTCTGCCTGACCGCCATCTTAGTGGTGATCATGCTAGTTTTTGGCGAAGTGCTCATCGTTCTACACTTTCGTCCACCAATCAACTCGTGGTCGAATACTTCTTCTACATGTCAATCATCATTGGCAACGACTCTCAAGTACATCGCCGCGAAGGCTCGCCATAGTGAAGTTCTTATGTCCCATCTTGGTCCTCTTCATTTCCTTGAGATTGAGGTTTTTCTACCTCTAATGACTTCTTTATTTCTAAGAGAAGTATGTCTAGGTCTTCTTACTCTTGCTACCCTTATCGATACCTTTTGTGACCACCGCTTCCCTACCACCGATGGGCATCCTTTGCCTTGTCGCTGGTTGCTACTCGAGGCTCATACCGATATGCCCAAACCATCTCGCATTTATGTCGAAGCTTCTTCAATTGGTGCTACCCCAACTCTATCTCAGATATCATCATTCCCGACTCGATCCTTCCTCGTGTGGCCACACATCCATCTCAACATACGATTCCGCCACACCTAACTCGTGAACATGTCGCTTTAGTCGGCCAACACTCACCATACAAGATCATGTCGAACTGTCCGTCCAGAGAAATCGCTTTAGCTTTTGCACTCGTCACAGAATGCCGGGCTTTACGCCACTTCATCCATCCTTGATCCGATGGTTCACATCTTCATCAATACCCCATCCTCCCGCAAAGATTGACCCCAATACCGAAGGTGTCCTTCCGAGGTACCACCACCATCAAGGCTAACTTCCTCCTCCTCACACCTAGTAGTATCGAAACCAAGACATCATGTACTCGCTTTAGTCCTACTAAGCCTAAACCCTTCGATTCCAAGGTTTGTCTCCATAACTCCAACTTCCTATTTACTCCGCCCGACCACCGCAACTAGCACCACATCATCCACAAAGAGCATACACCATGGATATCTCCTTGTATATCCCTACACTTCATCCATCACCAATGCAAAAAGATAAGGGCTCAAAGTCGACCCCGATGCAGCCTCTATCTTAATCGAAGTCATCCGTCGACATCACTTGTTCAACACTTGTCACAACATTATCGCATATGTCCTTGATGAGGGTAATGTACTTTGCCGACTTTGTGTTTTCCAAGGCCCACCACATGACATTCATGATCTTATCATAGGCCTTCCAAGTCAATGAACACCATATGCAAGTCCTTTTTGTTCTATATCTCCATAAGTCGTCAGATACAAGAAAATGGCTTCCATGGTCACCCTGTGCATGAAACCAAACTGGTTTTTGGTATCGTGTTCGAAAAATGTTTTCATTATTCCAAAAATGTTATCGTGTTCAAAAAATGTTTTCATTATTCCAAAAATGTTATCGTGTTCGAAAAATGTTTTCATATTCAATTCAAGCATAAATTCCAAAAATGTTCACGAATTCAAAAAATGTTCATGGTGAATTCAAAAATGTTCACGGATTCTGAAAACTCTTCACAAATTCCAAAATCGCTCATGTATTAGGAAAATGTTCACATATTCAAAAATTATTCAACCATTGAAAAGGTTCAAATTTTCAAAATATTCACTAATTTGGAAAATAGAATTCAATATTTTAGCAAATTCAAAATGTGAATTGAAAATTGTTCACAAATTTGAAAAAGGTTCAAAAATTAACAAGGAAAAAGAAAAGGCAACACGAAGAAAACCATAGCGCTGACCATAATTCTTACACATCACACCATATTTTTAGAATCTACTAACATGAAAGCCGTATACAACAACAACAACAAAGCCTTTAGTCCCAAACAAGTTGGGGTAGGCTAGAGGTGAAACCCATAAGATCTCGCACCCCTGTCCATAGCTAGCTCTTTGTCGATACTCCAATCCTTCAGGTCTCTCTTAACGCACATGAAAGCCGTATACAAAAAAGAATAAATCTACGCATGTAATTTACATGTACCATTATAATTATATTGTTTTAGAAATCCTAGACCAATGTCTATACTCTACAAAGACCTTCTATACTCTACAACAATGTATGCTTTGTGGGTTAATTTATCACCATCATCTCGACGGTAATCTCTATTCCCAACCTAGGATGCATTACACGATGGGAAAAATCTCTGAACTTCGCCAATAAGTAACTCAAATAAACAGTTATGTATGTGATTTCAAAAGAAAGATATAAATGGCAAGGTGTTTAACAAATCTGCATGCATGTTGTATCGCTTATTGAGTGAACAAAACAAATATCAGGAAAGAAACTAAGAAACAGAATGCATACCACCAGGAACACAGCCACCGCTTCTCGTCACAGAATATTATGCGGATAAAAGCCCGACATGCTAACTCAGCAGCTTCTCAACTGACATGTTGAATTTGTAACCAAATGTAAAGCACAAACATAAGGGATGCAACTTCAAGATAATATGAACTGTGAGCAACATATAGAGGTATAAAAACATACCCTCATCCAAGATACCATAAGCATACAAAGAACTACAGAACCGGCTGCTTCCCTTGAGCCTTGCACCTCGCTATCAACATAGTACCAAGACCAGGCCCTAGAAAAAGAGCGAATTGTTAGGCATAGACCTAAGTACTGCTTAATGACACTAAAATATGTCAAACGGCAACTCGCAGTTCCATCAAATCCAACAACCATTGTACCGACAGTACCATCCCACGGTATGAAAAAAAGGATATTAGCCAACGGTCTTAAAGAACTAGCAATAGGAACTCCTGGCGCTTGTCGATGAGCTCATGCAGCTCATCAAGCTCATCAAGCTCCAAGGAAGAAACTATTGTTATTCCTACTATCTTTACTATTTAACGGAGTGCGGTTGTGATGGTAGGTTGTGGTACGCCGATTCGCATGTTCGCAGTGTCGCCTCGCCTCTCTCAAACAAATACTGCCGACGAGTGGACCTGCCAGCTTCTTCCCTGCCTCATCAACTCGCTTAGCCCCGATCTGATTTCTTCTTCTCTCAAGAGCGAGCACACAGCTAGGTTACTATCGCGCCCAGCCGTTGGCTACCACACCGCTGCCCTGGTTGCTATCGACACACCAACCAAGAACTGCAGTGTCAAACACGAGCCTAGGTTGCCCTCGCTAGATGCAAGATGTAGCTCGCCATCTTCTATGTCACATACGACCTTCATCTCTACCTGCTTCCCAGAGTATCGAACAGAGGCACCGTGGGACCCAGGTGCAGCAGCTACTCCAGTTGTACATGAGCCATGGGTTCAAGAGAGGTTCTTGGAGAGAGTCCATTTGTTAAGGCTTCCTGGTATTTGTCTTCAATACCAATGTATTATTTTCTCATCACTAAGCTTTTGTCTCGCTTCACTACTTGTTTCTTGCACTATATGGCCAGATCTAGCTTCTTCCTTTATCCATGATTTTTCTTTAAAGTCCACCGACTAAACATACAAGAGCATGGCAATTTTTTCTAGCTGCAGCTAAAACTTTATATTAAAGTGAACTTTAGTTTTGTTGGTTTTGTTCATAGAACCGCAGAAGAAATAAGGCTAGATTAGCCACGCAACATCAGCCAAGTTTATGAGCATGTACCTGGACCTCCTATATGGCAGTTGATCCACCTTACATGAAGATTAAAGTCATCTACATCAATATATTAATTTTGCTCCTGGTATGCATCTCTTGGAGAAATTTTAGGCAAATATTTTCTTATTTTTGCTTTCTTTTCAAATCTTGGAGAAATTTAGTGTAGGCACCTTCAGTTCTATAACATAGTTGAATGTAAAAATTACTACAATAAGCATTGTATCACAACAGTGGGCTAATTCTGTAAAGAAATGCAATGATGTAATGTTTCTTAAAACTTCAGTTATATATTGTATTTTAGTAATGCAAACTCAAGAATTAAGTTTGCAGGCTGTCGTCATTGTAGTCCTGATAGATATTTTGTTTTTCTGTATTTACGCATTAATAGAGTTACTAATATTGTTTGATATTTCGTTAGTAGAAGACTGATTGTGTCTACAACCAATGCGCATCAATGCGATCCAAAAATAGGCAATTCGAGGTGGATTTCACTTGGTAGAGAGAAGCCACACAGTTCAGATAGCAACGCATGACTTTATGGTCACAGATAGATTGTCGTGAATAACCAATTGATGGGATGTAGGATTCACATCGTGCAGATTGCCGAGTACCATGCAAATGAAATGTTGGTTGCAAAATTAATGATCTGCCTCTTTGTCGAGGTAAAATTGATAAGAGTTATAAACTCGAGAAATATTTTTTCCATCGGTCTTTTAGTCTAGCAAGTAAATATTTTTTCCATCATTCTTTTAGCTCAATGTAAACAATATAATTGTTTGTGCAGCCACAACTATGCTACCTTCTGTTTCATAAACAGATGTCCTACTTCGAAATATGCAGTAAAAAGATAGCTCGATGTAAAGAATATAATTTGTGCAGCCAGTATGCTACCTTCCGTTTTCAGAATAGATGTCCTACTACTTAAACATGCAGTTAAAAAGATGTAAGTTTGACTAGTACAATATAAAAGATGGTTCATTTGTAAGATAAATGTTATTTTTATTTATCATGTTCTGGGTTTATCATGACTGTAAATTACAGAACTATTTCTGACCAAGAGAGAGATATGTGAAACTCATGATTTAGCTTATTTAAATATCACAATATTATTTTAGGAGAGACCATCTAGCGTACTCAATTGTGGCATTGGCCGTGCTATTGTTTTATGAATTTATTTTGATGTCTACTTATTTATTTTAAAATTAAAATCAATATTATGGGTAGCAGCACATTCACTGGTGATGCAAGAACATTCCAGCTTGCCTGAAGAACAAAAAGTTCCATTACTTTGTGAGTCTATACAATTGTTTGCTTGCATTGTATATTAAACTTCATGTGAATTTGCATCACTTGCACCCTAATCCTTATCGGATATATACCTATACTAACTGCCAACCCCAAGAAAATTCACACGCTAATTATTAAATAAAAAGATCTGAATCATGATTATTTTTTGTTCATACAAGATAGTTTGAGTGTAATCAACTGTACATAGACCCTACATTATTAATATATGCAGATGAAGAATACAAGACTTGCACTTAATTAGTCCTGCTTGGTTCTTTTCATTTGTGCCACATCCATTGAAGAGTTTTTAGTTGTCTTTCTTGTGATAAAATGTGAAAGATTCAAATCCAATGTTGATATCTTCTTTCCAGAACGATGCTTTGTTGGTCTTTTTCACCTATTGTCTCACATGTTAAATATCTAGAGCATACTCAGATTTGCTATTTCTGTATTTTGTTTTTGTGACTTAGTATAAGGAGTAAGGACACGGAGAAATAATATTTGAAAGGTGCAGGTTGAAATATAATTGACAAAAACATATAAGGAAAAAGGTCTTACTAGAGATAGTAGTCATTTATGATGTCAAATTCTTCCCTCACGATTCTTGGCTTGTTGCCTTAGGCTGATGACCCACCTAATAAAAAATAACTAATAATTTGAATTACAAAGCATAATGTGAGTTTTATCTCTCCACAAGACATGTATCCTTCAATAGTGTACTAGACCTTATGTAGAGAAACCTTATGTAGAGAAAGAAAGATAGAGGAGTAGTTCTGTTAATTTTGTCAGAGAGATGGAGAGACAAACATGGAAAGATGGAAGACACACAAATGGGAGAGATGGAACATCAGGGGGACTTAGGTGCTGCTTGATCTGCTCGGTGCAAGTGAGGAGGTAAGAAACAGGGACATAGAGGAACATTGGGCTTAAAATTTATAGAAACTCGAAGATTAACAGCTGGAACTTGGAAGCCATGCTGCTTTCTGTTCCCATCGAATTTAGTGTGAGCAATTTGGTTGGGCATTACGTCAAACATGTGGAAGGCATTACATACATGTATTATGGTTCACCACCTATACACAGCAACTCCAGCGGCATGCAGCAATCAAGAAATTTAGAGCAATGGCATGCAGTAATCAGAATATTAAGATCAAAAGAGGGAATCAAGTCATGACCAAGAAAACAGAGCAATGATGATGAAACTTACATAACTTACATTTCGCCGTGGCTTCGTGCTTGGAGATGAGGCGTGCAAAGAAACATAGAGAGGAGAAACGCTGGACGTCGCTGAGCTGATGCAATTGTTTCCCACAGGGCTCAGTTTGTCCATCGCTCTTGTATGAGGGGCCGGCAGATAGCGGCGTAGCGCCCCACAGCCTGCTGCGCTAGGAGAGAACACGGAAGAGCACAGCCGTGGACGTCGAGGGAGGCGGCAGACCGGACGCACGACTCGATTGCGGATCTGCGGAAGGGCGGCGCCCCGGCCCACACCGTCGAAGCCGGCGGGCAGCGAGAGCGCACCGCGAACGCAGCTTGTCCCGTGACGAGGACTGCAGGCCGGCACCTGTCGCGCTGCCGCGACCCGGTCTGATCTGGGTTTGATCCAGGGACTGAGTCCTTTTCGGCTTGCGGAACGGGCAAACAGTCCATGTCGATGACGGGAACCATGGGAGCGGGCTTCAGCAGAGTTCGTGTCAGAGTAGGAGTTCGTGGCGGCGGTGGGGACTGGGGAGGAAGGAGGGGATCAAGGCTGCCGCCTGCGGGGGCATTTTCTTTTGAGAATCTCTGCGTTGTGGGCTTCAACCGTTTGTTTTACATCAGCTACACACGGAGAAGGCCCAAGTAGATCGCAGGCCCAGCCAAGCGACAACCGCAGCGGACGACCAATTGTAAGGAATTTCCTATATGACGCTCGTTCGTATTTTTAAAATTTGATCACTTTTTAAAAAGAGTAATTTCAAAAATCTTCACTTTTTAATAAAAATGTCAATACTTTTAAATTTAGTTTAGAATTGTCAAAATTGTTCACAATTTCAATAAAATAAAAATTAAAACACAATTAAAAATTATCACATTTTAAAAAACTGTTCATATTTCAAAAGGGTTCAATTTTTTTTTTCCTAACATTTCTTGGAAATCATGAACAATTCTCAAAAGACAAATAATAATTGAAAACTAACATTTTGAACAACATGAACAAAATTTTGAAATTTCAAACTTTGGCTAGTGCATCCTTAACCAACAGAGGTATGTAGTTTGATTCTCAGCGTAATCGCCTGGAATTTCCAGTGCGCTTACAAGATCAAAAGGCGAACGCAGCATGCACGCCAATGGGTCACCAAATGAGGGGTCAAATAGGAACTCCTCTTGTAATGCAAGCTCAAATTTAACAACAACGAAAAAGTAGTCGTTGGTGTCGTGATTTCCTCTCCGTGGTTTGTCTCTTCTCTCGCTTGCTCAAAGTTTTAGTTTATCTTTTCCTCCCATCTACTCGGCCTTGTTCGAGCCGACTGCTGGCGCTTTCATATCAAGAGGAAAGCACAGCATGCACGCCCAATGGGTCACTGCATAAGGTGTCAATTAGGAGCTCCCGATTGTTATGCAAGCTCAATTAATGGTGACTAAATAAGTAGTAGTTGGTGTGCCTTTTCCTCTCGCTAGTGTTTGTCTCTTTCTCCTCACGGTTTGTTTGTGTTTATCTCTTTCTCCTCTCATTCATGCCTTGGGTCGACCAAGGGTGGTTTTATACTCTTGCACGACTCGCCTTTGTTATGGTTTGGATTATGAGGAGGGAAGGTGGGTTTATTCGATGTTGGGTAAGATTGATCATGAGTAGTCGCTCATGGCATTTAGTGATCGCTTCATCGCTTCAATTGTTAGAGAAGGAAACATGAAGCCATGACGCCGATCTCGATCTTTTGGAAAATAGGCCAAACAACCAAGTTCAAACACAATATAGGTACAAATACACCAACATCGAGTTTGTTGGGGCACCAACTCAATAATAAGCCCACACACACAAGTAAAAAGAGGGTACACTAATCCGGATTCGATGAAGGTTGTATGCCTAGCGCTTAGCAAGAGAGTGAGTCTAACCGATAAGTCGCCGCTTAGTGTTGCGCTTCTTGTTGCTACATCGAGGACCTTCCATTTGATTAGTCCCTTTAGTGATCCAAGGAGCATAAACGATTCTCGCTTTTTACCCGAGAGGTGACTTTAGTTATCGAACCCACGAGAGGATTGCTGCTCTTTAAGCAAGGGTTTCTAACAAGTTTTTGCAAAGAATTAAATTCGTGTTTTCACCAGATCAGAATCAAGGCATAACTAAAAACACTTATAATAAAATGGGCATGGGTATGAGAACTTATGCTTACAACCATATGTTTGTGTTGGGATCATTATGATAGTAATTTGTGCCCTAGAAGTTATCCATCAAGATGTGCTTTTGTTACGCATGGAAGTGGGGGATGTGCAAATTATGTCTAACCGACACACATCCCGCATATGCTAACGACATGATCATCAATTGGCGGCGACCCTCGGTGTATTGCCTTTGTGAAGGCACGTCTTAGTGAGCAGTTTCTTATGTCTGATGTTGGCCTACTTTCTTGGGATAGAGGTCTCTTCTACCTCTGATGGTTTCCTTTATTTTCTAAGAAGAATATATCCAGAATCTTCTTGCTCATCTTTGCTCTTCTTGATGAGTGCCTTTGTTGAGACTCCCATGGAGCTCAATGTTCACCTTCGTGCTAGTGATGGTGACCCTTGTCTAATCCAACGTGTTATCATCATCTTGTTGGGAGTCTTGTTTATCTAGATGTTACTCGTCCAGATATTTCCTATCCAGTCCATAGTTTGAGTCATTTTGTCTTTGCACCCACATTGGTTCACTATAGTCACCTCCTCCTTCGTGTTCTCTGATATCTTCGTGGCACGATCTCTCACCGTATGTTCTTTCCCTGCTCTAGTTCATTACAGCTTCAGGCCTATTCAAATGCTACGTGGACTAGTGATCCCTGGGATCGTCGTTCACTTTTTGCTTACTGTGTTTTTCTTGGTAGTTCTCTCACTGCCTCGAAGACAAAGAAACAGACTAAAGGTTCACGTTTGAGTGGAGAGGCTGAGCCTCTCGAGCTATGGCTCTTTTGACGGCAGAGATGACTTGGTTACGGTGGTTACTTCAGAAGTTTGGTATTTCTGTCACTACACCTACTTTGCCCTTATTTGACAATACATGTGCTCATAGTGTTGCGCACGACCCAGCGAAGAATGAGCTCACCAAGCATATTGGTGTTGATGCTTTTTTGTGTGTGCTGGTGTGCAAAATTCGGGTTATTGCTCCTCAGTATGTGCCTTCGGAGTTACTGTTGGCAGATTTCTTTAGGAACCCAACCTAGAGCACAACACGACTTTATCTATCTCTCCAAGCTCGGCGTTGTTGATCCACCATGAGTTTGAGAGAGGGGGAGTTAAGAGTTATATATTTAGTCGTGTACCCCTTTGTATTTTCCCCGCTCTATAAAGGTTTTTTTTGCATAGACCCTGCGCAAGCGGGAGCTACATGCACTGGGGCTGCCCTTTTTTATTTATTGTAGAACACCTGTACGTGTGTAAAATGGCATATGGCCACATGGAAACATAGTTGCATATTTCCTAACAGGAACCTCCCTCTTTGTTAATGGCCAAAGACTTCTTAGCACTTTTGTCCTTTCATGTTCCTCAACATACCATGCAGCTCATTTCTGGTGGTTACATTGTTGACTCTGGTTGTCAGGTAATTCTCGACTTTGACGCATGCTTTGTTTTGGACCGTCCCACTGGTGTTGTCCTTGGTGCTGGCCCGATGTCATAACTCCCAAGGCACATGGGAGCTTGGTAGCTTCACTTTCCCTCTGTTGCCACCGCCTTGATCTCTCCACCTCTGTTGCCTTGTCTACCGGCTCTTTTTTCAAAGATGGGATCATCGCCTTGGTTACTTGTGTTACTCTCGTCTCTCATCCTTAGTTCGGCGTGGTCTTCTTGAAATGTGTGAGGCCTTAATGCACAGACTCGAACCTTTGTCTGTTGTGTTCGCCTTAGGCACCCCCTTGGTGATTGTCAACCGTATGTGGTCCTTTAGCTGATGAAAATCGCTTTGCTTTCCTCCAAAAGCTGAGTTGTGCTCCTCGTAACCTGATCCTTGGGTCGTTATCGGTGACTTCAACTTGATCTAGTAGGTAGGGGCGGGTAAGAATAACGCCAACCTAGAAAGAAGATAGATGGGCAGATTTCACCGTTTCCTTGATGACCTTGGGCTTCGCGAGATCAACGTCATCGGGCGGCTTCTGATTCGAAAGCAACGGCGGCGATGCCACCAATGTTGGTGCAGCTAGACCGCTTGTTTTGTTCAACGAATTGGGGGTAATGACATCCTAGTTGCTTTTCCATGCGGACACTCCATGGCATTAGATTTAGCCTGTACACCACGATTTTCACACCTAGGGCTCACCAGTCCCACTTCAAGGATATCTGGCCGAATTTTGATGGCTTCTACCAGGTGGTTCCTGATGCCTAACATGTGTCGTCGCACCTTTACCAATTATAACATTTGGGTGTCCTGTTGAAGCATATGGACAACACATTGCAGTTGTGGAGCGACCGTCATATTGGCGACATCAAGCTCTGACACTCATGGCTAAGAAATCATTTTTCAGCTCAGCGTGGTGCGAGGAGTCCCGGCTATCCCAAAGGAGTTTAATATCGCAAAGAGTTGAAGCTTAAGTTGCTTGGTTTGGCCTCCTCAAGTGCATCATCCCCTTGACCCTCCGCTTCCACTAGCTAGCCGAGGGAGACGCAAACACGTGCTACTTCTACATCCATGCGTGCCACTGCCACTACAAAAATCACATGGTTGCCATTGCCCGTGACAGTATTGTCACCTTGACCCATGAGGATAAGGAGTAGACACTGGCAGACTACTCGTCCATCCATGGGTTGCAGCATCCCTCATAGGGTTGTTTTACCAACTCGCTTTGGAGATCATCAAAGATGAGCTTGCCGTAGTCGTCCACCAGCTTTATTTGCTTATACCGGGTTGCCTCGTCGAGCTTAACAATACCCACATCATCTTGGTGCCAGAGAAGAAAAACTCGAACAAGGTCGTGCACTTCCACCTGATCTATTTGCCGCATACCAATGGTGAGCAGGAGCTCGGACAGTCGACGCGTACCTGGATTATGCACGGGACGAGCCGACGACAGGCGCTACCTAAAGTCGAGGCCAATGGAGCACAGTAGGAGAACTTGGGGTGCTTAATCAAGCACGTGGCACACAACCATAAGCGGAAAGGAACACCCAGCCAGATGGGCGGGTACGAAGAGTGCACAGGCAAGTGGGATGCCGGATCAAGTCCCTCTACTGCCAGTGGTGCCAGTCTGCCTATGTTGCCTTGTCTACCAGATATTTTCAAGAGTGGCATCATCGCCTTGGGTCACTTGTGATCTCTCATCCTTAGTTCGACGTGATCTTCTTGGATCCGTCTCCGATGATGTCTCTAATACATGGTCCAGTTACCTTATACTCATAGCGAGACAGTGTCTCAGCATCCTTTAGACCTTGTTCACTCTGATCTCGAGGGATCGTCTCCCTTTTCCTCCGCTAGTGACTTCTCTCAACACACCTGGATATATACTTTATTTCTTCTCATAGTGAGGTCTTATCTACAGGCCTTTTGCTGCCATGGTTCACACTCAATTCCCTACGCCTATTCATGTGTTCTATGGTGACTCTGGTGGAAGGTATATCTCCAAGCTGTTGCGTGGAATCCTTGCTGAGCAGATTTTGGTTCTCTTATCCTGGTGCTCATGCTCAAAATGGCATGGCTGAGCGCAAGCATCGTCACCTTCTTGAGACGGCTCGTCCATTGATGGTCACCGCCTCTCTTTCACCGCACTTTTGGGCCAACCCTGTCTCCACTTCCATCTACCTCATCAACCTTCAGCAATCCACTGCTCTGCAGGATGACGCTCCTTTCGAGCGTCTATTTGATCGTTTATTCGGCGCTTCAATTTTTTGGTTGTGTTTGCTATGTCCTTCTTGCCCGGCAAGGCGCGCAAAGCGACTTCTCGGTCCGTTGAGTGTGTCTTCTTAGGATACAACATTAAGCATAAGGGATATCGTTATTGGGATCATGTTGGGCGTCAGATGGTTATTTCTCGGGATATGACTTTTGATGAGTCTCATCCCTTCTACCCGTGTACATCTTCCTCGACCTTCTCAATGGAGAAATCTCTCTTTTTAATCAACACTCCTATCACTCCACTGATCTAGTCGTCGTCTTTGCTCATGCTTTTTGATTATTGTAGATCAAATGCCATCATCTCCTATGATTTCCTCGCTTTCGCTTATCACGAGTTCTACACCTTCATCGATTGTGGCTTCCTTGTCTCCATCACTGAGTTTATCCGTTGATTTACTTTCGTATTCTTCCATCTTTTCCTCACTTTTATATACATCGTCCACGTGTTGTGAATGTGCCTATTGATGAGCCACTTCCCCTCTCGGCCTACTTATGACTTGCTTCCTCGTCCGCTTCCACCTATTGGCCGCCTTGGTCTTCCAAGTGTTGGCGCTGGTGTTCTTGAGCCGACTTCTTATCATGATGTTATGCATACCAAATGCCACCTTGCGATGGCAGGGGAGATTATTGCTCTTGAGCGCATCGGCACGTGGGATATTGTTTCTCTTCCTCGAGTTCGTCCCATCACTTGGTGGGGATGTTATGACTCACTTTGACTTTTTATATGTTCCTTCTTTTGCTCATGTTCCTCGACTTTACTACACTCGTGGTCCGCGTGTTGTGGATTCTTCTGATATGCCATCTCCCTCGACTATTATATCTTCTTCCGTTGGCAACGCACGGCCTCCAGCTTAGCCTACTTATGGCTTTCGAGCTCGCTTCGCTTACGCCTATTGACCGCTATAGTTCTTCTTGGCTCTTCCCGAGACAACTTCTTGCCGTGAGGTTGTTCATCCCAAATGTCTGCTCGTGATGGCATCGAAGATTCATGCTCTTGCCCGCATCGACACGTGGAAACTCATTTCCCTTCCTCCTCGTGCTCGTCTCATCACTTGTAAGTGGAGTACAAGGTTAAGGCGATGATACTCTTGAACGTTACAAAGCTCGTTTAATGGTGAGAACATGGTCATGACTACGAAGAGCTATTTACTCCTATTTATGGCCCACGTGACGACTCTTCGCACACATCCTCAACGTGGCTTCTATTCGCCGCTAGTCTCTCTCTCAGCTTGATGTCAAGAATGCCTACAAGTAGCCACCACCTAGATTCTCTTCCTAATGGCATGGTTTGTCGTCTTCGTCGCTGTCTATATGGCCCTAAGCAAACCCTCGTGCCTGGTTTGACTGCTTCGTCTTAGTGGTGATTGCGGGTAGTTTTTGGCGAGTGCTCATTGTCCTACACTTTCGGTCCACCAATCAACTCGTGGTCGAACACTTCTTCTACATGTCAATCATCATTGGCAACGACTCTCAAGTACATTGCCCTGGTGAAGGCTCGTCATAGTGAAGTTCTTATGTCCGATCTTGGTCCTCTTCCGTACTTCCTTGAGATTGAGGTTTCTTCTACCTCTAATGACTTCTTTATTTTCTAAGAGAAGTATGTCTAGGGTCTTCTTACTCGTGCTACCCTTACTGATACCTTTGTAACCACCTCTGCTCCCTACCAGTCTGGATGGGCATCCTTTGCCTTGCTGCGGGTTGCTACAAGCACTGTCTCAATCCCACATCCCGTGTTCCCTTTATGTGTGACACCATAACCAAGCCTTTCGAGCACCACCAATGGTGGCGGGAGCTCGGACGGTCGGCAGCGTGCTGGATTATGCACGGGACGAGCCGATGACAGGCGCTACCTAAAGTCGAGGCCAATGGCGCACAGTAGGAGAACTTGGGGTGCTTAATCAAGCACGTGGCACACAACCCAAGCAGAAAGGAACACCCGGCCGGATGGGCGAGTGCGAAGAGTGCACAGCAGTGGGATGCGGGATCAAGTCCTCTCTCGCTAGTGGTGCGATCGCCTATGTTGCCTTGTCTACCAGATATTTTCAAGAGTGGCATCATCGCCTTGGGTCACTTGTGATCTCTCATCCTTAGTTCGACGTGATCTTCTTGGATCCGTCTCCGATGATGTCTCTAATACGTGGTCCAATTACCTTATACTCATAGCGAGACAGTGTCTCAGCATCCTATAGACCTTGTTCACTCTGATCTCGAGGGATCGTCTCCCTTTTCCTCCGCTAGTGACTTCTCTCAACACACCTGGATATATACTTTATTTCTTCTCATAGTGAGGTCTTATCTACAAGCCTTTTGCTGCCATGGTTCACACTCAATTCTCTACGCCTATTCATGTGTTCTATGGTGACTCTAGTGGAGAGTATATCTCCAAGCTGTTGTGTGGAATCCTTGTTGAGCAGATTTTGGTTCTCTTATCCTGGTGCTCATGCTCAAAATGGCATGGCTGAGCGCAAGCATCGTCACCTTCTTGAGACAGCTCGTCCATTGATGGTCACCGCCTCTCTTTCACCGCACTTTTGGGCCAACCCTGTCTCCACTTCCATCTACCTCATCAACCTTCAGCAATCCACTGCTCTGCAGGGTGACGCTCCTTTCGAGCGTCTATTTGATCGTTTATTCGGTGCTTCAATTTTTTGGTTGTGTTTGCTATGTCCTTGCCCCGCTTGAACGCACCAAACTGACTTCTCAGTCCGTTGAGTGTGTCTTCTTAGGATACAACATTGAGCATAAGGGATATCATTATTGGGATCATGTTGGGCGTCAGATGGTTATTTCTCGGGATATGACTTTTGATGAGTCTCATCCCTTCTACCCGTGTACATCTTCCTCGACCTTCTCAATGGAGGAAATCTCTCTTTTTTTTAATCCAACACTCCTATCACTCCCTGATCTAGTCGCCGTACCGCTCATGCTTTTCTGATTATTGTAGATCCAATGCCATCATCTCCTATGATTTCTTCACCTCGCTTATCACAGGATTCTACACCTTCATCAGTTGTGGCTTCCTTGTCTCCATCACCTGAGTTTATCCCGTTGATTTCTGCTCGTATTCTTCCATCTTTTCCTCACTTTTATATACATCGTCCACGTGTTGTGAATGTGCCTATTGATGAGCCACTTCCCCTCTCGGCCTACTTATGGCTTGCTTCCTCGTCCGCTTCCGCCTGTTGGCCGCCTTGGTCTTCCAAGCGTTGGCGCTGGTGTTCTTGAGCCGACTTCTTATCATGATGTTATGCATACCAAATGCCACCTTGCGATGGCAGGGGAGATTATTGCTCTTGAGCGCATCGGCACGTGGGATATTGTTTCTCTTCCTCAAGTTCGTCCCATCACTTGGTGGGGATGTTATGACTCACTTTGACTTTTTATATGTTCCTTCTTTTGCTCATGTTCCTCGACTTTACTACACTCGTGGTCCGCGTGTTGTGGATTCTTCTGATATGCCATCTCCCTCGACTATTATATCTTCTTCCGTTGGCAACGCACGGCCTCCAGCTTAGCCTACTTATGGCTTTCGAGCTCGCCCGCTTCTGCCTATTGACCGCTATGGTTACTGCGCAGCTCTTCCCGAGACGACTTCTTGCCGTGAGGTTGTTCATCCCAAATGTCTGCTCGTGATGGCATCGAAGATTCATGCTCTTGCCCGCATCGACACGTGGAATCTCATTTCCCTTCCTCCTCGTGCTCGTCTCATCACTTGTAAGTGGGTCTACAAGGTTAAGACTGATGATACTCTTGAACGTTACAAAGCTCGTTTAATGGTGAGAACATGGTCATGACTACGAAGAGATATTTACTCCTATATATATGGCCCACGTGACCACTCTTCGCACACTTCCTCAACGTGGCTTCTATTCGCCGCTAGTCTCTCTCTCAGCTTGATGTCAAGAATGCCTACAAGTAGCCACCACCTAGATTCTCTTCCTAATGGCATGGTTTGTCGCCTTCGTCGCTGTCTATATGGCCCTAAGCAAACCCGCGTGCCTGGTTTGACTGCTTCATCTTAGTGGTGACTGCGGCTAGTTTTTGGCGAGTGCTCATTGTCCTACACTTTCGGTCCACCAATCAACTCGTGGTCGAATACTTCTTCTACATGTCAATCATCATTGGCAACGACTCTCAAGTACATTGCCCTGGTGAAGGCTCGTCATAGTGAAGTTCTTATGTCCGATCTTGGTCCTCTTCCGTACTTCCTTGAGATTGAGGTTTCTTCTACCTCTAATGACTTCTTTATTTTCTAAGAGAAGTATGTCTAGGGTCTTCTTACTCGTGCTACCCTTACTGATACCTTTGTGACCACCTCTGCTCCCTACCAGTCTGGATGGGCATCCTTTGCCTTGCTTTGCGGGTTGCTACTACGGAGGCTGCATACTGGATATGCCCAAACCATCTCGCACGATGTTGGACAAGCTTCTCTTCAATTGGTGCTACCCCAACTCTATCTCGTATATCATCATTCGGACTCGATCCTTCCTCGTGTGGCCACACATCCATCTCAACATACGCATCTCCGCCACACCTAAGCTGTTGAACATGTAGCCTTTTAGTCGGCCACACTTTCGGTATCCATCTGACATTGCGAATCGAACCGTAAATCTGTAGAAATTGCCTTTTAGCTTTTGTGGCACTCTCTTGTCACGAGAATGCGAGCTTGGCGCCACTTCATCCATCCGGCTTTGATCCGATGGTTCACATCTTCATCAATACCCCATCCTCCTGCGGCATTGACCCCAAATACGAAAGGTGTCCTTCGAGGTACCACCCGACCATCAAGGCTAACTTCCTCCTCCTCACACCTAGTAGTCTTGAAACAACACTTGTCACAACATTATCGTACATGTCCTTGATGAGGGTAATGTACTTTCTTTGGGACTTTGTGTTTCTCAAGGCCCACCACATGACATTCAGCGGTATCTTATCATAGGCCTTCTCCAAGTCGATGAACACCATATGCAAGTCCTTTTGCTCCTATATCTCTCCATTCCAAAAATGTTATCGTGAAACCAAACTGTTTTTGGTATCGTGTTAGAAAAATGTTTCATTATTCCAAAAATGTTATCGTGTTCAAAAATGTTTTCATATTCAATTCATGTTTTCATATTCAATTCATGTATGAATTCCAAAAATGTTCACGAATTCAAAAAATGTTCATGGTGAATTCAAAAATGTTCACGGATTCTGAAAACTCTTCACAAATTCCAAAATCGCTCATGTATTAGGAAAATGTTCACATATTCAAAAATTATTCAACCATTGGAAAAGGTTCAAAATTTTCAAAAAATATTCACGAATTTGGAAAATATTCGGTAATTCAATATTTTAGCAAATTCAAAAATGTGAATTGAAAATTGTTCACAAATTTGAAAAAGGTTCAAAAATTAACAAGGAAAAAGAAAAGGCGAACACGAAGAAAACCATAGCGTTGACCATAATTCTTTACACATCACACCATATTTTTTAGAATCTACTAACATGAAAGCCGTATACAACAACAACAACAACAACAAAGCCTTTAGTCCCAAACAAGTTGGGGTAGGCTAGAGGTGAAACCCATAAGATCTCGCAACCAACTCATGGCTCCATGGATAGCTATGCTCCATAGCTAGCTCTTTGTCGATACTCCAATCCTTCAGGTCTCTCTTAACGCACATGAAAGCCGTATACAAAAAAGAATAAATCTACGCATGTAATTTACATGTACCATTATAATTATATTGTTTTAGAAATCCTAGACCAATGTCTATACTCTACAGCACCTTCTATACTCTACAACAATGTACGTTTGGTGTGGGTTAATTTATCACCATCATCTCGACGGTAATCTCTATTCCCAACCTAGGGATGCATTACACGATGGGGAAAAAATCTCTGAACTTCGCCAATAAGTAACTCAAATAAACAGTTATGTATGTGATTTCAAAAGAAAGATATAAATGGCAAGGTGTTTAACAAATCTGCATGCATGTTGTATCGTGCTTATTGAGTGAACAAAACAAATATCAGGAAAGAAACTAAGAAACAGAATGCATACCACCAGGAACACAGCCACCACTAGCTCTGTCACAGAATATTGCGTGATAAAAGCCCGACATGCTAACTCAGCAGCTTCCTCAACTGACATGTTGAATTTGTAACCGAAATGTAAAGCACAAACATAAGGGATGCAACTTCAAGATAATATGAACTGTGAGCAAAGCAACATATAGAGGTATAAAAAAACATACCCCTCATCCAAGATACCATAAGCATACAAAGAACTACAGAACCGGCTGCTTCCCTTGAGCCTTGCACCCTCGCTATCAACATAGTACCAAGACCAGGCCCTAGAAAAAGAGCGGAATTGTTAGGCATAGACCTAAGTACTGCTTAATGACACTAAAATATGTCAAACGGCAACTCGCAGTTCCATCAAATCCAACAACCATTGTACCGATTGGAAGTACCATCCCACGGTATGAAAAAAAAGGATATTAGCCAACGGTCTTTAAAGAACTAGCAATAGGAACCCTGCGCTTGTTGATGAGCTCATGCAGCTCATCAAGCTCATCAAGCTCTGAAGGAAGAAACTATTGTTATTCCTACTATCTTTACTATTTAACGGGAGTGCGGTTGTGATGGTAGGTTGTGGTACGTCGATTCGCATGTTAGGTGTGTCGCTTCCTCGCCTCCTCTCTCAAACAAATACTGCCGACGAGTGGACCTGCCAGCTCTCTTCCCTGCCTCATCAACTCGCTAGCCCGATCTGATTTCTTCTTTCTCTCTCGTTAAGAGCGGCGCAGCCACAGCTAGGGTTACTATCGCGTCCAGCCGTTGCCGCCTCACACGCTGCCCTGGTTGCTATCGACAACCAACCAAGAACTGCAGTGTCAAACACGAGCCTAGGTTGCCCTCGTTTGTAGATGCAAGATGTAGCTCGCCATCTTCTATGTCACATACGACCTTCATCTCTACCTGCTTCCCAGAGTATCGAACAGAGGCACCGTGGCAGGACTCAAGGTGCAGCAGCTACTCCAGTTGTACATGAGCCATGGGTTCAAGAGAGGTTCTTGGAGAGAGTCCATTTGTTAAGGCTTCCCTGGTATTTGTCTTCAATACCAATGTATTATTTTCTCATCACTAAGCTTTTGTCTCGCTCACTACTTGTTTCTTGCACTATATGGCCAGATCTAGCTTCTTCCTTTATCCATGATTTTTCTTTAAAGTCCACCGACTAAACATACAAGAGCATGGCAATTCTTTCTAGCTGCAGCTAAAACTTTATATTAAAGTGAACTTTAGTTTTGTTGGTTTCTTGTTCATAGAACCGGCAGCAAGAAATAAGGCTAGATTAGCCACGGCAACATCAGCCAAGTTTATGAGCATGTACCTGGACCCTCCTATATGGCAGTTGATCCACCTTACATGAAGATTAAAGTCATCTACATCAATATATTAATTTTGCTCCTGGTATGCATCTCTTGGAGAAATTTTAGGGCAAATATTTTCTTATTTTTGCTTTCTTTCGAAATCTTGGAGAAATTTAGTGTAGGCACCTTCAGTTCTATAACATAGTTGAATGTAAAAATTACTACAATAAGCATTGTATCACAACAGTGGGCTAATTCTGTAAAGAAATGCAATGATGTAATGTTTCTTGGTTAAACTTCAGTTATATATTGTACTTAGTAATGCAAACTCAAGAATTAAGTTTGCAGGCGTGTCGTCATTGTAGTCCTGATAGATATTTTGTTTTTCTGTATTTACGTGCATTAATAGAGTTACTAATATTGTTTGGATATTTCGTTAGTAGAAGACTGGATTGTGTCTACAACCAATGCGCATCAATGCGATCCAAAAATAGGCAATTCGAGGTGGATTTCACTTGTGGTAGAGAGAAGCCACACAGTTCAGATAGCAACGCATGACTTTATGGTCACAGATAGATTGTCGTGGAATAACCAATTGATGGGATGTAGGATTCACATCGGTGCAGATTGCCGAGTACCATGCAAATGAAATGTTGGTTGCAAAATTAATGATCTGCCTCTTTGTCGAGGTAAAATTGATAAGAGTTATAAACTCGAGAAATATTTTTTCCATCGGTCTTTTAGTCTAGCAAGTAAATATTTTTTCCATCATTCTTTTAGCTCAATGTAAACAATATAATTGTTTGTGCAGCCACAACTATGCTACCTTCTGTTTCATAAACAGATGTCCTACTACGAAATATGCAGTAAAAAGATAGCTCGATGTAAAGAATATAATTTGTGCAGCCACAAGTATGCTACCTTCCGTTTCGTAAATAGATGTCCTACTACGAAACATGCAGTTAAAAAGATGTAAGTTTGACTACTACAATATAAAAGATGGTTCACATTTGTAAGATAAATGTTATTTTTTATTTATCATGTTCTGGGTTTATCATGACTGTAAATTACAGAACTATTTCTGACCAAGAGAGAGATATGTGAAACTCATGATTTAGCTTATTTAAATATCACAATATTATTTTAGGAGAGACCATCTAGCGTACTCAATTGTGGCATTGGCCGTGCTATTGTTTTATGAGTTTATTTTGATGTCTACTTATTTATTTTAAAATTAAAATCAATATTATGGGTAGCAGCACATTCACTGGTGATGCAAGAACATTCCAGCTTGCCTGAAGAACAAAAAGTTCCATTACTTTGTGAGTCTATACAATTGTTTGCTTGCATTGTATATTAAACTTCATGTGAATTTGCATCACTTGCACCCTAATCCTTATCGGATATATACCTATACTAACTGCCAACCCCAAGAAAATTCACACGCTAATTATTAAATAAAAAGATCTGAATCATGATTATTTTTTGTTCATACAAGATAGTTTGAGTGTAATCAACTGTACATAGACCCTACATTATTAATATATGCAGATGAAGAATACAAGACTTGCACTTAATTAGTCCTGCTTGGTTCCTTTCATTTGTGCCACATCCATTGGAAGTGAGTTTTTAGTTGTCTTTCTTTGTGATAAAATGTGAAAGATTCAAATCCAATGTTGATATCTTCTTTCCAGAACGATGCTTTGTTGGTCTTTTTCACCTATTGTCTCACATGTTAAATATCTAGAGCATACTCAGATTTGCTATTTCTGTATTTTGTTTTTGTGACTTAGTATAAGGAGTAAGGACACGGAGAAATAATATTTGAAAGGTGCAGGTTGAAATATAATTGACAAAAAACATATAAGGAAAAAGGTCTTAATAGAGATAGTAGTCATTTATGATGTCAAATTCTCTCCCCTCACGATTCTTGGCTTGTTGCCTTAGGCTGATGACCCACCTAATAAAAATAACTAATAATTTGAATTACAAAGCATAATGTGAGTTTTATCTCTCCGTCAAGACATGTATCCTTCAATAGTGTACTAGACCTTATGTAGAGAAAACCTTATGTAGAGAAAGAAAGATAGAGGAGTAGTTCTTGTTAATTTTGTCAGAGAGATGGAGAGACAAACATGGAAAGATGGAAGACACACAAATGGGAGAGATGGAACATCAGGGGGACTTAGGTGCTGCTTCTTGATCTGCTCGGTGCGTGAGGAGGTAAGAAACAGGGACATAGAGGAACATTGGGCTTAAAATTTATAGAAACTCGAAGATTAACAGCTGGAACTTGGAAGCCATGCTGCTTTCTGTTCCCATCGAATTTAGTGTGAGCAATTTGGTTGGGCATTACGTCAAACATGTGGAAGGCATTACATACATGTATTATGGTTCACCACCTATACACAGCAACTCCAGCGGCATGCAGCAATCAAGAAATTTAGAGCAATGGCATGCAGTAATCAGAATATTAAGATCAAAAGAGGGAATCAAGTCATGACCAAGAAAACAGAGCAATGATGATGAAACTTACATAACTTACATTTCGCCGTGGCTTCGTGCTTGGAGATGAGGCGTGCAAAGAAACATAGAGAGGAGAAACGCTGGACGTCGCTGAGCTGATGCAATTGTTTCCCACAGGGCTCAGTTTGTCCATCGCTCTTGTATGAGGGGCCGGCAGATAGCGGCGTAGCGCCCCCACAGCCTGCGCTAGGAGAGAACACGGAAGAGCACAAAGCCGTGGACGTCGAGGGGAGGCGGCAGACCGGACGCACGACTCGATTGCGGATCTGCGGAAGGGCGGCGCCCCGGCCCACACCGTCGAAGCCGGCGGGCAGCGAGAGCGCACCGCGAACGCAGCTTGTCCCGTGACGAGGACTGCAGGCCGGCAACCTGTCGTGGCGCCGCCGCGACCCGGTCTGATCTGGGCTTTCGATCCAGGGACTCGAGTCCTTTTTCGGCTTGCGGAACGGGCAAAGAGTCCATGCCGATGACGGGAACCATGGGAGCGGGCTTCAGCAGAGTTCGTGTCGGAGTAGGAGTTCGTGGCGGCGGTTGGGACTGGGGAGGAAGGAGGGGATCAAAGCTGCCGCCTGCGTTGGGGGCATTTTCTTTTGAGAATCCTGCGTTGTGGGCTTCAACCGTTTGTTTTACATCAGCTACACACGGGAGAAGGCCCACGTAGATCGCAGGCCCAGCCAAGCGACAACCGCAGCGGACGACCAATTGTAAGGAATTTCCTATATGACGCTCGTTCGTATTTTTAAAATTTGATCACTTTTTTAAAAAGAGTAATTTCAAAAAATCTTCACTTTTTAATAAAAATGTCAATACTTTTAAATTTAGTTTAGAATTGTCAAAATTGTTCACAATTTCAATAAAATAAAAATTAAAAACACAATTAAAAATTATCACATTTTTAAAAAACTGTTCATGCATTTTCAAAAAAAATTCGCGTGGTTCAATTTTTTTCCGAACATTTCTTGGAAATCATGAACAATTTCTCAAAAGACAAATAATAATTGAAAAACGAACATTTTTTGAACAACATGAACAAAATTTTGAAATTTCAAACTTTGGCTAGCGACAGTCCTTAACCAGCGAGAGGTATGTAGTTTGATTCCTTGTGCGTGCACTGCTTTTCGTGAATTTCCAATGCGCTACAGTACCAGCAAGGCGAACGGGCATGCACGCCAATGGGTCGGCCCAGTCGAGGGGTCAAATAGGAACTCCCCAGTTGTAATGCAAGCTCAGCCGAACAACAACGAAAAAAGTAGTCGTTGGTGTCGCATTTTCCCTCTCTCCAGGGTTTGTCTCTTCTCTCATTGCTCTGCCAAAGTTTTAATTTATCTTTTCTCCTCCCATCTACGGTCTTGTTCGAGCTGACCAAGGGTTGCGCTACGGTACCAGCAGGGCGAACAGGCATGCACGCCAATGGGTCGGCCCAGACAAGGTGTCAATTAGGAGCTCCCCGATTGTTATGCAAGCTCAGCCGAATGGTGACGAAATAAGTAGTAGTTGGTGTCGCCTTTTCCCTCTCGCTAGTGTTTGTCTCTTCTCTCCTCGCTGTGTCGGTGTTTGTGTTTATCTCTTCTCCTCTCATTTGCGGTCTTGTTTGGGTTGACCAAGGGGTGGTTTTATACTCTTGTACGACTCCCGGCCTTTGTGAGCTATGGTTTGGATTATGAGGAGGGAAGTTAGTGGGTTTATTCGATGTTGGGTAAGATTGGATTGCGGTAGTTGCTCTCATGGCATCGGGTGATTGGGCTTCATCGTTTCAATTGTTAGAGAAGGAAAAACATGAAGCCATGACGCGGGATCTGGATCTTTTTGGAAAATAGGCCAAACAACCAAGTTCAAACACAATATAGGTACAAATACACCAACATCGAGTTTGTTGGGGGCACCAACTCAATAATAAGCCCACACACACAAGTAAAAAAGAGGGTACACTAATCCGGATTCGATGAAGGTTGTGGCGTCTAGCGCTTAGCAAGAGAGTGAGTCTAACTGATAAGTCGCCGCTAGTGTTGCGCTCTTGTTGCTTACTGAGGACCTTCCATTTGATTAGTCCCTTTAGTGATCCGGTAAAGGAGCATAAACGATTCTCGGCTTTTTACCCAGAGGTGACCCTGAGTTATCGAACCCACGAGAGGACGGTGCCCTTTAAGCAAGGGTTTCTAACAAGTTTTTGCAAAGAATTAAATTCCAGGTTTTGACCAGATCGTAAATCAAGCAGACACTAAAAACACTTATAATAAAAATGGGCATGGGTATGAGAACTTATGCTTACAACCATATGTTTGTGTTGGGATCATTATGATAGTAATTTGTGCCCTAGAAGTTATCCATCAAGATGTGCTTGCTACGCATGGAAGTGGGGGATGTGTGCAAATTATGTCTCGACCGACACACATCCTGCATGAAGAGTCAATTGTCCAACCGAAGGCCTCCGTCGCCCGGGGTTGCCCCGTAATTAAGATAGCAATAATCAGACAAAATCATTGGTCATTTAAGGACTGCGCCTCTTGTATTCCTAAAGATAGGATCCGTGTTACCGTACTAAGGGCCAGTTCTTTTGCTGCCTTCTAAAATAAGCTGGAATAAGTCGCCCCTACCCAGCTTATTCAAGAAGCCCAACCGATTTTATGGTTTTAAAATTCTACTCATTAAGACTTGACTAGTAGGCTTCTAAAAATATATTTTTGGTTGGGCTTCTAGAATAAACTTGGTAGGGGTGCTTATTCTACAATCCCAAAAAAGGCACCAAAAGAACTGTTGGGGAACGTAGTAATTTCAAAAAAATTCCTACGCACACGCAAGATCATGGTGATGACATAGCAACGAGAGGGGAGAGTGTTGTCCACATATCCTCGTAGACCGTAAGCGGAAGCGTTATGACAACGCGGTTGATGTAGTCATACGTCTTCACGATCCGACCGATCCAAGTACCAAACGTACGGCACCTCCGAGTTCAAAGACGTTCACTCGATGGCGATCCCGGACTCCAATCCGGCAAAAGTGTCGGGGATGAGTTCCACAAGACGACGGCTTGGTAACGATGATGATGCTCTATCGCAGCAGGCTTCGCCTAAACTCTGCAACGATATGACTAAGGTGGAATATGGTGGAGGGGGGCACCGCACACGGCTAAGGAACAATCCGTAGATCAACTTGTGTGTCTCTAGGGTGCCCCCTGTCCCCATATATAAAGGAGCAAGGGGGGAGGCCGGCCGGCCCTAGGGGCGCGCCAAGGAGGGGTCCTCCTCCTAGTGGGAGAAGGACTCCCTTTCCTAGTCCCACTAGGAAGGAGGAAGGGGAAGGAAAGAGAGAGAGGGAGGGAAGGGGGCGCGCCTCCCTAGTCAGTCGGACTCCTCAAGGGGGCACCTCTGGGCTGCTGCCCTCTCTCTCCCCTCGAGCCCACTAAGGCCCATTACTTCTCCGGGGGTTCGGTAACCCTCGGCACTCCGGTTTTCTCGAAACCACCCGCAACGCTTCCTGTGTCGAATATAGTCGTCAATATATCAATCTTTATGTCTCGACCATTTCGAGACTCCTCGTCATGTCCGTGATCATATCCGGACTCGAACAAACTTCGGTACATCAACACTTATAAACTCATAATAAAACTGTCATCGTAACGTAGCGTGCGGACCCTACGGGTTCGAGAACTATGTAGACACGACCTAGAACTATTCTGGTCAATAACCAATAGCGGAACCTGGATGCCCATATTGGTTCCTACATATTCTACGAATATCTTTATCGGTCAAACGCATAACAACATACGTTGTTCCCTTTGTCATCGGTATGTTACTTGCCCGAGATACGATCGTCGGTATCCAATACCTAGTTCAATCTCGTTACCGGCAAGTCTCTTTACTCGTTACGTAATGCATCATTCCGTAACTAACTCATTAGCTACATTGCTTGCAAGGCTTATAGTGATGTGCATGTTGGGGAACGTAGTAATTTCTAAAATTTTCCTACGCACACGCAAGATCATGGTGATGCATAGCAACGAGAGGGGAGAGTGTGTCCACGTACCCTCGTAGACCGAAAGCGGAAGCGTTATGATAACGCGGTTGATGTAGTCGTACGTCTTCACGATCCGACCGATCCAACTACCGAACGTACGGCACCTCCGAGGTCAGCACACGTTCAGCTCGATGACGATCCCCGGGCTCCGATCCAGCAAAGCGTCGGGGATGAGTTCCGTCGAGACGACGGCGTGGTGGCGATGATGATGTTCTACTACGCGGGCGCTCGCCTAAACTCCGCGATGATATGACCGAGGTGGAATATGGTGGAGGGGGCACCGCACACGGCTAAGGAACGATCCATAGATCAACTTGTGTGTCTTAGGGTGCCCCCTACCCCCGTATATAAAGGAGCCAGGGGGAGGGGCGGCCGGCCAAGGAGGGCGCGCCAAGGGGGAGTCCTACTCCCATCGGGAGTAGGACTCCCTTCTTTCCTAGTTGGAGTAGGAGAAGAGGGAAGGAGGAGGAAGAGGGGAAGGAAAGTGGGGGCGCCGCCCCCATCTCCTTGTCCTATTCGGACTAGGGAGGGGAGGGGGTGCGGCCCACCTCTTGCCTCCTCTCCTCTTCTCCCTTATGGCCCATGAAGGCCCAATAACCCCGGGAGGTTCCAGTAACCCCGGTACTCGGTAAAATGCCGATTTCACCCGGAACACTTTCAATGTCCAAACATAGGCTTCCAATATATCAATCTTTATGTCTCGACCATTTGGAGACTCCTCGTCATGTCCATGATCATATCCGGGACTCCGAACAAACTTCGGTACATCAAAACTTATAAACTCATAATGAAATTGTCATCGTAACGTTAGGCGTGCGGACCCTACGGGTTCGAGAACTATGTAGACATGACCTAGAACTATTCTCGGTCAATAACCAATAGCGGAACCTGGATGCCCATATTGGATCCTACATATTCTACGAAGATCTTTATCGGTCAAACCGCATAACAACATACGTTGTTCCCTTTGTCATTGGTATGTTACTTGCCCGAGATTCGATCGTCGGTATCCAATACCTAGTTCAATCTCGTTATCGGCAAGTCTCTTTACTCGTTATGTAATGCATCATTCCGTAACTAACTCATTATCTACATTGCTTGCAAGGCTTATAGTGATGTGCATTACCGAGAGGGCCCAGAGATACCTCTCTGACAATCGGAGTGACAAAACCTAATCTCAAATCGCCAACCCAACATGTACCTTTGGAGACACATGTAGTACTCCTTTATAATCACCCGATTACGTTGTGGCGTTTGGTAGCACCAAAGTGTTCCTCCGTAAACGGAGTTGCATAATCTCATAGTTACGAGGAACATGTATAAGTCATGAAGAAAGCAATAGCAATATACTAAGCGATCAAGTGCTAGGCTAACGGAATGGGTCATGTCAATCACATCATTCTCCTAATGATGTGATCCCATTAATCAAATGACAACACATGTCTATGGTTAGGAAACATAACCATCTTTGATTAATGAGCTAGTCAAGTAGAGGCATACTAGTGACACTATGTTTGTCTATGTATTCACACATGTATTATGTTTCCGGTTAATACAATTCTAGCATGAATAATAAACATTTATCATGAAATAAGGAAATAAATAATAACTTTATTATTGCCTCTAGGGCATATTTCCTTGATCTCCCACTTGCACTAGAGTCAATAATCTAGTTCACATCACCATGTGATTTAACACCAATATTCATATCTGTATATGATTAACACCCATAGTTCACATCGTCATGTGACCAACACCCAAAGGGTTTACTAGAGTCAATAATCTAGTTCACATCGCTTATGTGATTAACACCCAAAGAGTACTAAGGTGTGATCATGTTTTGCTCGTGAGAGAAGCTTAGTCAACGGTCTCATCACATTGAGCCGTATGTATTTTGCAAATATTCTATGTCTACAATGCTCTGTACGGAGCTACTCTAGCTCATTGCTCCCACTTTCAATATGTATCCAGATCGAGACTTAGAGTCATCTGGATTAGTGCCAAAACTTGTATTGACGTAATCCTTTACGACGAACCTTTTGTCACCTCCATAATCGAGAAACATATCCTTGTTCCACTAAGGATAATTTTGACCAATGTCCAGTGATCTACTCCTAGATCACTATTGTACTCCCTTGCCAAACCATGGTAGAGTATACAATGGGTCTGGACCATAACATGGCATACTTTTATAGAACCTATGACTGAAGCATAGGGAATAACTTTCATTCTCTTTCTATTTTCTGTCGTGGTCGGGATTTGAGTCTTACTCAACTTCACACCTTTGCATCACAGGCAAGAACTCCTTCTTTGACTGTTCCATTTTGAACCACTTCAAAATCTTATCAAGGTATGTACTCATTGAAAAATCTTATCAAGCGTCTTGATCTATCTCAATAGATCTTGATGCTCAATATGTAAGTAGCTTTACTTAGGTCTTTCTTTAAAAAACTCTTATAGAAGTATCCTTTTATGCTATCCAGAAATTCTATATCATTTCCAAACAACAATATGTCATCCACATATAGTATTTAGAAATGCTACAAAGCTCCCACTCACTTTCTTGTAAATACAGGCCTTTCCAAAAGTCTGTATAAAACCATATGCTTTGATAAACTCATCAAAGCGTATATTCCAACTCCGAGATGCTTGCACTAGTCCATTGATGGATTGCAGGAGCTTGCACACTTTGTTAGCACCTTTAGGATTGACAAAACCTTCTGGTTGCATCATATACAACTCTTCTTTAATAAATCCATTAAGGAATGCAGTTTTGATATCCTTTTGCCAGATTTCATAAAATGTAGCAATTGCTAACATGATTCGGATAGACTTAAGCATCGCTACAGTTTAGAAAATCTCATTGTAGTCAACACCTTGAACTTGTCAAAACCTTTTTTGACAAGTCGAGCTTTGTAGATAGTAACACTACTATCAATGTCCGTCTTTCTCTTGAAGATCCATTTATTTTTCTATGGTTTGCCGATCATCGGGCAAGTCCACCAAAGTCCACACTTTGTTCTCATACATGGATCCTATCTCAGATTTCATGGCCTCCAGCCACTTTGCCGAATCTGGGCTCATCATCTCTTCCTCATAGTTCGTAGGTTTATCATGGTCTAGTAACATGACTTTCAGAACAGGATTACCGTACCACTCTGGTGCGGACTGTACTTTGGAAGACCTACGAGGTTTTGTAGTACCTTGATCTGAAGTTTCATGATCATCATCATTAGCTTCCTCACTAATTGGTGGAATCACTGGAACTGATTTCAGTGATGAACTATTTTCCAATTCGGGAGAAGGTACCGTTACCTTATCAAGTTCTACTTTCCTCCCACTCACTTCTTTCGAGAGAAACTCCTTCTCCAGAAAGGATCCATTTTTAGCAATGAATATCTTGCCTTCGGATATGTGATAGAAGGTGTACCCAATAGTTTCCTTTGGGTATTCTATGAAGACGCACTTCTCCGATTTGGGTTTGAGCTTATCAGGATGAAACTTTTTCACATAAGCATCACAGCCCCAAACTTTAAGAAATGACAACTTGGGTTTCTTGCTAAACCACAGTTCATATGGTGTCATCTCAACGGATTTACATGGTGCCCTTTTAACGTGAATGCAGCTGTCTCTAATGCATAACCCCAAAACAATAGTGGTAAATCAGTAAGAGACATCATAGATCGCACCATATCAATAAAGTGCGGTTACAGACGTTCGGACACACCATAACGTTGTGGTGTTCCAGGTGGCGTGAAATGTGAAACTATTCCACATTGTTTAAAATGAAGGCCAAACTCGTAGCTCAAATATTCATCTCTACAATCAGATCATAGAAACTTTATTTTCTTGTTACGATGATTTTTCCACTTCACTCTGAAATTCTTTGAACCTTTCAACTATTTCAGACTTATGTTTCATCAAGTAGATATACCCATATCTGCTCAAATCATCTGTGAAGGTGAGAAAGTAACGATATCCGTCGCGAGCCTCAACATTCATTGGACCACAAACATCAGTATGTATGATTTCCAACAAATCTGTTGCTCTCTCCATTGTACCGAAGAACGATGTTTTAGTCATCTTGCCCATGAGGCACGGTTCGCAAGTACAAAGTGATTCATAATCAAGTGATTCCAAAAGTCCATCAGTATGGAGTTTCTTCATGCGCTTTACATCGATATGACCTAAACGGCAGTGCCACAAATAAGTTGCACTATCATTATTAACTTTGCATCTTTTGGCATCAATATTATGAATATGTATATCACTACGATCGAGATCCAACAAACTATTTTCATTGGGTGTATGACCATTGAAGGTTTTATTCATGTAAATAGAACAACAATTATTCTCTGACTTTAAATGAATAACCGTATTGCAATAAACATGATCAAATCATATTCATGCTCAACGCAAACGCCAAATAACATTTATTTAGGTTTAACACACTAATCCCGAAAGTATAGGGAGTGTGCGATGATGATCATATCAATCTTGGAACTACTTCCAACACTCATCGTCACTTCCCCTTCGACTAGTCTCTGTTTATTCTGTAACTCCTGTTTTGAGTTACTAATCTTAGCAACCGAACAAGTATCAAATACTCAGGGGCTACTATAAACACTAGTAAGGCACACATCAATAATCTGTATATCAAATATACCATTGTTCACTTTGCCATCCTTCTTATCCACCAAATATTTAGGGCATTTCGCCTTCGGGACTATTTCCTTTGCGATTAAAGCACTCGGTTTCAGTGCTTTGGTCCAGCTTTGGTCTTCTTCACGGGAGTGACAACTTGTTTGCCATTCTACTTGAAGTTTCTCTTTCTTTCCCTTTGCCCTTTTCTTGAAACTAGTGGTCTTGTCAATCATCAACACTTGATGCTCTTTCTTGATTTCCACCTTCGTCGATTTCAACATCACGAAGAGCTCGAGAATCGTTTTCGTCATCCCTTGCATACTATAGTTCATCACGAAGTTCTAGTAACTTAGTGATGGTGACTAGAGAATTCATCAATCACTATCTTATCTGGAAGATTAACTCCCACTTGATTCAAGCGATTGAAGTACCTGCACAATCGAGCACATGCTCACTAGTTGAGCGATTCTCCTCCATCTTTTAGCTATAGAACTTGTTGGAGACTTCATATCTCTCAACTCGGGTATTTGCTTGAAATATTAACTTCAATTCCTGGAACATATCATATGGTCCATGACGTTCAAAACGTCTTTGAAGTCCCGATTCTAAGCCGTTAAGCATGGTGCACTAAACTATCAAGTAGTCATCATATTGAGCTAGCCAAACGTTTATAACGTCTGCATCTGCTCCTGCAATAGGTTTGTCACCTAGCGGTGCATCAAGGACATAATTCTTCTATGCAGCAATGAGGATAAACCTCAGATCACGGATCCAATCCGCATCATTGCTACTAACATCTTTCAACACAATTTTCTCTAGGAACATATCAAAATAAACATATGAAAGCAACAACGCAAGCTATTGATCTACAACATAATTTGCAAAATACTACCAGGACTAAGTTCATGATAAATTTAAGTTCAATTAATCATATTACTTAAGAACTCCCACTTAGACAGACATCTCTCTAGTCATCTAAGTGATCACGTGATCCAAATCAACTAAACCATAACCGATCATCATGTGAGATGGACTAGTTTTCAATGGTGAACATCACTATGTTGATCATATCTACTATATGATTCACGCTCGACCTTTTGGTCTCCGTGTTCCGAGGCCATATCTGCATATGCTAGGCTCGTCAAGTTTAACCTGAGTATTTTGCGTGTGCAAAACTAGCTTGCACCCATTGTAGATGGACGTTGAGCTTATCACACCCGATCATCACGTGGTGTGTGGGCACGACGAACTTTGGCAACAGTGCATACTCAGGGAGAACACTTCTTGATAATTTTAGTGAGAGATCATCTTAAAATGCTACCGTCAATCAAAGCAAGATAAGATGCATATAGGATAAACATCACATGCAATCAATATAAGTGATATGATATGGCCATCATCATCTTGTGCTTGTGATCTCCATCTCCAAGCACCGTCGTGATCACCATCGCCACCGGCGCGACACCTTGATCTCCATCATAGCATCGTTGTCGTTTCGCCATCTATTGCTTCTCGACTATCGCTACCGCTTAGTGATAAAGTAAAGCAATTACTGGGCGTTGCATTTCATACAATAAGCGACAACCATATGGCTCCTGCCAATTGCCGATAACTTCGGTTACAAAACATGATCATCTCATACAATAAAATATAGCATCACATCTTGACCATATCACATCACAACATGCCCTGCAAAAACAAGTTAGACGTCCTCTACTTTGTTGTTGCAAGTTTTACGTGGCTACTACGGGCTTAGCAAGAACCGTTCTTACCTACGCACCAAAACCACAATGATAGTTCGTCAAGTTAGTGTTGTTTTAACCTTCTCAAGGACCGGGCATAGCCACACTCGATTCAGCTAAAGTGAGAGAGACAGACACCCGCCAGCCACCTTTAAGCACGAGTGCTCGTAACGGTGAAACCAGTCTCGTGTAAGCGTACGCGTAATGTCAGTCCGGGCCGCTTCATCTCACAATACCGCCGAACCAAAGTATGACATGTTGGTAAGCAGTATGACTTGTATCGCCCACAACTCACTTGTGTTCTACTCGTGCATATGACATCTACGCATAAAACCTGGCTCGGATGCCACTGTTGAGGAACGTAGTAATTTCTAAAATTTTCCTACGCACACGCAAGATCGTGGTGATGCATAGCAACGAGAGGGGAGAGTGTGTCCACGTACCCTCGTAGAACGAAAGCGGAAGCGTTATGACAACGCGGTTGATGTAGTCGTACGTCTTCACGATCCGACCGATCCAAGTACCGAACGTACGGCACCTCCGAGTTCAGCACACGTTCAGCTCGATGACGATCCCCGGGCTCCGATCCAGCAAAGCGTCGGGGATGAGTTCCGTCGACGACGGCGGCGTGGTGACGATGATGATGTTCTACTAGCGCAGGCTTCGCCTAAACTCTATGACGATATGACCGAGGTGGAATATGGTGGAGGGGCACCGCACACACGGCTAAGGAACGATCCGTAGATCAACTTGTGTGTCTTAGGGTGCCCCCCGCCCCGTATATAAAGGAGCCAGGGGGGGGGCGGCGGCCAGGAGGGTGCGCCAGGGGAGTCCTACTCCCACCGGAGTAGGACTCCTTCTTTCCTAGTTGGAGTAGGAGAAGGGGAAGGAGGAGGAAGAGGGAAGGAAAGGGGCCGCCCCTCTCCTTGTCCTATTCGGACTAGGGAGGGAGGCGCGCGCCCACCTCTTGCCTCCTCTCCTCTTCTCCCTTATGGCCCATGAAGGCCCAATAACCCCGGGAGGTTCTGTAACCCCGGTACTCGATAAAATGCCGATTTCACTCGGAACACTTCCAATGTCCAAACATAGGCTTCCAATATATCAATCTTTATGTCTCGACCATTTGAGACTCCTCGTCATGTCCGTGATCACATCCGGACTCGAACAAACTTCGGTACATCAAAACTTATAAACTCATAATGAAACCGTCATCGTAGCGTTAAGCGTCACGGACCCTACGGGTTCGAGAACTATGTAGACATGACCTAGAACTATTCTCGGTCAATAACCAATAGCGGAACCTGGATGCCCATATTGGTTCCTACATATTCTATGAAGATCTTTATCGGTCGAACCGCATAACAACATATGTTGTTCCTTTGTCATTGGTATGTTACTTGCCCGAGATTCGATCGTCGGTATCAATACCTAGTTCAATCTCGTTACAGCAAGTCTCTTTACTCGTTATGTAATGCATCATTCCGTAACTAACTCATTAGCTACATTGCTTGCAAGGCTTATAGTGATGTGCATTACCGAGAGGGCCGAGAGATACCTCTCCGACAATCGGAGTGACAAAACCTAATCTCAAATCGCCAACCCAACATGTACCTTTGGAGACACCTGTAGTACTCCTTTATAATCACCCGATTCGTTGTGACGTTTGGTAGCACCAAAGTGTTCCTCCGATAACGGAGTTGCATAATCTCATAGTTACGAGAACATGTATAAGTCATGAAGAAAGCAATAGCAATATACTAAACGATCAAGTGCTAGGCTAAAGGAATGGGTCATGTCAATCACATCATTCTCCTAATGATGTGATCCCATTAATCAAATGACAACACATGTCTATGGTTAGGAAACATAACCATCTTTGATTAATGAGCTAGTCAAGTAGAGGCATACTAGTGACACTATGTTTGTCTATGTATTCACACATGTATTATGTTTCCGGTTAATACAATTCTAGCATGAATAATAAACATTTATCATGAAATAAGGAAATAAATAATAACTTTATTATTGCCTCTAGGGCATATTTCCTTCAGTGCATTACTGAGAGGGCCAAGAGATACCTCTCTGACAATCGGAGTGACAAAACCTAATCTCGAAATACGCCAACCCAACATGTACCTTTGGAGACACCTGTAGTACTCCTTTATAATCACCCAGTTACGTTGTGACGTTTGTAGCACCCAAAGTGTTCCTCCGGTAAACGGGAGTTGCATAATCTCATAGTTACAGGAACATGTATAAGTCATGAAGAAAGCAATAGCAATATACTAAACGATCAAGTGCTAGGCTAACGGAATGGGTCATGTCAATCACATCATTCTCCTAATGATGTGACCCCATTAATCAAATGACAACACATGTCTATGGTTAGGAAACATAACCATCTTTGATTAATGAGCTAGTCAAGTAGAGGCATACTAGTGACGTTATGTTTGTCTATGTATTCACACATGTATCATGTTTCCGGTTAATACAATTCTAGCATGAATAATAAACATTTATCATGATATGAGGAAATAAATAATAACTTTATTATTGCCTCTAGGGCATATTTCCTTCAGTCTCCCACTTGCACTAGAGTCAATAATCTAGTTCACATCGCCATGTGATTTAACACCAATATTCATATCTGTATATGATTAACACCCATAGTTCACATCGTCATGTGACCAACACCCAAAGGGTTTACTAGAGTCAATAATCTAGTTCACATCGCTATGTGATTAACACCCAAAGAGTACTAAGGTGTGATCATGTTTTGCTTGTGAGAGAAGCTTAGTCAACGGTCTGTCACATTGAGCCGTATGTATTTTGCAAATATTCTATGTCTACAATGCTCTGGACGGAGCTACTCTAGCTAATTGCTCCCACTTTCAATATGTATCCAGATTGAGACTTAGAGTCATCTGGATCGGTGTGAAAGCTTGCACCGATGTAACTCTTTACGACGGGCTCTTTTATTACCTCCATAATCGAGAAATATTTCCTTAGTCCTCACTAAGGATATTCTTGACCAATGTCTAGTGATCTACTCCTAGATCACTATTGTACTCCCTTGCCAAACCAGGGCAGAGTATACAATAGGTCTGGTCCATAGCATGACATACTTTTATAGAACCTATGACTGATGCATAGGGAATGACTTTCATTCTTTTTCTATTTTCTGCCATGGTCGGGATTTGAGTCTTACTCAATTTCATACCTTTGCAACACAGGAACTCTTTCTTTGACTGTTCCATTTTGAACTACTTCAAAATCTTGTCAAGGTATGTACTCATTGAAAATCTTATCAAGCGTCTTGATCTATCTCAATAGATCTTGATGCTCAATATGTAAGTAGCTTTACTGCGGTCTTTCTTTTAAAAACTCCTTCAAAACACTCCTTTATGCTTTGCAGAATAATTCTACATTATTTCTTATTAACAATATGTCATTCACATATACTTATCAGAAATGCTGTAGTGCTCCCACTCACTTTCTTGTAAATACAGGCTTCACCGCAAGTGCAGTATAAAAGTATATGCTTTGATCAACTCATCAAAGCGTATATTCCAACTCGAGATGCTTGCACCAGTCCATAGATGGATCATTTGGAGCTTGCACATTTTGTTAGCACCTTTAGGATTGACAAAACCTTCTGGTTGCATCATATACAACTCTTCTTTAAGAAAACCATTAAGGAATGCAGTTTTGACATCCATTTGCCAGATTTCATAAAATGTGGCAGTTGCTAACATGATTCGGACAGACTTAAGCATCACTACAGTTGAGAAAATCTCATTGTAGTCAACACCTTGAACTTTGTCGAAAACCTTTTGCGACAAGTCGAGCTTTGTAGATAGTAACAATACTATCAGTGTATGTCTTCCTCTTGAAGATCCATTTATTTTCTATGGTTTGCCGATCATCGGTCAAGTCCACCAAAGTCCACAGTTTGTTCTCATACATGGATCCTATCTCATATTTCATGGCCTCTAGCCATTTTGCGGAATCTGGGCTCATCATCGCTTCCTCATAGTTCGTAGGTTTATCATGGTCTAGTAACATGACTTTCGAATGTGGATTACCGTACCACTTTGGTGCGGACCATACTCGGAAGACCTACGAGGTTACAGTAGTAACTTGATCTGAAGTTTCATGATCATCATCATTAGCTTCCTCACTAATTGGTGTAGGAATCACTGGAACTGATTTCAGTGTTGAACTACTTTCAAATTCGGGAGAAGGTACAGTTACCTTATCAAGTTCTACTTTCCTCCCACTCACTTCTTTCGAGAGAAACTCCTTCTCTAGAAAGGATCCATTTTAAGCAACGAATATCTTGCCTTCGGATTTGTGATAGAAGGTGTACCCAATAGTTTCCTTTGGGTATTCTATGAAGACGCACTTCTCCGATTTGGGTTCGAGCTTATCAGGTTGAAACTTTTTCACATAAGCATTGCAACCCCAAAATTTTAAGAAACGACAGCTTAGGTTTATTGCTAAACCATAGTTCATACGGTGTCGTCTCAACGGATTTAGATGGTGCCCTATTAAACGTGAATGCAGCTATCTCTAATGCACAACCCCAAAACGATTGTGGTAAATCGGTAAGATACATCATAGATCGCACCATATCCAATAAAGTGCGGTTACGATGTTCGGACACACCATAACGTTGTGGTGTTCTAGGTGGCGTGAGCTGTGAAACTATTCCATATTATTTTAATTGAAGACCAAACTCGCAACTCAAATATTCTCCTCCACGATCAGATCATAGAAATTTTATTTTCTTGTTACGATGATTTCCCACTTCACTCTGAAATTCTTTGAACTTTTCAAATGTTTCAGACTTGTGTTTCATTAAGTAGATATACCCATATCTGCTCAAATCATCTTGTGAACATCAGAAAATAACGATACTTGCCACGAGCATCAACACTCATTGGATCGCATACATCGGTATGTATTATTTCCAATAAGTCAGTAGTTTGTTCCATTGTTCCGGAGAACGGAGTTTTAGTCATCTTGCCCAAAAGGCACGGTTTGCAAGCATCAAATGATTCATAACCAAGTGATTCTGAAAATCCATCTTTATGGAGTTTCTTCATGCGCTTTACACCGATATGACCCAAGCGGCGAGTACACAAATAAATTGCACTATCATTATTAACTTTGCATCTTTTGGCATCAATATTATGAATATGTGTATCACTATGATCGAGATCCAACAAACTATTTTCATTGGGTGTATAACCATCGAAGGTCTTATTCATGTAAACAGAATAACAATTATTCTTTAACTTCAAATGAATAACCGTATCACAATAAACATGATCAAATCATATTCATGCTCAACGCAAATGCTAAATAACATTTATTTAGGTTTAACACCAATCTCGAAAATATAGGGAGTGTGTGATGATGATCATATCAATCTTGGAACTATTTCCAACACTCATCGTCACTTCCCCTCAACTAGTCTCTATTTATTATGTAACTCCTGTTTCGAGTTACTAATCTTAGCAACCGAACAAGTATCAAATACTCATGGGCTACTATAAACACTAGTAAGGCACACATCAAACACCTGTATATCAAATATACCCTTGTTCACTTTGCCATCCTTCTTATCCACCAAATATTTAGGGCATTTCCGCTTCCAGTGACCATTTCCTTTGTAGTGTAAGCACTCAGTTTCAGGCTTTGGTCCAGCTTTGGTCTTCTTCACGGGAGTGACAACTTGTTTGCCATTCTACTTGAAGTTTCCCTTTCTTTCCCTTTGCCCTTTTCTTGAAACTAGTGGTCTTGTCAATCATCAACACTTGATGCTCTTTCTTGATTTCTACCTTCATCGATTTCAACGTCACGAAGAGCTCGGGAATCGTTTTCGTCATCCCTTGCATACTATAGTTCATCACGAAGTTCTAGTAACTTAGTGATGGTGACTAGAGAATTCCATCAATCACTATCTTATCTCGAAGATTAACTCCCACTTGATTCAAGCGATTGATGTACCTGCACAATCGAGCACATGCTCACTAGTTGAGCGATTCTCCTCCATCTTTTAGCTATAGAACTTGTTGGAGACTTCATATCTCTCAACTCGGGTATTTGCTTGAAATATTAACTTCAATTCCTGGAACATCTCATATGGTCCATGACGTTTCAAAACATCTTTGAAGTCCCAATTCTAAGCCGTTAACCATGGTGCACTAAACTATCAAGTAGTCATCATATTGAGCTAGCCAAACGTTCATAACGTGCGCATCCGCTCTGCAATAGGTTTGTCACCTAGCGGTGCATCAAGGACATAATTCTTACGTGCAAAGAATGAGGATAAACCTCAAATCACGGATCCAATCCGCATCATTGCTACTAACATCTTTCAACACAGTTTTCTCTAGGAACATATCAAAAATAAACATATGAAAGCAACAACGTGAGCTATTGATCTATAACATAATTTGCAAAATACTATCAGGTACTAAGTTCATGATAAATTTAAGTTCAATTAATCATATTACTTAAGAACTCCCACTTAGATAGACATCCCTCTAATCCTCTAAGTGATTACATGATCCATATCAACTACACCATGTCCGATCGTCACGTGAGATGGAGTAGTTTCAACGGTGAACATCAATATGTTGATCATATCTACTATATGATTCATGCTCGACCTTTTGGTCTCCGCGTTCGAGGCCATATCATTATATGCTAGGCTCGTCAAGTTTAACTTTGAGTATTCGCGTGTGCAACTGTTTTGCACCCGTTGTATTTGAATGTAGAGCCTATCACACCCGATCATCATGCGGTGTCTCAGCACGAAGAACTTTCACAATGGTTCATACTCAGGGAGAACACTTCTTGATAATTTAGTGAGAGATCATCTTAAAATGCTACCGTCAATCAAATCAAGATAAGATGCATAAAGGATAAACATCACATGCAATCAATATAAGTGATATGATATGGCCATCATCATCTTGTGCTTGTGATCTCCATCTCCGAAGCACCGTCGTGATCACCATCGCCACCGCGCGACACCTTGATCTCCATCGTAGCATCGTTGTCGTTCGCCATCTATTGCTTCTCGACTATCGCTCTTGCTTAGTGTTAAAGTAAAGCAATTACAGGGCATTTGCATTTCATACAATAAAGCGACAACCATATGGGTCCTGCCAGTTGTCGATAACTCGGTTACAAAACATGATCATCTCATACAATAAAATATAGCATCACGTCTTAACCATATCACATCACAACATGCCCTGCAAAAACAAGTTAGACGTCCTCTACTTTGTTGTTGCAAATTTTACGTGGCTGCTACAGGCTTAGCAAGAACCGTTCTTACCTCGCATCAAAACCACAGCGATAGTTCGTCGTTAGTGCTGTTTTAACCTTCGCCGGCGTATCAACTAAAGTGAGAGAGCACACCGCCATCCACCTTTAAGCTGCTCATCCAGTCTCACGTAAGCGTACAAATGTCGGTCCGGGCGCTTCATCTCACAATACCGCTGAACAAAGTATGACATCTTTGGTAAGCGGTATGACTTGTATCGCCCACAACTCACTTGTGTTCTACTCGTGCATATGACATCTACGCATAAAACCTGGCTCAGATGCCACTGTTGGGGAACGTAGTAATTTCAAAAAATTCCTACGCACACGCAAGATCATGGTGATGACATAGCAACAAGAGGGGAGAGTGTTGTCCACGTACCCTCGTGGGATCGTAGCGAAGCGTTATGACAACGCGGTTGATGTAGTCGTGCGTCTTCACGATCCGACCGATCCAAGTACCGAGCGTCACGGCACCTCCGAGTTCAGACACGTTCAGCTCGATGTCGATCCCGGACTCGATCCAAAGAAAGTGTCGGGGATGAGTTCCATCAAGACGACAGCGTGGTGACGATGATGATGCTCTATCGCGCAGGCTTCGCCTAAACTCCGCGACGATATGACCGAGGTGGAATATGGTGGAGGGGGCACCGCTGCACGGCTAAGGAACAATCCGTAGATCAACTTGTGTGTCTCTAGGGTGCCCCCTTGCCCGTATATAAAGGAGCAGGGGGAGGCCGCCGACCCTAGGGGGCGCGCCAGGAGGGGGGAGTCCTCCTCCTAGTGGGAGTAGGACTCCCTTTCCTAGTCCCACTAGGAAGGAGGAAGGGAAGGAAAGAGAGGAGAGGAGAGGAAAGGGGGCGCCTCCCTAGTCAGTCGGACTCCTCAAGGGGGCACCACCTCTGGGCTGCTGCCCTCTCTCTCCCCTCGCCCACTAAGGCCCACTAAGGCCCATTCGGTAACCCTCGGGGGTTCGGTAAACCACCCTCACTCCGGTTTTCTCGAATATATCGACCATTATATCAATCTTTTGTCTCACCATTTGAGACTCCTCATCATTCCGTGATCATATCCGGACTCGAACAATCTTCGTACATCAAAACTTATAAACTCATAATAAAACTATCATTGTAACGTTAAGCGTGCGGACCCTACGGGTTCGAGAACTATGTAGACATGACCTAGAACTATTCTCGGTCGATAACCAATAGTGGAACCGGATGCCCATATTGGTTCCTACATATTCTCTGAAGATCTTTATCGGTCGAACCGCATGACAACATACGTTGTTCCCTTTGTCATCGGTATGTTACTTGCCCGAGATACGATCGTCGGTATCAATACCTAGTTCAATCTCGTTATCGGCAAGTCTCTTTACTCGTTATGTAATGCATCATTCCATAACTAACTCATTAGCTACATTGCTTGCAAGGCTTATAGTGATGTGCATTACCGAGAGGGCCCAGAGATACCTCTCCAACAATCGGAGTGACAAAACCTAATCTCGAAATCGCCAACCCAACATGTACCTTTGGAGACACTGTAGTACTCCTTTATAATCACCTAGTTACGTTTTGACGTTTGGTAGCACCCAAAGTGTTCCTCCGATAAGCAGGAGTTGCATAATCTCATAGTTACGGGAACATGTATAAGTCATGAAGAAAGCAATAGCAATATACTAAGCGATCAAGTGCTAGGCTAACGGAATGGGTCATGTCAATCACATCATTCTCCTAATGATGTGACCCCATTAATCAAATGACAACACATGTCTATGGTTAGGAAACATAACCATCTTTGATTAATGAGCTAGTCAAGTAGAGGCATACTAGTGACGTTATGTTTGTCTATGTATTCACACATGTATCATGTTTCCGGTTAATACAATTCTAGCATGAATAATAAACATTTATCATGATATGAGGAAATAAATAATAACTTTATTATTGCCTCTAGGGCATATTTCCTTCAAGAACTAGCCCTAAACCTTTCAGCCACTGGTGTTTAGAATATAACACATCACGGTCTCCCTTCCCATAACCTCTCTGTGGCTCGCTCTCCATGATCCTGGGTACGTGCATGGATGAAGAACGGGAACGAGACAAGAGACAATTACGAAACAACTTTATGCTACACATATAGGCAATTAATTAAAAGTACTTCCATTGATCCCTCCAACAAATACATCTGGTTGAAAGGACCTTGCATCAACCCATGACCTTACCTAACTACTCACACATGGAGATCATATCGCATGAAGAACTCATTTAAGAACACATCATAAAGATTGATTGATTGCTAATATGTCTTACAATAGGTGTCAGATGCGATGCACGATAAAAAGTATGGCTAGATGGTTAAGAACCATGGTGGTGATGAAGGTGGTGGCTATGGAGATGGAAAATGGTGACAACTAGGGTTAATGGAGATGGTTTATGTGAAGATGATGATGTTCTCTTATGTTCTGTTGGTCATTTGGCGTCGGGCCCTTTATAAAGGTTGTTCGGGTGGATCAGACGCCTCCGTATACGAGTGAGCGCAGTCATATGGAACACCACCTCTTTCCCTGGCTTATTCTTGTTTTATCTTCGTCCCATCCATATCTCTAGTGTTTTTTGTCTTAGCATCTAAATCAGTTTCTTTGGCGTCCTTGTTCCTTCATATGGATCATGCACACCTTGTTGAGGGGATTGATGTCCTACAAATGCACAGGTTTATTTGGCTCAATTCGTGATAAGTATGTGTCAAGCGTCTGAGGAGAAAAGGATGACACTACCAGCCCTCGCAACTATGTTGTCACCTATGCAGCTATGTTCACACCCAACTCGTAGTTTGGAAGATAGCTTATTCTATCGGTTGCTAGGAAATCACTATTAAAAAGGGGGTTTTATCTAAACTACTTACGATAAAGTAAGAACAATAATATAGAGGGTTAGATCACAAGTGATGAAAAATATATATCAAAAAGGTATGTTCATCCACCTAAGGAAAATGCTTAAGTTGATAAAACTCAGACTAGGAGTGATATCTACCCCATAAAAAGTGAAAATGCATGTGAGACAAGGTATGAAATAGGATTCTGCAGCCTCCTACAAGCTTAATTGAAAAAGGGAGATCCCACTTAAGGCGAGAAACTCACTACTACAACTTTTATTAAGCAAGGTTCATGTTAGAAAACAATACTAGGCACTTGTATTTGATTGTTTTTGTCGATTCAATCATCAAAGTGGTGCTTCTTCTCAAGTAGGAAAGTGTTGGGTCCCCAAGTGCAAGGTTACAGTAGCAAGCAACAATTTCCCTTAAGTAACCTCAAGGTTTATCAAACCAATATGAGTTTAGTAACACAATCAATAATCAACACCTATACACACACATACAAAACTGTGTTGGCCCCGAACAGAACTAGCAAGGTGATCAATCTCATTAGCTTTGCTAGTTACAAGGATTAAAAGTGGAAATGGTAAAAAGAAAAGGGCTAGAACTTGATGGAAGGTTAATATGAATGTAAAGCAAGAAATTCAAAAGAGCGTTGATTGAGATTGAAAGTTTACAGGAAGAAGATGGATCGGAATCCATACGTTCATGAGTGGTTTTTCTCCCAAAGAAAGCATGGCATGTTGAAAAAAAATTATAGCTGAGCATCAATTATTGCAATATTTATAGCTATAACTATCCATGGCATAACCAACATATGAGCATGATGTTCCAATATCTATAAACCATTATCCAACCGCATCTATAACTAATATTCCTCTAGCGACGTATCTTTGAGTGGCATGAGCATGGGTACTATCGGGTGCCACTACATGAATCAACTTCTTTGCCGTTTGCCATGGTAGACAGCAAAGGACCAGAAAGCTGACGGCAAACCTCTTTGTCGTCGGCCACGGACGGCAAACAGGCCCGGCACAGTAAATAACGGTAAACAACTGATTTGCCATCTATTGTTTGGTAGCGGACGGTAAAGACCCATTTGCCGTCGGTGGCAGGTGGAAAAGAATATGGACGGCAAACACCTAACGTTAGCCATGTTAGGTGGCTAATGGGAGGCTTTGTCGTCTGCCAGCTGACGGCTGTCGGTGTCAAAACCGGCGGATCTCGGGTAGGGGGTCCCAAACTGTGCATCTAAGGCTAATGGTAACAGGAGGCAGGGGACACGATGTTTTACCCAGGTTCGGGCCCTCTTGATGGAGGTAATACCCTACTTCCTGCTTGATTGATCTTGATGATATGAGTATTACAAGAGTTGATCTACCACGAGATCGTAGAGGCTAAACCCTAGAAGCTAGCCTATAATTATGATTGTTGTTGTCCTCTGGACTAAACCCTCCGGTTTATATAGACACCGGAGGGCTAGGGTTACACAGTCGGTTTCTGAGAAGGAAATCTACATATCCGAATATCCAAGCTTGCCTTCCACGCAAAGGAGAGTCCCATCCGGACACGGGACAAAGTCTTCAATCTTGTATCTTCATAGTCCAACAGTCCGGCCAAAGTATATAGTCCGGCTGTCCGAGGACCCCTTAATCCAGGACTCACTCAGTAACCCCTGAACCACGCTTCAATGACGATGAGTCCGGCGCGCAGATTGTCTTCGGCATTTTAAGGCGGGTTCCTTCTCCGAATACTTCATAAGAGATTTAGAACACAAGGATCGTGTCCGGCTCTGCAAAACAAATTCCACATTCCACTGTAGAGAGTATAATATTCCACAAATCTAATCTGCTGACAGCTTTTTATAGCATGACATCACGCCACGATTCAGTCATTATTCGAACCGTTTTTCACAACCAGCTACCGCACGTAATGCGATGCGGTTTTCTTGACATGTCTTGTCGAAGCAGAGATCGTGTCCCCTTATCACGGGATTCTCATCGATACGGGTATGGGTAACCCAACCGCGCCATCAATCGTGGCGCTTGGGAAATAAGCGATCTTAACGGGCAAGTGGGGAGGCGCACAGTTTCTACCATCTTTATAAAGAGATAAGGATTCTCCTCTTTCACCCACGCCTACTTCCTTCCTCGTTGCATTTCAGACCTTCGCTCACCTCCACAGCTTGACGGATGGGCTCGCTCTCCACTTCAAAATAATGGAGGGTGGCCTCCTCTCCGTCAAGATCTTTGGGCACTTCGGAACCCGCGTGAGGTGCTGCGTGGAGAGCTCCTCCGACGATGAAGATTCCTCCTCAAGCGAGAGTGGCGAGGAAGACAACGGCAGCGACGACGAGGGCAGCGGGCGGCAGGATGACTGGTCTGACTAGGTGTCGAGCGCCGCTCCGAGCGTCACTGGCGACCTCATCATCCGTGTCGCCGGTTCCTTGAACTTCTCGGGGTCGTGTCCTTGGGTGGCTGGCGTAGGGAGGCTGTGGAAGAGGAAGAAGGCGGGCGGCAAGGCCGTCAAGTCAGAGTACGCGGGCACCAACGCCTTCGTCGCGTGTTGACATCCTGCCGCCTCATCTTCGAGCTCTGCCTCCGGCGCCGCCATCACCATCCAGCCCTTGGACGGCCACCGAGATGTTCTCCTGGTGTCTTCTGCCACTCGTATCTCGCCTAGGCGCCCCTTTTGCCCTTCTGCTTTCCTGTTCCATTTCCTGAGGAGAGGGACAAGAAAGGGATTATAGGCACCTTATATCTTTTTAGTCTTGTAAGCCTTCGGGTCTTTGTTAGCTTTAGAACTTGTAATCCCCTTGTTCATGTTTTTCATTTCGTATGGACTGTACCTGTACGAGATGTTTTTTAATGAAAAGGGGATGTTTGCCGGGATTTTCGTTTGCGGGAGGAACCCACGACAAGGAGTGAATCCTTGTTATCTTTAAGACAAATGCTTTTTTGCCCGGCAACAGGCCTTGCCGTCTCCCCACCTTGCTCAACCTTTCCCACGCTCTTGGCGGAGGCGGGGATGAGGTGGGCTTAGGCTCCCCGTTCCCCTTCTTTGTTGCCGCGGCTACGACCAAATTCAGACCCAGGGGATAATCCTTGGGTACCGAAAAGGGGGAGCACGGCAGCTTAGAGATAGAACGGGGTTTCACGTATCCCAGTCCATAACAAAATGCATGATAGAGGATAAAGGACTTATCTGGATCTGCAGCCCCTGGCGACCTTGGCTCGCCGCGAAAGGACCCTCGTTCTTGTAGCCCCCGGCAACTCTGGCTTTCCTGTGGATAGAGAACCTTTTCCGGCGATCCTTTCCGCGAGCTTTCCGCACTTCTCCTCGGTGCATTCTTCATCTCCAGGCAAGCCACGACAACCACTTGCATGATAGCCATGTAGTAGCATGGTTTTCTACTTAAACAATTAAAAAGTGTTTGTTTGTATGCTACTGCTATTGTTGTTTCGGTAATGCTTATAGATATGTGTTCACCTTCGTGCTATGGTTCGATGCATCTGGTTATTGTGTGTTCTTGCTAGTATTGCTTTGTTATGACATGCTTGGATAGTAGTACATGTTGGTGCTGGTCATGTACTTCGGTGCATGACTACCGTCTGCTACCGAGTACCATCACTATACATGTTTCCTTTGCATGTAGATGGTTATATGCTTATTTGGTAGTATTATGGTTATATTCTTGCATGGTAGTTATTTCTGAGGCTAGTGGTCAGGTTATGCTATGAGTAGTGTCATACTTGTGATATTCATGCTCGTCAGCATGTCGTGCTCATTCGGATACATTGTTGTTGATATGCTTGATGATTATGTTGCACCCCCATGCTTATGTTGATATCATGCATTATAGTTGCATCTTGTTATTTTAATATGGCTCAACATATTGCATTCAAGCTTAACCGGACTTAAATGAACTTGAACAACTATTGGCTGAGTCATGGTGCCACCAAATCGAGTTGACCAGTGCAGCCGCACTTGCCTTATGGGGGGGGGGTCCTAACTAGGTCTATTGTCATGCCTCTCGCCGGTGCCTCCAATGAGGGAAGGTTATGCGCGGACGCTACCTTGGCCGGGAAGGACGACATAAGCCTTGTGTGCCCGTTGTTGTTGTAAGGATCCTTGTCCCCGTTTGGGACCGTTTATGTTTTGCCACGACGGTGGCCGTTGGATGTTATGGGTTGACATCGGGGCCACCCAGGACTTAGCCCAAAGGGGAGTTTGTCAGAGTGGCTAGGAGAGTGTGATGGCAATAGATCGGTTTTGTCGGAATGCCATTGGTCCACCTGAATGGGAGTGTGAGGCCATGGATTTTGTGATGGGTACTGTGTACTAACCTCTGCAGAGTGTGTGTTTAATCTATCGATAGCCACACCCGCGGATATGGGCCCAATTCGTAGTTGGTCACACTATGGGTCAACGGTAATAATAATAATGATGTGATTAATAACAACCCCGGTTTGATGATGAGAGAAGTTGGTTCATCTTTATGTGATCATGAGAGGATCACAATGGTATCGTGGATACCGAGTTAGTGGATATTTGTGATGTTGTGCGAGAATCATGGGTAAAGATCAAGCTCCTTGTTGTCATGTAATGATTACTACGGTATGGTTAATACCAAGCTTGATTGGATCCTAAGATGATCGTGTGAGGTCCGCGGTGGTAAGTGATGCATGCGATGGTTACGAGGTAACCTCGAGCAGAGTAAGTTGGTGCATGATAGTGTCATCTTGTTGGATGCTAGTATCATCATGTTCATATGTTGTTGCCATGCTCGTAGTGTTCTAGTTGTATCGTGTTTATTTTGTTCATGCCAGGTTGTTCTGATAGTATCATGCTAATCCATGTTAACCTGTAATTGCCATGCCGTTGTCTATCTTGATTGCTATTGGTTGATGTGAGCTTGCAAGTACATTCAATGTACTGAACTGGCATGTCATGCTAGCTTGCAGGTCATGTCGGATTTGATTGCTTGTTTTCCATGGACCCCTTGTTTGTGAGCTAGGATAAGCGTTCCAGCCAGAGTCCCTGCAGAGTGGAGTTCACCACCGTTGTCGTTGCCCGCTGCTAGATTTATTCCGCTGATTCGCATTGTTCTGCTGCTTGCATAGAGCAGCCATGGCAGGCGTAGTGTCGTCATGCCGATGTAATCCCTTGTATCCATATGGATTGTAATAAATAGCTGATTTTTTCTATGCTAAGCAGTGTTGTACTCCAGAAGACTTCTCCTCTATCTCCAGGCTGGAATATGGGGCGTTCCGGTTTCTCTGAGCCGGAGTGCCACACAATCTACTTGTGAAAACAATTCTGAACACAACGCTGGGAAGTGGCCTGGGCACTCTTGAGCCAAAAGGCATAGACACATAACAGAAAGCTCCAAAGGGGGTGATAAAAGTTGTCTTTTCCTGATCTTCCACTGCCATCTTAATCTGATGATAACCAGAATAAGTGTCCAAAAAGCACAAACTCTCACAACCTGTCGTGGCATCAACGATTTTGTCAATGCGAGGGAGAGCAAATGGGTCAGCTGGACATGCCTTATTAAGATTTGTGTAATCAACACACATACGCCAACTTCGTTCTTCTTAAGCACAAGACCGGGTTAGCCAGCCACTGAGGATGAAAAACCTCAACGATGAACTCAGCAATTAGGAGCAGTGCCACTTCTTCCCAATAGCCTTACGCCTCTCTTCATTAAAACGGTGAAGGAATTGGCGAACAAGTTTCATCTTAGGATCAATATTAAGTCGGTGCTCAGTAATTCTCTCGGTACACCTGGCATGTCAGAAGGCTTCCATGCAAAAATGTCCCGATTCTCACGGATGAACTCAGTGAACGCACTTTCCTATTTAGGATCCATCCCTGTCCCAATGGTGAACTCCTGAGAAGAGTCACCAGGACAAAATCAACTTGTTGTGTATCCTTCGCCGACTTAAATTTGAGGGGCGGGTTAGACTTTGTGGTGGGTTTCTTGGAGGGTCATATCGGTCAGTCAACATTGTCCTTATAGAACTTGAGCTTTGGAGTGGCACAAGCCGCTTCGCATAAGCAAAGATCACCTTCCTCGCACTCGAGGGCGACTTTCCGATCACCATGTACCATAATTGTCCCCTTCGGCCCTGGCATCTTAAGCTGCAGGTAAATATAACAAGGGCTGGCCATTAACCGAGCACAAGCTGGCCGTCCAAACAAAGCATGATATGGACTCTTGATTTTGACCACCTCAAACCACAACGTCTCTGCTCCATAGGATTAAATGACATGGAGGAGGAATTTTGTACATGACATCTCCCTCTTAGCTCATAGGATTAAATGTAAATATAGAGATAGCTTATTAGCTTGGATAGCTTCTCTCCCTTAGCTCACCTTTGTAAGTATTTCTTTTCTTGCTTTGTTTTTGTACAGTGGACAACTTGTTTTCTTTTAAGGAATAAAGAGCTGTGAGGCTATTGCCTTGTAGTACATAGTCAAAAAAATGTCTCTGCTCTATAATTGTACTCATCACCAAAAGCCATTTCTAGTGATATCTTTCCAACAGGGTAAGCTGACTTGCCAGGCACCACGCCATGGAATATTGTGGAGGACGGCTTGAGATCCTTGTCAGTCAGATTCATCCGGCGAAAAGTATCATAGTATAGTATGTTGATGCTACTACCACCGTCCATAAGCACCTTGGTGAATTTCTAACCACCCACCTAGGGGACACTACAAGGGCTAAGTGACCCGGGTTATCAACCCGAGGAGGGTGATCCACCCTGCTCCACATTATTGTGTGCTCAGACCATCTCAAATATTGCGGAACAGCCGGCTCTACTGCATGAACCGCCCACTTATGGACATTCCGGTCTCGTTTGCAAAGACTTGTAGTAAAGACATGGTATTGACCACCATTGAGCTGCTTAGGGTTACTCTGATATCCAGACTGATTATCCTGCCGATGATTCCCATGACCAGACTATTGATTTCTGTGGCCCTCATAATTGGAGTTTGAGTCGCCACCACCAAAGCCGGCTCCTTGTGACCCGGGGCCTGACCCGCCGGGCGGCCCATTACGGTTACCGTGATGTCATGAAAACCCTTGATTCTTGAACTCCTTCATACGTAACAATTCTTCCAAGCATGTTTGGATGGCTTATTTGATAACTATGCTTGGGACAAGGGCCATTAAGCATGTCCTCAATACTCGTGACCTTCTGGATTGAAGGTGGCTTGTCATTGCCATCCGATCTTTGATTCTTATATCCGGTGTTGGTGTCGACCACGGATCGAGACCCGCCATCGGGTGCTGCGCTTACCACCATTGCCTGGTTATTGCCATTGTGCCGGCCACATTCTCGCTAATGGCCCTTAGCACCGCCGTTTTTCTTGCCTTTGTTAGACTTATCATCATCATCGAAACCGGGTCCTTTATATTGTCGAATCTGCATATTTTGTGAGAGCGCTCATGAGTTCCCCATGTCCCGACACGTGCGCTTGAGTCGCCCGAGCTTCTGCTTAAGAGGCACAAAGTTACAGTTCTTCTCTGGAATCAAAATAGCTTGAGCCGCCGCAATGTTGTCTGATGAGTGGATGATAGCAGAGACCCATCGAGCCCAATGATGGGCCGACCCATCCTCCCATTGTACACAATGATCTAAATCAACAATCGTCCGTGACTGCTTGCATGTCCCTTGAATTTTTTTTGACAAAACACGCCTTCAACTCTGCCCATGAGCTGATAGAATTAGGAGGCAAGCCTTTTAACCATGTATGAGCCGGCCCCTCCAATATCAAAGTGAAATATTTGGCAGAAACTGCATCGCTGACTTCCAACATGTCCATGCTAACTCATAGCTCTCAACCCAAGCTGTTGGCTCAAGATCCGGCGTGTAATTGGGCACCTTTCGAGGACCTTTGAAATCCTTAGGCATACGCTCACTGTGTAGGGCCCACACTAGACACGACACTTGATACTTCTAGTGCTTAACCGACTTCTGTTGAAGTTGAAGGAATCACAGAGGTGACTCATAAGCCCCATGGTTCGTTGTTTACGCCTCTCGGCGGACCCTCGCCTTGTCCACGAGTGCTTGAGCTGCGCCAGGATTGGGCGGGTTTTGATGCCATTCCTTTGGTGGAGGCTGCAGGCGACTCAATCGTCTGTTGTAACTACGGCTCGGAGAGGGGTCAAGTGCACACGATCACGATTATGCTGAATAGGCGACCTCTTGTGCAATGGTTGTTTGTAGGAGCTCGATTGCATTCCGAGTTTCCATCGTGGTGGTGACTCGCCGTAATAGGAATCGCCGCCAGTAGTCACTACTTCTAGCATGTTATCCACCAGGTTAGAGAAGTGCCCGGTGGCGTCGTAAACATTAATGGTGGCGTCGATCGAGGCGGGTTGGGCGGCTCTTCCTTCGTGTTGGCTCGGTGCCGAGGTTGAGCCGCCTTGAAGTTTAACTAGGGGTTCACCGGGCATCTGGAGTACTTGGTCTGCTCGGGTGTGCCAAACAAGCGCCTTGGGTCATCGTCAGCGGTGAGCGACTCTGGTGCCTTCTCGGAATCTTGCATTGGATGCGTTCTAGTCTAGATTTAGGCGCCAAGTCTCTGCCTTCACACTCTGCCTCTGCGTCAACTTGAGCCTTTAGCACATTGTCTATATATTCTCGGCTAAGATATCCTCTTGGGCCTTGGTTATCTCCTCACAAATCTTTGCAATCTCCGCGTTGCGCTCTGCTTGATTCGCCGCCGTGACTTGTGTTGCCAACAAAGCTATCAGGTGTAACGCCCTAAGACCGACGCGCCAGTGTCTTCCGGTTATTAAATAAATCGTTGCCATGTCATTCGCTTGCGTGTTGCTCTTTGCCATGTCATCATGTGCATTTCACCGCATGTTTTTTCAAAACTTGCATCCGTCCGGTTTCCAGTTCTTTCGGTTGTCCGTTTGACATCGACACTCTCACATGCACCCGCCACACCCTCTAGACCTCGTTTAGATGCGGCGGAAAAACGTTCTCAGAATGGGACGAGATTTGTCGAGTAGCCTTGGTACATCATCGGTAGGCCGCTTGTCAAATTTTGTTCCATTTGGAGGTCGTTTCATACCCCCAACGGTTAACCGAAGCGCTCCTTCTCCTTGCAGCCCAACACCCTTCCACACAGCCCACCTAGCCCATCCAAACCCCTTCCATGCTCTCTGTCGTTGGATCACAATCATGTGCGCAAAGACCGCACCTCAATAGCCCTCTCCTAGCTCCCAGAATCTATATAAAGGCATCCCCCTTCAAAATCCGGATCAAAACCCTAGACCCCTCCTCCTCGCGCCGCCGGACATGTCTGCCCGGCACCGGACACGTCCACCACTGCCGCCCTCGTCCAACCAGCGCCCACCACGTTAGCCTCTGTCGCCTCCCACCGTCGCCGGCCCGCCAGCCTAGGGCAGGTCCGCCCGGGCCCGGGTCGCCCGTGCCTCGTGCACGCCGCCAGCGCCGCCGCCGATTACCGCCGCCCTTGGCGCTTCCACTTGCCGCCGCCACACGCACGCCGCCGCCGCCGCCGCCGCCCGCGTCGTCGCCTCCTCCTCGCCGCGCCGCCCTCGCAGGCCTCCTCCCCGCCTCGCCGGATCTCGCACCGCCCGGATCCGGTCGCCGGGACCAGATCGACCAAGCCCTCGATCCAAACACGTCATCCCCGTCCTGGATCTCCTCGTCTTGCTCCTATCCGTCCCGTTTTGCGAGGGTATAATTTTCTCCAAGTCCTAGATTTTCAACATTATGTGTGCATCTTCATGTCGTAACTTTGTGCATATTGCTCTGTTTTGCGTGTATGATATGTCAAAATGTTCATCTCTTGATGCTCTACATGCTAGTGTAATTTGCATTCATGTTGGTGTTCATCTTGATGCCTTAATCTTCGTTGCATAACTGCTATATAAACTGCTGAAATCTGCTGCATGTTAACATCATGTATTCATCTTGTGAGTGTTGTAACTTTGTCCGTGTTGATCCTATGGTGATGATCTTGATATGAAAATGTTCAGATCAGAGTGCTCTATATGTTGGAGTGCTTTGCATTCATGTTAGGGTGCGTATTGACATGTTAATCCCTGTTGCAAAAGTGATTGCTGATGTTAACTGCTAGAAACTGTTATAACATGTCATTCTGTCTTTTTTATATCTTTTTGTGTGATTTTCTTTTGAACATCATGTCAACATGTTTTAGGAGAATAATCATGCCATATTTGCAGTGGTGCAATACATTTGTTTTGATATGCCTTGTGGTGAGTGCATCAAGCTTGTGAAGTGGGCTACTTCTTTGTTAATGTTACATCAAGTCTTAACCTGCTATAGCATGTTGCCATGTTAACTTGATGCTACTAGTGAATCCATGCATAATCTGGAGACGTTCAATAAGTATGTTTTGTAGATCTTGTTCTTCTCTATCCATTCATGCCCTTGTTTATAATTATAGCCTGATGTAGCTTGTCATTACCATGCTCTCAAGTAGCTAAATAATGTTTCCGTCAGCCTGTTATCAGTAAGTTCCATTTTGCCATGTGAATAGCTAGTGCTCTATGCATCCTATGACCATGTTCTTTCCATGAGTAGCTGCAAAAATATGCCTTATTGCTGTTGGTTGTATTCAAATGCCATGATATGCTTTATGTTGAGTTAACCAAGCTTGCAAGCGTGTCTACTTGTCGCTGTTTTACGCCATGTTCAATAATTTCCACCAAGTCTGTGAATCAGTTATCATTTGCATTCTTGCTATGATGTTTTGAGCATGTTCTAGTGGTTAATAGCAATAGATCAGTGATCATGTTTTGTAATGCCTACCTGTACATGCTTGCCATGCCCTTTGATGCCATGAGTTGTTCCTGTAGCTTATATTTTTGTTGTCTCAAAGTATGCATCATGAATCTGTTTTCACCTTACTCTTTTTTTTCAAAAAGTCTGGGAATCTGTTATAACTTGCAATCTTGTCTTGATGAATGCAATTGATATAGAGGTTATATGGAGATGATTAGTAATCATGTTTTTGCCATGTATAACGTGTACTTTAATGACATGCTTTTAGTTGCTATGATATTGCACTATAAGCGTCACTGTTTCATGCCTCCAATATGTCGACATGTTATTCTTTGCTCACATGTATGCCTGTTTTCCTTTGTCTGTCTGTGTTATAAAGTTGCCTTTTGCTTTGATCATATTGGTTTAATCTTGATGCCTATGAACCTGAACGTTAATGTTATTTGAGGCATGTAATCTATACTTTGAGTGTATATCAAGTTTGTGTTCATATGATTCCTGTAGCATGTTGTTTTGATGATTGCAAAGTGCCTAGTTATTGTTTTGGGCAGATTGTTGTTATAACTTGTTTATGTGTTGCACCGTTGCTCCGTTTTGGGCATGCTCTATATGAAACTTGCTTAGATTTGCATGTAGTTTCATATTATCTTGTTGCATCCTTGATTTGAATATGTGTGCTTGATGTTTGAGTGCATTTTGCATCAATGTCATGTTTAACTTGTTTTGCTCATATCTTCTAGGCCGTAGCTCTGAATTAAATGAACTTTATATGTAACTTGACTAGAAATTCTTGTAGATCATCTTGGTGCACTTTAACTTGCTGTTTAACAACTTGAACATAATGTGTTATTCAGATCTGGACCAATTTCGAAAATTGCATATGAGGACTTCTAGGAATTGTTATATGTTGTTTCCGACCTCATTTAAACTTGCTTGCATGAGATGTTCTTGTATGCATCATCTCTTGCCACGAGTAGCATCATGTAGCCTTGTCATGCATCATACTTGGTTGAGCATCATGCATGTTTATGTGTTGTGTGTTTACCATGTTGTTTGCTTCTTTTCGGTTGTGCTTCTTCTCGATAGTTCTGTTTCGATTGCGATCATGAGGATTCGATTCGGCTACACTTGGTTCGTCTCACGCCGCTCATCTTCTTCATGGACTCGTTCTTCTTCCTAGCGGGATTTCAGGCAAGATAACCGTTACCCTGGATCTCACTACTATCATTGCTATGCTAGTTATCTCGATGCTATCGCTATGTCGCGCTTCCTACCACTTGTTATCAAGCCTCCCAATATGCCATGAACAACCTCTAACATTTTCCACCATCCTAGCAGCCGTTGTTTGGCTATGTTACCACTTTGCTCAGCCCCTCTTATAGCGTTGCTAGTTGCAGGTACAGTTGCAGGTTGTTCCATGTTGGGACATGGATATCATGGGATATCACAATATCTCTTATATTTAATTAATGCATCTATATACTTGGTAAAGGGTGGAAGGCCCGGCCTTATGCAGTGTTTTGTTCCACTCTTGCCGCCCTAGTTTCCGTCATACCGATGTTATGTTCCAACTTTCAACTATATTTTCTCTAGGAACATATCTAAGCAGTGGAACTAAAGCGCGAGCTTGCGACATAATTTGCAAAGATCTTTTGACTATGTTCGGGATAATTAAGTTCATCTTATGAACTCCCACTCAGAATAGACATCCTCTCGGTCATCTAAGTGATTACATGATCCAAGTCAACTAGGCGGTGTCCGATCATCACGTGAGGCGGACTAGTCATCATCGATGAACATCTTCATGTTGATCGTTATCTACTATCGACTCATGCTCGACCTTTCGGTCTCCGTGTTCGAGGCCATGTCTGTACATGCTAGGCTCGTCAAGTTAACCCTAAGTGTTTTCATTTGTGTAAAGCATGTCTTACACCCGTTGTATGTGAGCGTAAGAATCCATCACACCCGATCATCACGTGGTGCTTAGAAGCGACGAAGCTGTGCAGCGGTGCGCAGTCGAGGGAGAACACTTCTTGAAATTTTGTAAGGATCATCTTATTTACTACCGTCGTCCTAAGTAAACAAGATGCATAAACATGATAAACATCACATGCAATCAAATAGTGACATGATATGGCCAATATCATTTTGCTCCTTTGATCTCCATCTTGAGGGCTCCATGATCATCGCCGTCACCGGCGCATGACACCATGATCTCCATCATCATGATCTCCATCATCGTGTCTCCATGAAGTTGTCTCGCCAACTATTACTTCTACTACTATGGCTGCGGTTAGCAATAAAGTAAAGTAATTACATGGCGTTGTTCAATGAACCGTAGGTCATACAATAAATCAAGACAACTCCTATGGCTCCTGCCCGGATTGTCATACTCATCGACATGCAAATCGTGATTCCTATTACAAGAACATGATCAATCTCATACATCACATATTCTTCTTGGCCATATCACATCACATAGCATACCACTGCAAAAAACAAGTTAGGCGTCCTCTAATTGTTGTTTGCATGTTTTACGATGGCTGCTATGGGTTTCTAGCAAACGTTTCTTACCTCATAAAACCACAGCGTGATATGCCAATTGCTATTTACCCTTCATAAGGACCCTTTTCATCGAATCCGTTCCGACTAAAGTGGGAGAGGCGGCACCCGCTAGCCACCTTATGCACGAAGTGCATGTCAATCGGTGGAACTTGTCTCACGTGGAAATGCGTGTAAGGTCGGTCAGGGCGCTTCATCCCTGTCTACGTCGAAACAAGATTGGACTAGTAACGGTAAGCATATTGAACAACATCAGCGCCCCAACTACTTTGTGTTCTACTCGGTGCAAAGAATCTCGCAAATAGACCTAGCTCATGATGCCCTTGTTGGGGCGTGGCAGAAATTCAAAATTTTCCTCGTGTCACCAAGATCTATCTATGGAGAAACCAGCTTGAGAGTAGAAAGAGAGTGCATCTACATACCCTTGTAGATAAGCTAAGCGGAAGCGTTCAAGTGAGCAGGGGTTGATGGAGTCGTGCTAAATGCGTGATTCAAATCACCGATGATCAAGTGCGAGCATACGGCACCTCCAGCGTTCAACACCGCGTTACAGCCCGGCGATGTCTCCCGCCTTGATCGGCAAGGAGAGAGGAGAGGTTGAGAAGACTCCATCCAGCAGCAACACTGGCAGCGTGGTGGTGGTGGATGAGTGTGGCAATCCAGCGGGGGCCGCTAAGCACCATGGGAGAGAGGAGTACTTGGGAGAGAGGAGGGCTGCAACCAAAGGCGGGAGATCGAGATCCGCGTGTGATGCAATGTCTCTGGGCAGCCCCTAGGCCTCACTATTTATAGGGAGAGGGGGCTGCGCCCCTTAAGGGTTTCCACCCCAAGGGATGCGGCCAGACCTCAGGATGGCATCTGGGGTGCGGCGGGAGGGGGAGGAGGCGGGCGGGAGCATGGGCCTTTGCCCCTCCCTCCCTCCCTAGCCTTGGGCCTTGTGGGGCGCACCAGCCCACAGGGGCTGGTTCCTCCCACACATGGCCCACGCAGCCCTCTCTGGGGTAGGTGTCCCCACTTGGTGGACCCCAGGACCCTCCGGTGGTCCGTGCACTTGCAAATAAAACCGAAACTTTTCGGTGACCAAAGCAGGACTTCCCATATATAAATCTTTACCTCCGGACCATTCCGGAACTCCTCGTGACGTCAGGGATCTCATCAGGGACTCGAACAACATTCGGTAACCACATACAAGCTTCCTTTATAACCCTAAGCGTCGCTTGAACCTTAAGTGTGTAGAGCCCTCACGGGTTGGGAGACATGTAGACATGGCGAGGCGTTCTCCGGTCCAATAACCAACAATGGGATCACGGATACCCATGCTTTGGCTCCCACATGTTCCACGATGATCTCATCGGATGAACCACGATGTCAAGGACTCAATAGATCCAGTATACAATTCCCTTTGTCTAGCGGTATTTTACTTGCCGAGATTCGATCGTCGGTATACCGATACCTTGTTCAATCTCGTTACCGGCAAGTCTCTTTACTCGTTCCGCAACACATCATCCCCTTATGGACATTCCGGTCTCGTTTGCAAAGACTTGTAGTAAAGACATGGTATTGACCACCATTGAGCTGCTTAGGGTTACTCGATATCGGATGATTATCCTGCCGATGATTCCCATGACCAGACTATTGATTTCTGTGGCCCTCATAATTGGAGTTTGAGTCGCCACCACCAAAGCCGCTCCTTGTGACCGGGGCCGACCACGGGCGGCCCATTACGGTTACCGTGATGTCATGAAAACCCTTGATTCTTGAACTCCTTCATACGTAACAATTCTTCCAAGCATGTTTGGATGGCTTATTTGATAACTATGCTTGGGACAAGGGCCATTAAGCATGTCCTCAATACTCGTGACCTTCCCGGATTGAAAGGTGGCTTGTCATTGCCATCCCGATGTCGATTCTTATATCCAGTGTTGGTGTCAGCCACCAGATCAGACCCGCCATCGGGGTGCCTGCGCTTACCACCATTGCCCTGGTTATTGCCATTGTGCCCGGCCACATTCTGCTAATGGCCCTTAGCACCGCCGTTTTTCTTGCCTTTGTTAGACTTATCATCATCATCGTAACCGGGTCCTTTATATTGTCGAATCTGATATTTTGTGAGAGCGCCATGAGTTCCCCATGTCCCGACACGTGCGCTTGAGTCGCCCGAGCTTCTGCTTAAGAGGCACAAAGTTACAGTTCTTCTCTGGAATCAAAATAGCTTGAGCCGCCGCAATGTTGTCTGATGAGTGGATGATAGCAGAGACCCATCGAGCCCAATGATGGGCCGACCCATCCTCCCATTGTACACAATGATCTAAATCAACAATCGTCCGTGACTGCTTGCATGTCCCTTGAATTTTTTTTGACAAAACACGCCTTCAACTCTGCCCATGAGCTGATAGAATTAGGAGGCAAGCCTTTTAACCATGTATGAGCCGGCCCCTCCAATATCAAAGTGAAATATTTGGCAGAAACTGCATCGCTGACTTCCAACATGTCCATGCTAACTCATAGCTCTCAACCCAAGCTGTTGGCTCAAGATCCGGCGTGTAATTGGGCACCTTTCGAGGACCTTTGAAATCCTTAGGCATACGCTCACTGTGTAGGGCCCACACTAGACACGACACTTCGATACTTCTAGTGCTTAACCGACTTCTGTTGAAGTTGAAGGAATCACAGGAGGTGACTCATAAGCCCCATGGTTCGCTGTTTCTGCCTCTCGACGGACCCTCGCACTGTCCACGAGTGCTTGAGCTGCGCCCCGAGGATTGGGCGGGTTTTGATGCCATTCACTGGTGGAGGCTGCGGGCGACTCAATACGTCTGTTGTAACTACGGCTCAGGAGAGGGGTCAAGTGCACACGATCACGATTGTACGAATAGGCGGCCTACTGTGCAATGGTTGTTTGTAGGAGCTCGACTGCATTCCGAGTTTCCATCGTAGCTGGTGACTCGCCGGTAATAGGAATCGCCGCCAGCGGGTCACTACTTCTAGCATGTTATCCACCAGGTTAGAGAAGTGCCCCGGTGGCGTCAGAAACATTGTGGTGGCGTCTGATCGAGGGGCGGGTTGGGCGCTGGCTCTTCCCTTCGTGTTGGCTCAGGCTGCCGAGGTTGAGCCGCTGCTTCGAGTTTAACTAGGGGTTCACCCGGGCATCTGGAGTACTTGGTCCTGCTCCGGGTGTGCCAAACAAGCGCCTTGGGTCATACGTCAACGGTAGACGACTCTGGTGCCTTCTCTGGAATACTGCATTGGATGCGTTCTAGTCTAGATTTAGGCGCCAAGTCTCTGCCTTCACACGCTCTGCCTCTGCGTCAACTTGAGCCTTTAGCACAGCTGTCTATATATTCTCAGCTAAGATATCCTCTTGGGCCTTGGTTATCTCCTCACAAATCTTTGCAATCTCCGCGTTGCGCTCTGCTTGATTCGCCGCCGTGACTTGTGTTGCCAACAAAGCTATCAAGGTGTAACGCCCTAAGACCGACGCGCCAGGTGTCTTCCAGTTATTCGTCGTCGTTGCCATGTCATTCGCTTGCGTGTTGCTCTTTGCCATGTCATCATGTGCATTTCACCTGCATGTTTTTTCAAAACTTGCATCCGTCCGGGTTTCCCAGTTCTTTCGGTTGTCCGTTTCGGCATACGACACTCTCACATGCACCCGCCACACCCTCTAGACCTCGTTTCGTGCGCGGGAGAAAAACGTTCTCAGAATGGGACGAGATTTGTCGAGTAGCCTTGGTACATCATCGGTAGGCCGCTTGTCAAATTTTGTTCCATTTGGAGGTCGTTTCATACCCCCAACGGTTAACCGAAGCGCTCCTTCTCCTTGCAGCCCAACACCCTTCCACACAGCCCACCTAGCCCATCCAAACCCCTTCCATGCTCTCTGTCGTTGGATCACAATCATGTGCGCAAAGACCGCACCTCAATAGCCCTCTCCTAGCTCCCGAATCTATATAAAGGCATCCCCTTCAAAATCCGGATCAAAACCCTAGACCCCTCCTCCTCGCCACGGACATGTTCGCCCGGCACCGACACGCCCACCATCGCCGCCCTCGCCCAACCAGCGCCCACCACGTTAGCCTCTGTCGCCTCCCACTGTCGCCCGCCCGCCAAACCTAGGGCAGGTCCGCCCGGGCCCGGTCGCCCGTGCCTCGTGCTTCGCCGCCAGCGCCGCCGCCGATTACCGCCGCCCATAGCAGCACCATCGCTGCCGCCACACGCACGCCGCCGCCGCCGCCGCCCGTCGCCGCCTCCCTCGCCAAGCCGCCCTCGCGAGCCTCCTCCCCGCCTCGCGGATCTCGCACCGCCGGATCCGGTCGCTGACCAGATCGACCAAGCCTCGATCCAAACACGCTATCCCGTCCCGGATCTCCTCGTCTTGCTCCTATCCGTCCCGTTTTGAGGGTATAATTTTCTCCAAGTCCTAGATTTTCAACATTATGTGTGCATCTTCATCATGTCATAACTTGGTGCATATTGCTCCGTTTTGCATGTATGATATGTCAAAATGTTTATCTCTTGATGCTCTACATTCTAGTTTAATTTTCATTCATGTTACTGTTAATCTACATGCCTTAATATTCGTTGCAAAACTTCTAAGTGATATGAACTGCTGAAATCTGCTGCCTGTGAACATCATGTATGCATCTTGTGAGTGTTGTAACTTCGTCTATGTTCATCCTATGGTGATGATCTTGATATGAAAATGTTCAGATCAGAGTGCTCTATATGTTGGAGTGCTTTGCATTCATGTTAGGGTGCGTATTGACATGTTAATCCCTGTTGCAAAAGTGATTGCTGATGTTAACTGCTAGAAACTGTTATAACATGTCATTCTGTCTTTTTTATATCTTTTTGTGTGATTTTCTTTTGAACATCATGTCAACATGTTTTAGGAGAATAATCATGCCATATTTGCAGTGGTGCAATACATTTGTTTTGATATGCCTTGTGGTGAGTGCATCAAGCTTGTGAAGTGGGCTACTTGCTGTTAATGTTCTGTCAAGTCTTAACCTGCTATAGCATGTTGCCATGTTAACTTGATGCTACTAGTGAATCCATGCATAATCTGGAGACGTTCAATAAGTATGTTTTGTAGATCTTGTTCTTCTCTATCCATTCATGCCCTTGTTTATAATTATAGCCTGATGTAGCTTGTCATTACCATGCTCTCAAGTAGCTAAATAATGTTTCCGTCAGCCTGTTATCAGTAAGTTCCATTTTGCCATGTGAATAGCTAGTGCTCTATGCATCCTATGACCATGTTCTTTCCATGAGTAGCTGCAAAAATATGCCTTATTGCTGTTGGTTGTATTCAAATGCCATGATATGCTTTATGTTGAGTTAACCAAGCTTGCAAACGTGTCTACTTGTCGCTGTTTCTGCCATGTTCAGTAATTTCCACCAAGTCTGTGAATCTGTTATCATTTGCATTCTTGCTATGATGTTTTGAGCATGTTCTAGTGGTTAATAGCAATAGATCAGTGATCATGTTTTGTAATGCCTACCTGTACATGCTTGCCATGCCCTTTGATGCCATGAGTTGTTCCTGTAGCTTATATTTTTGTTGTCTCAAAGTATGCATCATGAATCTGTTTTCAGCCTTACTCTTTTTTTTCAAAAAGTCTGGGAATCTGTTATAACTTGCAATCTTGTCTTGATGAATGCAATTGATATAGAGGTTATATGGAGATGATTAGTAATCATGTTTTTGCCATGTATAACGTGTACTTTAATGACATGCTTTTAGTTGCTATGATATTGCACTATAGCGTCACTGTTTCATGCCTCCAATATGTCAACATGTTATTACTGCTCACATGTATGCCCTGTTTTTCACTGTCACAATCTGTGTTATAAAGTTGCCTTTTGCTTTGATCATATTGGTTTAATCTTGATGCCTATGAACCTGAACGTTAATGTTATTTGAGGCATGTAATCTATACTTTGAGTGTATATCAAGTTTGTGTTCATATGATTCCTGTAGCATGTTGTTTTGATGATTGCAAAGTGCCTAGTTATTGTTTTGGGCAGATTGTTGTTATAACTTGTTTATGTGTTGCACCGTTGCTCCGTTTTGGGCATGCTCTATATGAAACTTGCTTAGATTTGCATGTAGTTTCATATTATCTTGTTGCATCCTTGATTTGAATATGTGTGCTTGATGTTTGAGTGCATTTTGCATCAATGTCATGTTTAACTTGTTTTGCTCATATCTTCTAGGCCGTAGCTCTGAATTAAATGAACTTTATATGTAACTTGACTAGAAATTCTTGTAGATCATCTTGGTGCACTTTAACTTGCTGTTTAACAACTTGAACATAATGTGTTATTCAGATCTGGACCAATTTCGAAAATTGCATATGAGGACTTACCGGAATTGTTATATGTTGTTTCCGACCTCATTTAAACTTGCTTGCATGAGATGTTCTTGTATGCATCATCTCTTGCCACGAGTAGCATCATGTAGCCTTGTCATGCATCATACTTGGTTGAGCATCATGCATGTTTATGTGTTGTGTGTTTACCATGTTGTTTGCTTCTTTTCGGTTGTGCTTCTTCTCGATAGTTCCTGTTTCGTTGCGATCATGAGGATTCGTTCGGCTACACTTGGTTCGTCTACGCCCGTTCATCTTCTTCATGGACTCGTTCTTCTTCCTAGCGGGATTTCGTGCAAGATAACCGTTACCTCGATCTCACTACTATCATTGCTATGTAGTTGTCTCGATGCTATCGCTATGTCGCGCTTCCTACCACTTGTTTATCAAGCCTCCCATTATGCCATGAATAGCCTCTAACCTTTTCCACCATCCTAGCAGCCGTTGTTTGGCTATGTTACCACTTTGCTCAGCCACTCTTATAGCGTTGCTAGTTGCAGGTGCAGTGCAGGTTGTTCCATGTTGGGACATGGATATCTTGGGATATCACAATATCTCTTATTTAATTAATGCATCTATATACTTGGTAAAGGGTGGAAGGCCCGCCTTATGCCCGTGTTTTGTTCCACTCTTGCCGCCTAGTTTCCGTCATACCGATGTTATGTTCCTTGATTTTGCGTCCCTAACACGGTGAGGGTTTATGGGCCCCTCTTGGCAGTTCGCTTTGAATAAAACTCTTCTAGCAAGGCCCAACATTGGTTTTACCATTTGGCTAATAACAATTAAAAACTTGCATAGGGACCGGCTAGCACCCGAGGACTCTTAATCAACCCCCGGGCCAGTGCTCCTCTGAGTGTTGGTCCAAACCGGGCGATGTTCGGCGCCCCCTGGGCAACCAGGGTCTCAGCCAACCCGACGTCTTGAAGGAAATATGTCCTAGAGGCAATAATAAAGTTATTATTTATTTCCTCATATCATGATAAATGTTTATTATTCATGCTAGAATTGTATTAACCGGAAACATGATACATGTGTGAATACATAGACAAACATAAGGTCACTAGTATGCCTCTACTTGACTAGCTCATTAATCAAAGATGGTTATGTTTCCTAACCATAGACATGTGTTGTCATTTGATTAACAGGATCACATCATTAGGAGAATGATGTGATTGACATGACCCATTCCGTTAGCCTAGCACTTGATCATTTAGTATGTTGCTATTGCTTTCTTCATGACTTATATATGTTCCTGTAACTATGAGATTATGCAACTCCCGTTTATCGAAGGAACACTTTGTGTGCTACCAACCGTCACAACGTAACTGGGTGATTACAAAGGAGCTCTACAGGTGTCTCCGAAGGTACATGTTGGGTTGGCGTATTTCGAGATTAGATTTTGTCACTCTGATTGTCGGAGAGGTATCTCTAGGCCCTCTCGGTAATGCACATCACTATAAGCCTTGCAAGCAATGTAGCTAATGAGTTAGTTACGGAATGATGCTTTACGTAACGAGTAAAGAGACTTGCCGGTAATGAGATTAAACTAGGTATTGGATACCGACAATCGAATCTCGGGCAAGTAACATACCGATGACAAAGGGAACAACGTATGTTGTTATGCGATTTGACCGATAAAGATCTTCGTAGAATATGTAGGAGCCAATATGACCATCCAGGTTCCACTATTGGTCATTGACCGAGAATAGTTCTAGGTCATGTCTACATAGTTCTCGAACCCGTAGGGTCCGCACGCTTATCGTTACCATGACAATTTTATTATGAGTTTATAAGTTTTGATGTACCGAAGATTATTCGGAGTCCCGGATGTGATCACGGACATGACGAGGAGTCTAGAAATGGTCGAGACATAAAGATTGATATATTGGAAGCCTATATTTGGATATCGGAATGGTTCCGGTTGAAATCGGGATTTTGCCGGAGCACCGGGGGGTTACCGGAACCCTCCCGGGGGTTAATGGGCCTTAGTGGGCCATGAGGGAGAAGAGGAGGGCCGGCCAGGGCAGGCTGCGTGCCCCCTCCCCCCTAGTCCAAATAGGACAAGGAAGGGGGGGGGGCGGCGGCGCCCCCCTTTCCTCTTTCCCCTCCCCCCTTTCCTTCTCCATCAAGGCAAGAGGGGGGAGTCCTACTCCCGGTGGGAGTAGGACTCCTCAAGGCGCACCCCTAGGGGGCCGGCCGCACCTCCCCGTCCCTCCTTTATATACGGGGGTAGGGGGCACCCCATAACACACAAGTTGATCATCATGATCGTTCTTTAGCCGTGTGCGGTGCCCCCCTCCACCATATTCCACCTCGGTCATATCGTAGCGGTGCTTAGGCGAAGCCCTGCGTCGGTAGAACATCATGATCGTCACCATGCCGTCGTGCTGACGGAACTCATCCCCGACACCTTGCTGGATCGGAGTCCGGGGATCGTCATCGAGCTGAACGTGTGCTGAACTCAGAGGTGCCGTACATTTGGTACTTGGATCGGTCGGATCGTGAAGACGTACGACTACATCAACCGCGTTGTCATAACGCTTCCGCTTACGGTCTACGAGGGTACGTGGACACACTCTCCCCTCTCGTTGCTATGCATCACCATGATCTTGCGTGTGCGTAGGATTTTTTTTTGAAATTACTACGTTCCCCAATAGTGGCATCCGAGCCTAGGTTTTATGCGTTGATGTTATATGCACGAGTAGAACACAAGTGAGTTGTGGGTGATACAAGTCATACCGCTTACCAAAGATGTCATACTTTGGTTCAGCGGTATTGTTGGATGAAGCGGCCGGACCGACATTACGCGACGCTTATGCGAGACTGGTTTTACCGCCGCTTTGCACACAGTGACTAGCGGGTGTCTGTTTTCAAACTTTAGTTGAACTGAGTATGGCTACGCCGGTCCTTGCGAAGGTTAAAACAACACTAACTTGACGAACTATCATTGTGGTTTTGATGCGAGGTAAGAACGGTTCTTGCTAAGCCCGTAGCAGCCACGTAAAATTTGCAACAACAAAGTAGAGGACGCCTAACTTGTTTTTGCAGGCATGTTGTGATGTGATATGGTCAAGACGTGATGCTATATTTTATTGTATGAGATGATCATATTTTGTAACCGGTTATCGGCAATCGGCAGGAGCCATATGGTTGTCGCTTATTGTATGAAATGCAAATGCCCTGTAATTCCTTTACTTTATCACTAAGCGGTAGCGATAGTCGTAGAAGCAATAGATGGCGTAACGACAACGATGCTACGATGGAGATCAAGGTGTCGCACCGGTGATGATGGTGATCACGACGGTGCTTCGGAGATGGAGATCACAAGCACAAGATGATGATGGCCATATCATACCACTTATATTGATTGCATGTGATGTTTATCCTTTATGCATCTTATCTTGCTTTGATTGACGGTAGCATTTTAAGATGATCTCTCACTAAAAATTATCAAGAAATGTTCTCCCTGAGTATGCACCGCTATGAAAGTTCTTCGTGCGAGATACCACGTGATGATCGGGTGTGATATGCTCTACGCTCAAATACAACGGTGCAAAACAGTTGCACACGCGAATACTCAGTTAAACTTGACGAGCCTAGCATATAATGATAAGGCCTCGAACACGGAGACCGAAAGGTCTAGCGTGAATCATATAGTAGATATGATCAACATAGTGATGTTCACCATTGAAAACTACTCCATCTCACGTGATGATCGGACATGGTTTAGTTGATTTGGATCACGTGATCACTTAGATGACTAGAGAGATGTCTGCTAAGTGGGAGTTCTTAAGTAATATGATTAATTGAACTTAAATTTATCATGAACTTAGTACCTAATAGTATTTTGCTTGTCTATGTTTGTTGTAGATAGATGGCTCGTCTTTGTTGTTCCGTTGAATTTTAATGCGTTCCTTGAGAAAGCAAAGTTGAAAGATGATGGTAGCAATTACACGGACTGGGTCCGTAACCTGAGGATTATCCTCATTGCTGCACAGAAGAATTACGTCCTGGAAGCACCGCTGGGTGCTAGGCCTACTGCTGATGCAATTGTCAACGTTAAGAACATCTGGCAGAGCAAAGCTGATGACTACTCGATAGTTCAGTGTGCCATGCTTTACGGCTTAGAACCAGGTGTTCAACGACGTTTTGAACGTCATGGAGCATATGTGATGTTCCAGGAGTTGAAGTTAATATTTCAAACAAATGCCCGGATTGAGAGATATGAAGTCTCCAATAAGTTCTATAGCTGCAAGATGGAGGAGAATAGTTCGTCAAGGAACACATACTCAAAATGTCCGGTATAATAATCACTTGATTCAAGTGGGAGTTAATCTTCCGATGATAGTCTCATTGATGAATTTTTCAATCATCGCCACCAAGCTACAAGAGCTTCATGATGAACTATAATATGCAAGGGATGGACAAGACTATTCCCGAGCTCTTCGCAATGCTAAAAGTCATGGAGGTAGAAATCAAGAAGGAGCATCAAGTGTTGATGGTCAACAAGACCACCAGTTTCAAGAAAAGGGCAAAGGGAAGAAGAAGGAATTCAAGAAGAACAGCAAACAAGTTGTCTGCTCAAGAGAAGAAACCCAAGTCTGGACCTAAGCCCGAGATCGAGTGCTTCTACCGCAAGCGATCGACATTTGGAAGCGGAACTGCCCCAAGTATTTGGTGGATAAGAAGGATGGCAAAGTGAACAAAGGTATATGTGATATACATGTTATTGATGTGTACCTTACTAATGCTCGCAGAGTACAGGTATTTGATACTGGTTCATTGCTAATATTTGCAACTCAAACAGGACTACGGATTAGCGAAGATTGGCTAAGGACGAGGTGACGATGCGCGTGGGAAATGGTTCCAAAGTCGATGTGATCGCGGTTGGCACGCTTCCTCTACATCTACCATCGGGATTAGTTTTAGACCTAAATAATTGTTATTTGGTGCCAGCGTTGAGCATGACATTATATCTGGATCTTGTTTGATGCGAGACGGTTATTCATTTAAATCAGAGAATAATGGTTGTTCTATTTATATGAGTAATATCTTTTATGGTCATGCACCCTTGAAGAGTGGTCTATTTTTATTGAATCTCGATAGTAGTGATACACGTATTCATAGTGTTGAAGCCAAAAGATGTAGAGTTGATAATGATAGTGCAACTTATTTGTGGCACTGCCGTTTAGGTCATATCGGTATAAAGCGCATGAAGAAACTCCATATCGATGGACTTTTGGAATCACTTGATTATGAATCACTTGGTACTTGCGAACCGTGCCTCATGGGCAAGATGACTAAAACGCCATTCTCCGGAACTATGGAGCGAGCAACTGATTTATTGGAAATCATACATACTGATGTTTGTGGTCTAATGAATATTGAGGCTCGCGGCGGGTATCGTTATTTTCTCACCTTCACAGATGATTTGAGCAGATATGGGTATATCTACTTAATGAAACACAAGTCTAAAACATTTGAAAAGTTCAAAGAATTTCAGAGTGAAGTGGAAAATCATCGTAACAAGAAAATAAAGTTTCTACGATCTGATCATGGAGGAGAATATTTGAGTTGCGAGTTTGGTTTACATTTGAAACAATGCGGAATAGTTTCGCAACTCACACCACCCGGAACACCACAACGAAATGGTGTGTCCGAATGTCGTAATCGTACTTTACTAGATATGGTGCGATCTATGATGTCTCTTACTGATTTACCGCTATCGTTTTGGGGTTATGCTTTAGAGACGGCCGCATTCACGTTAAATAGGGCACCATCAAAATCCGTTGAGACGACTCCTCATGAACTATGGTTTGGCAAGAAACCAAAGTTGTCGTTTCTTAAAGTTTGGGGTTGCGATGCTTATGTGAAGAAACTTCAACCAGATAAGCTCGAACCCAAATCGAGAAATGTGTCTTCATAGGATACCCAAAAGAGACTGTTGGGTACACCTTCTATCATAGATCCGAGGGCAAGATTTTTGTTGCTAAATTCGGATCCTTTCTAGAGAAGGAGTTTCTCTCGAAGAAGTGAGTGGGAGGAAAGTAGAACTTGATGAGGTAATCAGACTGCTCCCTTATTGAAAGTAGTCCATCACAAGAACCGGTTCTGTGACAACTACACCAATTAGTGAGGAAGCTAATGATATTGATCATGAAACTTCAGATCAAGTTTCTCTTGAACCTCGTGGTCTACCAGAGTAAGATCCGCACTGAGTGGTACGGTAATCCTATTCTAGAAGTCATGTTACTTGACCATGGCGAACCTACGAACTATGTGGAAGCGATGATGAGCCCAGATTCGCAAAATGGCTAGAAGCCATGAAATCTGAGATGGGATCCATGTATGAGAACAAAGTATGGACTTTGGTTGACTTGCCGATGATCGGCAAGCCATTGAGAATAAATGGATCTTTAAGAAGAAGATCAACGCCGATGGTAATGTAATCGTTTATAAAGCTCGACTTGTTGCGAAAGGTTTTCGACAAGTTCAAGGGGTTGACTACGATGAGACTTTCTCACCAGTAGCGATGCTTAAGTCTGTCTCAATCATGTTAGCAATTGCTGCATTTTATGATTATGAAATTTGGCAAATGGATGTCAAAACTGCATTCTTGAATGGATTTCTGGAAGAAGAGTTGTATATGATGCAACCAGAAGGTTTTTTTTGATCCAAAAGGTGCTAACAAAGTGTGCAAGCTCCAGTGATCCATTTATGGACTGGTGCAAGCATCTCAGAGTTGGAATAAACGCTTTGATAGTGTGATCAAAGCATATGGTTTTATATGCACTTTGGAGAAGCCTCAGATTTACAAGAAAGTGAGTGGGAGCTTTGTAGCATTTCGATATTATATGTAGATGACATATTATTAATTGGAAATGATATAGAATTTCTGGATAGCATAAAGGGATACTTGAATAAAAGTTTTTCTATGAAAGACCTCGGTGAAGCTGCTTACATATTAGGTATCAAGATTTATAGAGATAGATCAAGACGCTTAATAGGACTTTCACAAAGCACATACCTTGATAAAGTTTTGAAAAAGTTCAAAATGGATCAGGCAAAGAAAGGGTTCTTGCCTATATTACAAGGTGTGAAGTTGACTCAATGCCCGACCACAGCAGAAGATAGAGAGAAAATGAAAGATGTTCCTATGCTTCAGCCATAGGCTCTATCATGTATGCAATGTCGTGTACCAGACCGACGATGCTTAGCAATAAGCTTAGCAGGAGGTAACAAAGTAATCCAGAGTGGATCATCGGACAGCGGTCAAGAACATCCCAAATACCGAAAAGGACTAAGGATATGTTTCTCGATATGGAGGTGACAAAGAGCTAGTCGTAAATGGTTACGCCGATGCAAGCTTTGACACGATTCGGACGATTCTAAATCGCAAACCGGATACGTGTTTTTATTAAACGGTGGAGCTGTAAGTTGGTGTAGTTCTAAACAAAGCGCCGTGGTGGGATCTACATGTGAAGCGGAGTACATAGCTGCTTCGAAGCAGAAATGAAGGAGTCTGGATGAAGGAGTTCATTTCGATCTAGGTGTCATACCTAGTGCATCGACCAATGAAGATCTTCTGTGACAATATCGTGCAATTGCCTTGGCAAAGGAATCCAGATTTCACAAGAGGACCAAGCACATCAAGAGAAGCTTCAATTCCATCCGGACCAAGTCCGTGGGAGACATAGAGATTTGCAAGATACATACGGATCTGAATGTTGCAGACCCGTTGACTAAGCCTCTTCCACGAGCAAAGCATGATCAGCACCAAGACTCCATGGGTGTTAGAATCATTACTGTGTAATCTAGATTATTGACTCTAGTGCAAGTGGGAGACTGAAGGAAATATGCCCTAGAGGCAATAATAAAGTTATTATTTATTTCCTCATATCATGATAAATGTTTATTATTCATGCTAGAATTGTATTAACCAGAAACATGATACATGTGTGAATACATAGACAAACATAACATCACTAGTATGCCTCTACTTGACTAGCTCATTAATCAAAGATGGTTATGTTTCCTAACCATAGACATGTGTTGTCATTTGATTAGCAGGATCACATCATTAGGAGAATGATGTGATTGACATGACCCATTCCGTTAGCCTAGCACTTGATCGTTTAGTATGTTGCTATTGCTTTCTTCATGAATTATATATGTTCCTATAACTATGTGATTATGCAACTCCCGTTTATCGGAGGAACACTTTGTGTGCTACCAAACGTCACAACGTAACTGGGTGATTATAAAGGAGCTCTACAGGTGTCTCCGAAGGTACATGTTGGGTTGGCGTATTTCGAGATTAGGTTTTGTCACTCCGATTGTCGGAGAGGTATCTCTGGGCCCTCTCGGTAATGCACATCACTATAAGCCTTACAAGCAATGTAGCTAATGAGTTAGTTACGGAATGATGCATTACGTAACGAGTAAAGAGACTTGCCAGTAACGAGATTGAACTAGGTATTGGATACCGACGATCGAATCTCGGGCAAGTAACATACCGATGACAAAGGGAACAACGTATGTTGTTATGCGGTTTGACCGATAAAGATCTTCGTAGAATATGTAGGAGCCAATATGAGCATCCAGGTTCCGCTATTGGTTATTGACCGAGAATAGTTCTAGGTCATGTCTACATAGTTCTCGAACACGTAGGGTCCGCACGCTTAACGTTACGATGACAGTTTTATTATGAGTTTATAAGTTTTGATGTACCGAAGATTGTTCGGAGTCTCGGATGTGATCACGGACATGACAAGGAGTCTCGAAATGGTCGAGACATAAAGATTGATATATTGGAAGCCTATATTTGGATATCGGAATGGTTCCGGGTGAAATCGGGATTTTGCCGGAGCACCGGGGGGTTACCGGAACCCTCCCGGGGGGTTAATGGGCCTTAGTGGGCCATGAGGGAGAAGAGGAGGGCCGTTCAGGGCAGGCCGTGTGCCCCCTCCCCCCTAGTCCGAATAGGACAAGGAAGGGGGGGGCGCCCCCCTTTCCTCTTTCCCCTCCCCCCTTTCCTTCTCCACCAAGGCAAGAGGGGGGAGTCCTACTCCTAGTGGGAGTAGGACTCCTCCAGGCGCACCCCTAGGGGGCCGACCGCACCTCCCCCCTCCCTCCTTTATATACGGGGGCAGGGGGGCACCCCATAACACACAAGTTGATCATCGTGATCGTTCCTTAGCCGTGTGCGGTGCCCCCCTCCACCATATTCCACCTCGGTCATATCGTAGCGGTGCTTAGGCGAAGCCCTGCGTTGGTAGAACATCATCATCGTCACCACGCCATCGTGCTGACGGAACTCATCCCCGACACCCTACTGGATCGGAGTCCGGGGATCATCATCGAGCTGAACGTGTGCTGAACTCGGAGGTACCGTACGTTCGGTACTTGGATCGGTCGGATCGTGAAGACTTACAACTACATCAACCGCGTTGTCATAATGCTTCCGCTTACGGTCTACGAGGGTACGTGGACACACTCTCACCTTTCGTTGCTATGCATCACCATGATCTTGTGTGTGCGTAGGAATATTTTTGAAATTACTACGTTCCCCAACACGTCTTGCCCATCTAGTGTGCCCTGAGAACGAGATACGTGCGGCTCCTATCGGCACATCGGGCGGTCTTGCTGGTTTTGATTTACCATTGTCGAAATGTCTTGTGCACCGGGATCCCGAGTCTGATCGGATTTCCCAAGATGGAGGATTGTCTCCGCGGATCGTGAGCTTGTCATGGGCTAAGTTGGGACACCCCTGCAGGGTTTAAACTTTCGAGAGCCGTGCCCACGGTTATGTGGCAGATGGGAATTTTTAATGTCCGGTTGTAGAGAACTTGGTACCAGATTCGAATTAAAATACACAAACCGCGTGTGTAACAGTGATGTTCTCTTTTCGGGTGAGTTCGAGAGGAGAACACGGTGGGGTTATGTTTGAACATAAGTAGTTCTGGATCACTTATTGATCATTACTAGTTTGCGACCGTTTGCGTAACTTCTCATCTTATTCTTGTACTCGCAAGTTAGCCACCATACAATGCTTAGTCGCTTGCTGCAACCTCACCACTTATCCATTCCTTTCCCATTAAGCTTTGCTAGTCTTGATACCCATGGCAATGGGATTGCTGAGTCCCCGTGGCTCACAGATTACTACAACATCAGTTGCAGGTATATGTATGAGATGATCATGACGTGAGAGCGATGTTTACTTGTTTTGGAGTCCTTCTTCTGCTTCTTCTTTGTTCAGGGGATAGGTTCCTGGTCGGCAGCTTGGGCTAACAGGGTGGCTGTCGTTTGAGTTTCTGTTTGTGTTTCATCCGTAGTCAGATGTTGCTCTTATGTATGATGCTATTGTATTCATGTGGCATTGTATGCCTTTTCTATGTATCCCCATGTATTATGTAATGGCACGATGTAATGATATCCACCTTGCAAAAGTGTTTCAATATGCGGCTCTATCCTTGGTGGGACCTTTGAGTTCCTCACGGATAGGATCGCATATTGGGTGTGACACAAGGTGCCCATGAGATCCAACTGTACCTGAGTTGGCAACCTTACTGAATCGAACCCTCAACCCTTGCATTAGTCGGGTTAGAGGTTGTTGCTGCCACTCTTGAAGAATTAAGAGTCAGCCCTGTGCCAGCCATGAAGATAGTAGCCCTGCATGGCGGCCCATAGGGGGTCCGGAATATCGTGGCCATCGGAATAGTCCTCAAGCCCGTCTTGAATCTGATAGATTGACTCTGTCTCTCCAGTTGAGGACTCATCACCTGAATAGATGAGAGTCTCTCCCCTAGAAGCGGAATTTTCTGCAAGTTCCATCCCTTGCGTGAAACCCACGAAAGCATGCCACCGCCCGGCTTGGACCCGGCGGGTTGCATGGGAGCTGGCTCAACGTTGTCGGTGCAGAGGTCTGGCTCAGGCTCTAACCCTTCGATCTTGCCGATGAAGACATGTGAAAGATCGAGGATGTCGCCTAGAGGGGGGGGTGAATAGGCGCTTTAAAATAATTACAGTTTAGGCTTGAACAAATGCGGAATAAACCTAACGGTTAATTTGTCAAGCACAAAACCTAAAACAACTAGGCTCACCTATGTGCACCAACAACTTATGCTAAGCAAGATAAGCAACTATGTGATAGCAAGATATATGACAAAGAACAATATGGCTATCACAAAGTAAAGTGCATAAGTAAAGGGCTCGGGAAAGAGATAACCGAGGCGCTGGAGACGATGATGTATCCCGGTTCACACCCTTGCGGATGCTAATCTCCGCTTGGAGCGGTGTGGAGGCACAATGCTCCCAAGAAGCCACTAGGGCCACAGAATCTCCTCACGCCCTCGACAATGCAAGATGCCGTGATTCCACTAAGGGACCCTTGAGGGCGGTCACCGAACCCGCATAAATGGCAACCCTTGGGGCGGTCACCAACTCAGACACTTTGACAACCCTTGGGGCGGTCACTGAACCACAAAATGCTCGGGCGATCTCCACAACCAAATTGGAGACCCCGACGCTTGCACGAGCTTTACACCACAATGATTGAGCTCGAACACTACTAACTGCCTAGGGCGCCCAAGCACCCAAGAGGAACAAGATCAAGGGTACCAAGCACCCAAGAGTAATGAGCTTCTCAACTTCACTTCCACGATCACCGTGGAGAACTCAAACCGATGCACCAAATGTAATGACAAGGGCACACGGAGTGCCCAAGTCCTTCTCTCCCAAATCCCACCAAAGCAACTAATGCTAGGGAGGAAAATGAGAGGAAGAACGAAGAAGAACACAAAGAACTCCAAGATCTAGATCCAAAGGGTTCCCCTCACAAAAGGAGAAAGTGATTGGTGGAAATGTGGATCTAGATCTCTCTCTTTTCCCTCAAAACTAGCAAGAATCCATGGAGGGATTGAGAGTTAGCAAGCTCAAGAAGGTCAACAATGGGGAAGAACACGAGCTCAAAGGATAAGGTTCAATGGGGAAGAAGACCCCCTTTTATAGGTGGGGAAAAATCCAACCGTTATGCTCACAGCCCGCACAGAGCGGTACTACCGCTCCAAGGAGCGGTACTACCGCTAGGGCGGTAGTACCCTTTGAAAAACAACAATGAGGAGGCAAAGGCCAAGAGAACCGCCAGAGCGGCACTACCGCCGTCCTCACGGTACTCTTGCTCGACCACGGTACTACCGCAAATGGTAGCGGTACTACTGCTTGCAAGCGGTACTAAAAAAATACTTCAGGTGCCTACTACCGCTGAGCAAAACACGAGATTTTGGTCCGGGCGGTACTACCGCTTAGGAGCCGCGGTAGTATTGCTCGAGCGGTACTACCGCCAGAGCTGCGGTAGTATCGCTCGAGCGGTACTACCGCTCAGAGCCATGATAGTATCTTGCTCGAGCGGTAGTAAAAAATTACATCCGCTCTAGTCGCGGTAGTACCGCTGCAGCCTTTACCAAAACAGCCACAACTTTTGCAAACCTCCAATTCAATGAAACCAAGTTTGTTGGAAATTTAACGACATCGGCTAACACAATCTTGATAGAAATATTAAGAATAAGCAAATGAGAAAAGTCCCATAAGAAAATGGTGAGAACCCTTCATCGGATAAGACCGGTAAAACCTCCAACACCGAAAACATCATAGAAGACGCATGCGAACTCCGTTTTCGATGAACTCAAGCTTGTCATCAAGATGACCATAAGCTCTAAGACTCACAAAGATAACCAAACAAGAACCAAGAAACATGATGCAAGGATGCAATGGTTTGAGCTCTCCACTAACGATACGATCAAGCCACCAACTTGAGAGCCCCCCTTGATAGTACAGCAATCGATCCTATAGCCCGGTCTCCCAACTACCACCACGAGACCGGTAAAATAGAAAAACTATCAAGGGCAAAACCTTTGCCTTGCACATGGTCCACTTGAGCTAGATGATGACGATCTTGACTCCCTCAAGTTGGACCACCTTTCTTGATTGTGTTGGCTCGATGAAGACTAGATGATTGCTCCCCCATAGTCCACTATGGGTGAGCCACTCTTCAACACATCTTCACAAGTCCATTGACACCACAATGGACACCACAATGGATGGAAAGATTCAAGCACTTGATCTCTTCATGATGCTCCACTTGAACTTGCACACGGCAATCTTGATGACGATCACCACTTGATGTCATCCTTTCCATGGGTTGTATGATATCTTCCTTTTGACGCAAGCCATGGACACGTACCTAACCCCACATGTAACTCTCACATAGACCACGGGTTAGTACACAAAGTGCAATGGACAATGCTTACCATACCATGGGATCACTTGATCCCTCTCGGTACATCTTCTACGCTTTGTGAGTTGATCAACTTGATTCACTCTTGACTTAGTCTTGATCAACCTTGAATCTTTCCAACTCTCTTAATTTGGATGATGTCTTGAAGGTAAACATGAATGATCACACAATCTTCTTCTTCAAGACATGCTTGCACTAAGCTCAACACTCACATGACCGATCTTTGGATAATTCCTTAATAGCACCGTGGTCATCACAAACTCTCCTTGAGACCAACAAATGGACTCCAAGAAAAGCCTATGGACAAACCCTTCAAATATAACTCAAGGCAACCATTAGTCCATAGAGATTGTCATCAATTGCCAAAACCAAACATGGGGGGCACCGCATGTTCTTTCAATCTCCCCCATTTTGGTAATTGATGACAATCACTTTCAAGAGAGTTTATACAAGGAATTATGCATCACCATGCAATGCAACAACCAATGATTCATGAGAATGAGATGCAAATGCTTAGGAACCAAACCAAAGCTAGGAGAAAACTCAGAAGACTTCTCCACAAAACTCTCTGAAACTCCTCCCCCATTGGCATCGATTGCCAAAATGGGTAAAAAGCTAAGAAGGTCAAAATAAAAGGTGTTCCTCCATAAATTGTGTATTTCTCAACAAGAGAGTGGAATGCAATACACATATCCAACTGCCGATACTTGGAGGAAGACAAACTATATTGAGGCCCAAAGATTGCAACAAAAAGATATGACACAAAGACATAACAACGAGAGACACAAGCAATCAGAAGATACCAATTGAAGCAAGCAATCAACGGATATCAATTGAACCAACTAGACCAATGATCCTACATGCCACAAGAATAAAGATATTATGATAAGCGCAAAGGAGTGTTCTAAAGAAACTAGAGAAGCTCCCCATGATTTGTGCACACATAAGAATTTTTGTATTTGAATACAAAGTGCACAAAATAGGATCATAGCTCCCCCAAAATCAATAGAAACTCACATCCAAAGCAAGTGAGCATATAGGAAACAAAGCCTAGCGCTTGCAACAAGCACATGGTTGAGCAACATGTAAAAGAGGCAACTTAAGAATAGGCTCAACCAAAATGATGTGTGTGAGTCATGGCAAAGCACTTGAGAAGACTAAAATTAGGATGAGCATTAAGCATCAACATAGTCTTGAAAGAATGAGGCACACGGTGCAAGGCCTATCATTCCCACACACAACTAGCAAATGGGTTCACAAGCTTACTAATAAGCATATAAAGAATTTATGCTTGTGACAACCCGTGGTGAAGATAGAAGATGAAAGCCTCATCAAGACGAGGGATGCCAATTAAGATGGCAAAAGCCTCGTAAAGATAAGCATGAGGAAAATAATATTCACCACACAAGAGTGCATCAAGATGCAACGATAGAGGACACACACTCAAGGCAAAAGCTTTCACGGAGCCACCAAAGAAATAACATAAGAAAGACAAGGTGGACGTGAAAGAAAGGATATCAACTAGAGATGTAATTTCTCTCAAGTGTATAAGGTTCTATGTAGACGAAGTCATGATGATATATATATATCTACAAAGAAGGATGTACACCCGAAATAGTTACAACACGAAGGAACAAGATATCCACAAGGAATTCATAAATATACCAATAAGATATTTGCTTGAAAGCATAGCACTTGGCTAGATATGGTCTTATTGTATATAAATGAAGTCCAAACACACATCCATCAAGGGCATCACAACTAGCAACAGAGATCATCGTTGGGATGCTTTGAGAAAGGAAACAAGTATCACAAGATATGAAATGAATATCATGCCAAGATACAACCTACACAAGGTTGAATCCAAGAGGGGAAAGCATGAATAGATACTTGTTACCGAGATATCATTGGAAGGATGTAGTAGATACCAATTGAAGGTAGATAGTAGTTCATTGATCATCCTAGCTTGACTCCAATATGCACATGGTGACAACACCTTCCTTGTGAGTGAGCCAAGCATCCAATGCATCTCCAAATGTTCCTAGAAGAACAACACAAACTAAACGGTACCCAAACTCATCGAGACCAAATAGTTAGAAACACCAATACATAGGACAAACTCCACATAAATATGTGCATATAGATATGAAAATGAATTTCATGCACATCTCATCCAAATTGAGACTAGGTGGAGTTTCCCCTATATATTGAGTCAAAGAAAGAAAGCATGCCAAATGAAATACATGAAGTAAACATGCATGATCAAGACTTTCAAAACCCAAAACCAAAATACAAAGAAATGCCAAGTGAAAAGGATACCAAATGGAGAAATCATCACTTGGAAGATATCATTAAAGATACATCAAGGAATGAGATATCCATTGATACACACTAAACTAAAGATGTCAAACTCCCAAAGAGAGGATGGTTCCAAACAAACCAAGCCCTCAACAAAGTTTCATGGTGGCACAAAGTACCAAAAAGAAATGGCTTGCCTTCCACCAAAACACACTTGATAAGGATCACAAGAAGAGTGTTCTAAAGAAAATAGAATAGCTCCCCCACGAGTTGTGCATTATATAGGATTTGTATTTGAATACAAAATGCACAAGGTGGGATCACCGCTTTCACTATATCTAGAAAACACTAGACAAGAACAAGAAATAAACAAGATCCACAAGTGGTATGGAAGACAACGGAGTTGACACAATCCTTGGCAAATGAAAAGGCAAGTAAAACAAAAGCCAATGTAAAGATGATCAATAAATTCTACCACACATAAATGACTACCAATTGTCAAAAGACAAGAAGTAGATGGAAAGAATTCCGGTGGTAGATAGCAAGGATATCCAACATCATCTTCACACCACACACAAGCAAATTGCAACTTGTAGAGCTAACATGCCACCTAGGAACAAGATAATCTACAATATCAACACTAGGTGACAACATCTCAAATGTACACATTTTCTAGGCTAGTAATATACATAGCATATTACTCCCCCATAATGTGATACCAATGAAGAAAACTTAACAAGAGGCAATAAGAGGATCTAACATGAGAGCGGTGTGGAGGCACAATGCTCCCCAAGAAGCCACTAGGGCCATCAGAATCTCCTCACGCCTCGCACAATGCAAGATGCCGTGATTCCACTAAGGGACCCTTGAGGGCGGTCACCAACCTGCATAAATGGCAACCCTTGGGGCGGTCACCAACCTGTACACTTTGGCAACCCTTGGGGCGGTCACCGAACTCGTCAAAATGCTCGGGCGATCTCCACAACCAAATTGGAGACCCCGACGCTTGCACGAGCTTTACACCACAATGATTGAGCTCGAACACTACTAACTGCCTAGGGCGCCCAAGCACCCAAGAGGAACAAGCTCAAGGGCATCAAGCACCCAAGAGTAATGAGCTTCTCAAACTTCACTTCCACGTATCACCGTGGAGAACTCAAACCGATGCACCAAATGCAATGGCAAGGGCACACGGAGTGCCCAAGTCCTTCTCTCCCAAATCCCACCAAAGCAACTAATGCTAGGTAGGAAAATGAGAGGAAGAACGAAAGAAGAACACAAAGAACTCCAAGATCTAGATCCAAAGGGTTCCCCTCACAAAAAGGAGAAAGTGATTGGTGGAAATGTGGATCTAGATCTCCTCTCTCTTTTCCCTCAAAAACTAGCAAGAATCCATGGAGGGATTGAGAGTTAGCAAGCTCGAAGAAGATCAACAATGGGGAAAGAACACGAGCTCAAAGGATAAGGTTCAATGGGGAAGAAGACCCCCTTTTATAGGTGGGGAAAAATCCAACCGTTATGCTCATAGCCCGCACAGAGCGGTACTACCGCTCCAAGGAGCGGTACTACCGCTAGGGCGGTAGTACCCCTTTGAAAAACAACAGCGAGGAGGCAAAAGGCCAGTAGAACCGCCGCCGTCCTCACGGTACTACCGCTCGACCTCACGGTACTACCGCAAATGGTAGCGGTACTACGCTATGAAGCGGTACTAAAAAATACTTCATGCCTACTTCATTGAGCAAAACACGAGATTTTAGTCCGAGTGGTACTACCGCTTAGGAGCCGCGTAGTATTGCTCGAGCGGTACTACCGCCAGAGCCACGATAGTACTGCTCTGGAGCGGTAGTAAAAAATTACATCCGGTCTAGTCGCGGTAGTACCGCTGCAGCCTTTACCAAAACAGCCACAACTTTTGCAAACGGACTCCAATTCAACGAAACCAAGTTTGTTGGAAATTTAACGACATGGGCTAACACAATCTTGATAGAAATATTAAGAATAAGCAAATGAGAAAAGTCCCATAAGAAAATGGTGAGAACCCTTCATCGGATAAGACCGGTAAAACCTCCAACACCGAAAACATCATAGAAGACGCATGCGAACTCCGTTTTCGATGAACTCAAGCTTGTCATCAAGATGACCATAAGCTCTAAGACTCACAAAGATAACCAAACAAGAACCAAGAAACATGATGCAAGTATGTAATGGTTTGAGCTCTCCATTAACGATACGATCAAGCCACCAACTTGAGAGCCCCCCTTGATAGTACGGCAAACGATCCTATAGCCCGGTCTCCCAACTACCACCACGAGACCGGTAAAATAGAAAAACTATCAAGGGCAAAACCTTTGCCTTGCACATGGTCCACTTGAGCTAGATGATGACGATCTTGACTCCCTCAAGTTGGACCACCTTTCTTGATTGCGTTGGCTCGATGAAGACTAGATGATTGCTCCCCCATAGTCCACTATGGGTGAGCCACTCTTCAACACATCTTCACAAGTCCATTGACACCACAATGGATGGCAAGATTCAAGCACTTGATCTCTTCGTGATGCTCCACTTGAACTTGCACACGGCAATCTTGATGACGATCACCACTTGATGTCATCCTTTCCATGGGTTGTATGATATCTTCCTCTTGACGCAAGCCCATGGACACGTACCTAACCCCACATGGAACTCTCACATAGACCATGGGTTAGTACACAAAGTGCAATGGACAATGCTTACCATACCATGGGATCACTTGATCCCTCTCGGTACATCTTCTACGCTTTGTGAGTTGATCAACTTGATTCACTCTTGACTTAGTCTTGATCAACCTTGAATCTTTCCGACTCTCTTAATTTGGATGATGTCTTGAAGGTAAACATGAATGATCACACAATCTTCTTCTTCAAGACATGCTTGCACTAAGCTCAACACTCACATGACCAATCTTTGGATAATTCCTTAATAGCACCGTGCTCATCACAAACTCTCCTTGAGACCAACAAATGGACTCCAAGAAAAGCCTATGGACAAACCCTTCAAATATAACTCAAGGCAACCATTAGTCCATAGAGATTGTCATCAATTGCCAAAACCAAACATGGGGGGCACCGCATGTTCTTTCAACGTGGATGCCGTCGAAGGGGACCCGATACCCGTACTCGATTGAGTCGGCCTCGGGGCCCCCGCCAGCGTCGTCGATTTAGAGCTTGCCGCGGTGACTCTTGGTCATCCTGTCAATGGCGTATCCCTCAATCCCTGGGAAAGAGCCCTTCAAGAACTCAAAATCACCGTGCGCTAGCCCCATGGTGGGTGCCAACTGTGGTGGTTTTGTCACGACAGATGTCCTAGTGAAAGGACTTAAGCGTGAAGCCATCGCAACGGTGATTAGCTTGTTGGGGTTAAGCGGGACGAGAGACACGGGTTTACCCAGGTTTGGCCCCTCACGATGGAGGTAAAAGCCTACTCCTGCTCTTGTTGCTTATTGCTTGAGTATCGATTACAAGGGAGCGAATTCGCTTGACCTAGCTACCGATTGATTGTAACCTGTCTATTCTATGCCGGGAACTCGCCTTTATATACAGGTCGAGGTCTCTGGCTTACAAGAGTCGTGGTCGGGTTATGCTTCATGACCGATCCTGGCTCTAAGTCGCCTTGCCTTCTATGGCAAGTCGCCACTGGACAACTTACTCTTCTGGGCCATGCACAGTCTTCTAACCTTGGGCTCAATCCGGCCCATCTTGTAAGTCGCCTCTTTTACCTGGTGTTTTGATCACCTAGGCCTATCTAAAGCCCGTCGTCTTAAGTCGACAGCGGTCTAACCCGGCCCTTTCAGGGCGGGTTATATCACGGGGTTATATCCCCAACAGTTGTGTTTGTGTCTTAGAGTTGTGTTGTGATATCTTCCTGTGAGCCTCTGATCTTGATCCTGCGCATTTGCCTGTATGATTAGTGCAAGGTCGTGGCAGGGGCGTCACAAGTTGGTATCAGAGCCGACTGCATGTAGGAAGCCCCTTTCCAATTCCTTGGCCGAAGTTGAGTCTAATCTTTGAAAAACTATTTACTAACAATTTTGTGAGGCTAACGGGGCCACATCGCCAATGGATGGGATTAGGATCTTTTATCCCTCTCCTTTACTCCGGGATTCTGATCTTTGTTCTATTTGGGTTAAAGATTTTACTAACTCTAACTCTAGGTTCTCGTAACTACTTCCTCCCGGAGAGCCCCTCATTCCAGATGCTGGCTTTATTCACTAGAAGATTCTGAAGATACTCTTAGATGTTTTTCCAAGACCCTTGTGCCCACCGCCTTTGCAATTCCTTACCACCGATAAATCCTTATGAATAACTACATACACTTGCCATTCATATAATCATTCCCCGCTGCTCTTGTTATTACAGGTACCCCGAAACATTTTCCTATATTCAGAGAATCCATTATGCCTACTGCTTTGCAGCTCATTCCTGTATGAATACACCTACGAACAGTTCCTCACACTTACTGGGGATCCGTTCATCCCAAAATATTCATGTGTTTTGCAAAATACTTCACAATGCTATTCGATCTTCCGAAAATCCTCTACAGCCTATTGCTCTTTAAATTCTCGCCTGCTTGCATTATGGTTAATTCCATATGTCTAGTAATCTTCATCGACATCCCTTGTCATTTCCATTTTGAGCCTAATAATTCAATGTGTGTGAATGCACACAATCATTAGTTGACCCTTAGAAATTATCCTTCCAACTCAGACGTCATTCCGGATATGAGTTGGTTTTCAGCCAATCAAACCTTTACCGATTGTGCCTCTAAGTCTATTCAACTTACTCAAATTTGATCAGAGCATCTGATTCTGATACACCGATTTGGAAATCATGATTTCTTTGTATCTGAGCATCGAATTATTCAGATGTTTCTATAATCCGATGCCTTTGCATTCTTTCTTCCTCTGATTGAGTATCGATACTCACATCAGCTCTATTGTGGATTGCCAGACCCATTGTTGGGATATTATTCAACAGTGTCCTTAACATTCAGAAATCTTGTGAGTTCTTCCCCTGATACATAATGCCTTTGGTAAATTGTATCCTATGCTTTTGTCAACCATGCTTTACTATTGAGCTTGTGTTATTTACTCTTGAAGTTGGTGATATATGTTCCTAATATGCCCTAATGGGTTGAACCAATGACTTCCCTAATCTGTGTGAACCCGAAACCTCTATGGGTCATACTCTACTAGTGTTACGCTGGATAAAATTTCAACACTACAACTTCATCAAAGGAAAGAAGTAAATGAAAGGTTATGCGTTGAAGAATTGGGAGTCTACCTTGAACTTTGTGTTCATGCCCTTGGAAATGATGTAGACCGTCACAGAAGCTCCTTGCAAAATAATTATCCATTTGTATAATTCTTGTGGTATCCTTAACTTGGTTCCATGCAGTTATGGTTTTGACCACGCCGGCCTCATATTGATAACTCCATTCCCGTGCCTCGTATATTTTTGGACAAGGTTAAAGTATCTTCTATCGCAAGTCAACGACCCAGTTCAGCTTCTATTATGTTCTATCTTCGAGTATTACCCCCTGGTATCTCGAGGATATCACGACATTGCACTACATCTTATGAAGTTTTGATGAAGTAATACCTTTCCCTGTCATAGTCACTCCACGGGTTCTGGCTTGTCGTCAACCGAGAACACCGAATAGTGAATCGAATCTGCACTGTAATTCAATACCCCTAGTAATTTGTAGCTGGGAAACTTAAAATCAATCTTGTCATTCCTAGACTACCAGCTACATCCTTATCATGCTACCTTCGACCGTGCTACCTCGTCCTTCTTTGGTGCACGAATTCTTCGGACCATGATCAAGGCTAACGTCGAGTTTTCAACATCATTTTGTTGTCTTTAAAAGCAACTCTGATTCTGAGATTGCATCTTATCTGTGGTTCTGATAACCTTTTGCTTCACCATTCCTTTTGCTTGATGTCGGCGTTGTTTGATTGCATCCTCTTGAAACCTCTTGACAAAATGTGTCGTGTTCATCATCAACATTTTGACTTCTTCCAAGATGGGAATCAAATCCATGATAAGAAATGCCATCCCTGCCCCTCGATAAATTTGATTCCTGCTTAGGGGAGGAGGAGGAGGCTGAGGGGGCGACGCCTGCTGAGCGGCGTCATCGGCGGCCTCCTGATGTCGACGCCGTGCCAAAGAACGTGCTTCTCGGCTGCTCATCGGGACCATGGATGCCCCAGAGCGTCTCGACGCCATGACTCAAACTGCGCTTGAGGATCTGAGAAGAACAGCCGACGGGGACGGTGCCGGTGTGGGAGCTAGACGTCTCAATCCTCTACCTGGCGCGCCAAATGTCAGTTTTTAAGAACCTACATATGAGTTGTGAGTAATAACCCTTCGTGAGTCCAGCCAAGGACTAAACACGTCCAGCAATCCTAAGTCATGGATGAAATGTGGTGGATGAACTGCGGATGAACACATGAACTACCCAGTTCGAGCCACCTTCTTGGTGTAATACCCTACTCCTACTTTGTTTTGTATTACTCCCTCTGTTCCCAAATATAAGTCTCTCTAGAGATTCCAACAAGTGGCTACATACGGAGCAAAATGAGTGAATCTACACTCTAAAATATGTCTACATACATCCGTATGTTGTAGTCCATTTAAAATGTCCAAAAAGACTTATATTTAGGAACGGAGGGTGTACAATGATAGAGAGGTACAATGTGTCTGTTACAAGGTCAAAAGATCGACCTCCAGCGTGGCCCCGATCTTCCTCTATTTATACAAAGGGGAGAGAGGGAGAGGCGATGGAGGATAGAATCTCCCCCCTTCACCTCCGTCCAACGAGGGCACCCTTTAACGATCGTAGCGTGCTACAGTGCAGCCCTATGGCGTGCTCATGTGGGCCATCCCGCGACACTGTTGATAACCACCGAAGGACAAGATGTCATTAGTAGGCCGCCCAAAGTCAAACCTTATCATTTTCACTCCATGCTTCGTCTGTAGGCACAACCTGCCTCTGTACTTCTGAGCAGAGCCCCTTCTCCCATCCCGCGTGGGGCGCCTGGGATGGCTTCCCGGGCAGGGAAACGTCCCAAACTTTCTTCTTGGGCCCCTCAAGTCACCGCCTTCGCTCCTTGCTCACCACGGCACCTCCATAGAACCTCCCGGTCGTCCGGTCCAGAATAGTCCGTAATCCATTGGTCCGACAGTTGCCACTGGATTGGCTCCCGTTAGTGCCCGGCTCGCCCGCCCAGTTTCTGTCCCAATCCGCTCGCGATCCAGCCTCCCGTCCATCCCTCCCGTCCATCCACTGTTTGATCCTAACACGGCAGCCCACATGCAGTCCGCTTCTGCCCTGTTGTGTTCCACCCCACCTGCAGTTCGGCGCTACCTGCTGGATCCTGCCGTGAAGGTCGCTCGATCATGCCTCGCTCGCTGCTTTGACCGCTTGGTGCTGGCTCCGCTGACTGCTTTTGATCTTCGAGTAATAATAAATAAAAAATAAGTACAATGTTTTCGTCCGGTACACATCTCCCTTGCCGCCCACTAACTCTTGGCGGTGTCCCTTACATAGGCCCCGTCTTGCATACACCTTTCTGCAGTTCTTGGTGCTCGTCTTCTACTGACCGTGATGGTCGCTCTTTAACGACTCCTCTCGTGACCTCCGCCGCACATGATGATTGTCGCGTTACATCGACTACTCTCTGCCGCTTACATGTCAAACCCTCACTCACATCCTTCATCTCAATCTACTGCATGCCACTCAGTAACCAGCTATAGGAAAATAAAACTACAACCTTTGTACCAAATGTAAGACATTTTTTGGTTTGCATAGGGTATAAAAACGTCTTACATTTTTTTACCGGCGGAGTACAAAGCAGTATTTCAAAAATGAACACCAATGATTACTTGGGAATGCCAAGACTCGACACATCTCTGAACTTTCTTCTAGCGGCTTAGTTTGCAGGTGTCTTGAGATCCAATAATTTTAGCCGTTCAACAGTAGGCCGAGCTTGAAGCTTGAACACTGTGGTCCATCAGCGACAAGTCAAGATTAGGGTACTAAAAACATTATAAGTTCATGTTTCTTCTCACCAATCCGGAATTTTGGTACTGATTCATGGCTTGGTCCATAACTGTAGTATAATAAGTTACAAATTGACCACATAACATAATTGCATCCACCACACAATAAGGTTCCCCCGCCTTATCTTTACAATTCTTGGACCATCAGCACCTAAACGAGCAACTCCCATCAGTACCAACCATCGGTGCCAGCTTAACATGATTGTTGAAGTTAACTTGCCAAGGAAACTCGATGATAAGAGCTTGCGTATATACAAAGGAAACAACATATAACAATAACCGAAACTACTACATATGAGGACTAGAAGAATTATACTATTTGTTTTTTTTACCTAGAGTACAACCATTATCACCAGAATGGCCACGAAAGAAGTGATTCCCGCTAGAAACCTTGGATACAGCTCATCTGTTCCATTGCATTGAACTCCTCAAACACCTTAGAAAAGAAAGATGATATGATATGTATACCCAACTATGTTAACAACATATACTTCTGATTCACATTCGACGAAACTATTAAATTACACCGGTACATCAGGAGGTAGCTACTCCTGAGCTATGAAGTTCAGAATTTAAGGCCCTGCTCGGCACTCCCCTAGCTCCGCAGAATACAAGGATCTGCGGAGTACCTCTTTTGCCCACTCCATGATTTTTTAACTACGGCTCCGGCCGCTCCGGGAGTGGAGAGCCTCCGAACACGGCCTAAGCTTCTAATCCTGAATAAATGAATACAGTAAACATGTACATAAATTGCCAAGTTATGTTCTCTATTGCCCAAACACTCGCCAAGACTACCTTATCAAAGGATCAAAAGGAGATACTAGTAACTAGCCAAGTTAGGAGGAATGACAGCCATATCTTGCTTTGTTTCTTCAGATCCAAATGCACGCTAAAGGCCTTTCTTCCGGATAAAAACTGGTCTGTCAAGCCCTGAAATAGTTACGCTGTACGTCAGATGTAGAAATACACATGTCACAATTGCAAGGACAAACATAACTGTTCCCCTCCTCAGTTTATCGCAAAAGATAAATTCCCTCTCTAATACATAATTAATTAAATGGAGGCGGTATCCCAGAATAATCTCATACATAATGAAGATGCACGTGTGATGATTTATAAAATGGATTATGTTAACCTTTGAGTCCTTCATTTTCCATGCACGTGGGATTTCCCACAATTTATGCAGGGGCTAAAATATCATACTGTTGAGCACCAGAATCAGCTCTTTCAGTCCTCAGTTTCACAGGAACAATTTCAACTTATGACTGCAGTAAAATTCAGTACATACTACTAACGCAAATTTCACTCTCCAACTAAGATTTTTAATGAGGCACTCTTCGCTACTAATATTATCAAGCATAATCAAATATCTCACAATATCAGCAGGCAATCAACAAGGTGGGGAAAATATCTGGTGCACCGGAGCTTGTGGTGCTACCGATGCACCAAACTCACACTGTGCTTTTAAAAACGTTCAAAAAATTCTGCAAAAAAATTAGTACACTCGCACAACATCAATGTAGGTTGTCACAAAATTTCAAGTCAAAATTCGAAACATAACTCGAAAAACAAAAATGAAAAATTCAACACTGAATAGTACGTAACATTAACTTGGGCTTTAGATTTGGCCCATTTTCACACTGATGCCAAATTTGTCATTTTTGTATCTCAAAAAATATTTTGAATTTGTATACGATTTTTTGTGACATCATACATTGGTGTTGCGTTAACGTGCTAGAAATTTTTTCAGATTTAAAAAAATATTCTATAGCATCCGGTGCACCGGTAGCACCACAAGTGTGGCACAGAGAAATACGATCAACAACTAGGGAGTGGAAATTATGCTCTTCTATTACAAAGGGATAACAGTTAGCACTTAGTACTCCCTCCGTGAAGAAATATAAGAGTGTTTAGATCACTACTTTAGTGATCTAATCACTCTTATATTTCTTTAGAGGGAGTAGCATCTAAGGCCTAATATAAATAAAGGCTTGTGTGTCTGACAGGCAAACAACAACCAATTAAAACAATATTTTTCTGCAGAACCTAAATATTGTACAAGGAACATCTTTACCTCTCGTGTGAAAGAAACCCTATGCACACAAGGTTAGACAATTAAAAATACATAGTTTATATTACCGGAAGTAAAAGGAATGCACCTTTAGTTTGAAATGGAATATCTGAAAAGCCTACCTTACAGGGAGAATCAAAAGAATTATCATGGAACCTTGATTTAAATCTTTTCAACTTGCTGATTGCTGGACTATCAAGGAGATCAAGGAGAAGAGGGTTAAATCCTCTTGGTTTGTGGGTTGAGTCGACCAAAAAAATTCAGCAAATATTGACAGTCGCTCTCATTTCAATGGAAATAAATCCATCTAGAAACTGCTAGGAGCCAAGCATTTCTCCAGACAACATGAAACACAAAACAAAAGTTAAATTACTCATGTCACCAGATGGATAATCACAATAATTTTACTTGTGACATTGGGGTAGAGGTGGGATGCAAATCCTCACAATGGCAAAGTGTTGGTATGGCGCTAGCTAAGCTTGTAATTACTGTTGTTCCCCAAAAGATCGACACATTGCCGTTCAAATAAATCCAACTTGAATTCTGTGAAGTAGGCTAATGGCAACTAAACAAGAAAATGTGATGCACTGTATCTGGACTTCTGGAGTGAGCAGAGATTTGGGAGCATTACTGAAGAATATACATGATTCTAAAGAATACACACGCAATGAAAAAGGGCTGAGAAACTCTGTCCTTGCCAGAATCTGTACCAGCCTCGAGGGGACATAGGCCTTCCACCGACAGGAAGATGCGATGCCCCGGGCCCGAATCCTCTGCAGTCGATTTCACACGCTGATGCCCACCCCCGAATCAACAGTAGGGACGATGTAATGTCTTGCCGCGAAGCCGAGGCCCCGATTCCTCCGCGTCTGAAGCAAAGCGTTGACGAGGACACCCAACGCAAAACCGCCAGCTCGTGGCCAAAACCGATCGACCCTCGCCTCCGACCTCGATGCTGCTAGTAGTGGAGCCCGCGTTTCCCAGAAAGTGCGGGGAGGCTAGTTCGCAATACCCACGACCAAATTTTCTTTTCCTCGCTAACATAAAAAAAATCATTGTCTGCCAGCCGTGGTGGGAATTGTTTTTTTCTTTTGGTGGGTCAACCGAGCGGATACGAAGGGAGTCCGGCTCGGTGGGTCGTTCGACCGAGAGAGAGCTGGAACAGGGGCTCCAAGAGGAGGAAGCAAGCAACGGGAGGAGGCGGCTGCGCCATTTGCTCTGCTTGCTTCTATGCATTACGCAGTTGCTGGGGTTTAGGTCCAAGCCAAAGGGGAGCAGCCGCCGTTTGAGGTGCCCTGACTTCCCTTAATCTTCTCCAGCAGCCTGTGCTAGACAAGGGGAGATAAAACCCCACAGTTCCTCACCTGCTACTCCTTGCGCCCCATGCCGACCTCTCCTCCACCCGCAATGCATGCACCGGCTAGAGCTCAGGCCTCGATGCTCCCTCCGCCGCTAGCAATGACCGTCCCTACGACCCTAAGCGTCTCCGCCAACCCTAAATATGCTAACGACATGATCATCAATTGGCAACGACCCTCAGTGTATTGCCTTTGTGAAGGCACGTCTTAGTGAGCAGTTTCTTATGTCTGATGTTGGCCTACTTTCTTGGGATAGAGGTCTCTTCTACCTCTGATGGTTTCTTTTATTTTCTAAGAAGAATATATCCAGAATCTTCTTGCTCATGCTGCTCTTACTAATGAGTGCACTATTGAGACTCCTATGGAGCTCAATGTTCACCTTCGTGCTAGTGATGGTGACCCTTGTCTAATCCGACGTGTTATCATCATCTTGTTGGGAGTCTTGTTTATCTAGATGTTACTCGTCCAGATATTTCCTATCCAGTCCATAGTTTGAGTCAGTTTGTCTTTGCACCCACATTGGTTCACTATAGTCACCTCCTCCTTCGTGTTCTCTGATATCTTCGTGGCACGATCTCTCACCGTATGTTCTTTCCCTGCTCTAGTTCATTACAGCTTCAGGCCTATTCAAATGCTACGTGGACTAGTGATCCCTGGGATCGCCGTTCACTTTTTGCTTACTGTGTTTTTCTTGGTGCTTCTCTCACTGGCTCGAAGACAAAGAAACAGACTAAAGGTTCACGTTTGAGTGGAGAGGCTGAGCCTCTCGAGCTATGGCTCTTTTGACGGCAGAGATGACTTGGTTACGGTGGTTACTTCAGAAGTTTGGTATTTCTGTCACTACACCTACTTTGCTCTTATTTGACAATACATGTGCTCATAGTGTTGCGCACGACCCAGCGAAGAATGAGCTCACCAAGCATATTGGTGTTGATGCTTTTTTGTGTGTGCTGGTGTGCAAAATTCGGGTTATTGCTCCTCAGTATGTGCCTTCGGAGTTACTGTTGGCAGATTTCTTTAGGAACCCAACCTAGAGCACAACACGACTTCTATATCTATCTCTCCTAGCTCGGCGTTGTTGATCCACCATGAGTTTGAGGGAGGGGGAGTTAAGAGTTATATATTTAGTCGTGTACCCCTTTGTATTTTCCCCGCTCTATAAAGGTTTTTTTTGCATATTGTAGAACACCGGTACGTGTGTAAAATGGCATATGGCCACCTGGAAACATAGTTGCATATTTCCTAACAGGAACCTCCCTCCTTGTTAATGGCCAAAGACTTCTTAGCACTTTTGTCCTTTCATGTTCCTCAACATACCATGCAGCTCATTTCTGGTGGTTAGATTGTTGACTCTGGTTGTCAGGTAATTCTCGACTTTGACGCATGCTTTGTTTTGGACCGTCCCACTGGTGTTGTCCTTGGTGCTGGCCCCGATGTCATAACTCCCAGGGCCTGTTGGAGCTTGACTGGCTTCACTTTCCCTCTGTTGCCACCGCCGCCAGTCTCTCCACCTCTGTTGCCTTGCCTACCACTTTTTCAAAGATGGGATCATCGCCTTGGTTACTTGTGTTACTCTCGTCTCTCATCCTTAGTTCGGCGTGGTCTTCTTGAAATGTGTGAGGCCTTAATGCACAGACTCGAACCTTTGCCTGTTGTGTTCGCCTTAGGCACCCCCTTGGTGATTGTCAACCATATGTGGTCCTTTAGCTGATGAAAATCGCTTTGCTTTCCTCCAAAAGCTGAGTTGTGCTCCTCGTAACCTGATCCTTGGGTCGTTATCGATGACTTCAACTTGATCTAGTAGGTAGGGGCGGGTAAGAATAACGCTAACCTAGAAAGAAGATAGATGGGCAGATTTCACCGTTTCCTTGATGACCTTGGGCTTCGCGAGATCAACCTCATCGGGCGGCGCTACAGTTCGAGCAACGAGCGACGGTCACCAATGTTGGTGCAGCTAGACCGCTTGTTCTGTTCAACGAATTGGGGGTAATGACATCCTAGTTGCTTTTCCGTGCGGACACTCCATGGCATTAGATTTAGCCCGTACACCATGATTTTCACACCTAGGGCTCACCAGTCCCACTTCAAGGATATCTGGCCGAATTTTGATGCCTTCTACCAGGTGGTTCCTGATGCCTAACATGTGTTGTCGCACCTTTACCAATTATATCATTTGGGTGTCCTGTTGAAGCATATGGACAACATATTGCAGTTGTGGAGCGACCGTCATATTGGCAGCATCAAGCTACAATAGCTCATGGCTAAGGAAATCATTTTTCAGCTCAACATGGTGCAAGAGTCCCGACAGCTGTCCCAAAAGGAGTTTAATATGCGCAAAGAGTTGAAGCTTAAGTTGCTTGGTTTGCCCTCCCTCAAGTGCATCATCCCCCGCCAGCCCTCCGCTTCCACTAGCTAGCCGAGGGAGACGCAAACACATGCTACTTCTACATCCATGCGTGCCACTGCCACTGCAAAAATCACATGGTTGCCATTGCCCGTGACAGTATTGTCACCTTGACCCATGAGGATAAGGAGTAGACACTGGCAGACTACTCGTCCATCCATGGGTTGCAGCATCCCTCGTAGGGTTGTTTTACCAACTTGCTTTGGAGATCATCAAAGATGAGCTTGCCGTAGTCGTCCACCAGCTTTATTTGCTTATACCGGGTTGCCTCGTCGAGCTTAACAATACCCACATCGTCTTGGTGCCAAAGAAGAAAAACTCGAACAAGGTCGCGCACTTCCACCTGATCTGTTTGCCGCATACCTTTGGTTGGCTTTTCTCCAAGCTACTTGCTCTCCACGTCATGCCTCAGCTCCCAAAACTGATCAAGGAAAACCAGAGCTCCTTCATGCTCACCACTAAGGGCTTGCACGTTAGATACATCGCAACCCTCATGCTCAAGGTTGACATTGCGAAGGCATTCGATTCAGTCTCATGGCCCTTCCTCCTATGGTCTCACGGCCACCAGCACTTGCAGCCGATTCAACGAGTTGGTGTGGATGATTCTACCGTAGACACCCTCAACAGGGTGCCCGGGAGGCATATTCTTCACCGTCATGGCTTGTGGCAAGGTGACCAACTTGTCTTTGTTGTTTCTTCTTTGTGCTGGAGGTGCTCAACGCCTTGTTGGTCCATGCGAAGAGCATTGTCATGTTAGAGCCATCGTGCTGGCGTGGCGTCAAGCACCTCATGTCAGCGTACAATGCCGACATGGTCGTCATCCTGTCTTCCACGTGCGACAACCTGGTCTTGGTGGCACATCAAGCTTATGCACCAACTTCGACAAGTGTTCCTTTGCACCAATCTATTGCAGCAACGCCAAGATTTAAGTGATTAAGCTAAGCTTCGCATGTGCTTTCCCAGCGCTCCCGTGCACCTACCTTAGCCTCCCCTTGTTGTGCAAGATTCGCACAACCCACTTGTAGCTTCTTCTAGACAAAGTTCTCAATTGCATCCCCACTTGGATTGAGAATCTACTAAACATGGGAGCTGGCTCATGCTTGTCAAATAAGTACCTCTCTCCATCCCAGTTTATCAAGCCATCGCCATGCAACTACCTCTGTGTTTACTTGCGGCGGTTGAGAAGTACAATCGTGTTTTCCTTTAGAGTGGGACCGACATAGTCAGCGACGGGCAATGCATGGTGGCCTGGAGCAAGGTGTGCTTCATGTGGAACTCAGCGGCTTCAGGATCCTTAGGCACATCTCTCATTTGCTAGGTGGATTCCTTGTTGAGCAGGGTACACTTCCTTGGTTCTCTTGTCCTGGTGCTCATGCTTAGAAGGGTGGTGCTGAGCGCAAGCAGCGTGACCTTCTTGAGGCGGTTCGTGTGTTGATGATTGTCGCCTCTCTTCCACCTCACTTTTGGGTTGAGGTAGTTTCTACTTCTACCTATCCCATCAACATTAATCCTTCCTCTGCTCTAGAGACTGACATTCCTCTCGAGCATCTTTTTGGTTGTTCTCTTGACTACTCAACACTTCATTTGTTTGGTTGCATTTGCTTCTTCTTGCCCCCCGTGAATGCACCAAAGTAACTATTCAGTCTGTTGAATGTGTCTTCTTAGGTTACAATGATGAGCAAGGGCTATCTGTGTTGGGATCTTGTGAGTCGTCGGATGCACATTTCTCAGGATGTGACTTTTGATGAGTCTCGTCCTTTATATCCATGTCCATCCTCTCCTTTGACCTCCCCCATTGAGGATATTTATTTCCTCACTTTTTCAAATACACCTATCACTTAAGTATTGCCCTCGTCCACCCATCCCACTGTGTCTTCCCATACTACTGTTGTAGACCCCACACCGTCGTCACTTGCAGCTTCCCCACCTCATTCATTACCTGAGGCTTCCCCATTGATTCCCCCTCATCATCTTCTTTACTACACTGGTCATCCACGTGTTGTGAATTCTTCTGATGAGCCATCTCCCTCGACTACTGTCTTCTTCTGTTGGCAACGCACCGCCTCCAGCTTAGCCTACTTATGGCTTTCGAGCTCACCCGCTTCCACCTACTGACCGCTATGGTTATTCTAGCACCGCTCTTGTCGAGACGACTTATCATGACGTTGTTGCTCATCCTAAATGGCAGCATGTGATGGCATCGGAGATTGATGCTCTGTCGCGCATTGGCACGTGGGATCTCGTTTCCCTTCCTCCTCGTGCTCGTCTCATCACTTGTATGTGGGTCTACAAGGTTAAGACTGATGGTTCTCTTGAGCATTACAAAGCTCGTCTAGTGATGGGAACATGGTCATGACTACGATGAGACATTTGCCCCTATGGCCCACATGATCACTCTTCGCACGCTTTTCGTTGTGGCTTCACTTCCTGATGACATGGTTTGTCGTCTTTGTTGCTCTTATATGGCCTTAAGCAAACCCCTCGTGTCTGGTCTGAGTGTTTCATCTCAATAGCGATTGTGGTTGGTTTTCGGCGAGTGCTCATGATCCTACACTTTTTGTCTACATTTCAACTTGTGGGCGAACTCTTCTTCTATATATCGATCATCACCAATAACGATTCTAAGTACATTGCCTTTGTGAAGGCTCGTCATAGTGAGTTTCTTATGTCTGATATTGGTCCTCTTCGCTACTTTCTTGAGACTGAGGTTTCTTCTACCTTTAATGGCTTCTTTATTTCCCAAGAGAAGTATATCCAGGATTTTCTTGCTCTTACTGATGAGCGCACTATTAAGACTCCTATGAAGCTCAACTTCCAATTTGTATCCACCTCCGCTCCCTACCAATCCAACTGGGCATCCGTTGCCTGGTTGTGGGTTACTATGTGTGCTGCCTCGATCCCACATCTTGTCTTCCCTTGTTGGGCAGCCGCATCACTGCACACTCAGGCACCACCATCGGCGAGCAGGAGCACGAGCAAGCATCCTTTTGACCTTGTTCAGTCTGATGTTTGGGGCCCATCTCCCTTTGCCTTGGAAGGAGGTCATCACTAGTAAATTATCTTTATAGATGATTTCTCTTAACACACATGGATATACTTTATTTCTTCCAGGCGTGCAGTCTATGCGATGGAACATGGCCAATTTTCAGGGGCCATGAAATTCCTAGCACAAGGCAGCCTATAGCAAGCAGCAGCTAGCAGGCCTGCTACTCGATATCCAGCATGGGCCCGTAAGCCGCCCCGCTAGCGCTGGCGCGTCTAGCCGTCCAGGCTGCATAGTCTCCCATGGAGCCCATACGTCGAGCAATCAAGGCATCAAGCCATAGGTCGAGTGGATGAGTCCTCTCCAACGCCGCCTCTTGCCCTCATCTCTTGTCTGTTCGTCTCCTCTCCTCTTTTACCAATACAGCACTTGAAGCTCGGCGATCCTCCATCGGTCCATCCCCATCCAATTCAGCATGTGACGCTTCTATCAGCTGTCGGCCATCGATCTGTGAGTTCTGCAGATCGCATTCAATCTAGCAATTTTAATTTATGCCAATAGCTTGTTGATAATTTTGTTATTTTACATCTTTTCTATACACTTTTCAAGATCCAAGTCATGTCTTCTCAGGATAGAGAACATGAACCCGGTTACCAAAAGAATTTGAAGAAAACATAAAACAGAGAAGTTAGGTCGATTACAGAAAGGAGCCATGGATAAGTTTGTTGCGAAAGAACCACACGTATCCTATAATAATCAATAACAGGATCAAGGCCTCACGGTTGATAATAATGTTGACCCTGATGTTGACAATGATCATAGAGATGAACAAGCAGAGAAAGAAAATAATGATGAGGTTGATGATGATCTTATTGGTAACACAGACATTGATATGGATAATAATGGTGATGACATCGGGACAACTAGTATTGATGTTAACTCAAATACTTCACCTGTTGCGGATGTCGGTGGTTCTTTTCATGTTAATATATTTGATCCAAGAAATTGGGGTTCTCTTGATCCTAAGCAGATTGACATTTTAGCACAAAAGGGCCCTAAAAGAGACTCACAATTTCAGAAAGGTCGTAAGAATAGATATTCTAGCAGGTTTTCTGCACTATTCTATACTAGAATTATGTCAAATGGGGAGCATTGCGATAGAGATTGGCTTGTCTATTCTAAGGAACTCGATAGACTATTTTGCTTTGGTTGTAAATTATTTACAAAAGGGCATAGAAAAGGTCAGTTGGCAAACGAGGGGTGTGATGATTGGATACATCTTGGCAGTACACTTAAAGAGCATGAGACAAGTGTAGATCATGTTTTGAATATGGCCACATGGTATGAGCTCTGTACTACTAGATTGCAAAAGCATCAAACTATTGATAAAGATGCTCAAGGACAACTTGAGAATGAAAAGGAGCACTGGAGAAAAATTTCGTTCAGAATTGTTTGCATCATTAAATTTCTTGCCAAGCATAATCTAGCCTTTCGTGGTAGTAACAGCAAACTGTATCAAGACAGCAATGGGAATTTCTTGGGTCTGGTAGAGATGTTGGATGAATTTAACACAGTTATTCAAGAGCATGCTTGTAATGAAGAAACTCATGCTCATCATCTTGATCATAAGATTTAGAATGAGTTGATACACTTGTTTGCTTCAGCTATTAATTGTTAAGAAAATAAAGAGTGCAAAATATTTCTCAGTCATACTTGATTGTACCCTGATGCAAGCCACCAAGAACAGATATCTTCAAGTGTTAGGTATGTGGATTCATCTTCAAGTCATGTTTGTGTAGAAGAATCCTTTATACGATTTTTAGATGTAAATGGTACGACTGGGCAAGGACTTTTAGAAGTGCTAGAGAATGAACTTAAGCTTCTTGATCTTGATATAGATAATGTGAGAGGACAAGGGTATGATAATGGGTCAGATGAAAGGAAAACATCATGGGGTACAAAGGAGAGTTTTGAATGTAAATCCTAGAGCTATCTATTCTGCTTGTGGTTGCCATAGCCTTAATTTAACACTTTGTGATATCATCCAACACATTTATGTGACTTTCGCAATTTTTACGAAGAAATGCAATTCTAAAAGATAACATAGATAGGAGTGACGCTCAAGTTAGTATAGGTACCAAATATTTATTATATTGATTATTATGTAATTCCTTTAGCTATCTCCAACTATAACATATATTTCCTTTCTTTTCATTTTAGATATCCGCAACTGATAATGATATGAAACGAGCAGCGAGGCAAAAGGTTTGGCAAATAATGAACCTGGGGAGTATGAATTTATAGTGGCAATAGTAATTTGGTCTGAGGTACTAATGTGTTGTTAATTTAGTAAGCAAACACTTGCAAGCAAAGGATATGCTTATAGATGTTGCTATTGAGAAAGTGAAAGGGTTGATTTTTTTTCGAAGGGTATAGAGAAAGTGGCTTTTTAGAAGCATTGGAGATAGCCAAAAAAATTGCAATTGAAATGGTTATTAGTACAACATTTCATGAAAGACGAGAAACTAAAAGAAAGAGACATTTTGATGAGAACCCAGATGACACAACTATTGCCACATAGTTTACAGAGGAATCATTTAGAAATGGTTATTCTCCAACTATTGTCGTTCAAGCAATTATGTCACTTACAAGCAGATTTGAACAATATGAGGTTAGCAAAAAGATTTTCGTTTCTTATTTACTTCAAATCATTGCAGTCATTGGATAATGAGAGCTTGAAATGTTCTTGTGATAATCATGAGGCAGCCCTTAAAAAAGATGGCAAATCTAACATTTATGCCAATGAACTGTAGTGGAGTTGAGGTTACTTAAAGATTCCATTCCAAAGGATGATATGGGGCCAGTTGAAATTCTAAAGTTTTTAAAGTGACATGATTGGAAATTCTAAAGTTTTAAAAGTGACATGATTGTTTTCCCACTACAGGTATTGTATACATAGTTCTATTGACCATTCCTATGACTGTTGCATCAGCAGAAAGAAGCTTTTCAAAATTGAAGCTATTGAAGTCCTATATGTGTACTACAATGACACAACAAAGGCTTACTGATTTGGCCACAATAGCACTTGAGAGTGAAGTGTTAGAGAACATTGATTACAAGGATATAATTGAAGATTTCATTTCAAAGAACACTAAAAGAATGTTGTTAATCAAGTAAAGACTATGCAACCAAACTTCTGATAGGTATGATTCTTGAATATATTCCTTGCTTTGTAAGACATTATGATATATACACTACACCTGTTTTAATTTTCTATTGTGGCGATGAGTTTCGCACAGGGACTAATTTGCCGGCCCGGCCCTGATTTCTCCCACAGTGAGGTCTTATCTATATATAAGCATTTTGTTGCCATGGTTCACACTCGGTTCTCTACGCCTGTTCGTGTGTCCTATTTTGACTCTGCTGGAGAATATATATAGATGATTTATCTTGACACATATTGATATACTTTATTTCTTCCCGTAGTGAGGTCTTATCTAGATATGTGTTTTGCTGCCATGGTTCACACTCGGTTCTCTATGCCTATTCAAGTGTTCATTGCTGACTTTGCTCGAGAATATATCTCCAAGCTGTTACGTGTAGTCCTTGCTGAGCAAGGTAATCTCGCTCAATTCTCTTGTCCTGGTGCACATGCTCAGAATGGCGTGGCTGAGTGCAAGCATCGTCACCTTCTCGAGACGGCTCGTCCGTTGATAGTCACTACCTCTCTTCACCGCACTTTTGGGTCGAGTTTGTCCCCACTTACATCTATCTCATCAATCTTCAGCAATCCACTGCTCTGCAGGGTGGCACTCCTTTTCAAGCGTCTATTTGATTGTTTCCTGATTATTCAGCACTTCAATTGTCTTCGTCGTTATCTATATGGCCCTAAGCAAACCCCTCGTGCCTGGTTTGAGCGCTTTGTCTTAGTGGTGATTGCGCTAGTTTTTGGCGAGTGCTCATTATTCAACACTTTTGGTCCACCATTCAACTCGTGGTCGAACACTTCTTCTACATGTCGATATACTCTGGCAAAGACTAAGTACATTGCCCTAGTGAAGGCACGTCATAGTGAAGTTCTTATGTCCGATCTTGGTCCTCTTCCGTACTTCCTTGAGATTGAGGTTTCTTCTACCTCTAATGACTTCTTTATTTTCTAAGAGAAGTATGTCTAGGATCTTCTTACTCGTGCTACCCTTACTGATACCTTTGTGACCACCTCTGCTCCCTACCAGTCTGGATGGGCATCCTTTGCCTTGCTGCGGGTTGCTACAAGCACTGTCTCAATCCCACATCCCGTGTTCCCTTTATGTGTGACACCATAACCACACGCTCGAGCACCACCAATGGTGAGCAGGAGCTCAGACAGTCGACGCGTACCTGGATTATGCACGGGACGAGCCGACGACAGGCGCTACCTAAAGTCGAGGCCAATGGCGCACAGTAGGAGAACTTGGGGTGCTTAATCAAGCACGTGGCACACAACCCGCAAACAGGAAAGGAACACCCAGCTAGATCGGCGGGGTACGAAGAGTGCACAGGCAAGTGGGATGCCAGATCGAGTCCCTCTACTACCAGTGGTGCCAGTCTGCCTATGTTGCCTTGTCTACCAGATATTTTCGAGAGTGGCATCATCGCCTTGGGTCATTTGTGATCTCTCATCCTTAGTTCGACGTGATCTTCTTGGATCCGTCTCCGATGATGTCTCTAATACGTGGTCCAGTTACCTTATACTCATAACGAGACAGTGTCTCAGCATCCTTTAGACCTTGTTCACTCTGATCTCGAGGGATCGTCTCCCTTTTCCTCCGCTAGTGACTTCTCTCAACACACCTGGATATATACTTTATTTCTTCTCATAGTGAGGTCTTATCTGAAGGGGAGCCTTGGCGCAGTAGTAAAGCTGCTGCCTTGTGACCATGAGGTCACGGGTTCAAGTCCTGGAAACAGCCTCTTACAGAAATGTAGGGAAAGGCTGCGTACTATAGACCCAAAGTGGTCGGACCCTTCCCCGACCCTGCGCAAGCGGGAGCTACATGCACCGGGCTGCCCTTTAGTGAGGTCTTATCTACAAGCCTTTTGCTGCCATGGTTCACACTCAATTCTCTATGCCTATTCATGTGTTCCATGGTGAATCTGGTGGAGAGTATATCTCCAAGCTGTTGCGTGGAATCCTTGCTGAGCAGACTTTGCTTCTCTTATCCTGGTGCTCATGCTCAAAATGGCATGGCTGAGCGCAAGCATCGTCACCTTCTTGAGACAGCTCGTCCATTGATGGTCACCGCCTCTCTTTCACCGCACTTTTGGGCCAACCCTGTCTCCACTTCCATCTACCTCATCAACCTTCAGCAATCCACTGCTCTGCAGGGTGACGCTCCTTCCGAGCGTCTATTTGATCATTTATTCGGCGCCTCAATTTTTTGGTTGTGTTTGCTATGTCCTTCTTGCCCCGCTTGAACGCACCAAACTGACTTCACAGTCCGTTGAGTGTGTCTTCTTAGGATACAACATTGAGCATAAGGGATATCATTATTGGGATCATGTTGGGTGTCAGATGGTTATTTCTCGGGATATGACTTTTGATGAGTCTCATCCCTTCTACCCGTGTATATCTTCCTCGACCTTCTCAATGGAGGAAATCTCTCTTTTTTGTAAAATCCAACACTCCTATCACTCCCTGATCTAGTCGTCATACTGCTCATGCTTTTTTGATTATTGTAGATCCAATGCCATCATCTCCTATGATTTCCTCACCTAGCTTATCACAGGATTCTACACCTTCATCAGTTGTGGCTTCCTTGTCTCCATCACCTGAGTTTATCCCGTTGATTTCTGCTCGTATTCTTCCATCTTTTCCTCACTTTTATATACATCGCCCGCGTGTTGTGAATGTGCCTATTGATGAGCCACTTCCCTTCTCGGTCTACTTATGGCTTGCTTCCTCGTCCGCTTCCGCCTGTTGGCCGCCTTGGTCTTCCAAGCGTTGGCGCTGGTGTTCTTGAGCCGACTTCTTATCATGATGTTATGCATACGAAATGCCACCTTGCGATGGCAGGGGAGATTATTGCTCTTGAGCGCATCGGCACGTGGGATATTGTTTCTCTTCCTCGTGTTCGTCCCATCACTTGGTGGGGATGTTATGACTCACTTTGACTTTTTATATGTTCCTTCTTTTGCTCATGTTCCTCGACTTTACTACACTCGTGGTCCGCGTGTTGTGGATTCTTCTGATATGCCATCTCCCCCGACTATTATATCTTCTTCCGTTGGCAACGCACGGCCTCCATCTTAGCCAACTTATGGCTTTCGAGCTCGCCCGCTTCTGCCTATTGACCGCTATGGTTACTGCGCAGCTCTTCCCGAGACAACTTCTTGCCGTGAGGTTGTTCATCCCAAATGTCTGCTTGTCATGACATCGAAGATTCATGCTCTTGCCCGCATCGACACGTGGAATCTCATTTCCCTTCCTCCTCATGCTCGTCTCATCACTTCTAAGTGGGTCTACAAGGTTAAGACTAATGATACTCTTGAACGTTACAAAGCTCGTTTAATGGTGAGAACATGGTCATGACTATGAAGAGATATTTACTCCTATATATATGGCCCACGTGACCACTCTTCGCACACTTCCTCAACGTGGCTTCTATTCGCCGCTAGTCTATCTCTCAGCTTGATGTCAAGAATGCCTACAAGTAGCCACCACCTAGATTATCTTCCTAATGGCATGGTTTGTCGTCTTCGTCGTTGTCTATATGGCCCTAAGCAAACCCTCGTGCCTGGTTTGACTGCTTCGTCTTAGTGGTGATTGCGGCTAGTTTTTGGCGAGTGCTCATTGTCCTACACTTTCGGTCCACCAATCAACTCGTGGTCGAACACTTCTTCTACATGTCAATCATCATTGGCAACAACTCTCAAGTACATTGCCTGGATATATACTTTATTTCTTCTCATAGTGAGGTCCTATCTACAAGCCTTTTGCTGCCATGGTTCACACTCAATTCTCTACGCCTATTCATGTGTTCTATGGTGACTCTGGTGGAGAGTATATCTCCAAGCTGTTGCATGGAATCCTTGCTGAGCAGACTTTGGTTCTCTTATCCTGGTGCTCATGCTCAAAATGGCATGGCTGAGCGCAAGCATCGTCACCTTCTTGAGACAGCTCGTCCATTGATGGTCACAGCCTCTCTTTCACCGCACTTTTGGGCCAACTCTGTCTCCACTTCCATCTATCTCATCAACCTTCAGCAATCCACTGCTCTGCAAGGTGACGCTCCTTTCAAGCGTCTATTTGATCGTTTATTCGGCGCTTCAAATTTTTGGTTGTATTATGTCCTTGCCCCGCGTGAACGCACCAAACTGACTTCTCGGTCTGTTGAGTGTCTTCTTAGGATACAACATTGAGCATAAGGGATATCATTATTAGGATCATGTTGGGCGTCAGATGGTTATTTCTCGGGATATGACTTTTGATGAGTCTCATCCCTTCTACCCGTGTACATCTTCCTCGACCTTTTCAATGGAGGAAATCTCTTTTTTTTTAAATCCAACACTCCTATCACTCCCTGATCCAGTCGTCACACTGCTCATGCTTTTCTGATTAGTACGGTGACACTCCTTTCGGGCGTCTATTTGATCGTTTATTCGGCGCTTCAATTTTTTGGTTGTGTTTGCTATGTCCTTCTTGCCCCTCGTGAACGCACCAAACTGACTTCTCAGTCTGTTGAGTGTGTCTTAGTATACAACGATGAGCATAAGGGATATCGTTGTTGGGATCATGTTGGTCGTCGGATGTCTATTTCTTAGGATATGACTTTTGTAGAGTCTCCTCCCTTCTACCAGCGTCCATGTTCTTTGGCCTTTTAAGTGGTGTATATCTCTTCCCACAATTTCCCAGACAGTCGTCGTACTGCTCATGCTTCTTTGGTTATTGTAGAACCAACATCATCATCTCCTATGATTTCCTCACCTCACTTATCACAGGATTCTACACCTTCATCACCGGTGGCTTCCTTGTCTCCATCCCCTGAGTTTATCCCCAGATGATTCCAGCTTTTATTCTTCCATTTTTTTTCCTAACTTCTATATAGGTCGTCTATGTGTTGTCGATGCGTCTACTGATTTGTCATCTTCCTCGTCTCAGCCTACTTATGGCTTCCGTCCTCGTCCGCTTCGTCCTGTTGACCGCCTTGGTCTTCCAAGCGTTGGCACTACTGTTCTTGAGCTGACTTCTTGTTGCGATGTTGTTTCATACCAAATGGCACCTTGGAATAAATCTACGCATGTAATTTACATGTACCATTATAATTATATTGTTTTAGAAATCCTAGACCAATGTCTATACTCTACAGCACCTTCTATACTCTACAACAATGTACGTTTGGTGTGGGTTAATTTATCACCATCGTCTCGACGGTAATCTCTATTCCCAACCTAGGGGTGCATTACACGATGGGGAAAAAATCTCTGAACTTCGCCAATAAGTAACTCAAATAAACAGTTATGTATGTGATTTCAAAAGAAAGATATAAATGGCAAGGTGTTTAACAAATCTGCATGCATGTTGTATCGTGCTTATTGAGTGAACAAAACAAATATCAGGAAAGAAACTAAGAAACAGAATGCATACCACCAGGAACACAGCCACCACTAGCTCTGTCACAGAATATTGCGTGATAAAAGCCCGACATGCTAACTCAGCAGCTTCCTCAACTGACATGTTGAATTTGTAACCGAAATGTAAAGCACAAACATAAGGGATGCAACTTCAAGATAATATGAACTGTGAGCAAAGCAACATATAGAGGTATAAAAAAACATACCCCTCATCCAAGATACCATAAGCATACAAAGAACTACAGAACCGGCTGCTTCCCTTGAGCCTTGCACCCTCGCTATCAACATAGTACCAAGACCAGGCCCTAGAAAAAGAGAGGAATTGTTAGGCATAGACCTAAGTACTGCTTAATGACACTAAAATATGTCAAAGGGCAACTCGCAGTTCCATCAAATCCAACAATCATTGTACCGATTGGAAGTACCATCCCACGGTATGAAAAAAAAGGATATTAGCCAACGGTCTTTAAAGAACTAGCAATAGGAACCCTGCGCTTGTTGATGAGCTCATGGAGCTCATCAAGCTCATCAAGCTCTGAAGGAAGAAACTATTGTTATTCCTACTATCTTTACTATTTAACGGGAGTGCGGTTGTGATGGTAGGTTGTGGTACGTCGATTCGCATGTTCGTGTGTCGCTTCCTCGCCTCCTCTCTCAAACAAATACTCGTCGACGAGTGGACCTGCCAGCTCTCTTCCCTGCCTCATCAACTCGCTAGCCCCGATCTGATTTCTTCTTTCTCTCTCGTTAAGAGCGAGCGCAGCCACAGCTAGGGTTACTATCGCGTCCAGCCGTTGCCGCCTCACACCGCTGCCCTGGTTGCTATCTGACACACCAACCAAGAACTGCAGTGTCGAACACGAGCCTAGGTTGCCCTCGTTTGTAGATGCAAGATGTAGCTCGCCATCTTCTATGTCACATACGACCTTCATCTCTACCTGCTTCCCAGAGTATCGAACAGAGGCACCGTGGCAGGACTCAAGGTGCAGCAGCTACTCCAGTTGTACATGAGCCATGGGTTCAAGAGAGGTTCTTGGAGAGAGTCCATTTGTTAAGGCTTCCCTGGTATTTGTCTTCAATACCAATGTATTATTCTCTCATCACTAAGCTTTTGTCTCGCTCACTACTTGTTTCTTGCACTATGTGGCCAGATCTAGCTTCTTCCTTTATCCATGATTTTCTTTAAAGTCCACCTACAAGAGCATGGCAATTCTTTCTAGCTGCAGCTAAAACTTTATATTAAAGTGAACTTTAGTTTTGTTGGTTTTTGTTCACAGAACCGGCAGCAAGAAATAAGGCTAGATTAGCCACGGCAACATCAGCCAAGTTTATGAGCATGTACCTGGACCCTCCTATATGGCAGTTGATCCACCTTACATGAAGATTAAAGTCATCTACATCAATATATTAATTTTGCTCCTGGTATGCATCTCTTGGAGAAATTTTAGGGCAAATATTTTCTTATTTTTGCTTTCTTTCGAAATCTTGGAGAAATTTAGTGTAGGCACCTTCAGTTCTATAACATAGTTGAATGTAAAAATTACTACAATAAGCATTGTATCACAACAGTGGGCTAATTCTGTAAAGAAATGCAATGATGTAATGTTTCTTGGTTAAACTTCAGTTATATATTGTACTTAGTAATGCAAACTCAAGAATTAAGTTTGCAGGCGTGTCATCATTGTAGTCCTGATAGATATTTTGTTTTTCTGTATTTACGTGCATTAATAGAGTTACTAATATTGTTTGTATATTTCGTTAGTAGAAGACTGGATTGTGTCTACAACCAATGCGCATCAATGCGATCCAAAAATAGGCAATTCGAGGTGGATTTCACTTGTGGTAGAGAGAAGCCACACAGTTCAGATAGCAACGCATGACTTTATGGTCACAGATAGATTGTCGTGGAATAACCAATTGATGGGATGTAGGATTCACATCGGTGCAGATTGCCGAGTACCATGCAAATGAAATGTTGGTTGCAAAATTAATGATCTGCCTCTTTGTCGAGGTAAAATTGATAAGAGTTATAAACTCGAGAAATATTTTTTTCCATCGGTCTTTTAGTCTAGCAAGTAAATATTTTTTCCATCATTCTTTTAGCTCAATGTAAACAATATAATTGTTTGTGCAGCCACAACTATGCTACCTTCTGTTTCATAAACAGATGTCCTACTACAAAATATGCAGTAAAAAAGATAGCTCAATGTAAAGAATATAATTTGTGCAGCCACAAGTATGCTACCTTCCGTTTCGTAAATAGATGTCCTACTACGAAACATGCAGTAAAAAAGATGTAAGTTTGACTACTACAATATAAAAGATGGTTCACATTTGTAAGATAAATGTTATTTTTGATTTATCATGTTCTGGGTTTATCATGACTGTAAATTACAGAACTATTTCTGACCAAGAGAGAGATATGTGAAACTCATGATTTAGCTCATTTAAATATCACAAAATTATTTTAGGAGAGACCATCTAGCGTACTCAATTGTGGCTTTGGCCGTGCTATTATTTTATGAGTTTATTTTGATGTCTACTTATTTATTTTAAAATTAAAATCAATATTATGGGTAGCAGCACATTCACTGGTGATGCAAGAACATTCCAGCTTGCCTGAAGAACAAAAATTTCCATTATTTTGTGAGTCTATACAATTGTTTGCTTGCATTGTATATTAAACTTCATGTGAATTTGCATCACTTGCACCCTAATCCTTATCGGATATATACCTATACTAACTGCCAGCCCCAAGAAAATTCACACGCTAATTATTAAATAAAAAGATCTGAATCATGATTATTTTTTGTTCATACAAGATAGTTTGAGTGTAATCAACTGTACATAGACCCTACATTATTAATATATGCAGATGAAGAATACAAGACTTGCACTTAATTAGTCCTGCTTGGTTCCTTTCATTTGTGCCACATCCATTGGAAGTGAGTTTTTAGCTGTCTTTCTTTGTGATAAAATGTGAAAGATTCAAATCCAATGTTGATATCTTCTTTCCAGAACGATGCTTTGTTGGTCTTTTTCACCTATTGTCTCACATGTTAAATATCTAGAGCATACTCAGATTTGCTATTTCTGTATTTTGTTTTTGTGACTTAGTATAAGGAGTAAGGACACGGAGAAATAATATTTGAAAGGTGCAGGTTGAAATATAATTGACAAAAAACATATAAGGAAAAGAGAGTGGCCTTTTAGATCCCGGGTGTCCAGGCACCCTTTTATCACTGCCGTTCGTCCAAAATCTGGTGCATGAAGATCTGTACCATACTGTAGCACCCATCTCATTAGCAGGACTAGCCTAGCACTGTTGACGGAAGCTGATTCCACCTAGCAAGAACAGAGAGATAGACGCTGGAGTTGACATGTCGAGTTGACGTAACAGAGAAAAGATTCGATGCACTGTGAAAACACAGATACGTATTCGATGTAAAGAGAAAAGATCTGTTGCATGAAGAAGTAAAAATTATTTTTTAAGGGAAAGTAGTATGAAGCTGATGTGATGTCCCTGGCGTGCATGCACAAACACCGCATGCACAACGCCGCATGCAAAGCCGATGACCTGTCCTTTCAGCTATGGTCCACTGGGGTATCTCAACAGGCCTACCACGATGCACTGTTTCACCTCCTGCAAAGCCGGCTCTGCGTCACACAGCCTATGACTGGTCCTGTCGAACACTGAATTATCTACTTAACTAAACCTACCACAGCTAATTGCCTGCTGCTTCTTGCGCCACTGCACGAATCTTTAAAAAGCTGGACGCACCAGATAAGAGGGTGCCGGGGCTCCCGGGTGCCATCACACCTTTTCGTAACGAAAAAGGTCTTACTAGAGATAGTAGTCATTTATGATGTCAAATTCTCTCCCCTCACGATTCTTGGCTTGTTGCCTTAGGCTGATGAGCCACCTAATAAAAATAACTAATAATTTGAATTACAAAGCATAATGTGAGTTTTATCTCTCCGTCAAGACATGTAACCTTCAATAGTGTACTAGACCTTATGTAGAGAAAACCTTATGTAGAGAAAGAAAGATAGAGAGGACTAGTTCTTGTTAATTTTGTCAGAGAGATGGAGAGACAAACATGGAAAGATGGAATACACACAAATGGGAGAGATGGAACATCAGGGGGACTTAGGTGCTGCTTCTTGATCTGCTCGGTGCGTGAGGAGGTAAGAAACAGGGACATAGAGGAACATTGGGCTTAAAATTTATAGAAACTCGAAGATTAACAGCTGGAACTTGGAAGCCATGCTGCTTTCTGTTCCCATCGAATTTAGTGTGAGCAATTTGGTTGGGCATTACGTCAAACATGTGGAAGGCATTACATACATGTATTATGGTTCACCACCTATACACAGCAACTCCAGCGGCATGCAGCAATCAAGAAATTTAGAGCAATGGCATGCAGTAATCAGAATATTAAGATCAAAAGAGGGAATCAAGTCATGACCAAGAAAACAGAGCAATGATGATGAAACTTACATAACTTACATTTCGCCGTGGCTTCGTGCTTGGAGATGAGGCGTGCAAAGAAACATAGAGAGGAGAAACGCTGGACGTCGCTGAGCTGATGAATTGTTTCCCACAGGGCTCAGTTTGTCCATCGCTCTTGTATGAGGGGCCGGCAGATAGCGGCGTAGCGCCCCCACAGCCTGCGCTAGGAGAGAACACGGAAGAGCACAAAGCCGTGGACGTCGAGGGGAGGCGGCAGACCGGACGCACGACTCGATTGCGGATCTGCGGAAGGGCGGCGCCCCGGCCCACACCGTCGAAGCCGGCGGGCAGCGAGAGCGCACCGCGAACGCAGCTTGTCCCGTGACGAGGACTGCAGGCCGGCAACCTGTCGTGGCGCCGCCGCGACCCGGTCTGATCTGGGCTTTCGATCCAGGGACTCGAGTCCTTTTTCGGCTTGCGGAACGGGCAAAGAGTCCATGCCGATGACGGGAACCATGGGAGCGGGCTTCAGCAGAGTTCGTGTCGGAGTAGGAGTTCGTGGCGGCGGTGGGGGACTGGCGAGGAAGGAGGGGATCAAAGCTGCCGCGTGTGTTGGGGGCATTTTCTTTTGAGTGAGAATCCTGCGTTGTGGGCTTCGACCGTTTGTTTTACAACAGCTACACACGGGAGAAGGCCCAAGTGGATCGCAGGCCCAGCCAAACGACAACCGCAGCGGACGACCAGTTGTAAGGAATTTCCTATATGACGCTCGTTCGTATTTTTAAAATTTAATCACTTTTTTAAAAAGAGTAATTTCAAAAAATCTTCACTTTTTAATAAAAATTTCAATACCTTTAAATTTAGTTTAGAATTGTAAAAATTGTTCACAATTTCAAAAAAATAAAAATTCAAAACACAATTAAAAATGATCACATTTAAAAAAACTGTTCATGCATTTTCAAAGTTTGTTCGCGTGGTTCAATTTTTTTTGAACATTTCTTGTAAATCATGAACAATTTCTCAAAAGACAAATAATAATTGAAAAATGAACATTTTTTGAACAACATGAACAAAATTTTGAAATTTCAAACTTTGGCTAGCGGCAGTCCTTAATCAGTGAGAGGTATGTAGTTTGATTCCTTGTGCATGCACTGCTTTTCGTGAATTTCCGTTACGTTACAGTACCAGCAGGGCCGAACAGGCATGCACGCCAATGGGTCGGCCCGGTCGAGGGGTCAAATAGGAACTGCCCAGTTGTAATGCAAGCTCAGTCGAACAACAGCGAAAAAAGTAGTCGTTGGTGTCGCATTTTCCCTCTCTCCAGGGTTTGTCTCTTCTCTCATTGCTCCGCCGACGTTTTAGTTTATCTTTTCTCCTCCCATCTACGGTCTTGTTCGAGCTGACCAAGGGTTGCGCTACAGTACCATCAGGGCGAACAGGCGTGCACGCCAATGGGTCGGCCCAGGCAAGGTGCCAATTAGGAGCTCCCCGATTGTTATGCAAGCTCAGCCAAATGTTGACGAAATAAGTAGTAGTTGGTGTCGTCTTTTCCCTCTCGCTAGTGTTTGTCTCTTCTCTCCTCGCTGTGTCGGTGTTTGTGTTTATCTCTTCTCCTCTCATTTGCGGTCTTGTTTGGGTTTACCAAGGGGTGGTCTTGTACTCTTGTACGACTCCCGGCCTTTGTGAGCTATGGTTTGGATTATGAGGAGGGAAGTTAGTGGGTTTATTCGATGTTGGGTAAGATTGGATTGCGGTAGTCGCTCTCATGGCATCGGGTGATTGGGCTTCATCGTTTCAATTGTTAGAGAAGGAAAAACATGAAGCCATGGCGCGGGATCTGGATCTTTTTGGAAAATAGGCCAAACAACCAAGTTCAAACACAATATAGGTACAAATACACCAACATCGAGTTTGTTGGGGGCACCAGCTCAATAATAAGCCCACACACACAAGTTAAAAAAGAGGGTACACTAATCCGCATTCGACGAAGGTTGTGGCGTCTAGCGCTTAGCAAGAGAGTGAGTCTAACTGATAAGTCGCTGCTAGTGTTGCGCTCTTGTTGCTTACTGAGGACCTTCCATTTGATTAGTCCCTTTAGTGATCCGGTAAAGGAGCATAAACGATTCTCGGCTTTTTACCCAGAGGTGATCCTGAGTTATCGAACCCACGAGAGGACAGTGCCCTTTAAGCAAGGGTTTCTAACAAGCTTTTGCAAAAGAATTAAATTCCAGGTTTTGACCAGATCGTAAATCAAGCTGACACTAAAAACACTTATAATAAAAATAGGCATGGGTATGAGAACTTATGCTTACAACCATATGTTTGTGTCGGGATCATTATGATAGTAATTTGTGCCCTAGAAGTTATCCATCGAGATGTGCTTGCTACGCATGCAAGTGGGGGATGTGTGCAAATTATGTCTTGACCGACACACGTCCTGCATGAAGAGTCAATTGTCCAACCGAAGGCCTCCCTCGCCCGGGGTTGCCCCGTAAATAAGATAGCAATAATCAGACAAAATCATTGGTCATTTAAGGACTACCGTGTTACCGTACTAAGGGCCAGTTCTTTTGCTGCCTTCTAAAATAAGTTGGAATAAGCCGCCCCTATCCAGCTTATTCAAGAAGCCCAACCGATTTTATGGTTTTAAAATTCTACTCATTAAGACTTGACTAGTACGCTTCTAAAAAAATATTTTTGGTTGGGCTTCTAGAATAAACTGGGTAGGGGTGCTTATTCTACAAGCCCAAAAAAGGCACCAAAAGAACTAGCCCTAAACCTTTCTGCCACTGGTGTTTAGAATATAACACATCACGGTCTCCCTTCCCTTAACCTCTCTGTGGCTCGCTCTCCATGATCCTGGGTACGTGCATGGATGAAGAACGGGAACAAGACAAGAGAAAATTACGGAACAACTTTATGCTACACGTATAGGCAATTAATTAAAAGTACTTCCATTGATCCCCCAAAAAATACATCTGGTTGAAAGGCCCTTGCATCAACCCATGACCTTACCTAACTACTCACACATGAAGATCATATCGCATGAAGAACTCATTGAAGAACACGTCATAAAGATTGATTGATTGGTAATATGTCTTACAATAGGTGTCAGATGCGATGCACGATAAAAAGTATGGCTAGATGGCTAAGAACCATGGTGGTGATGAAGGTGGTGGCTATGGAGATGGAAAATGGTGACAGCTAGGGTTGATGGAGATGGTTTATGTGAAGATGATGATGTTCTCTTATGTTTTGTTGTTCATTTGGGGCCGGGCCCTTTATAAAGGTTGTTCGGGTGGATCAGACGCCTCCGTATACGAGTGAGCGCAGTCATATGGAACACCACCTCTTTCTCTTGCTTATTCTTGTTTTAACTTCGTCCCATCCATATCTCTAGTGTTTTTGTCTTAGCATCTAAATCAGTTTCTTCGGCGTCCTTGTTCCTTCATATGGATCATGCACACCTTGTTGAGGGGATTGATGTCCTACAAATGCACAGGTTTATGTGGCTCAATTTGTGATAAGTATGTGTCAAACGTACAAGGAGAAAAGGATGACACTACCAGCCCTGCAACTATGTTGTCACCTATGCAGCTATGTTCACACCCAACTCGTAGTTTGGAAGATAGCTTATTCTATCGGTTGCTAGGAAATCACTATTAAAAAGGGGGTTTTATCTAAACTACTTACGAGAAAGTAAGAACAATAATATAGAGGGTTAGCTCACAAGTGATGAAAAAATATATATCAAAAAGGTACGTTCATCCACCTAAGGAAAATGCTTAAGTTGATAAAACTCAGACTAGGAGTGATATCTACCCCATAAAAAGTGAAATGCATGTGAGACAAGGTATGAAATAGGATTCTGCAGCCTCCTACAAGCTTAATTGAAAAAGGGAGATCCCACTTAAGGCGAGAAACTCAATACTACAACTTTTATTAAGCAAGGTTCATGTTGAAAACAATACTAGGCACTTGTATTTGATTGTTTTTTGTCGATTCGAATCATCAAAGTGGTGCTTCTTCTCAAGTAGGAAGGTGTTGGGCCCCCAAGTGCAAGGTTCTGTAGCAAGCAACAATTTTCCTTAAGTAACCTCAAGGTTTATCAAACCAATATGAGTTTAATAACACAATCGATAATCAACACCTATACACACACATACAAAACTATGTTGGCCCCGAACAGAACTAGCAAGGTGATCAATCTCATTAGCTTTGCTAGTTACAAGGATTAAAACTGGAAATGGTAAAAGAAAAGGGCTTGAACTTGATGGAAGTTAATATGAATGTAAAGCAAGAAATTCAAAAGAGCGTTGATTGAGATTGAAAGTTTACAGGAAGAAGATGGATCGGAATCCATAGGTTCACGAGTGGTTTTTCTCCCAAAGAAAGCATGGCATGTTGGAAAAAATTTATAGCTGAGCATCAATTATTGCAATATCTATAGCTATAACTATCCATGGCATAACCAACATATGAGCATGATGTTCCAATATCTATAAACCATTATCCAACCGCATCTATAACTAATATTCCTCTAGCGACTTATCTTTGAGTGGCATGAGCATGGGTACTATCGAGTGCCACTACATGAATCAGCTTCTTTGCCGTCTGCCATGGTAGACGGCAAAGGACCAGAAAGCTGAGGGCAAACCTCTTTGTCATCGGTCGTGGACGACAAACATGCCCGGCATAGTAAGTAACGGTAAACAGCTGATTTGCCATCTGTTGTTTGGCAACGGACGGTAAAGACCCCTTTGCCGTCGGTGGCAGGCGGCAAAGAATATGGACGGCAAACACCTGACGTTAGCCACGTTAGGTGGCTAATGGGAGGCTTTGTCGTCTGCCAGATGACGGCAAACATGCCCTCCCCTTTGTCGTCTGGCATATGACGTCAGCAGACCCATCACTCCACCCAGCTCTTTGCCGTCTGCCACAGAAGGCAAATCACCCCAGCCTTTGCCGTCTGCCACAGACGGCAAAGTGACCAAATTGGTCAGCTCCCAGGTTGCACAGGTTGCTGTCATGTGGCCTCTTTGCCGTCTGTGGCGGACGGCAAAGACCCTTTTCCGTCTGTGGCGGACGGCAAAGGGTCTTTGCCGTCAGTGGCAGGCGGCAAAGTGCCTGTATTGTTACTATTTTTTCTGTTTTATGTTATATCCCTGCATTTTCAAAAGACATATTATATATATATAGTTTCAACCTCAAACATAGCCCATGCATCCAACATCTAGCAGTTCATCAATGCAACAGAACACATAGGGTATTAAAAGATCCAATACATACATAATTTCACGGAGTTCATCAACATACATACATACATACATACATACATACATACATACATACATAGTTTCACGGAGTTCATCAACACAAAATCAAAACAGAAAATAAAACTAGCAGTCCATCAATGCCAGCTTCCATGAAGTGAATCAAATCTGCAAAAATGGGAGTAAGCAAGTTAGAAGAAGAAGAAGAAGAAGAAGGTCTTTACCCTTTTCCTTCTCATTCTTCTTCTTTTATTCTTTCTTCTTCTATTCTTTCTTTTACTCCTCTTCCTTGTTTTTCTTCTTCTTATTCCTTATTTGTGTCATTTTAGAGCTAACATAGGTAATTATGCCATTTTTGAGATACTAAGCTTATTATGTCAATTTGGAGGAAAATAAGGTAAGTATAGGTCATTTTTGTGCTAACTTAAGTAATTATGCCATTTTTAGCCAACTTAGGTAAGTATAGGTCATTTTAGAGCTAACTTAGGTAATTATGCCATTTTGGAGGAAAATAAGCTAAGTATATGACATTTATGAGCTAACCAAGGTTATTATGCCATTTTTGAAATGAATAAGCTAATTATGTCATAAATGAAGAAGAAGAAGAAGAAGAAGAAGAGAAAGAAGATATTTTATTCTTATTCTTCTTCTTTTCTCATCTTTCTTCTTCTCTTCTATCTTTTTATCCTTTTCCTTCTCATTCTCATTCTTCTTCTTTTATTCTTTCTTTTCTTCTCTTTCTTCTTCTATTCTTTCTTTTTCTCCTCTTCCTTGTTTTTCTTCTTCTTTTTCCTTATTTGTGTCATTTTAGAGCCAACTTAGGTAATTATGTCATTTTTGAGCTAACTAAGCTTATTATGTCAATTTGGAGGAAAATAAGGTAAGTATAGGTCATTTTTGTGCTAACCTAGGTGATGATGCCATTTTTTAGCCAACTTAGGTAAGTATAACTCATTTTGATCTAACTTAGGTAATTATGCCATTTTGGAGGAAAATAAGCTAAGTATGACATTTATGAGAGAACCAAGGTTATTATGCCATTTTTGAAATGAACAAGCTAATTATGTGACAAATGAACTAAATAAGCTAATTGTGACATTTTGGAGGATAATTAGCTAAGTACGTCTTTTGGGGGGTAAATAAGCTAAGCATGTGGCATAATAGGTCTAACACGCATGTACGAAGTTAAGTATGCATTTGTTAAGCAAAAAACTAGAGAAAACTTACCCTCATCACAGAGGTGATGCACCGGGGTTGCTCGTGCCGGTAACACCTGGAGAAGGATCATGCGATGCTTGTCTGGAGTTACGCTGCACCAAAGATCATTTGCAATGTCTCGTTAGCATGATGACACTCAAATGTTAACACTAGTAACTAATGACCATTCAAATGAAACTCACTATGGTCCCCGGAGCAATGACTGGCATCGGCGGAGGGGTCTGACCGGTCTTCTCGCACAGAGTCTGCACATTTAGTTTGACGAGTCAGTCATAGTAGTTAGTAATGAAACGAACATCAAGTGCATGATTTGGCTAATATGCAGAAGAAACTTACTGAGGGAGTCCTGGACTAGGGGGTGTCCGGACAGCCGGACTATCATCATCCCTCAGACTCCAAGACTACGAAGATACAAGATTGAAGACTCCGTCCCGTGTCCGGATGGGACTTTCCTTGGCGTGGAAGGCAAGCTCGGCGATACGGATATGTAGATCTCCTACCATTGTAACTGACTCTGTGTAACCCTAGCCTTCTCCGGTGTCTATATAAACCGGAGGGCTTTAGTCCGTAGGACACAACATACATCATAACAATCATACCATAGGCTAGCTTTAGGGTTTAGCCTCCTTGATCTCGTGGTAGATCCACTCTTGTACTACCCATATCATCAATATTAATCAAGCAGGACGTAGGGTTTTACCTCCATCAAGAGGGCCCGAACACAGGTAAAACATCGTGTCCCTTGTCTCCTGTTACCATCCGCCTAGACGCACATTCGGGACCCCCTACCGAGATCCGCGGTTTTGACACCGACATTGGTGCTTTCATTGAGAGTTCCTCGTGGCGTCACCGATAGGAAGGATGCCTCCACCTATCTTCAAAGACGGTATTTTTAGCCAAAGGGGCCTTGGCAGCGGCCAAACTATCCGGCTAGGCGGTTTTCTTATGACCGCTTTGTCCGCCATCGCTTCGACAATGACTTCCCAAGTCGTCAAAAGCAATCTCCGCGTCAGCTCGGAATTCGCCGACCGGCTGGATCCAATAGAGCTCTCATCTGTCAACGAGCTCTTGGATCGCATCGCCGCCCTGGGAGTCGCCACAGACTACAATCAGATTGGGCTTAAAACCGATCTGAGAGAGATTAACTCTCCCCAGGCCACCCACCACGTCGCAGTGGTAGAGGAGCAATGCGGCGACTCTTCGCCTATATTGAAAATTAATCACGTCCGGATTCCCGAACCCTCCATGCCGGATTCCCGCAGAGGGACGGATTTAGATCGAGCATCAAACTTAAAATCATGCATCATTCCGGACTCGCTGGATCGTGTCCAGCAATCCAAGCTTCCGAATTCGGAAACTCCTCGGCCTTTAAGCCCCAAGATGGGCAGGGATCTGGATTTTAGTCCACCCACCCGCCCAGACATATGCGATCTATCTCTAATACGGCAAGAGCCCGCTGAAACGATTACATCACTCTTGGGCGATTCCTCCACGGTTATGGGCGGGATAAAGGACTACCGAGAGGAAAACGCAATCTCAATCTTTTGCAATAATTGCACGGACAAGGAATATTGAGCGCCATCGGCCGTCGTAAAATTATCGCTTCACCGATCTAGCGTCCATAGTACGAAAATCTTGTGACGGTGGAGAGTTTCGAAAACCGAAAACCAATTTTGGGATAATCCGCCCCAAATACAACCCGATCCGCAACAAAAGGGTGCATCACACTCGGGCCCAGATGCAAAAACCAAAAGCAAAAACCCCATAAAGGGCATGGAACCGTCTTTGGAGGGATGGCTCAATGGACCTGTAAGCTTCATAATCTGAGGGAGCCGTCCCAACACATAGCCTTCGAGCATGTTGGATATTACGGCGGTGGCCAAAAGTGGCGAGGAGCTTCTAGCCCCGAAAACCACTCCAACAATACCGATGCGGTATCAGCGATCTTGAGACCTTCGCATCAAACAATATGCAAAACGAACAATCAGCGGCCTCGCCAAGTCTACCAAGTAGCAACAAAGAAATCCATGGGCGACACAACCATCACCTTCAACGCCAGCAGACGAACCTAAATTCGAACAGCCCGAGCACCACCTGCTGGGTGCTTAGTCCCATAGTGGACGGCTTTCGACTCACAAAGGTCCTCATGGATGGCGGCAGCGGACTAAACCTCATCTACGAGGAAACTCTTCAAAAAAATGGAAATCGATTGGAGCCGTATTGAGCGAAGCAGCACAACCTTCAGAGGAATAATCCCTAGCCGGGAAGCGCGCTACACCGGAAAAATCACACTCGATGTGGTGTTTGGCTCGCCGAACAATTACAGATCCGAAGAAGTCACGTTCCAAGTGTCCCCGTTCAACAGCGGATATCACGCTATATTAGGACGAGAGGCATTCACAATTTTTCAAGCCGTACCCCATTACGGGTATATGAAGCTCAAAATGCCTGGGCCCGGCGGCATAATCACTCTCGCTAGTGATCCGGACATAGCACTCCGCGCCGAAAACAAGACAGCCGCACTAGCCCTGGAGGCACTATCCGAGGCCCTAGCGGCAGAAGAACTCACCGCGCTGCGCTCTACGGTAAACAGGGACGATGTGATACTTGATAAAGATCCAAGTCCACCTCCTTCAAACCAGCAGATGAAATAGTGAAATTCCAGGTCCATCCAACGGACCCAACAAAGACGGCCTCCATTGGGGCACAATTAAACCCCGAGGTAAACGCCGCATTGCGCGAGTTCCTTCGGGAAAATTGGGACATTTTACCGGCATCCTTCGGACATGCCCGAATCCCACGATTGGCGAAACACAGCCTAAACATCCTAAAAGGATTCAAGCCGGTCAAACAGGCTCTTGACGATTTTCCAACCCAAAAGACAGGCAATGGGAGAAGAGCTAGCCAAACTATTGGAAGCCGATTTATTAGAGATATCAAACATCCGGATTGGCTAGCAAATCGGTAATGGTACCAAAGAAGGACAAATCCGGCGCCTATCGTCGATTTTAAAGACCTCAATAAGGCTTGCCCAAAGGATCCGTTCCCCTCCCGCATCGACCAAATTATCGATGCTACCGCGAAACACGATTCATTGTGCTTCCTCGGCGATACTCGGTTACCATCAAATCAAGATGGCGAAGCGAACCAAGCCGCAACGGCATTCATCACTCCATACGGACCATTACGCTTCAACACGATGCCCTTCGGACTTAAAAATGCGGCGCAACATATCAGCGCATGATTCAAACATGTCTGGCTACCCAGATCGGCAAAATAGTCGAGGCATACGTAGATGACGTAGTCGTCAAAACAAAACACGTCGAAACTCTAGTAGACGATTTGAGGCTCACATTCGACAACCTCGAGCATATGACATCAAAATGAATCCGGAAAAATGCGTTTTGGCGCACCGGCGGAAAGCTGCTGGGCTTCATTGTATCCGGTAGAGGAATTGAAGCAAACCGGCTAAAATCAAGCTCACACGCTTGGATATCCCAAAGACCTCAAACAGATACAAAATTAACAGGATGCGTGGCAGCTTTAAGCCGCTTTATCTCCGTCTAGGAGAAAAGGCATTGCCCTCTATCGCCTCCTCGGCGCACCAAACACCAGTGGGCGGATGCTGCCACCGCGGACTCGAAGAAATAAAGGCCATATTGGCAACAAATCCGGTCTGGCTGCGCCTAATCTGGCGAACCAATGTTGTTATACATCGCAGCAACGCATCAAGTTATAAGCGCAGATTGCTCGTCGTCGAGCGAGAGCGAAGGGCATAAATTCCCTCTTCAAAACCAGTGTATTATGTATCCACCGTGTTAACTCCTGCAAATCCGTTACCCACACTATCAGAAGATAGCGTATGCGGTGTTCATGGCATCCCGGAAGCTCTGACACTAGTTTCAAGAGTGTTCGATAACAGTGGCCTCCGAAGTACCACTCAACGACATCATGAATAACCGCGACGCAACGGGCAGGATTGCAAAATGGGCCATTGATCTCTTACCATTCGATATAACTTACAAACCTCGGCGAGCTATAAAATCACAGGTTTTGGCTGACTTTGTCGCTGAATGGACCGAAGCCGAACTCCCTAAAGAGTATGGCGCATACTCCAATTGGATTATGCATTTCGACGGCTCTAAAATGTTGGCCGGATTGGGGGCTGGCGTCGTACTAACGTCCCCGACCGGAGATACAGTCCAATACGTACTTCAAATAATGTACACGGACTCCAACAACGCAGCCGAATACGAGGCCCTTTTACACGGTCTCCGGATGGCAATCTCCATGGGCATTCAACGCCTAGAGGTGTGCGGGGATTCAAACCTTGCAATATCCCAAATAAACGGAGACTTTGACGCCAAGGATCCGAAAATGGCAGCATATCGCAACGCTGTCCTAAAAATGTCGGCTCGGTTTGAAGGACTTGAATTCCATCACATAGCCCGAGAAAATAACCAAGCAGCCGACGTCTTGGCGCGTGTCGGCGCAAAAACATGACGCTGTCCTCCAAATATCTTCTGAACGGCTCTTCAAGCCATCCGTACTATGGAAGGAATCCGGAAATGACAAACCGAAACAACCGCGCCAACCGGCGATTCAGCCGATGACATAACACCTTCACCCACGACATAATGGCGATAATTGCCCGTGGGCGGAACCATTCCTAGCCTATCTCGCTGGGCAGGGAACTTCCGAAGACCAAAATGAGGCCCACTGCATAGTCCGTGATCGAAAGCCTACAAGGTCCATGAGGAGAACTTTATAAGAAAAGTACAACCGAGTCCTTCAAAGGTGTATCTCCGAAGAGGAAGGGCGAAACCTCCCGGCTGAAATTCATGCGGACTAGGCGGACACCACGCAGCAGCCCGGCCCTCGTAGGAAAGGCATTCCGTCAGATTTTATTGGCCGACGGCCCGGCAGATGCCGGGACTTAGTCCGAGATGCATCGGTTGTCGGCTCTTCGCTAATCGAGCCACATGCCACCCACCGCCTCAAAACTATACCCATTACCCGCCGTTCGCGGTGCAGGGGCTTGATATGGTTGGACCCCTTAAAGGGGGAACCCACAAGCAAAGGTACCTATTGGTCATGGTGGATAAATTCACCAAATGGATAGAGGCCAAACCGGTCAAACGGCGAGTCCGGACCAGTGATAGACTTTATATCCGGGGTGGTACACGTTCTGAGTCCCCACAAATCATCACCGACAACGGCACGAACTTCACGGCCGACGAGGTTAAGTCATGGTGCAAAAATATGGGCATCAAGCTCGACTACCCTTCAGTCTATCACCCTCAAACCAACGGTCAAGTGGAACGAGCAAATGGTCTAATAATGAGCGGCATTAAACCCAGACTAGTGCGGTCACTTACTAAATCTGACACGCACTTGGTTGAGGAGCTCGACTCCGTACTCTGGGGGCTGCGGACAACGCCTAACCGTACTACCGAATTCACACCATTTTTTATGGTATACAGCCGCAGAGGCAGTCCTGCCCTGCGACATTATTCATGACTCACCTAGAGTGCGCATGTATAAAGAAAGAGAGGCCGAGCTAGATTGGCAGGACAGCTTGGATACATTGGAGGAAGAACGCGACGTCGCCAAGGCTCGTTCCGCATTCTATCAGCAGCAGGCCCGAAGATATCAAAGTAGATAAGTACGGGCCAAGACTTACAACGTTGGCGAACTAGTTCTACGCCTGCCGGACAAGAAAAAGGACAAGCTTAAGCCCAAATGGGAGGGCCCCTTCATTATCGATCAAGTCCTGACCGGCGGAGCGCATCCGTCTTAAATCGTCGGATAACCGACTCGAGCCGAACCAATGGAACGCAGCCCGCCTCCGAAGATTCTATGCCTAGTGCCGGACTAAGAGTTCATCCCCTTCCTCCGTTCAAATTTTTACACTACATCTGTCTTTTGTTTCTCTTTCTTCCCCTAACCTTTTTACTAAAAAGCCCCTAAGGGCCTACTTCCGCATTGTTCGCATACACTTGATGTGCCATCCGCACTCATTATACATGGGGGCTTCTTTTCCAGAAGCTCAATTATAAGGGCTTCATGCCCAGCACATGTGTCAAGCTTCCACATGTACCTTTTACTCACCATTATATGCATCGATATGACTTAAGTTTTGGCCAAGCTGGGTTGCCTGGCTCCTGTGCTTACCCCTACGTTCCCGATTGTTCGGCTAGGAGGTAAAGGAGCACCTCTGCGATTACTCTGCCGGGTCACCGGATGTGTACCTCGGTGGGTGAAGCCGAAAGCTAAGCGTTCTTAAGGAATGTTCGGTCGGTGACTTGAAAGATGATTTTTACCTACTTATTAATCTACCCCAGATGTTTTTCTGCTTTTTTTTCCGGACATGCACTTTAGGGCATGCCTCCCAGAAAGGAACCCTTAACGGAACTATTCTCCTGGAAGATGTTTCTTACTAACCATGTAATATAACATAACTAGTTGGGCACTTATGCGATAAAGCACTAATGACCCCTACGCCGGGTCTCCATGCATACCCGGTTGTTTCTTAACCAAAAGGTATTCGGACACACTCAGGACTCTAGGGTCCCGAGGTTGAAGCGAAAAGGTCGGCAAGAAAGCGATCTACAATCCGGCTAGAAGGCATTTCACATGTCATTTTAAAAATACATTGTCAAATTCTATGATTGTATTCCTCCTCAATCCCGTCTAACAGTCTGTCTAATTCTGATCCCATTGGGAAAATTTAGCACCAACTCTACTGGCAGTATACTAAACTCATAGGGATCTCCTTCCCATCGGGCCGCACCGTCCAACTTGACCATATGGTTGGGATCCGCCTTCTTGTATCACGTCTTCACCATGGCCCAAGCCTCCACAGGCACCTTGACGGCAAGCGAAATCTTCCACAACGGAAGCTCTGCCGCCTCCAAGCTTCTCCATAAGCTCCCCAAGGCCCTTGGGTAGGGAGAGGGCTGGCCATAGAGCACAGACGCCGCCGCTCATTGCTGCCGAACTCGTTCGGCGTTGCAACAACTTCGGAAGTTGATCACCCATTGATATGGGCATCTCCTCCATGAGGCGACTGTGAGTATACCTACAAGACATATCATGTCAATATACTTCTTCGCGAACTCTTCTTTTTAAAGGAGTCCGCTCAAGCACTTACTATAAATGCCGCGACGAAGCCGCTGATTCTCCTTAATGGGCCGGACAGCCCGGCTCGGCGCCTTCGGCTCTTCTTGAGCTTGGCGTTGGCATCCTGAGCTTGTTCCTTTCTTGCTGCACCCTATTCAAGACCCTCTCGCTGGCCTTTAGTGGCGCGATACTCTGCTGTCCGGATCTTGTCCGGCGGCACTGCAATGTCATTATTAGACTTGCGCGCACGCCGCAAGTGCTTATATTTATTAATTAAAATGTGTTACGGGAGGGGTCTCTGCGTTTCCTCCTGCGGCAAAGCGCGACCTCAAGTTGGGCCTTGCATTCTTGCAGCTCTGAGACAATGGGCATTCTTCTCGGTAAGAGCTGCGTTTCAAATGATCCTTAAATCGTTAACATAACTACTTTAAGTCTCGGGGCTCTTGGCATATATAAACCATTAAAATTCCCTTACCGTATGTCTTTTACATCTTTGCTCCGTGGCTCTGGTAAAACCGTCTTGAGCAGCACGGAGGTGCGCGTCCCTAACGTTAAAGGCGTCCAATGCCTCGGGGATAAGCACGCTTCACAAAATCTTGTCTGGTGGCGCTTTGTGGTTCATGGCGCTCTCCACCTCAGACTTGGTGGCGAGACGATCTGCCGGCATCCTCCGTTGGAGGAGTATCCGCCCGCGCCTTGCGCTTGCCTCCCCCTCCAGGCCGGGCGCTGGAGCCTGGCCGGTATAGGTCAGACCAACAACCTCTACGCCCGCAGTCCAGCGGGCGCTCTTTCTCCTACAAAGATCATGAGCACTCAGACGCTTCCTAGGAACGTTGCTTTGAAAATTTAAAATATGAGCTATACCTTTGCGGCGACATTTCGGTCCGTGCCGCGCTCCTTTTCCGCCTGCTGGTCCGGACTGGCCTTTGTTGGTCAGCCGCCACAGGCTCGGCTTCCCGCCTTGAAGGTGCTTCCTGTAAAACACCATCGTTCGCGAAGGTCAGAAATGGGCAAGGAAGAGATAATGGTGTCCGAACCTCGGTCACAATCACCTGGGAAGCCGGATATAATCCGGGGTAGTCCGCCGTAATGGCGACCAAAGCATTGTCCATGCTGAGCTGGTGAAACACCCCGTCGATCAGCTCCACCTTGATATCCGGATCCTCTTCGGAGGCCGGATCTTGGGATCTCCCTGGATCCTCAGGTTGCGGAGCCGGACTTATCATGTCCTCCACAATCTGGCGCAGTTCCTGCGCCGAAGACATAGTGTCACTCTGTGCGTTCGGTTTATTCGGTTTGCATAGTTTGGTTTATACGGTTTTCCGGTTTGTACGGTATTGATACTTCGGTTTATACGGTATGAAATTAAAATACGGTTCGGTTTCGGTATATACCAAATTATTTCGGTATGGTTTCGGTATATACCATAATAACCAAAGTTGACGCGAATTTGAAAATGACATACTATATTTAACAAATTTATAATTCAAAACACATACTCTTTTAATAAAAATGATATAACTTTATATAAGTATATATGCATGCCTCAATTCATGCCTTGAAAGGTTATGGACGTGATTAGCATTTTTGCAAGAGAAAAAAAATACTACATTATAGGAAAAAAGTTATGTTCTTTGCAGGAAATTTTACTCCTATACAAGAAAATGACTACTTGTATCATTGTTTGCCTCAAGAAATATAAATATATTTTTATTTCGGTTTATTCGGTTAACCATTCGTTTTTTCGGTATATACCATAAAAACCGAAATTCAAAACGGTATCAAAAGTTCATACCACATCGAAACCAGAAACCATAAAAACAATAAATTCGGTTCGGTTCTGTTTATTTTCGGTATGGTTTTTCGGTTCGGTTTGAAAATGCACAGAGTGAACATAGTGTAAGAAGCTTGAACTCTAAAAGCACGGGTTGAGCCCTTAAAAGGAGTTCGCTTACCCAGCCCCGAGGGTTGTTCATGGAAAACCCATTCAAGGGGTTCGTTCGAAGGAAATCCTCCTTTTCCCCCTTGTACAGGCCGGACAGGATCTGCACCAGGTCCTCGGTCGAATCCGGTCCTTTGCGGCCGTGGCGGGTGGCGTCGTCCTCCCCGTTGAAATCCCACATGGGGTGGCCCCTGTATTGCAGTGGTTGTACTCCCCGCATGATGCATATTGCCATGACTCCGATCATGGTCAATCCGAATGGGCGATAATCTTATTCGCCCATCGGGTAATGGACGCTCTTGTCTTCCTCCAAGCGGGGCTCATGAGCGCCACCGAGGCATTTCTTCGAGGAGCAGCACTAAACTCCGGAGGCCAATCCGGATGGGTCGATGGTGGGCGTCTTCTATGTAAAACCACTCGAAGGCCGTCTTGGACGCTTAGGGTACGGATGGTATCCGGTCCGGCAATGCGCCATATTTCGGCGCCACCCACTTGATATATAGATCCCTCGCGAGAACGGGGTACGAGGCAGAACAGCCTCTTCCACAGTGCAAAATGGGGCTCGATGCCCAGGAATAGCTCGCAAAGAGCTACGTAGCCCGCGATATGCAGGACAGAGGCGGGTGTGAGGTGATGGAGCTGGAGTCCGTAGAACTCCAGGAGCCCGCGGAGAAACGGATATATTAGAAATCCGAGTCCCCTTATCAGATAGGGGACGAAACATACCCGCTCCCCTTTGTTGGGACTTGGGGTAGCCTCCGCTTGCTTCCCACCTTGGTAGGTGGCCAGCCCGGCTCGAACCGGGACCATGAAGGCCGGAGGGAGATATCCCCCCGCTTGGAGCTTCACTAGCTCGTTGTGTGGAACAGAGCACCTCCTCCAATCCTGGCGGTGGGCTGGGGCCGAGAAGAAGAGCCGTCGACGGTCCATGATGGAATGGATTTTTAGGTCAAGGGCGCTCCGATGAAGTATTCGCGGAAGGAAGATGGTGTGGTTTGGATCTGGATTTTTGCCTCTTTTGTAGGCAGATGACTCACACGACTAGGGGGTAAAACATAAAAGACACCCTGGCTTTTTGCATTGATGCGACGCGTGGAAGAAGGCCATTATTGGGCGTAGAAGCCAAGAAGCACAATATTTATGATGAAGCCGACAACGCTCGGCGGTACATGGAACTTGAAGGAGAACCCGCCTTGCAACGCCAAGACTATATCTGTACCGGACTTATCGTCATTGAAGCCTGGTTCGGGGCTACAGAGGAGTCTGGACTAGGGGTGTCCGGACAGCGGACTATCATCATCCGCGGACTCCAAGACTACGAAGATACAAGATTGAAGACTCCGTCCGTGTCCGGATGGGACTTTCCTTGGCGTGGAAGGCAAGCTCGGCGATCTGGATATGTAGATCTCCTACCATTGTAACCGACTACGTAACCCTAGCCTTCTTGGTGTCTATATAAACCGGAGGGCTTTAGTCCGTGAGACACAACATACATCATAACAATCATACCATAGGCTAGCTTTAGGGTTTAGCCTCCTTGATCTCGTGGTAGATCCACTCTTGTACTACCCATATCATCAATATTAATCAAGCAGGACGTAGGGTTTTACCTCCATCAAGAGGGCCCAAACCTGGGTAAAACATCATGTCCCTTGTCTCCTGTTACCATCCGCCTAGACGCACAGTTCGGGATCCCCTACCCGAGATCCGCCGGTTTTGACACCGACACTTACCATGAGGAGCTCGTACATGGCCCGGTTCTGCATGTCATCCCGTGCCCTCTCCTCCTCCAACATCCTAGCAGTCCTCTCCTCCAAATCTCGCTCCTTCTCCGCCGCCTATTGGTCCCTCTCCGCCATAAGCGCCTGGGTTCTCTCTCTCTCTCTCTCTCTCTCTCTCTCTAAAGAGCAGCCTGCAACACCACTTGTTAGCATTGTAATCATCGATGGCCGCACACACAATGTAATGGAGGAAAGATAGCTTAGTTCATATACTAACCTCGAGGGCAAGCTCATAAGACCGTTGACGAGGCCTTATCTTAGGAGCGGAGCTCGACTGGCGCGCCTTGATCTCCGGGAGAGTACTAGGACAACGGATAAGTCCATCTTCAATGGCTATCGAGCCATGGGACCTCCTGCCAGCAGATATCATCACCAGCTCTAGATCAATGGGACCCTGTCTCAGGTCAAAGTCCTTCCCTTTCCTCACCTTCCCCTCATCTATATACTTGACGAGCTTGTTGTGGGAGGAGATGTTGGTGAAGTTCTCTGGATGATCAAGGTTAGACTCGGAGAATGCCTTGACATTCTTGTACGAGGAAGTATGGGCCATGGCATAGAGGTCGTACACCTCTAGTACCTCCGCCTTATTGTGTTGCGCCTGATAGAGAGGAACATAGTAAATTAGTAATTAAAGGGCTCAAGCTAGCATGAAGAATTAATTGCATGAATCATGAAGCAAACACATACCCAGTTCCGCCCAAACTGATATAAGTTGGCGTTGCCTTGATGGTGTGGCACACCTTCCATTTGGGCATGCCGGCCCTTGGAATTATTGTGGAGGGCTAGCCATTGGTCTGAGCACCACTCATCGACCAACACCTCCCAACAATCCATCTGATCCCCACACCATCTCGGGGGCACCTAAGTTAGTAAAGAGAAACTTGAGCGCTATGCCTACGAATCAAATCAAGGAAACTTACAAGGCCTTAAGAATAGGTAATTACCGTCATGTACTGCTCCTTCTTCAAAAACTTTCTGCGGCACGCCGACTTGGTCTTCTTAATATCACGCAAGGCATAGTAGTCTCGAACAGCCTGCACCCGAGCCGCGTGTCGTAAGTTTTGTACTAGGCGCATGCATTCGGTATCGATAACCTGTGCCGCGGCCTCCTCGTATCCCTCCTCACACCTGTAGAAGGTCTGCAATCAAACGAGACAACATTGATTAGTACAATAAGTAGCTATTTGAAGATTTTTAATTGTGTAAAGGATAAATTATCCAAAACTTTCTGATCACCATCTCTGCCCTCGTGTGGCACAACACACCGTCGATCATCTCCTCTAGCGGGGCCGGGGCAACCAAGTAGTGCTCCCAGCTCAATCCTAGATGTGGAAGCTGACCCTCACCAGGCAACGTGACAAACCCTGGGAAATTTTGCTGGCAAAGCACACCAAGGGCGTTGTTGGGCCCGCGGACCTCCGGAGCATGGTCCCAACCCCTGCAGTATGACAAGGCCAACGCATTAGATATTTGAAGAAATGTGAAGGCAAAAGGTAAAAAAGAGTAAATGTAGTTACCTCTCCCCATCAAGGAAAATCAACCACCTCTGCTCGCGGGTCGCTGGCAGGGGCGGGAGCCGTGTACAACCACGCTGGTAGACGGTGGCTCCCTCAACCACCTCGTCCTCGCTATCAACCGGATCCCCACCACCATCAGCATGGCCACTCGGCCCCTCAGGCGGATCCGACCAGGTACCCCATCCGGACGTCTCCCGGGACGTACCCTAGTTCGGAGTCTCATGGGCTGAAGGCCCGTCGACCCGAGGCTCGTGGACCGGAGTCCGCGTAGCCTCCTCCTCAAACATGTCCACCATAGCAGTCCTACCTCTCCCACGCCCACGTCCTCCCCGACCTCTCTTCCTCCCTCCCCGACCTCCTCTCTCGATGGGCAACGACACCGACGAAGAAGCACGAAGCCATACCCTCGTACAACGCTCTCCGGAGAGGTACGGGTGGAATGGAAGTACCACTCCCACCACGTGCCGACAAAGAAGGAGCCTTGGAGCGCTCCTTACCTGCGCCCACCATCTTTCAACACCTGCCATGACAAAGAGTAAACGAAATTAGTACAACATAAAAAGATTAATACCGACATGAATAATAGGATGCCACCGCCAAGTTGTAAAAAGATGAGTAACATAGCATTATTGTTTTTGCCATCAACCTAACTAAACATTTACAACAGGATGCCACCACCAAGTTGTAAAAAAAACAGTTCGCACTGCTCGTTCCTCGACCCCTCGGCGATCCTCGACCCTCGACCCCTTGGTGACCCTCGACCCTCGGCCCCTCGGCGATCCTCGACCCTCGACCCTCGGCCCCTCAACATCCTCAACCCTCGAACCTCGACCCCTGATACGTCTCCAATGTATCTATAATTTTTTATTGTTCTATGCTATTATATTATCACTCTTGAATGTTTTATAATCATTTTATATCATTTTTTGTTCTAACCTATTGACATAGTGCCCAGTGCTAGTTGCTGATTTCTGAATGTTTTTTACATCGCAGGAAATCAATACCCCTAGGTCTACAACGATGATCCAATCTAGACACCATCACGGAGGGGTTCATCATACCCATGGGTGCCTCTCCGATGATGCGTGAGTAGTTCATTGTAGACCTATGGGTCCGTAGATAGTAGCTAGATGACTTCCTCTCTCTCTTTTAATTCTCAATACAATGGTCTCTTGGAGATCTATTTGATGTAACTCTTTTCGCGGTGTGTTTGTTGGGATCCGATGAACTTTGAGTTTATGATCAGATGTATGTTTTATCCATGAAAGTTATTTGAGTCTTTTGATCTCTTATATGCATGATTGCTTATAGCCTTGTATTTCTTGTTTTGTTTGGCCATTTTGATCTATTTATCTTGCAATGGGAAGAGATGCTTTGTGATGGGTTTGATCTTCCGGTGCTTGATCCCAGTGACAGAAGGGGAAGCGACACGTATGTATCGTTACTATTAAGGATAACAAGATGGGTCTATTTCTACATAAATAGATCTTGTCTACATCATGTCATCGTTCTTATTGCATTACTCCATTTCTCCATGAACTTAGTACACTAGATGCATGTTGGATAGCGGTCGATGTGTGGAGTAATAGTAGTAAATGCAGGCAGGAGTCAGTCTACTAATCTTGGACGTGATGCCTATATAATGATCATTGCCCGGATATCGTCATGAGTATTTTAAGTTCTATCAATTGCCCAACAGTAATTTGTTTACCCACCATTTGTTATTTTCCTCGAGAGAAGCCACTAGTGAAATCTGCGGCCCTGGGTCTCTTCTTTATTATATTTGCCTTTGCGATCTATTTTTATTTGCTTTTATTTTTCAGATCTATTAATCCAAAAACCCGAAAATACCTCACTGACTTTTATTTTATTTTATTTGCATCTATCAGTCTATCATATTTTTATCCCATCTACTTGCCAATTTTTGGCGCCGCCCGAAAGGGATTGACAACCCCTTTAATACGTCATGTTGCGAGTATTTGTTATTTGTGTGCAGGTGCTGTTCATGTAGTGTTGCGTGTTCTCCTACTGGTTTGATAACCTTGGCCTCATTACTGAGGGAAATACCTACCGTAGTTGTGCTGCATCATCCCTACCTCTTTGGGGAAATACCGATGTAGTTCAAGCCGCATCAAAAGGAATTTCTGACGCCGTTGCCGAGGAGACATCATCAACATCTACCAGATTCCTAATCACAAACCTCATCTCCTTGTAATTTACATTATTTGCCATTTGCCTCTTGTTTTCCTCTCCCCCACTTCACAAAAATTTGCCATTTGATTCGCCCTCTTTTTGTTCGCCGTTTTCTCGTCATATCTGTTTTGAGTGCAATCTTGTTTGCTACCTTTATCATTATGGATAGCTCTTCCTCAATTGCGTGCACTCCCAAACGAGGTTCTCAACTTTAAACAAAAGTATGGGAGAATTTAAAAGATGCTTGGTATAGGATTTGCAACGCTCATAATAGATCTATTCGCAAGCAACCTACCATTGTTCTTCTTCGTTGTTTTTATGTGGGCATAACCACTTGGTATAGATTCGTCCTTGATATGATCACCGGTGGAAATTTCTTGATGTGTCCCTCTCTTGATGCTTTTAATGCTATGGGAAATTTAGTGGGCTCACCACCTCTTATGATTAATGAAACAACTTTGACTCTTAAGCATGTCATGGAAAGACTAGATGCTATTGAAAAGAAAATGCTTACTAAAGAACATATTGAAAACTTGGATAAAAAGATGCATAATTTTGCTACCAAAATTGGGTCAAAATCGGGAGAAGTTTTTAAGTTGTTAAAAGAGAAGGGGACCGTAATTCATGAAAGAATTGGAGAAAGCCCATCTCGGATCAATAAACTAGAAGAAATCTTTAGTAATTTTTGTACGGCTTTTACTTCTGCTAAAACTATTGAAAGAACTCCCGTAAAGTTTGTCAAGATTACCTAAGTTACTAAGAACAAGGGTGCAACTTCTAATAATAACAGTAAAGAAGATCTTAAGATGATTAATATTCACCCAGATTTTGTTATAAGAGATCCTTTGGGCAAGAATGAATTCCTTAAACTTGTTCCTAGGAGTATTGTCATTGAAAATCTATATGCTAAATCTATGAAAAGTTCTAAGTGCTTGATTGAAGAGTTGGACAACAAAGACGAAAGTACTTAGATCATTGCTTTATGCCTAGGTAGGGGCGTAAAACGATAGCGCTTGTTGGGAGGCAACCCAATGAATAAAATTTCTTTTTGTCCTTTGATTCATGTTATTGAGTTTTTGCACAATTATGCTACTGTTATGATTGTGTTTTTTGTGTTTTAATTAGTGTTTGTGCCAAGCAAAGCCTTTGGGATCATGTTGGGTGATAGTTGATTTGATCTTGTTGAAAAACAGAAACTTTTGCGCTCAGAAAAATAATTTTCGTAAATCATAGAAACGTGCTTTTGCTATGAATTTTCTACACAAGCTTATTATATAAATTTCTCATGTTTCCTAATTTGTCAGAATTTTTGGAGTTATATAAGTATTCAAAGTTCCTGATTGCTACAGATTGTTCTGTTTTTGACAGATTCTGTTTTCTTTGTGTTGTGTGCTTGTTTTAATGATTCTATGGTTTTCTTTGAAGAGTTTTTGCCATAGAAAAGTTAGAATATAGTAGATACAATGCAATAATGAAATAAGAATGGGTTTGCAATAGTACTTATATTAGTGATTTGTTTTCTTATACTAACGGATCTCACGAAGGTTTTGTTGAGTTTTGTGTGATTGAAGTTTTCAAGTTTTGGGTGATATTACGATGGATGAAGGAAAAAGGAGTAAGAAGAGCCTAAGCTTGGGGATGCCCATGGAATCCCAAGCTATTATCCAAAGAGAAGCAAGCAACTAAGCTTGGGGATGCTCGAGTGGCATCCCCTCTTTCTTCTAACGACCATCGGTATCTTACTCGAAGCTATATTTTTATTTGTCACATATTATGAGTTTTGCTTGGAGCGTCTTGTATGATATGAGTCTTTGCTTGTTTTGCTTTTTGTTTTAAGTCTTGAATCCTTGCTGGACACACCTATTTGAGAGAGCCAAAAGCATGCTATGACTTGTTAGAATTGCTCTCTATGCTTCACTTAAATCTTTATGAGCTATGGAATTGCTCTAGTGCTTCACTTATATCTTTTTGAGCACGGTGTGCTTTGTTATTTTTGAATAAATGATCTCATGCTTCACTTAGATTTATTTGATAGTTAGTAAAATTGTAAGAAATTCTCTCTTGCTTCACTTAAATTATTTTGAGAGAAAGAAATATGATGCTCATTGATACGTCTCCAACGTATCTACTTTTCCAAACACTTTTGCCCTTGTTTTGGACTCTAATTTGCATGATTTGAATGGAACTAACCCGGACTGACGCTGTATTCAGCAAATTTTCCATGGTGTTATTTTTGTGTGTAGAAATAAAAGTTCTCGGAATGACCTGAAATTTCACGGAGTCACTTTTTGGAATTAATAAAAGATATTGATGAAAGAATCAGCAAAAGGGGCCCACACCCTATCCATGAGGGTGGGAGGCACGCCCCCTGCCTCGTGGTCCCCCTGGACCTCCACCGACCTCAACTTCAACTCCATATATTCAAGTTTGGGGAGAAAAAATCAGAGAGAAGGATTCATCGCGTTTTACGCACGGAGCCGCCGCCAAGCTTGTTCTTCCTTGGGAGGGCTGATCTGGAGTCCGTTCGGGGCTCCGGAGAGGGGAATCCTCGCCATCGTCATCATCAACCATCCTCCATCACCAATTTCATGATGCTCACCGCCATCCGTGAGTAATCCCATCGTAGGCTTGCTGGACGGTGATGGGTTGGATGAGATTTACCATGTAATCGAGTTAGTTTTGTTAGTGTTTTATCCCTAGTATCCATTATGTTCTAAGATTGATGTTGCTGACTTTGCCATGCTTAATGCTTGTCACTAGGGCCCGAGAGCCATGATTTCAGATCTAAACCTATTATGTTTTCATGAATATATGAGTGTTCTTGATCCTAGCTTCCAATTTATAGTAACCTACTACGTATTATGATCTCGGCAAACCCCGGAGTGACAATAGTCGGGACACTTCCCGGTGATGACCGTAGTTTGAGGAGTTCATGTATTCACTAAGTGCTAATGCTTTGGTCCGGTACTCTATTAAAAGGAGGCCTTAATACCCCTTAGTTTCCAATAGGACCCCACTGCCACGGGAGGGTAGGACAAAAGATGTCATGCAAGTTCTTTTCCATAAGCATGTATGACTTTATTCGGAATACATGCCTACATTATATTGATGAACTAGAGCTAGTTTGGTGTCACCCTATGTTATAACTATTGCATGTTGAATGCCATCCGACATAATTATCCATCATTGATCCATTTCCAACAAGCCCGTTTCATATTGATCTTTGCTAGTTACTTTTTCCGGTGCCACTGTTACGATTGCTACAAAACTGCTACTATTACTTTTGCCACTATTGCCGTTACTTCCATACTACTTTGCTACTAAATACTTTGCTGCAGATATTAAGTCTTTTAGGGGTGGTTGAATTGACAACTCAGCTGCTAATACTTGAGAATATTCTTTGGCTCCCCTTGTGTCGAATCAATAAATTTGGGTTGAATACTCTACCCCCGAAAATTGTTGCGATCCCCTATACTTGTGGGTTATCACTCATGATCTTCACTTATATTTGTTTGAGCTTATTAAAAGCAACAGATGAAATTAGTCCCAGAGTGATAGATATCCAATAGGTTATAATAAAAACTTTCATGAAGATCATTGGACAAAATAAACTTGATTCCTTGTAAATTGTAATAGTTTTCAGATATGATGATATTATATGTGAGTCATGTTGATGCGTAATTATGCTTTAGTAAGAATATTGGTGTTAAGGTTTGTGATTCCCCATGCAAGCACGAAAGTCAATAGTTATGCAATGAAATTACATCCTACTTGTGGTGCATTACTCGGTGTTAATTATGCTTAATGCTCGCTTATGAGATTTTTTATTTCTTGGTTGGTCGCTTCTCAATCTTTTGCTAGCCTTCATTTTACACTAAGTATGATCACTACTTATGCATCCAAAATCCTTTAAACCAGTTTTGCCACATGAGTCCATCATACCTACCTATATGCGGCATTTCCTTGCCGTTATAAGCAAATTTGTATGTGCCATCTCTAATTTTCAAAATAAACTTCTCTTTTGTGTGCTCGTACCGCTCATGAAATGGTAGGGGTGGCTAATATATTTCCATGCTAGATGTGTTATTCTCACGATGAGTGTTTATTCACTTGTCATTGCACGAGAGTACAACAAATGTATTAGGGATGCCCAGTTCCGAAATGAAAAATGAATTTACTTTATGTTGTCAAATAATAAATTCCTTGGGCAATGTTGGTATAGAAGGCACCCGTGGATACGCACTACTGCAGGATGCTGCTAACGCAACACTACGATCAGAGACCCTTCGAGAAACTGTGTGCGATGCAATAATCGCAAACGGCGGTGTCAGAGAACCGTCAATAATGTCCAAAACGTTTGCGATGATGGATGCATCAAACACGGTTTAGATTTTAGTTGCGTGTTTGATGCACGACATAGGGTCAGTTCAATGAACTTTTTGCGATGAGGAGGAACAAAAGAAACGGGAAGCCAGATGAAGGCGCGTGCGGTACACAACATACAGTTCACTCGAATTAACTGTTTGTGATGAGGCAGAACAACAGAAACGGACAGCTAGATAAATGTGTGTGCGATTGAGGGCATATGCTTCAGAAGGATTAACTGTTTGCGATTAGGCAACAGAACAGAAACGGTCAGCCAGATCAAAGGTGTGTGTGATTGATGGCATACACTTCACACGGATGAACTATTTGCGATTAGCCACAACAAATAGAAATAGTTAGATCAACGTGTGTGTGCTAGACGGACTCGCATTCTAATTAAAAGAAGTGTGTGCGATGGTAATAACGAGCGTGCACGGTTCTTGGAACAAGACGTGTGCTGAGATTGCCTATTGCGGTGCACCAAACGCCACGTACACGGCCGAGAAAGCATGCCCACGTTACGCCGTCCGGGAATAGTGCAACACTTAGAAATTATAGAACCGTCAATAAATTTTGAGCCTGCGTCCCGTCACCTTCCAAATTGCAAACCTGTTCACACCGATCAAAACCTAAATGGCTTCCCACTTAGGAGCGTATTAGTACTCGATTATAAATACTGTACTATGCCAAGATGACTGCACATTCCTTCCTCACCTTCTCATCCACAAAAGCAAACAAATCATTCAGCATCGTTCTCTTGCGTCTGCCATGGCCAGATTGAGTTCTCGGTCAAGAGATTACCACCACGGAGAGGCGAGCATGGAAGCGGAAGCACGAGGATGTCCCGCTTAGCGCGAAAGCAGCCGACATGTCCTGTCGCACCGCCGAAGCAGCAGGGAGGTCCCGCCTCACCGTCGATGCAGCAGACTGGTCCGGTCGCGTTGCGGAAGCAGCAGAGATGTCCTGCCTCACCGTGAATGTAGTAGAGATGTCCTCCTGCGCCGCGACGACCTGGGAAAATCTCTTGCGGGTAGGCGAGGACTCTTATAGGTGCATGCATGCGATCGTCCATAGCCAGATGGATCAGATCTCCGACTGGATGAAGCTATAGGACAAGTTGAATGCCTCGTTTGAACAACTCCGGGCCGACCACGACCTGCTGAGGGCGAACATCGCTGGAAGGGTGGAGCAGGGGGAGGAGACTGCTGCCTTGTTGAAGAGGACGGGCGCCATCGTCAAGAAACTTATGATCGAGAATGCCATGCTCCGCATCGAGCATGAAAGGCTGGTGGAGGAATCCGCGGTTGCTTCCGAGCAGCGTATTAAGGACATGAAACTGATGAAAGAGATCATCGCCACTCGCGACGAGAACTAGTCTCCGTGACTTGCAGCGCATCAAGAAAGTACTGATCAGCGAGCCAGATCGTTGATGCGTCTTCCTTCTTCTTTTGCCCTTGTGTATTTCGGGCGTAGCCGCATGTGGCTTTTTAGTTATCTTCCTAGATATGTAAGACAATTATTATCCACTATCATCATCCTTATATTCATCATGCTTGCTATAAGTCACAGTCGATGCTATATAGGTCCGTCGGATCTTACATCAAGATCCGTGCAAAACTTTCTTTTCAGATTTTCACTTTTCTCTCTTAAATCTCAGTCCAGTGAGATAGCCATGCCGTGAAACAGGGGCTCGGACGCCATTAATGGAGACATTGGGAGGGAGGTGCGCGGCAGATAGAGGTCAAAGGGCTCTCCTCCCAATGAGCACGCACAGGGGTCTGATCGCACACCTCCCGTACTCAAATAGCTACCCTGCACGACACCTCCTAGCCTATAAAAAAAGGGACACATGGCGGCACGTAATTGGTAAGTAGAACGCCCACGGTTACAATAATAGTTGTGTTTCCGATTTGTAACGTGATAACACTTGTTCCAAAATGACTTTGTTGATTTTTAATGTGTGCGCCTTCACAAATCGGACAAAAAAATTACAATAACATGTTGGTGCCATGTCATGAAACCATGCCAAGTTTCATGATTTTCAGGCGTGTTTTGGATTTACAGGAATTAAAAAATGAAGTTTCTCAATCTTTTCGGCCGAGCCACAATGCCTAGATGTTTGAGTTTCATTCTCATTTCTTGCATGGGACCTAGAAATTCACCCAAGGACACACATGTGATTTTTCAACCAACTTTGGTGCATTGGAGCATGTGCTTGTAATTCAAATTTGAATTATACACATTAAATGCCCAGAAATTCAACTAATGTACAAAAACAGCCAAACGAAATCGGAATAATTCCAAAATTTAGCACGATACTTCTATTTGGTCTAATCTGCCTATGTAAACAAATTAAGGCGGGAGAAGGCAGTGTACGTATATCGTTTTGCACACGGAGGTGACACGTTCCCTCTCGGAACCACGAGTCTTCTTGAGAGAAGCTCCGGTTTGCAAGCAGCTTATGCCAAAGCTTGTCCCAATTCGGCCAAAAAAATTACCGCAGCATGTGGTGCCATGTCATGACACCATGCCAAGTTTCATGATTTTTCAGGCGTGTTTTGGATTTACATGAATTAAAAAACCAAGTTTCTCAATCTTTCCGGTCGAGCCACGATGCCCAGATGTTTGAATTTCATTCCCATTTCTTGCATGAGACCTAGAAATTCACCCAGGGACACACATGTGATTTTTCAACCAACTTTGATGCACTGGAGCATGTGCTTGTAGTTCAAATTTGAATTATGCACATTAAATGCCCAGAAATTCAAATAATGTATAAAAAAGGTCAAACAAACCCAGAATTAATGTATACAAAAATGAAATACATGCTTGGAAAACATGACGCATAGCATGGCGCCATGGTTTGGCCTCACCGTGCCCTGGTAAAAATTTGAGAATGTTTTCCTTATGTCGTCATGCACGCCTTTCATAAATAGAACCATCACCAAGGAAGTTCCATGGCTTCGAGGGGGAAATCATCAAGATTGAAGGGGGATCCAAATTTCCTTTGTCCTTTGTTCATGAGTTTTTTTCTACGATGAACATACACCCTGCAAATCACCACGTTCAAGTTTGACACTTTTCCGTGTTCATTTACCATATTTAGGGGATTATTTGCATTTTCTAGGCATTAATGCACATAATTCAAATTTGAACAATCGGTGCATGAAAAGGTGCACAAGAATGGTCTGGAAAACCATCCTCATGCCATTTAGTAAATTCTCATGCCTTTTACAAGGAATGGACATATATTTCAAGGAAATGTGTGGCAATAGTCAACCATAAACGTGTCATTTACTGGGTAACAACTATACAAAATATGAAATAAATGCTTGAAAAACATGACGCCTGGCGTGGTGCCATGGTATGGCCTCACCATGCCCTGGTAAAAATTTGAGAATGTTACCCTTATGTCGTCATGCACACCTTCCATAAATCGGACCATCACCGAGGAAGTTCCCTGGTTTTGAGGGGGAACTCACCAAGATTGAAGGGGGATCCAAATTTCCTTTGTCCTTTGTCCATGAGTTTTTTTCTACGATGAACATACACCCTGCAAATCACCACGTTCAAATTTGACACTTTTCCGTGTTCATTTACCGTATTTAGGGGACTATTTGCATTCTCTAGGCATTAATGCATATAATTCAAATTCGAACAATCAGTGCATGAAAAGGTGCACAAGAACAATCTGGAAAACCATCCTCGTGCCATTTAGTAAATTCTCATGCCTTTTACAAGGAATGGACAGATATTTCTAGGAAATGTGTGGCAATAGTCAACCATAAACGCGTCGTTTACTGGGTAAACACTATACAAAAAATGAAATAAATGCTTGAAAAACATGACGCCTAGCGTGGTGCCATGGTATGGCCTCACCATGCCCTGGTAAAAATTTGAGAATGTTATCCTTATGTAATTGAACCATCACCGAGGAAGTTTCATGGTTTCGAGAGGGAAATCACCAAGATTGAAGGGGGGTCCAAATTTCCTTTGTCCTTTGTCCATGAGTTTTTTTCTAAGATGAACATACACCCTGCAAATCACCAAGTTCAAATTTGACACTTTTCTGGGTTCATTTACCATATTTAGGGGATTATGTGCATTTTCTAGGCATTAATGTACATAATTCAAGTTCAAACAATCGGTGCATGAAAGGGTGCACAAGAACGGTATGCAAAATGATGCTCGTGCCATTTAGTAAATTCTCATGCCTTTTACAAGGAATGGACAGATATTTCGATGAAATATGTGGCAATAGTCAAGCACAAACGTTTGTTTATTGGGTTCTCAACTATAGAAAAATGAAATAAATGATTGAAAAACATGACGCCTCGCATGGTGCCATGGTATGACCTCACCATGCCCTGGTGAAAATTTGAGAAGGTTTGGCTTATGTCGTCATGCATGCCCTTCATAAGTCAAACCATCGTCGGGGAAGTTCCATGCTTTCGAGATGGAAATCACCAAAATTGAAGGGGAATCCAAATTTTCTTTGTTCTTTGCCCTGGAGTTTTTTTTCTATGAAGAACATACACCTTGCAAATCACCATGTTCAAATTTGGCATTTTCCGGGCTCATTTACCATATTTAAGGAATTATGTGCATTTTATAGGCATTTGATGCATATAAATCCAATCCAGCTACAACAGCACGGATGTGATGTGAGGGACGTGGATTGCCGTTTGATTGCGGCGCATCCTACGGTGCACACGAGCGATCTGCGTGGCTGGGGTTCCGGCCAATCATAACGCAACACACAATAGCTTCAGCGCACACTGTTTCCGGAAGCGACCGAGATTAACCGTGTGCGATAATGAACGAGCAAAATTGTAAGGGAAGCCAAATTTCCTTTATCATTTGTCGTTGATCTCTTAAAAATCACCGCACTATACGGCTGCCCGGCCCCTCCGTCCCAGAGCTCTCTCCAAGCGTCGTTCATGGCACCGCGACGCACAGTAACTGGTAAGGAAGCAATGGCATCCCGCGGGGCCGCGTTCCTCACCGCCCGCGACCGCACACATGGTAAGGAAGCGACGACATCTCGCCGCGCCGAGTTCATCGCCGCCAGCGTCCACACAGTTACGTGGGTGGACTTTGAAGCTGCCATGGCCGAATGGGTGATGGATCTAGAGGCGGCCAAAGCCACACAGGAGGATCGGAAAAGGTAGAAAGCAGTCAAGAAAAGAGAGTCCCGCCGCCGCAAGAAAGAAGAGGCCACACGCCGTGATGAGGAGAGCTTGGCGGAGATCGAAGCATGGTTGGCTGCCGCCTACAAGGCCGGGAAGGAGAACGCCGACGTCTGGCCAGCATGTCCCAATGGCGGCATGTGAGAAGTAGTTTAAGTTTGTAGTATTAGAGAAAATTGCCAGTAGTACTTTAAGTTTTTAGTATTAACATATAATGAGCATCCTTTGAGGGCTTTGAGCATTGATTAGCATGTGTGACCGTGTGCGCTTTTTTGCATTAATCATTAGAAGATCACAAAACACACGGTTTCTATGACATACCTGTGTGCATTTTTTTGCGTTAATGATCCACAAGTCTGTTACCTGTGCGATGGTTCCTAATAAACCAGGCGTACCATTGACCGATAAAAATTGACTACACGTGTACATTTTTTGGAGACAGGAACTGCCAATTTTCTATTTTCTCGCACACAGTATTTTACACGCTTCGTCTCTATTGTGTGTTTCCCCCGCCCAAGTTTCAAGTTTCGCAGCGAAATTTTCGTTAGGTGCGTGATTTCAGAATTTATTCCTCCAACCACATCCCCACCCATCAAATTTCCTCAGTATCTCCCCCCACTTCCCCCTCCCCCCGCCCCCTTGTGACTCCCACTACCGACAGCTCAAACTGCCACCGCCACCACCACAGCTTCAACCACATCTACGTTCTACTCGGATCCAGTCAGGTAACCCACCGATCTCTATCACGGTCCCAGCCTGATTGCTTAAATGGCGCCTGCAAAACATCCTCATGCCTCCAAATCCCCACCGTCCCCTACCTCCAGAGCATCACCGCGCAAGCCCAACCACATATCACGTGGAGGTCGAGGAGCTGATAGCGGTCCATGGCGCGATGGCCGCTGTGCGTATTGACCCAGAGGAACACTTCGCCTCTGCCGCCGCCGAAATGGTGCAGGCTCTGGCCTAGAAGAAGTGCCCCGGCGACTACCCCCCATGACTTAACAGGTATGATCTGACCAACTAAATCTTACCAATACCACTTGCAATGGCTATGCTTTGTACGGTTGATGTATTAAGCATGTTCGTGCCTTGATTATTTCAGTACTGCACACTATGTGATGTCCAAGTATTAACTGTTCAGTTCAATTTCACCAATACCAGCAACAGACTTTGCTACCATGCTACTCTCCACAATGAAGATATACTAGAGATGTTGCCCATTTGCTATTTTTGGTGGATGCTAACCCTGTTGTACTTAACATGCCTATCCATGTACTTACGTTAGGCCATAACAGCGATCTTTGTTGTTTGCCATCGAGATTAGCTGCATCCCATGTCTTACAGTATTTTACATCATTTGTGCAATTGCAGTTTGGCTTCTAACATTTACTTGCTTCTTGTACGTACACATGTCGGGGGCACTGGTCCATGCTTCGACCTGGAGGAAGAGCTTGCCTCCACATTGTTGACTTTAGGCGGCTCGCCAAGATGAAGTGCCCCAAAAACTACCTCTCAGACTTACCAAGTATGAACTCACCAGTTCAATCTTACCAATACCAGTTGCAATTAATGGCTATGTTTTGTACGGTCAATGTCTTAAGCATCTTGTAGTAAACATGCCTAACACGTTTTAGCTATTTTCCCAACCTTTTTATAGACAACTGGGCCATTATCTGCTCTAGCAGCACCTGCCTTGTGATGTTTAACTCTGCCAATTGTATTTTTATCAGTACTGATTTCAATGGACATTAAGCCTGTTACAATTAACAGTTGTATCCATTTTTAAACAGTTGTATTTCAATGGCTACAAACTTACAAAACATGAATTAGGATGCTGTTAAGCCTATTGCAATTAACAGTTGTATCCATTTTTTAATCCGTCCCTTTGCTACCATGCTACTCTTTCTCAATAAAGATATCCCTACAGATGCTGTCATTTTATTACCATTTGCTATTTTTGGTGGATGTTAACCCTGTTGTAGTTAACATTGGCTTTTCATGTACTTACATAGGGCTACAATGGGGGATGCTGTTGTTTGCCATCGAGGTTAGCTGCATCCCATGTCTTATACACCATCTATTCCTAAATTTAAGTATTTTTAAAGATTCCAATATAGACTACATAAGGAGCAAAATGAGTGAATCTAGATTCTAATCTAAACTACTCCTCTGTTCCAGAATATAAGGTGTATTGGTTTCCGTGCAAGTCAACCATGTTAATGTTTGACCAATATTATAGAATAAAATATCAATATCTGCAATGCCTAGTAGATAAAATATGAAACTAGTTCTCATGATGGATGAAATGATATAAATTTCGTATTGTGAATGTTGATATATTTTTCTAAAAACTCTGTCAAACTTGCACTCATTTGACTTTACAAAAAAACAAATACACCTTATATAAAGGAATGGAGGGAGTATATCTATAATTCTATATACATCTGTATGTAGTTCATATTGAAATCTCTAAAAATACTTGTACTTAGGAATGTAGGTAGTTGTATTTTACATCATTTGTGCAATCTCGTTTAGCTTCTAACATTTACTGGTTGCTTGTAGGTACTTATATGAGCGGTACTAATCCACGCTCCGATCCCTTTTGCGTATGGGGCAATGAGATATTCATAAACAAGCGTCAAGTGAGGAAACTAAGAAAGATTGTTAGGCAACAGAAACGGGTGATGGGAATTAAGCCCTTTATTTACACTTTGTCCAAGACATCAGTGAACTTTAGGATGGTAAGTAATCTGTGTCCTTTCCCCCTGCCCACAACAAGTTACTCTATTAGACCTCATGATCTGATATTTTTCTCTTTTCAGTGGTTTCCGAAGCTATTTACTGATGATTACCTTGCAAACTACATGACCGGAGTGGAGGCAACTAATGTTAAAGTATATAATCCACGCTACCATGATAATGCTCTACAAGTCTTCCTGAAGGCGGTGAAGGATGAGCGGGCGATCGTCACAGGGGGTTGGACAAAAGTTGTTCGTGCCTATGGCATGCAAGAAGGCACATTATGGGCATTCCGCTTCTTCAACAACAACGACAGTCAAAATGATTTACACTTGTCTCTTCACCTTTACCGCCTATAAATATTCCTGTAATTACTGAACATATTGTACTGACAATTTTATTTATGGATTCGTTGTTGAACTATTGTGCTAAGAATTTGAATTGCACGTTTCATATTTCAAAATTTCCAATACGAATAATAAATTACAGCCAAAAAAATTTGTACAAGAGCGAATAAAATAATGTGCACACGGTTAGAAAGAAAACAGCGCGTGCGATGAAAAAAGAAAACAGACGGTTCTTTGACGTGAAATGTTTGCGATGCCCTTCGGACACACACACAGTTTTGTCTCATATGCGTGTGCGATTCACGGTAATACAACAAATATTTCAAAACAGTGTGCATGTGTGATAGGAATACCAATCGCACACAATTACAAAAATGTACACGTTTACGTTAGTAGAGGCAACGCACACATTTTACATTCTTGAACCGTGTGCGATAACGTACCTATCACAAACATATCGGCAAATTAAATGTTGATGTCCACCTTTTTCACACGATTATAGCAGCCTAACTGTTTGGGATGTACATACGAACGGAAACATTTTCTTGGGATTGACTATGTGGGATGTACATACGAACGAGAATATTTTCCCTGGATTCACTGTGTAGGATGTACATAAGAACGGAAACGTACTCCTTGGATTGACTGTGTGTGATATACATACGAACGGAAATGTTTTTTCTGGGATTCACCATGTCGGATGTACATACCTACGGAAATGTTTTCTGGGATTCATCGTGTGGGATGTACATACTTATGAAAATGATTGGGTTTCCATGGGTCACCCGATCGCACATGAACTCATTTGGTGTCCCAGGAGGGCCTATCCCCGACGATTCTGGGTCATGTGGGAAGGACCCCCCATCGCCCACACTCACTTGGCGACGGTTCCAAATGTCGTCGCGGAAAGGAGTTTAAAACCGTTTGTATAGCATCAACGCGTACCAGTGACGGCTAGCCATGGAAAGTAAAAGTATTGTGGAAAAAGGAATAAACTTTATTTTCTGTTTGGGAACTGCCTATGATACATCTAGCGTGGAAAGTATTGGGAACTACTCGGTCGTTCTCGTTGACAGGAAAAGCATGCCACCCAAAATGTTTTATCTCTATCTTTTTCGCTTTGAGCTCTGGCACCTCTAAAAAATCCATACTTCCCTCTGCGAAGGGCCTTTCTTTTACTTTATGCAATTTTTATTTTTTACTTGAGTCTCCATCTTCTCTTATAAATCACCAACTAAGGGGCACTATGATCGTATCGAGCACTGGGTGTAGCTAATATGCGAGTGTGTTTCATGAATGGATCAATGATTGAGCATAATGGGCTAGGGATAAGTTGCTTTAGCGTTGATATATAGAAAGACATGGTTGTTTGTTGATATGCTTGAGTATTGAAGTCCTCATGTCAAAACTAGACTATTGCTTTGAACCATATAAAAGTCCAAATGTCCATGCTACAAAGAAAAGAATATGTGATGAACATGTTAGGCAGCATTCCACATCAAAAATTCTGTTTTTATCATTAACCTACTCGAGGACGAGCATGAATTAAGCTTAGGGATGCTGATACGTCTCCAACGTATCTATGATTTTTGACTGTTCCACGCTATTATATTATCATTCTTGGATGTTTTAAAATCATTTTATAATCATTTCGTATCATTTTTTGGTACTAACCGATTGACATAGTGCCCAGTGCCAGTTGTTGTTTTCCGTATGTTTTTCACATCACAAGAAATCAATACGAAACGGAGTCCAAACGCAACGAAACTTTTTGTGGATTTTTTATGGACCAGAAGACATCCAGTGGGCCAAAGAAGTACCGAAGAGGGAGCCTGAGGTGAGCACAAGACACCAGGGCGCGCCTGGAGGCCCAGGCGCGCACTTGTGGGTTGTGCCCACTCGGTGGCCTCTTGCACCGCCTCTTTGCTCTATAAATACCTCGATATTCAAAAAACCCTAGAAGAGTCGATGAAAATCAGTTCCAGCCGCCGCAAGTTCCGGAACCACCATATCCAATCTAGACACCATCACGGAGGGGTTCATCATACCCATGGGTGCCTCTCCGATGATACGTGAGTAGTTCATTGTAGACCTATGGGTCCGTAGATAGTAGCTAGATGGCTTCCTCTCTCTCTTTTGATTCTCAATACAATGGTCTCTTGGAGATCTATTTGATGTAACTCTTTTCACGGTGTGTTTGTTGGGATCCGATGAAATTTGAGTTTATGATCAGATGTATGTTTTTATCCATGAAAGTTATTTGAGTCTTTGATCTCTTATATGCATGATTGCTTATAGCCTTGTATTTCTTGTTTTGTTTGGCCATTTTGATCTATTTATCTTGCAATGGGAAGAGGTGCTTTGTGATGGGTTTGATCTTACGGTGCTTGATCCCAGTGACAGAAGGGGAAACGACACGTATGTATCGTTACTATTAAGGATAACAAGATGGGGTCTATTTCTACATAAATAGATCTTGTCTACATAATGTCATCGTTCTTATTGCATTACTCCATTTCTCCATGAACTTAGTACACTAGATGCATGCTGGATAGCGGTCGATGTGTGGAGTAATAGTAGTAAATGCAGGCAGGAGTCAGTCTACTAATCTTGGACGTGATGCCTATATAATGATCATTGCCTGGATATCGTCATGAGTATTTTAAGTTCTATCAATTGCCCAACAGTAATTTGTTTACCCACCATTTGTTATTTTTCTCGAGAGAAGCCACTAGTGAAATCTACGGCCCTGGGTCTCTTCTTTATTATATTTGCCTTTGCGATCTATTTTTATTTGCTTTTATTTTTCAGATCTATTAATCCAAAAACCCGAAAATACCTCACTGACTTTTATTTTCTTTTATTTGCATCTATCAATCTATCATATTTTTATCCCATCTACTTGCCAATTTTTGGCGCCACCTGAAAGGGATTGACAACCCCTTTAATACGTCGTGTTGCGAGTATTTGTTATTTGTGTGCAGGTGCCGTTCATGTAGTGTTGTGTGGTTCTCTTACTGGTTTGATAACCTTGGTCTCATTACTGAGGGAAATACCTACCATAGTTGTGCTGCATCATCCCTACCTCCTCCTCTTCTTCTTCTTCTTCTTCTTCTTCTTCTTCTTCTTCTTCTTCTTCTTCTTCTTCTTCTTCTTCTTCTTCTTCTTCTTCTTCTTCTTCTTCTTCTTCTTCTTCTTCTTAGTTCTCCAAAATGACATAAGTTAGCTCTAAGTTAGCTCTAATATGCTTAGTTCACTCAAAGATGGCATAATTAGCTAGGTTGGCTCCATTTTACCTAAGTTATCTCTAATATGCTAAGTTATCTCTAATATGCTTAATTTTCTATAGGTTAGCTCCAAAATTACTTATTTTAGCACAAAATGACCAAGTTTACATAATAAGCTTATAGTCTTCTTCTTCTTCTTCTCCAAAATGACATAAGTTAGCTCTAATATACTTAGTCAAATGGGCCAGTCAGCTGGTCAACTAGGCCAGTTGACTAGTCAAATGGGTCCGCGGGTCCTGATGGCAGCGACCCGAGGTGGGGCCCGGCCAGCGCCACATGTGCAGGAGCGGCGTGCGTGGGAGGGGCATGCGGGCGCGGGCGGCCAGGGGCCGTGCGGCGTGGTCGGCAAGCAGGGGGACGAGGGCGTAGGCAACCGCGGTGTTACGCAGTGGCCCGGTGGGAGTGTCGATGCTACCTCTTGAGCATGCGTTGGTTTTTCCCTTGAAGAGGAAAGTGTGATGCAGCAAAGTAACGTAAGTATTTCCCTCATTTTTTGAGAACCAAGGTATCAATCTAGTAGGAGGCTACACGCAAATCCCTTGTACCTGCACAAACAAATAAGAACCTTGCAACCAACGTGATAAAGGGGTTGTCAATCCCTTCACGGCCACTTGCAAAAGTGAGATCTGATAGAGATAATAAGATAAATATTTTTGGTATTTTTATGATATAGATTGGAAAGTAAAGATTGCAAAATAAAATATATCGGAAACTTATATGATGGAAAATAGACCCGGGGGCCATAGGTTTCACTAGTGGCTTCTCTCAAGATAGCATAAGTATTACGGTGGGTGAACAAATTACTGTCGAGCAATTGATAGAAAAGTGCATAGTTATGAGAATATCTAGGCATGCTCATGTATATAGGCATCACGTCTGCGACAAGTAGATCGAAACGATTCTACATCTACTACTATTACTCCACACATCGACTGCTATTCAGCATGCATCTAGAGTATTAGGTTCATAAGAACAGAGTAGCGCATTAGGCAAGATGACATGATGTAGAGGGATAAGCTCAAGCAATATGATATAAAACCCATCTTTTTATCCTCGATGGCAACAATACAATACATGCCTTGCTGCCCCTGTTGTCACTGGGAAAGGACACCGCAAGACTGAACCCAAAGCTAAGCACTTCTCCCATTGCAAGAAAGATCAATCTAGTAGGCCAAACCAAACTGATAATTCGAAGAGACTTGCAAAGATAACAAATCATACATAAAAGAATTCAGAGGAGATTCAAATATTGTTCATAGATAATCTTGACCATAAACCCACAATTCATTGGATCTCGACAAACACACCGCAAAAAGAATTACATCGAATAGATCTCCAAGAAGATCGAGGAGAACTTTGTATTGAGATCCAAAGAGAGAGAAGAAGCCATCTAGCTAATAACTATGGACCCGAAGGTTTGTGGTAAACTACTCACACTTCATCGGAGAGGCTATGGTGTTGATGTAGAAGCCCTCCGTGATCGATTCCCCCTCCGGCGGAGCGCCGGAAAAGGCCCCAAGATGGGATCTCATGGGTACAGAAGGTTGCGGCGGTGGAAATAGGGTTTCGTGGTGCTCTCGGATGTTGTCAGGGTATATGAGTATATATAGGCGAAAGAAGTCGGTTAGGGGAGCTACAAGGGGCCCACGAGGGTGGGGGCGCGCCTACCCCCTGGGCGCGCCTCCCTACCTCATGGCCGCCTCGTTGCTTCCTTGACGTCCACTCCAAGTCTCCTGGATTGCGTTTGTTCCAAAACGACTCTACCGAAGGTTTCATCCCGTTTGGATTCCGTTTGATATTCCTTTTCTGTGAAACATTGAAATAGGAAAAAAACAGCAATTTGGACTGGGCCTCTGATTAATAGGTTAGTCCCAAAAATAGTATAAAAGTGTATAATAAAGCCCATTAAACATCCAAAACAGATAATATAATAGCATCGAACAATCAAAAATTATAGATACATTGGAGACGTATTAGTCGGCAGTGGGTGCAGCGGCGCCTGCAGAGGCCGTACGGGGCACGGCCACGTGGGTGCGCGTGCAGTGGGCGGACGGGGAGGCATGGGCGGCGTAGTACGTGAGGGCGCGCAGCCAGCGAGGGAGAGCATCGAGCAAAGGCGAAGCCGGCCGACAGCGGCAGGCGCGGATGCGGGCGAGCAAGGTGCGTGCTGGTCGCAGTGTGGGCACGCCCTACGCGAGCAGGGGGCGCACGAGACGCGCGGGCAGGGAGCCCATGGCGCAGCTGGCGCGATGGGGACCTGGCACGAGCAGACGAGGCGGGGCGTGCTACCTCTTGAGTACTGCGTTGGATTTCCCCGAAGAGGAGAGGATGATGCAGCAAAGTAGCGTAAGTATTTCCCTCAGTTTTTGAGAACCAAGGTATCAATCCGGTAGGAGACCATGCACAAGTCCCTCGTACCTACACAAAACGATAGCTCCTGGCAACCAACGCGATTAGGGGTTGTCAATCCCTTCACGGTCACTTACGAGAGTGAGATCTGATAGAGATGATAAATAATATTTTTGGTTTTTTTGATATATAGATGCAAAGTAAAAGGCAAAATAAAAACAAAGCAAGTAATAAAGTAGTAGAGATTGATATGATGAGAATAGACCCGGGGGCCATAGGTTTCACTAGTGGCTTCTCTCAAGAGCATAGATATTCTACGGTGGGTGAACAAATTACTGTTGAGCAATTGATAGAATTGAGTATGGTTATGAGTATATCTAGGTATGATCGTGTATATAGGCATCACGTCCAAGACAAGTAGATCGAAACGATTCTGCATCTACGACTATTACTCCACTCATCGACCGCTATCCAGCATGCATCTAGAGTATTAAGTTAAAAATAGAGTAATGCCTTAAGCAAGATGACATGATGTAGAGGGATAAATTCATGCAATATGATAAAACCCCATCTTGTTATCCTCCATGGCAACAATACAATACGTGCCTTGCTGCCCCTTCTGTCACTGGGAAAGGACACCGCAAGATTGAACCCAAAGCTAAGCACTTCTCCCATTGCAAGAACTACCAATCTAGTTGGCCAAACCAAATAGATAATTCGAAGAGACTTGCAAAGATAACTCAACCATACATAAAAGAATTCAGAGAAGATTCAAATATTATTCATAGATAAGCTGGATCATAAACCTACAATTCATCGGTCTCAACAAACACACCGCAAAAAGAAGATTACATCGAATAGATCTCCACGAGAGAGGGGGAGAACATTGTATTGAGATCCAAAAAGAGAGAAGAAGCCATCTAGCTATTAGCTATGGACCCGAAGGTCTGAAGTAAACTACTCAAAATTCATCGGAAGGGCTATGGTGTTGATGTAGAAGCCCTCCATGGTGGATGCCCCCTCCGTCGGAGCTCCGGAACAGGCCCTGTCGGTGTCAAAACCGGCGGATCTCGGGTAGGGGGTCCCGAACTGTGCGTCTAGGCGGATGGTAACAGGAGACAAGGGACACAATGTTTTTACCCAGGTTCGGGCCCTCTCGATGGAGGTAAAACCCTACTCCTGCTTGATTGATATTGATGATATGGGTAGTACAAGAGTGGATCTACCATGAGATCAAGGAGGCTAAACCCTAGAAGCTAGCCTATAGTATGATTGTTGTTCGTCCTACGGACTAAAACCCTCTGGTTTATATAGACACCGGAGAGGGCTAGGGTTACACAGAGTAGGTTACAATGGTAGGAGATCTACATATCCGTATTGCCAAGCTTGCCTTCCACGCCAAGGAAAGTCCCATCCGGACACAGGACAAAGTCTTCAATCTTGTATCTTCATAGTCTTGGAGTCCGGCCGATGATGATAGTCCGGCTATCCGGACGCCCCCTAGTCCAGGACTCCCTCAGTAGCCCCTGAACCAGGCTTCAATGACGATGAGTCCGGCGCGCATATTGTCTTCGGCATTGCAAGGCGGGTTCCTCCTCCGAATAACTCATAGAAGATTATGAACACCAGGATAGTGTCCGGCTCTGCAAAATAAATTCCACATACCACCATAGAGAGAATAATATTTACATAAGTTCAATCTGCTGACGTATTCTGTGGCGTGACGTCACACCACTACCAAGCCTTTACTTAAATTGTTTTTATTATACCACCTCAGCGCGTTTAGGGAAGCGGTTTCCTTGGCACGTCTTGTTGAAGCAGAGATCGTGTTCCCCTTATTCCGGGATTCCCATCAATACGGACGTGGGTAACCCAGCCGCGCCATTGAGTGCGGCGCTTGGGAGATAAGCAAGTTTTACCAGGCCGGGGGGACGCATAGTCTTTGTCCGCCCATATATAAGGGGATAAGGATTAGCCTTTATTACCTACGCCTTCTTCCTCCTTTGCTTATCCATTTCCGCGCACTCGAGCTCCAGCGCCCAAGTCCGCACATCTCGCCTCAACCTTCTCCAGCCATGTCCGGAGCGGGAGGCAAGTGGATGGCCTCCTCCGTCACGGAGGGGCACATCAAGAAGTTGCGCAGCGCCGGATACCTGTCCGGCGACATCGCACACCGGCTGCCCGACGAGGGGCAGCTCATCCCCACCCCCAGGCCCCATGAGAGGGTCATATTTATTCCCCACTTCCTCCACGGACTGGGCTTCCCACTTCACCCTTTCGTCCGGGGGATCATGTATTACTACGGCCTGGACTTCCACGATCTGGCGCCAAACTTCATCCTCAACATCTCGGCGTTCATCGTCGTGTGCGAGGCTTTCCTCTGCATCCAGCCCCACTTCGCTTGTGGCTAAAGACCTTCAATGTCAAGCGAAGGTGGTGAAGGGCGTCAAGTGCGGAGGGCGCCATGGTGGGCAAAATGCCCAACGCCACTTGGCTCGAGGGTGCCTTTGTGGAATCCGTCAAGGGGTGGCAATCGGGTGGTTCTACATCACCGAGCCACGTGACCCTAAATGGGCAGCGCCCCGAGTTCAGATCTGGTACCCCATGCAGCTCACCTCCGGAAAGAGAAGGGCTTGCTATGGGGTAGTTCGAGGAGCCGACCGACTCGATCCTGTCTCCAGCACCACAGTGAACAAGAAGCTTAAGCTTGTCAACATGATCCAGGTCATGCTCATCCGCCGGATTCTCCCCTGCCAGCAACGAGCCTTCAATTTATGGGAGTTTGATCCGGCACAGCACCGGACTCTGAGCGGGCTCTTCGACACGACGTACAAAGCTGCCTGGAGGGTGCTGTTCAAGGGCGGAGAAGCCCTCACATCCGCAACTGAAGATCGCGGATTCAGCACGCAGCGCCCTGCCGGCGAGGTAAGCTATGTTATCCTTTATGGGACACTCATTTCTTTCATAGTTTGACTCTATGTGGGATCTAAACTCCCAATGCCTTTAACAGGACTGGCAAAAGACGTCCGGACAGGTTAATTGTCCGGCTCCCCTTCCAGAAGATCCAGCGGACACCCGTTTGACGGGGCTGCTGATCTCGGACTTTACGTGGTGTCGGAGAAGAAGGCCAAGAAGAAGGCCATGGGAACCTGAAGGAGTTCCCAGCGCCAGGTGGTATCGGACTCGTCGTCCGATGGCTCCGAGGCGGACTCCTTCCCCGAAGACGAGGAGGAGAAAGAGGCCTCTCGCCAAGAGGGGGGAGAGAAGAAGAGGAAGGCTTCCCCAACGAGGGAGGCCGAAGGGTCCAAGAAGGGAAGGACCCTTCCTCCGGACTGCTCCGCCAACGCCGGCAACGGCGACGAGGGGTGGCCCTCAAGGGCCAAGCCCCTGGCAAGATCGTAAGTATCCGGATTCTTGAATGATTTACAAATTTTCTTTTTGCCACACGGTATGTTTCTAATGCCGCGTACAACCTGTAGTCCGGCCGAGGACGATCTTCCCGCTTCATCGAGCGGGTCCTTGGCTCCGTCAGATGTGGATTCCCTTCCGACCGCCTCCACCCCTCGTGACGCTGATGACGCCGAGGTGGGATCCCAAGAGGGGACCCACCAGGAGGGGGAGGCTCCGGAGGCGCCGCAAGGCAACCTCCCGGACTTTGCTCCGGACTCGGCACCGGAACCTGCAGTGGTTCCGGAGTACGGCAGGTGGCCCCTTCGTAAGAAGGGCTAGACCGTGACACCGGCGGCCTTCGTCCAACTGGAGGCGCCGGACAACTTGTTGGAGGCGCTCAACGGCGCTTCCATCGAGGAAGAACACCGCACTATCATGAGTGCGGTGATTCAGAAGGTTCAACTCGCCAAGAGCGGGCTGACCGAAGCCTGCAGCAGCCTTCTAACAGGCTTTGAGGTAAGAAATTTAAAATATGTAATGTAATACCGCATAGACAGTAGCCCCTGATGCTCGGTTCGGTGTTCGGAAAGAAAAGCCGGACTGAGGATCTTATAAAGATATACGCAGGAGTTCTAAAATATGTCAATATGGGATTGCAGGCTGTGCTGCTGACCTCTGCCGCACTGACTGCGGAGGTCGGTGCTTTGAAGCAGAACCTCGAGCGGTCCGAGAGCGAGCTCGGCCTTGCCATGAAGCAGCTCTAGGACAAAGAAGGTGAGTAACACCATATTAAATTTGTACCTTACAGAAAAGTATTTTGGTTGCAAGAGAAATAACCAGGATAACGTGGGCACTGCAGGGGCCACGAATGAGGTGGCGACCCTGAAGGAGGCCGTATCCGCGGCCGAGCGTAATGCGGCCGCGGAACGAGCTGAGCGAGAGAAGCAGGAGGCGCGGGTGGCGGAGGTGCAGCAAGAGCTCCAGGTTCTCGTGAAAAAACATGAGAATTTGGAGCGCGACTCGAAGACTCGAGAGTCCGAGCTTGCCTTGGCTCTTGAGAGTGCCAAAGCCGCTAATGCCAAAGCCCATAAGGCCCTCCAGGAGATCGAGGCGGTGAAGAAAATAGCGACGGTAAGGCATTTTTCATGCAAAGCAAGCATGTGAATGTGAATTACCTGTTACTTACCCGAATTCGAGCTCTCGAGGCGTTTGCGGATGTGCCTTATGGCGTGTCCGATGTCGCCAGATTCTACCAGCCGAGGTGGGGAGCTCGGCGGAGAAGGTGTTCTGGTCTCGATATCTTTGAGGTCGGACATTCGGTGCCCCTTTGCGACCAGGTGAAGCACTGGTCGAGCTCCTAAGGTAGCCGAACAGGCCATGAAGGGCCTCATAGTTCGGTTTGGCCCGAGGAGGCTATGCACAGGAGCTACTTGGCTGGTGCGGCGGCTGGTGGATGCGTGTCCTGGTGGAAGTCATCAAGCACTCCGCTTTGCATTGAGGGTGCCGTCGGGCCCTTGCCCGCATAAAGTGCACCGGGCAGGCTGGATGTTGAGAAGCTTCGACAGACGCGCCGCCGGGGCAAAAAGAGTATCGCACGCCGAAATGTATTATAAGAGTGTCTGAAGGGTGCCCGCAAGATTGCGGATGAGTGCTCCAAAGATGTAATATTTGAGTAGACTCGCAATGTGTTATCTGTCGCTGAAAACTTTGTTCATATCGCTAAGCAACGCTCATTAATTTAAAATATTACCTTCATGCGGCTGTTTATCAAATCGAGAGATGGCAAGTCATCGGCTTCACCCCCATGCCACGAGTCTTTGGGGTGTTCGGGATAAACTTGAGCGCTCTTGTTCCCATTTTGGGTCCATCTAGGAGGCGCTCAACACGACGAACAAGGCAACCGGACTTATAATGCTTGAACACTCTCACTTAGCCATAGAATTCTATAATTTTAAATTTAGTGAAGCCCCTAGTGTTTGGAAGACCGAGTTCGGGCGCTATCACGCTGGGCGGACAAAGCCGGTTCCTCGCTCTAAGCGGCATAAGTCTTTAGGGACCCGAAAAGACCTCTCGAACAACGACCAGCTCTCGCCTTATCATGATGGTCAGTTTTAGCTTTCTCCACTGAGGCGCTCGCCTAGCTCAACCGAGGCGCAATCGCAGTGGTTCTCACAGTGCTACCTTAGCCGATAAAACGGAACGTAAGGTACCAAAACATGGGAGCCGGGCAAACCCAACTATTGACCCAAGACATGATTTGGAGCCGATGCATATAATGCTATAAGTTCGGGGTGCCGCACTTGTGAAAGTGTTTGGACTTATCACACCATAATGCGGGGAACTTAAGCCCCTGGTGTATTCGGCCGTACCAAAGTGTACGGATGCAACATGTCATAAACAAACATATATAAGAAAGAAATGCAATTATTAGCAAAAGGCGATGCATTGTTTATTCCAGAAATACTGCTATGAATGCAGAACGATACAAATAGTGCGGTAAGCGAGGGATTGGACTATTAAACATGTCCCCCTCCAGGGGTAGGCTGCGGAATGGTGTATTAAACAGATTTAATGCTCATAATGGAGACCACCTGAGTGTTCGTCGTAGCCTTTCTCCTTCCCTGGTTGTTGCATCATGAGTTCGGCAGGTCTGCTGCCGAACAGGCCCCCTGGTGAACGGAGTCCTGTGGGTAAAAAAAGAAAAAGGAAAAGAGCGACACACTTGGGAGCTCCTGGTGTGGTTGAGCCGCACTGGGCCTCATCAGTGGTCGTGCCCTCCCCTATGCCCATGGTATCTCCAGGCGTAATGATGTACGCGAAGGACTAGTCTTGCAATCATGCAAGGGCTGGGGTTGGGGCCGCATTGCTCTGCGTGCTCGGGCGTGCTGTGGTCTTGATGTATGTTACTCGGTAGCGTTTGGCGTGTCCGGCCGCTAACGGCGGACTTGAGAATTGCCTTAAGAGGCTGCTCAGATTGCCGTGAGAGCCGCTGTGTGTTCCTCTGTTCGAGGGAGCGTTGATGTTTCCGTTGGTATGTGATGACTCCTCGAGGGCCCGCATCTTGAGCTTGAGGATGCGTGTCGGCACGCGTTGAACTTTGTAAACGCGTCCGTCCGAGCCGAGCATGATAGCCGCCATGAACGGGACTATATCAAGATTAACTCTCGCCGGAAGTTATCTGGGATCCAAAGACCACTTCGGTGTGGACCGAGCCTGCATAATTGGCCTCTACACCTGGTATGACGCCTTTGAAGGTCGTCTTTGTAGGTTTAATCCTTGAGGGTCTATGCCCATCTTGCGCACTGTATCCTGATAAAGCAGGTTCAGGCTGCTACCGCCGTCCATCAGGACTCTGGTGAGGTGAAATCCATCAACGATTGGTCTAAAACCAATGCGGCGAATCCGCCATGGCGGATACTAGTGGGGTGGTCCCTTCGATCGAAAGTGATCGGGCAAGAGGACCATGGATTGAACTTCGGGGCGACTGGCTCCATCGCATATACATCCCTAAGTGCACGCTTCCGCTCCCTCTTGGGTATGTGGGTTGCGTATATCATGTTTACTGTCCGCACTTGTGGGGGGAAACCCTTCTGTCCTCTACTGTTCGATGGCCGGGTCTCTTCCTCGTCGTCGCTATGCAGCCCCTTGTCGTTGTTTTCGGCAATTAACTTGCCTGCCTGCTTAAATACCCAACAATCCCTGTTGGTGTGATTAGCTGGCTTTTCGGGGGTGCCATGTATCTGGCAAGAGCGGTCGAGTATTCGGTCCAAATTGGACGGACCCGGGGTAGTTCTTTTGAATGGCCTTTTCCGCTGACCGGGTTTGGAGCCTCTGAATCCGGTGTTGACTGCCGTATCCTCAGTGTTATCGCCGTTAACACGGTGTTTGTTTTTATTTCGACGCGACCTGCCATTGCGGTCCTTGTTGTCCGGATTGCCAGAATTTTTGCTGAGGTTGTTGCTGTGGGCTAGCCAGCTGTCCTCTCCCGCACAGAAGCGGGTCATGAGTGATGTGAGGGCTGCCATGCATTTCGGCTTTTCCTGTCCTAGGTGCCGGGCCAGCCACTCGTCGCGGATGTTGTGTTTGATGGCTGCGAGGGCCTCTGCATCCGGACAGTCGACGATTTGATTTTTCTTTGTCAAGAACCGTGTCCAGAACTGTCTGGCCGATTCGTCTGGCTGCTGAATTATGTGGCTTAGGTCATCGGTGTCTGGTGGTCGCACATATGTGCCCTGAAAGTTGTCAAGGAATGCGGCTTCCAGGTCCTCCCAACACCCAGTTGACTCTGCTGGCAAGCTGTTAAGCCAATGCCGAGCTAGTCCTTTAAGCTTGAGTGGGAGATATTTGATGGCGTGGAGATCTTCACCGCGGGCCATATGGATATGAAGGAGATAGTCTTTGATCCAAACCACGGGGTCTGTTGTGCCATCGTAGGATTCAATGTTCACGGGTTTAAACCCTTCAGGGATTTGATGATCCATTACTTCATCTGTGAAGCATAGTGGGTGTGCGGCGCCTCTATACCGGGCAGTATCACGACGTAGCTCAAGAGAGCTTTGTCTACTGTGTTCGGCCCGACCGGAGTTGCTGTATCCGGCGCGACGGTAGTCGTCGCGCATCGCGGGGCGCCCACATGATCCGTAGATCGATCTTGATTGTCTTGCCTTGTCCTCCAATATGTCTCGCAAGTCCGGCGCATTCCCCCGTGGCTTCGCGCTTTTTGAGCGGTGCCGGGGTACGGTTCTGGTGGAGGGCCTAGATGCCTCTCTGTCGCGGCCACGAGGTGGTCGGTCTGCCGTATTGTGCGCTGGTGATGAGGGTTTATATGCCTCCTCCTCTAATCGGGGGAGCAACTTGCATTTTTGGGTAGCTTTTGGAGGGGCGTTCGGGTTCATGCTCTTCGGCCGCGAGGACTTCGGTCCATCTGTCGGCCAGCAGGTCTTGATCAGCTCGGAGCTGTTGCTGCTTTTTCTTTAGGCTGTTTGCCGTGGCCATAAGCCTGCGTTTAAAATGCTCTTGTTTGACAGGATCCTCGGGCACGACAAATTCGTCGTCGTTGAGGCTTGCCTCGTCTCCGGAGGGAGGCATGTAATTATCATCCTCTACCTCTTCATCTGCCACTCTCTCGTGAGGGCTGGCTTCTCCGTCCTCCTGTGCTGAATCTTGCTAGAGGGGGTTGTCTTCGGCACTCTCTGGGGTGTTATTATCTCCGGTGCCGGAATCTCCATTCTTGCTGTGGCGGGATTTAGAGCGGCGCCGCTGACGTCGGCGTTTGGGCTGTTTCTTAGAGGAATCTGCCTCTGCTGCTTCTTCGCCATTCCCATCCTTTGGGATGTCCACCATGTATATGTCGTATGACGAGGTGGTCTTCCAGTGCCCCGTAGGCACTGGTTCTTGGTCGTCTTCGGTATCGTCGTCCATACCGTCGATGTCCTCGGAGTCATAGTCTAGCATGTCGGTTAGATCATCGACAGTGGCTATAAAGTGGGTGGTGGGTGGGATTTGAATTTCTTCGTCGTCCGCATCCCAACCATCCTGACCGCAATCCGGATAGGGCTCTCCTGATAACGAGAGATACTTTAGCGAATTCAGGATGTCGCCAAAGGGTGAGTGCTGAAAGATGTCCACAGCGGTGAACTCCATAATCGGCGCCCAATCGGATTCGATTGGTAGGGGCACAGGAGGTTCGGAGTCTGGCGAGGAGTCCGGCACCTCGGAGTCACGGGCTTTACAAGGGACAAGGTCAGTATTTGGCTCCATCGCCGTAGAGGTTGCAGCCCCCGAGGCGGTGTCTAGCCACCCGTCCTCGATCTGCGTGGTCGGCTCCGAATTAAGGATCGGAGCGGACTCATGTCGCGACCTCAAAGGCACGGCCCCGCAGCGAGCTAAGTCATGCCCATCGTGACGGTCTTGGCGCGCTCGGCGTGGCTCGAATCCATCAAAGATCAAGTCTCCGCGATGTCGGCCGCGAAGTTTAGACTTCAAATCTGACTGACGGCCGGGCGTAGCTTTCGATCTGCTCCAGATGGCCAAGCGAATTGGCCCGCAGTGCAAAGCCGCCGAACACGAAGATCTGTCCGGGGAGAAAAGTCTCATTCTAGACTGCGTCGTTGTTGATGACCGAAGGAGCCATCAAGCCTATCGGTGACGACACAGAGGAACTCTCAATGAAAGCACCAATGTCGGTGTCAAAACCGGTGGATCTCGGGTAGGGGGTCCCGAACTGTGCGTCTAGGCGGATGGTAATAGGAGACAAGGGACACGATGTTTTTACCCAGGTTCGGGCCCTCTCGATGGAGGTAAAACCCTACTCTTGCTTGATTGATATTGATGATATGGGTAGACAAGAGTGGATCTACCACGAGATCAAGGAGGCTAAACCCTAGAAGCTAGCCTATGGTATGATTGTTGTTCGTCCTACGGACTAAAACCCTCCGGTTTATATAGATACTGAAGAGGGCTAGGGTTACACAGAGTCGGTTACAATGGTAGGAGATTTACATATCCGTATTGCCAAGCTTGCCTTCCACGCCAAGGAAAGTCCCATCCGGACACAGGACGAAGTCTTCAATCTTGTATCTTCATAGTCTTGGAGTCCGGCCGATGATGATAGTCCGGCTATCCGGACACCCCCTAGTCCAGGACTCCCTCAGGCCCCAAGATGGGATCTCGTGGATACATAAGGTTGCGGCGGTGGAATTAGGTTTTTGGCTCCTCTTCTGATCGTTTGGGGATATGTAGGTATATATAGGAGGAAGGAGTACGTCGGTGGAGCAACAGGGGGGCCACAAGGCAGGGGCGCGCCCTAGGGGGCGCCCCCCACCCTCATGACGACTCTTTTGTTCCTTGGAGCAGGGTCCAAGTCTCCTGGATCACGTTCGGTGAGAAAATCATGTTCCCAAAGGTTTCATTCTGTTTGGACTCCGTTTGATATTCTGTTTCTTCGAAACACTAAAATAGGCAAAAAACAGCAATTCTGGGCTGGGCCTCCGATTAATAGGTTAGTCCCAAAAATAATGTAAAAGTGGAAAATAAAGCCCAATATAGTCCAAAACAGTAGATAAAGTAGCATGGAGCAATCAAAAATTATAGATACGTTGGAGATGTATCAGGCATCCCCAAGCTTAATTCCTTCTCGTCCTCGAGTAGGTAAATGATAAAAAAAGAATTTTTGATGCGAAGTGATACTTTGGCATAATTTCAATGTAAATCTTCTTAATTGTGGCATGAATATTCAGATTCGAAAGATTCAAGACAAAAGTTCATATTGACACAAAAATAATAATACTTCAAGCATACTAATCAAAGCAATCATGTCTTCTCAAAATAGCATGGCAAAAGAAAGTTCGTCCCTACAAAATCATATAGTTAGGCTATGCTTCATTTTCATCACACAAAGATGTTCCCAACTTCTATACCCCCGATGACAAGCCAAGCAATTGTTTCATACTTAAATAATCTCGAACTTTTTCAACCTTCACGCAATACATGAGCGTGAGCCATGGATATAGCACTATGGGTGGAATAGAATATGATGATGGGCATTGTGTGGAGAAGACAAAAAGGAGAAAGTCTCACATTGACGAGGATAATCAACGGGCTATGGAGATGCCCATTAATTGATGTCAACATGAGGAGTAGGGATTGCCATGCAACGGATGCACTAGAGCTAGGAATGCTCAACAAAAGAAAACTAGTGGGTGTGCATCCAACTCACTTGCTCATGAAGACCTAGTGCATTTTGAGGAAGCCCATTGTAGGAATATACAAGCCAAGTTCTATAATGAAAAATTTCCACTAGTATAAAAATACAACTTATGAGACTCACTACATGAAGAACAAGGTGCTACTTTGAAGCACAATATATGAGACTCACTACATGAAGAACAAGGTGCTACTTTGAAGCACAAGTGTGGAAAAAGAGATAGTAGCATTGCCCTTTTTTGGGCCTTTCTTTTTTTTCTTTTGGCCTTTCTTTTTTTTGTTTGGGCAATGCTCTAATAATGATGATCATCACACTTCTATTGATTACAACATAAGGATTACAACTCGAAACTTAGAACAAGATATGACTCTATATGAATGCCTCCGGCGGTGTACCGGGATGGTGTAATGAATCAAGAGTGACATGTACGAAAAATAATGCATGGTGGCTTTGCCACAAATACGATGTCAACTACATGATCATGCAATGGCAATATGACAAAAGTAATGTATGTCATGATGATGATGATGGAAGTTGCATGGCAATATATATCGGAATGGCTATGGAAATGCCATGATAGGTAGGTATGGTGGCTGTTTTGAGGAAGATAGAAGGAGGTTTATGTGTGATAGAGCATATCGTATCACGGGGTTTGGATGCACCGGCGAAGTTTGCACCAACTCTCAAGGTGAGAAAGGGCAATGCACGGTACCGAAGAGGCTAGCAAAGGCGGAAAGATGAGAGTGTGTATAATCCATGGACTCAACATTAGTCAAAAGAACTCATATACTTATAGCAAAAATTTAGAAGTCATCAAAAATCAAGTACTACGCGCATGCTCCTAGGGGGATAGATTGGTAGGAAAATACCATCGCTCGTCCCCGACCGCCACTCATAAGGATGCACAAGCCAGGTACACTTCATGTTTCAAATTTGTTACACAACTTTAACCATACGTGCATGCTATGGGACTTGCAAACTTCAACACAAGCATTTCTCAAATTGACAATTACTCAACTAGCACGACTTTGATATTATCACCTCCATATCTCAAAACAATTATCAAGCATCAAACTTATCTTAGTATTCAACGCACTCAAAAGAAAGTTTCACATATCATGAATACCAAGTATATTAACATTAAGCAAATTACCATGCTATTAACGACTCTCAAAATAATCTAAGTGAAGCATTAGAGATCAATAGTTTCTTTAAAACAAATCCACCACCATGCTCTAAAAGATCTAAGTGAAGCACTAGAGAAAAAATTATCATGCTCAAAAGATATAAGTGAAGCACTATGAGCAAAACTATCAAGCTCAAAAGATATAAGTGAAGCACATAGAGTATTCTAGCAAATTCCAAATCATGTATGGCTCTCTCAAAAGGTGTGTACAACAAGGATGATTGTGGCAAACTAACAAGCAAAGACGCAAATAATACAAGACGCTCCAAGTAAAACACATATCATGTGGTGAATAAAAATATAGCTCCAAGTAAATTACCGATGGAAGTAGACGAAAGAGGGGATGCCTTCCGGGGCATCCCCAAGCTTTGACTTTTTGGTGTCCTTGGATTATCTTGGGGGTGCCATGGGCATCCCCAAGCTTAGTCTCTTGCCACTCCTTGTTCCATAATCCATCAAAAGAATTCACCCAAAACTTGAAAACTTCACAACACAAAACTCAATAAAAATCTCGTGAGCTCCGTTAGAGAAAGAAAACAAAAGACTACTTTAAGGTACTGTAATGAACTCATTCTTTATTTATATTGGTGTTAAACCTACTGTATTCCAACTTCTCTATGGATTATAAACTATTTTACTAGCCATAGATTCAGCAAAATAAGCAAACAACACACGCAAAACAGAATCTGTCAAAAACAGAACAGTCTGTAGTAATCTGTAACTAACGCAAACTTCTGGAACTCTAAAAATCCTACCAAAATAGGAAGTTCTGGAAAATTTGTTTATCGAAAAGCATCAAAAAGAATCAACGCAAAATCACATTCCTGTGATTTAACAAAAGTATATTCGTGCGTGCAAAGTTTCTGTTTTTCAGCAGAATCAAATCAACTATCATCGTAGGTTATCCTATAGGTTCTACTTGTCACAAACACAAATTAAAACATAAAACCACATACAAACAGAGGCTAGATGGATTATTTCTTCCTAAACAGAAGCAAAAACAGAAAACAAAAATAAAATTGGGTTGCCTCCCAACAAGCGCTATTGTTTAACGCCCCTAGCTAGGCATAAAAGCAAGGATAGATCTAGGTATTGCCATCTTTGGTAGGAAATCCATAAGTGGCTCTCATGATAGATTCATATGGTAATTTTATTTTCTTTCTAGGGAAGTGTTCCATGCCCTTCTTTAAGGGAAATTGGAATCTAATATTCCCTTCCTTCATATCAATAATTGCACCAATCGTTCTAAGGAAAGGTCTACCAAGAATAATAGGACATGAAGGATTGCAATCTATATCAAGAACGATAAAATCTATGGGCACATAATTCCTATTCGCAACAATAATAACATCATTAATTCTTCCCATAGGCTTTTTAATAGTGGAATCCGCAAGACGCAAGTTTAGACAGCAATCATCAAAGTCACGGAAATCTAGCAAATCACACAAAGTTTTGGGAACAGTAGAGACACTAGCACCCAAATCACACAAAGCATGAAACTCATAATCTTTAATTTTAATTTTGATAGTAGGTTCCCACTCATCATAGAGTTTTCTAGGGATAGAAACTTTCAACTCAAGTTTTTCTTCATAAGATTGCATCAAGGCATCAACAATGTGTTCGGTAAAGGCCTTATTTTGACTATAAGCATGAGGAGAATCTAGCACGGATTGCAACAAGGAAATACAACCAATTAAAGGGCAATTTTAATAATTAAATTCCTTGAGATCCAAAATAGTGGGTTTAGCAACATCTAGGTTTTTATTTCTTTCAATCCCACTTTAATCAATTTCATCATCAAGATCTAGAAACTTCGAATTCTTAGAACGCCTTCTAGGTAAAGGAAGATCATATTCAGTTTCATCAAGATTCATATTGAAAAACAAAGATTTAATGGGGGACACATCAATAACTTTTAGATCTTCATCTTGATTTTCATAGGAATTGGAAGAGCACACTTTAATAAAGGCATCTTTGGAAGCACGCATCCTAGCGGTTCTTTCTTTGCACTCATCAATGGAAATTCTTATGGCTTTGAGAGACTCATTGATATCATGCTTAGGAGGAATAGATCTAAGCTTTAAAGAATCAATTTCAAGAGAAATTCTATCAACGTTCCTAGCCAAATCATCAACTTTAAGCAATTTCTCTTCAAGCAAAGCATTAAAATCCTTTTGTGAATTCATAAACTCTTTAACAGCTCAAATTCAGAGGGCATCTTATTAAAATTTCCATAAGAGTTGTTTTAGGAATTTCCATAATTATTAGAAGGATTACTAGGATAAGGCCTAGGATTAAAATTCCCTCTATATGCGTTGTTTCCAAAACTATTCCTACCAAAAAAATTCACATCCATAGATTCATTATTATTCTCAATCAAAGTAGACAAAGGCATATCATTGGGATCAAGAGAAGTATTTTTAGTAGCAAACATCTTCATAAGTTCATCCATCTTTTCACTCAAAACATTGATTTCTTCTATAGCATGCACTTTTTTACTAGAAGATCTTTCGGTGTGCCATTGAGAATAATTAGCCATAATATTATCAAGCAATTTTGTAGCATCTCCTAATGTAATTTCCATAAACGTGCCTCCCGCGGCCGATCTAAAAGATTTCTAGAAGCAAAATTCAATCTGGCATAAAAAATTTGTATGATCATCCATAAATTCAAACCATGAGTAAGGCAATTGCGAAGCATCAATTTCATTCTTTCCCAAGATTGGGCAACATGCTCATGATCAAGTTGTTTAAAATTCATAATATCGTTCCTAACAGTGATGATCTTAGCAGGAGGAAAATACTTAGAGATAAAAGCATCTTTGCACTTGTTCCAAGAAGCAATACTATTTTTAGGCAAAGACGAAAACCAAACTTTAGCACGATCTCTAAGTGAAAACGGAAATAACTTCAATTTGACAATATTGTTATCCGTATCTTTCTTCTTTTGCATATCACACAAATCAACAAAATTGTTTAGATGAGTAGCGGCATCTTCACTAGGAAGGCCGGCGAATTGATCTTTCATAACAAGATTCAGCAAAGCGGTATTGATTTCACAAGACTCATCATTATTATGAGGAGCAATCGGAGTACTAAGGAAATCATTATTATTGGTATTCGAGAAATCACACAATTTGGTATTATCTTGCGCCATGACAACAAGTAATTCAACACACAAGCAAACAGAAAGGCAACGGGAAAAAGAGGAGGAGATTGGGAAAGAGAGGGAGAATAAAACGGCAAGGGTGAAGTCGGGGAGAGGAAAACAAGAGGCAAATGGCAAATAGTGTAATGCGAGAGATAGGGATTGTGATGGGTACTTGGTATGGTTGACTTTCTCTTGCGTGAGCCTCCCTGACAACGGCGGCAGAAATTCTTCTTTCTACCTCTTGAGCACTGTGTTGGATTTCCCGAAGAGGAGAGGATGATGCAGCAAAGTAGCGTAAGTATTTCCCTCAGTTTTTGAGAACCAAGGTATCAATCTAGTAGGAGACCACGCACAAGTCCCTCGTACCTACACAAAACGATAGCTCCTCGCAACCAACGCGATTAGGGGTTGTCAATCCCTTCACGGTCACTTACGAGAGTGAGATATGATAGAGATGATAAATAATAATTTTTTTTGATATATAGATGCAAAGTAAAAGGCAAAGTAAAAACAAAGCAAGTAATAAAGTAGTAGAGATTGATATGATGAGAATAGACCCGGGGGCCATAGGTTTCACTAGTGGCTTCTCTCAAGAGCATAGATATTCTACGGTGGGTGAAAAAATTACTGTTGAGCAATTGATAGAATTGAGCATAGTTATGAGTATATCTAGGTATGATCATGTATATAGGCATCACGTCCAAGACAAGTATATCAAAACAATTCAAGATCTACTACTATTACTCCACTCATCGATCGCTATCCAAAGATGCATCTAGAGTATTAAGTTAAAAACAGAGTAACACCTTAAGCAAGATGACATGATGTAGAGGGATAAATTCATGCAATATGATAAAAACCCCATCTTGTTATCCTCGATGGGAACAATACAATACGTGCCTTGCTGCCCCTTCTGTTACTGGGAAAGGACACCGCAAGATTGAACCCAAAGCTAAGCACTTCTCCCATTGCAAGAACTACCAATCTAGTTGGCCAAACCAAATGGATAATTCGAAGAGACTTGCAAAGATAACTCAATCATACATAAAAGAATTCAGAGAAGATTCAAATATTATTCGTAGATAAGCTGGATCATAAACCCATAATTCATCGGTCTCAACAAACACACTGCAAAAAGAAGATTACATCGAATAGATCTCCACGAGAGAGGGGGAGAACATTGTATTGAGATCCAAAAAGAGAGAATAAGCCATCTAGCTACTAGCTATGGACCCGAAGGTCTGAAGTAAACTACTCACACTTCATCGGAAGGGCTATGGTGTTGATGTAGAAGCCCTCAATGGTGGATGCCCCCTCCGGCAGAGCTCCGGAACAGGCCCCAAGATGGGATCTCGTGGATACAGAAGGTTGCGGCGGTGGAATTAGGTTTTTGGCTCCTCTTCTGATCGTTTGGGGATACGTAGGTATATATAGGAGGAAGGAGTACGTCGGTGGAGCAACAGGGGGCCACGAGGCGGGCGCGCCTAGGGGCGCCCCACCCTCGGGACCGACTCTTTGTTCCTTGGAGCAGGTCCAAGTCTCTGGATCACGCTCGTGAGAAAATCACGTTCCCGAAGGTTTCATTCCGTTTGGACTCCGTTTGATATTCCGTTTCTTCAAACACCAAATAGGCAAAAAAAACAGCAATTCAGGCTGGGCCTCCGGTTAATAGGTTAGTCCCAAAAATAATATAAAAGTGGAAAATAAAGCCCAATATAGTCCAAAACAGTAGATAAAGTAGCATGGAGCAATCAAAAATTATAGATACGTTGGAGACGTATCAGGGCGCGCCTGGAAGCAGAGTAGCTGCAGGGGCGCCAGTGGTCGCGGACGAGCCGAGCATGGCCAGCGGTGGGAGTGAGATGGACGGGGTTTGGGGTGTGGGCGTGTTGGGGGACGTTGCATGGAAAACAAAAAAAAATCTATGCACACGCAAGATCTATCCATTGAGATGTATAGCTACGAGAGGGGGAGAGCATCTACATACCCTTGTAGATTGCTAAGCGAAAGCGTTTATCAATGTGGTTGATGTAGTCGTACACCTTCACGATCTGTCCTGATCAAGTACCGAACGTAAGGCACCTCCTCGTTTAGCACATGTTCAGCTCGATGACGTCCTCGCCTTCTTGATCCACTAAGAGGGGTGAAGTAGTAGATGAGTTCCGGCAACACGACGACGTGGTGACGGTGGTGGTGAAGCAATCTCCGCAGGGCTTCGCCAAGCACAACGGAAACTAAGACGGAGGATAAACTAGAGGGGGTTGGGTTGCCGACACACAGCTTGGTGAATCTTGATGTGTTCCAGGTGCTAGCCCTGTCCCTCTATTTATATGTTGAGGCCTGGGTCATTTCTTGGAGAAAGAGCCTCCTCAAAGTCGGTTTAGCACGCAAGGCAAGAGTCCTTCTCGGACTCTAGGACCAGACGCCAGGGTCCTTGGCGTCTGGCCACAGACGCCAGGGTCCCTGGCGTCTGGCTCCCTGGCCTCCTCAAAACTCCTTTTGCACATTCCTAAAGCCTCGTGGGCTACCCCTTGGCCCAAATAAAGTGTTCTCGTACCCGAACATTTCGGGAAACATATGAAACCCCTTTCGATGAATTCGGGAATCCTTCTGGAGACCAAACACTGTTATCCCATTTATCAATCTTTACCTTCGGGCCATTACGGGGCTCCTTGTCATGTTCGTGATCTTATCTGCGAACCCAAACAACATTCAGCTCACCAACATACATAACTCATATAATACTATATCATCAACGAATGTTAAGCGCGCGGACCCTACAGGTTTGAGAATGATGTAGACATGACCGAGACACTTCTCTGGTCAATAACCAATAGCGGGATCTAGATGCCCATATGAAAGTGCAACTATCCCTAGGTGGTTTTGGTAATTCATAACAACATATAGCTCATTGAGCTAATGCTATTCCAAGACTATTATTTCAGGAAAGCTCAATGAATGGCATGGCATGGATGATGAAAGTGGATCCCTCAAAATACTAAGGACAAAGGATTGGCGCAAGATCAAAAGCTCAAGAATCTTCATTTTATATTTTAGTGATCCAAGATCACATTGAGTCTATAGGAAAATCCAATACTATCAAGGAGGGATGAGGTGTTGCTTAATGAGCCTCTTGCTTCATGTGCTTAGTGATATGCTCCAAAACCCTCAGCTACTTTCCCACATCCACATATGACCTAAATCCAAAGCCAAAATCGGTCACACCGATTCTTCCTATCCTGCCCCACCGATTCCAAAAGTCATAGCCACTGCCACAAACCCTAAGCAAATCAGTCTTACCGATAGGGATCTCGGTCTCACTGAGATGGGGTTGTAATCTCTCTGTTTCCCTTCGTAACGTTTCGGTCTAACCGAAGTGAGCGATCGGTCCCATCGAGATTGCAATGTAAACTCTCTATTTCCTTTTTGTAACATTTCGGTCTCACCGAAAAGAGCAAATCGGTCCCATCGAGTTTACCTAAGCAACTCTTTGGAAAGGTTATTACCAAATTGGTCTCACCGAGTTTGTGTAATCGTTCTTACCGAGATTACTTTATGCCCTAACCCTAACCGAATCAGTCTCACCGAGATGCATGTCAGTCCCACCGAAAATCACTAACGGTCACTAGGTTTACTAAATCGGTCCGACCGAGTTTGTTGAATCGGTCCCACCGAGTTTGGTAAATTGTGTGTAACGGTTAGATTTTGTGTGGAGGCTATATATACCCCTCCACCTCCTCTTCATTCATGGAGAGAGCCATCAGAACGAACCTACACTTCCAACTTACCATTTCTGAGAGAGAACCACATACTCATGTGTTGAGACCAAGATATTCCATTCCTACCATATGAATCTTGATCTCTAGCCTTCCCCAAGTTGCTTTCCACTCAAATCTTCTTTCCACCAGATCCAAAACCTATGAGAGAGAGTTGAGTGTTGGGGAGACTATCATTTGAAGTACAAGAGCAAGGATTTCATCATCAACGCACCATTTGTTACTTCTTGGAGAGTGGTGTCTCCTAGATTGGCTAGGTGTCACTTGGGAGCCTCCGACAAGATTGTGGAGTTGAACCAAGGAGTTTGTAAGGGCAAGGAGATCGCCTACAAGTGGTATCAGAGCATTGGTCTCCATTTGCTTTGATTTCCATAGCTTTTGGTGGTCATAGCCTTGGTTTCACAACCTAGGAGAGTATGGCATCTAGCGAGGGAAATTATCACCGTAGAGGTCCTTACTTTGATGGTACTAATTTTGCTTGTTGGAAGCATAAGATGAAAATGCATATTCTTGGACATAACCCCGCCGTTTGGGCAATTATTTGTATTGGCTTGCAAGGTGAATTTTTCGATGGGAGAGAACCGAACCGCGAAGCTAATGCGGAAGAATTGAAGATGCTGCAATACAACGCTCAAGCTTGCGATATCATCTTCAACGGATTGTGCCCCGAAGAATTCAACAAAATCAGCCGTCTTGAGAATGCAAAGGAAATTTGGGATACTTTGATTGATATGCATGAAGGTACCGAATCCGTCAAGGAATCCAAGTTGGATGTGCTCCAAAGTCAGCTTGACAAGTTCAAAATGAAGGATGGTGAAGGTGTCGCTGAAATGTACTCTAGGCTTGCTCTTATCACAAATGAGATTGCCGTCTTAGGGAGTGAAGAGATGACTGAAAAATTCATCATCAAGAAGATCCTAAGAGCATTGGATGGAAAGTATGATAACATGTGCACATTGATTCAAATGATGCCAAACTACAAAGATCTCAAGCCAACGGAAGTCATTAGAAGAATTGTTGCTCATCAGATGTCGCTCAAGGATAAGGAGGAACTTCACAACAAGTCAAGTGGTGCTTACAAAGCCTCAAGTGAAGCCCCCACATCATCAAGTGAGAAACAAACCTTCAATGAAGAATTGAGCTTAATGGTGAAGAACTTCAACAAATTCTACAAGAGTAGAAGCAAAGAAAGAAGCTCCAAGTCAAGGTCTTACAATGACAAAAGATCTTCTAGTCGAGAGCACAATTGCTACAATTGTGGGAGACCCGGACACTATTCCAATGAGTGTACGGCACCCTACAAAAGAAGAGAAGATTCTCCAAGAAGAAGGAGCAAAAGAGAAGAATCACCACCAAGAGAGAGGAGGAGTAGAGATGATCGTTATGAACGAAGACCCTCATGGAGAAGCAAGGATTCGGAAAGGAAGGACAAGTCATCAAGGAGCTACACAAAACGAAGACATCAAGCTCATGTTGGTGAATGGGTATCCGGCTCCGACTCCGACAATCACTCCGAGAGAAGCTATCACTCCGACTCCGAATATACTCAAGATGAAGGTGTTGCCGGTCTAGCACTTGTGTCAACCAACTCCTACGACATATTTGATTCACCAAATGAAGGTTTTGGAAGATGCTTCATGGCCAAAGGTCCAAAGGTAACACATCCTGAGTATGTTGATTTCAATAGTGATGAAGATGACTTGCTTGTGGATGACGATTTACTTGTTGACAACTCTAGTGATGAATACTATGATGAAACGTCAATTAATCATGCTAATCAAGATAAAATGAATGACAATGATAAGGAGAAGATTGAGCTTCTAACTAAAGAACTAAACACTCTTAAGTTGGCTCATGAAACTATCTTCGAAGATCATCGAGAAATTTTAAGGGCTCATGAGAAGTTACGCTTTGAAAAGCTCAATCTTGAGCAAGAGCATGAGTTCTTAAAAGCAATCAATGATGATCTTCGCAAGAAAAGTTCTTCTTACATTGCCAAGCGTTTACTCTTATCTACTTACATGCCTCAAGTCAAGTCTAGTAACAAGTACAAGAAAGATACTTCCTCTAGTAGTAACAATAATAATAATGTCAAATCCAATATTGTTGCTTCTAGTAGTTCTCTTGATTCCACTAATGATTCTCTTAGCCAAGTTACACTTGAGCAAGAAAATAGCTTATTGAAGGGAATTATAGAGAAAGGTGTTTACAAGAGCCTTTCCGGAAGTAAGCAATTCGAGGAAATTGTGCGCAAGCAAGGAAGGCACCGGAAGAATCAAGGTGTTGGTTTTGAACGAAAGTTCAATGCTAATGGAGTTGAGTGGCAAGAAGATCAATACCCCAAGACAAAGTTTGTTCCTCAACAAGAGAAGTATGATCCTACTTCCTTCAAGGGAACACAAGCTCAAGATGATCTTCCACCACAAGACCACAAGAACAAAGGCAAGGACAAGCTTCAAGAAGAGATTTATGCATTTGAAGAAGCACCTAAAGCCTCATTCAAGTGGGTTCCCAAGACTACGTCAAGTTCTACTTCATCAAGTACAACTACAACTCCAAGGATTCCCATCAAGATGATGTGGATCCCGAAGAAGAAGAACTAGAGAGTTCTTTAGGGTGACTCCACCAACATTCTTCACTCATATCATTATGGCAAGAACAAGTGCAATCAACTTCCACATCTTGCACTAGTTCAAGGAGTCACAAACCCTTATGTTGGTAAGGCAAGGGACAAGGTAACCTAATGATTTCATGGACATCATCTTGTGTGTGCATCACTCTATGTCTATGGATATTCTTGTTTGTTCCTTGTGGGACTAACCCATGTAGGTAAGTTGAAAGTGCAACTCACTCCAAAGGATTGCTCCAAATGATCTACATCAACATTGAGCATCCACATCTTCGACACCTACATGAAGTCATCATCGACAAAACCCAAGGTTAGTTCATCCCTCTAAGTGGGGATCTCACATCTAGGGGGAGCTTAACTCTAAGTATTGAGTCAAAGCAACTCTAATGATGTGAACAAATCAATGCATTATGTAAAAGTGGTAACCCCACTTGAGATTAAACGATGAGTATGACCTATGATCAAATGTTCTCATTTGACTCCTAAGTCAATATACTCATATATAGATGACCTAGTCATCGCCAATTGTTTGATAGATGCTAGAATTGGTTGTGCATGCTTTGTCACATATTTCATTTGCCATTTTATTGTGTGAGCATGTTGGTGCATATTTTACTCATTCAAGGACATCCACTTGTTGTTTTGATTGTTTGGGTTCTTTTCTCTTTGCCAAGTGGATGGACAAGAATGCCTAAGAACTTTCTCTAGCTATCTATGCTTTTCTCGTCTCAAACTCTATTCATGCTACATCACAAAATTTGATCAAGTCAGATTCGAACCACTCTGTGTGAGGAGCACTCGGAGTCCCCGATTCGTCATAGACTTAAACTTCCAAAACCTCTTTGTGACTCTCGGTCTGACCGATTCCTCCATTTCGGTCCTACCGAGATCGTTAAGTTGATATGAGTTTTCAATCTTGGTGCAACCGATTTGAACTTTTCGGTCACACCGATTTGTTTAGAATCGTACACACGCTTATGCATCTCGGTGCCACCGAGTTGTTCCACTTTCGGTCACACCGGCTGTGGTCGGGCTATGTATAGTCACGGGCAAAATTTTGGAAATTTCTCTAAAACCCTTCGCCCGCGCAATAGCTCGCTCTGCCATCGAAGGTCTCCGGATCGTCTCCTCGTCGCCAGCAGCCTCCTGTCGCTAGTCTTCGCCGCCGTCAATGGATTTCGCCCCCGCTGTTGCCGCCGTAGCGAGTCCACCGCCAAGCTAGGGTATGGACTCAATCTTTGTGCTATCCACGTCTGATTCCTAGCACATTGTAATCTTATTGAATTTTGCCACGATTGAAACACTTCTATCCAGCCAAAGTAGTCCGTAGATTAGATGGGATTCAAATTTTTAGGGTTAGGTTTCCGCCGAAACCATCTCGGACCCACCGAATTGAAAAACTCGGTCTCACCAATTTGGCTTATGCCATTGCACTAGTGGCTCTTGGTCTGACCGAGAATTACTAATCGGTGCGACCGATTTGAGGATTCTGTGAAACCCTAGCAGTCTCGGTGCCACCGAACTGTGACTCGGTCCAACCGAGATCATCAGTTTAGGTTCCAAAATTGCTTCGGTATCACCGAGTTTGAAAATCGGTTGATCCAAAATGCTCTCTGTGGAAAACTAAAACTGAATTTTTGAATCATTCTTTTGCAAAAATCTCTGCATTTTGTGATGCTCATCTATTCTATCTCATCTATAACTCTTCACAGGGTCAGCATCGACTTTTGCAAGATGTCGCACTGAGTGACAGCTGTAACAGTCAAGAGCGGATGGACTTGAGTGAAGGCACTAGTCCCTCAACTACGATGAAGGGAGCAGAAGCACTCCTAGCAACCTGCCTAAGGCTGCTACCAGGCAGAGAAGGAAAAGAACATCAGACTCAGAGGATGAGGATTGCAAAGCCGAGGAAGATGAGGCTACTTCCAAGAAAGTGGTGCTCAAGAAGGAATATGGCTCTGCACATAGCACAAAACCTGGACTGAAGAAGAAAGTTCCTTCCAAGAGGACACCAATGCCTAAAGCCAGAAAGTCCACTCAAGTGCCAGCTCAGACAGATCCCAAAGAGGCACCTGAGAAGAAAGTCACTTCTTCCAAATCTCAGAAAGTTCCCACTGGAGAGACTATGAAATTCACAATTGAATCAGAGGATGAAGGTGCTCAGGACAAGAAGAAGAAGAGAGCACGAACCACAGCTGCCAAGGTCCTTGGAAAGACTTCAATGAGAAGAGATTCTGAAGAAGAGGAAGAGGTTGCTGCACCAGCACCAAAGGCACCCAAGCTTATGGGTGATGCAATAAGATCTGGGGCTGCAACATCTAAGCCCAAGGAAGCACCCAAAGCTAGGCCAACCAAGTACCAAAGAGGAATACTAGGAGTATTCCAGCTGCTGAGAAGAACAAGGCCCTAGTGCCCAATGTTGCTGAAGAAGAAGATGAAGAAGGACAGGTCCTAAGGAAGCTCAAGCCCAAAATACCAGATCACAATGATGCCCATCCTGTGGCTGAGGACATGAGGATCAGGAAGGATTCAGGGCTGAGGTTGTGGAGGATGGAAGGTCCATATGCTTCAAGAAGAAGAACTGCTGTTGACTACAGGTTCCATACAAAGGAACAACAGGACTTCTATGAGACAATTCTATTGGTTAAGAAGCCCATAGTTTGTGACATGAGGTGGGTCGACTGGACCTACATCAAGGACAATGAAGAGCACTATCCTGGAGTGCAAGAAAGCTTTGTTGCTTGTGGAGTTGCTGATTTTGTTGGACAAAAGTTCACCCACTGGAATGATGAGCTTATCATGCAGTTCTACTCCACATCACATTTTTACCCAGATGGAAGAATTGTTTGGATGTCTGAAGGTACAAGGTACCAATCCACTGTTGAAGAATGGGAAAGTCTGATAGATGCCCCTAAGGAAAATGAGGATGATCTGGATATCTATGCAAAGAAGAAGATGGATCACAATTCCATGGCTCACATGTACAAGGAAATCCGAGACAAGGCAGTTGAGACTCACAAGTTTGGATCAGTTCACTTTCTGCTGTCAGGGTTGCCAACCATCAATTGCATTCTGAGGCATACTTTGTTGCCCAAGTCTGGTGACCATAACATGATCAGAGGGCATGCCATCAACATGTTGCATATGTTTGATGTGCCACAAAAGTTCAAAGTCATGAGCCTGATGATTGAAACCATTAAGAGGACTGCAGCAGATCAGAAGAGGAGCTATGGATATGCACCTCAGATTCAAGAATTGATCAACTCAAAGATGGGCTTAGGGAAATATCAGTTGGATAAGGAACTGAAGGAAATATGCCCTAGAGGCAATAATAAAGTTATTATTTATTTCCTTATTTCATGATAATTGTTTATCATTCATTCTAGAATTGTATTAACCAGAAACATAATACATGTGTGAATATAGACAAACAGAGTGTCACTAGTATGCCTCTACTTGACTAGCTTGTTAATCAAAGATGGTTATGTTTCCTAACCATGGACAAAGAGTTGTTGTTTGATTAACGGGATCACATCATTAGTTGAATGATCTGATTGACATGACCTATTCCGTTAGCTTAGCACCCGATCATTTAGTATGTTGCTATTGCTTTCTTCATGACTTATACATGTTCCTATGACTATGAGATTATGCAACTCCCGTTTACCGTAGGAACACTTTGTGTGCTACCAAACTTCACAACGTAACTTGGTGATTATAAAGGTGCTCTACAGGTGTCTCCAAAGGTACTTGTTGGGTTGGCGTATTTCGAGATTAGGATTTGTCACTCCGAATGTCGGAGAGGTATCTCTAGGCCCTCTCGGTAATGCACATCACTTAAGCCTTGCAAGCATTGCAACTAAAGAGTTAGTTGCGAGATGATGTATTACGGAACGAGTAAAGAGACTTGCCGGTAACGAGATTGAACTAGGTATTGTATACCGACGATCGAATCTCGGGCAAGTAACATACCGATGACAAAGGAACAACGATGTTGTTATGCGGTCGACCGATAAAGATCTTCGAGAATATGTACGAACCAATATGGGCATCTAGGTCCCGCTTATTGGTTATTGACCGGAGACGTGTCTCGGTCATGTCTACATTGTTCTCGAACCGTAGGGTCCGCACGCTTAAGGTTTCGGCGATGCTTATATTATGAGTTTATGTGTTTTGATGTACCGAAGGAGTTCGGAGTCCCGGATGAGATCGGGGACATGACTAGGAGTCTCGAAATGGTCGAGACGTAAAGATCGATATATTGGACGACTATATTCGGAGTTCAGAAATGTTCCGAGTGATTCGGGTATTTATCCGAGTACCGGAGAGTTACGGGAATTCACCGGGGAGAAGTATTGGGCCTTATTGGGCCATACGGGAAAGAGAGAGGGGCTGGCTAGGGCTGGCCGCGCGCCCCCCCATGGCCTAGTGCGAATTGGACTAGGGGAGGGGCCGCACCCCCTCCTTCCTTCCCTTCTCTCTTCCCCTTCCTTGTCTCCTACTCCTACTACTTGGAAGGTCTCCTAGTTGGACTAGGAAAGGGGGAATCCTACTCCCGGTGGGAGTAGGACCCTCCTAGGGCGCGCCTCCCCTTAGGCCGGCCCCCTCCTCCCTCCCTCCTTTATATACGGGGGCGGGGGGCACCCCATAGACACACAAGTTGATCATCATGATCGTTCCTTAGCCGTGTGCGGTGCCCCCCTCCACGATATTACACCTCATTCATATTGTAGCGGTGCTTAGGCGAAGCCCTGCGACAGTTGAACATCAAGATCGTCACCACGCCGTCGTGCTAACAGAACTCCTCCCCGTACCTCTGCTGGATCGGAGTTCGGGGTGCGTCATCGAGCTGTACGTGTGTCAAGAACTCGGAGGTGCCGGAGTAACGGTGCTTGGATCGGTTGGACCGGGAAGACGACGACTACTTCCTCTACGCTATGCCAACGCTTCCGCTTCGGTCTACGAGGGTACGTAGACAACACTCTCCCCTCTCGTTACTATGCATCACCATGATCTTGCGTGTGCGTAGGAAAATTTTGAAATTACTATGTTCCCCAACAGTGGTATCAGAGCCTAGGTTTTATGGTTTGATGTTATATGCACGAGTAGAACACAAGTCATACTGCTTACCAGCATGTCATACTTTGGTTCGGTGGTATTGTTGGATGAAGCGGCCCGGACCGACATTACGCGTACACTTACGTGAGACTGGTTTTACCGCCGTGCTTTGCACACAGGTGACTAGCGGGTGTCAGTTTCTCCAACTTTAGTTGAACCGAGTGTGGCTACGCCCGGTCCTTGCGAAGGTTAAAACAGCATCAATTTGACAAACTATCGTTGTGGTTTTGATGCGTAGGTGAGATTGGTTCTTGCTTAAGCCCATAGCATCCATGTAAAACTTGCAACAACAAAGTAGAGGACGTCTAACTTGTTTTTGCAGGGCATGTTGTGATGTGATATGGCCAAGACGTGATGCTATATTTTATTGTATGAGATGATCATGTTTTGTAACCGGTTATCGGCAATCGGCAGGAGCCATATGGTTGTCACTTTATTGTATGAAATGCAACGCCTCAGTAATTACTTTACTTTATCACTAAGCGGTAGCGATAGTCGAGAAGCAATAGATGGCGAAACGACAACGATGCTACGATGGAGATCAAGGTGTCGCTACCGGTGACGATGGTGATCATGATGGTGCTTCGAGATGGAGATCACAAGCACAAGATGATGATGGCCATATCATATCACTTATATTGATTGCATGTGATGTTTATCCTTTATGCATCTTATCTTGCTTTGATTGACGGTAGCATTTTAAGATGATCTCTCACTAAAAATTATCAAGAAGTGTTCTCCCTGAGTTTGCACGCTTGCCAAAGTTCGTCGTGCCTGCACACCACGTGATGATTGGGTGTGATAAGCTCTACGTCCATCTACAACGGGTGCAAGCCAGTTTTGCACACGCAGAATACTCAGGTTAAACTTGACGAGCCTAGCATATGCAGATATGGCCTCGGAACACGGAGACCGAAAGGTCGAGCGTGAATCATATAGTAGATATGATCAACATAAGATGTTCACCATTGAAAACTACTGCATCTCACATGATGATCGGTTATGGTTTAGTTGATTTGGTCACGGATCACTTAGATGACTAGAGAGATGTCTGCCTAAGTGGGAGTTCTTAAGTAATATGATTAATTGAACTTAAATTTATCATGAACTTAGTACCTAATAGTATCTTGCTTGTCTATGTTGATTGTAGATAGATGGCCCGTGTTTGTTGTTCTCGTTGAATTTTAATGCGTTCCTTGAGAAAGCTAAGTTGAAAGATGATGGTAGCAACTACGCGGATCGGGTCCGTAATTTGAGGATTATCCTCATTGCTGCATGTAAAAATTACGCCCCGAAGCACCGCTGGTGCCAGTGCTCGCCGCCGATGTAACCGACGACGTTAAGAACGTCTCGCGAGCAAAGCCGATGACTACTCGATAGTTCAATGTGCCATGCTTTACGGCTTAGAACCGGGACTTCAACGACGTTTTGAACGTCATGGAGCATATGAGATGTTCCAGGAGTTGAAGTTAATATTCCAAAAGAATGCCCGGATTGAGAGATACGAAGTCTCCAATAAGTTCTATAGATGCAAGATGGAGGAGAATAGTTCTGCAAGGAGCACATACTCAAGATGTCCGGGTATTGTAATCACTTGATTCAACCGGGAGTTACTCTTCCGGATGATAGCGCCATTGATGTAATTCTCCAATCACTTACACCAAGCTACAAGAGCTTCGTGATGAACTATAATATGCAAGGGATGGATAAGACGATTCCCGAGCTCTTCGCAATGCTAAAGGCTGCGAGGTAGAAATCAAGAAGGAGCATCAAGTGTTGATGGTCAACAAGACCACTAGTTTCAAGAAAATGGGCAAAGGTAAGAAGAAGGAACTTCAAAAGAACAGCAAACAAGTTGCTGCTCAAGAGAAGAAACCCAAGTCTGGACCTAAGCCCGAAACTAAGTGCTTCTACCGCAAGCGATCGTCATCGAAGCGGAACTGCCCCAAGTATTTGGCGGATAAGAAGGATGGCAAGGTGAACAAAGGTATATGTGATATACATGTTATTGATGTGTACCTTACTAGAGCTCGCAGAGCACTGGTATTTGATACGGTTCATTGCTAATATTTGCAACTCAAACAGGACTACGGATTAAACGAACACTAGCAAAGGACGAGGTGACGATGCGCGTGGGAAATGGTTCCAAAGTCAATGTGATCGCGGTCGGCACGCTACCTCTACATCTACCTTCAGGATTAGTATTAGACCTAAATAATTGTTATTTGGTGCCGCGTGAGCATGAACATTATATCTGGATCTTGTTTGATGCGAGACGGTTATTCATTTAAATCGAGAATAATGGTTGTTCTATTTATATGAGTTATATCTTTTATGGTCATGCACCCTTGAAGAGTGGTCTATTTTGATGAATCTCGATAGTAGTGATACACATATTCATAGTGTTGAAGCCAAAAGATGCAGAGTTGATAATGATAGTGCAACTTATTTGTGGCACCGCCGCTTAAGTCATATCGTGTAAAGCGATGAAGAAACTCCATACCGATGGTCTTTTGGAACCACTTCATTATGAATCACTTGGTACTTATGAACCGTGCCTCATGGGCAAGATGACCAAAACACCATTCTCCTACTATGGAGAGAGCAACAGATTTGTTAGAAATCATACATACGTATGTATGTGGTCCGATGAATGTTGAGGCTCGTATGATATCGTTATTTTCTCACCTTCACAGATGATTTAAGCGATATGGGTATATCTACTTAATGAAGCATAAGTCTGAAACATTTGAAAAGTTCAAAGAATTTCGAGTGAAGTTGAAAATCATCGTAACAAGAAAATAAAGTTTCTACGATCCGATCGTGGAGGAGAATATTTGAGTTACGAGTTTGGTCTACACTTAAAACAATGTGGAATAGTTTCAACTCACGCCACCCGAACACCACAACAGAATGGTGTGTCCGAACGTCAGAATCGTATTTTACTTGATATGGTGCGATCTATGATGTCTCTTACAGATTTACCGCTATCGTTTTGGGGTTATGCTTTAGAGACGGCCACATTCACATTAAACAGGGCACCATCAAAATCCGTTGAGACGACACCTTATGAACTATGGTTTAGCAAGAAACCCAAGTTGTCGTTTCTTAAAGTTTGGAGTTGCGATGCTTATGTGAAAAAGTTTCATCCTGATAAGCTCGAACCCAAATCGGAGAAGTGCGTCTTCATAGAATACCCAAAGGAAATTGTTGGGTACACCTTCTATCACAGATCCGAAGGCAAGATATTTGTTGCTAAAAATGGATCATTTCTAGAGAAGGAGTTTCTCTCGAAAGAAGTGAGTGGGAGGAAGTAGAACTTGATGAGGTAACTATACCTTCTCCCGAATTGGAAAATAGCTCATCACTGAAATCAGTTCCAGTGATTTCTACACCAATTAGTGAGGAAGCTAATGATGATGATCATGAAACTTCAGATCAAGTTACTACAGAACCTCGTAGGTCTTCCAGAGTACGGTCCGCACTAGAGTGGTACGGTAATCCTGTTCTGGAAGTCATGTTACTAGACCACGATGAGCCTACGAACTATGAGGAAGCGATGATGAGCCCAGATTCCGCAAAATGGCTTAAGGCAATGAAATCTGAGATGGGATCCATGTATGAGAACAAAGTGTGGACTTTGGTGGTGTTACTATCTACAAAGCTGGAATTGTCGCAAAAGGTTTTCGACAAGTTCAAGGTGTTGACTACGATGAGAGTTTCTCACTCATATCTATGCTTAAGTCTGTCCGAATCATGTTAGCAATTGCCGCATTTTATGAAATCTGGCAAATGGATAAACAAAGCTGCATTCCTTAATGGATTTATTAAAGAAGAGTTGTATATGATGCAACCAGAAGGTTTTGTCGATCCTAAAGGTGTTAACAAAATGTGCAAATTCCAGCGATCCATCTATGGACTGGTGCAAGCATGTCGGAGTTGGAATATACGCTTTGATAAGTTGATCAAAGCATATAGTTTTATACAGACTTGCGGTGAAGCCTGTATTTACAACAAAGTGAGTGGGAGCACTAAAGTGTTTCTGATAAGTATATGTGAATGACATATTGTTGATCGGAAATAATGTAGAATTATTCTGCAAAGCATAAAGGAGTGTTTGAAAGGAGTTTTTCAAAGAAAGACCTCGGTGAAGCTGCTTACATATTGAGCATGAAGATCTATAGAGATAGAGACGCTTGATAAGTTTTTTCAATGAGTACATACCTTGACAAGATTTTGAAGTAGTTCAAAATGGAACAGTCAAAGAAGGAGTTCTTGCCTGTGTTGCAAGGTGTGAAGTTGAGTAAGACTCAAGACCCGACCATAGCTAAAAATAGAAAGAGAATGAAAAGTCATTCCCTATGCCTCACCATAGGTTCTATAAAGTATGCCATATCAGGAAATGCACCTATTGTATACCCTACAATCGAAGTTTGGCAAGGAGTACAATAGTGATTTAGAGTAGATCATCGACATCGGTCAAAATTATCCTTAGTGGAATAAGGATATGTTTCTCGATTATGGAAGTGACAAAAGGTTCATAAAGGGTTACGCCGATGCAAGTTTTGACACCGATCCGATGACTCTAAGTCTCGATCTAGATACATATTGAAAGTGGGAGCAATTAGCTAGAATAGCTCCGTGCGAGCATTGTAGACATAGAAAATTGCAAAATACCTAACGGATCTGAATGTGAAAGACCCGCTGACTAAGATTCTCTCACAAGCAAAACATGATCACACCTTAGTACTCTTTGGGTGTTAATCACATAGCGATGTGAACTAGATTATCAATCTAGTAAACCCTTTGGGTGTTGGTCACATGGCGATGTGAACTATGGGTGTTAATCACATGATGATGTGAACTATCGATGTTAATCACATGGTGATGTGATCTAGATTATTGACTCTAGTGCAAGTGGGAGACTGAAGGAAATATGCCCTAGAGGCAATAATAAAGTTATTATTTATTTCCTTATTTCATGATAATTGTTTATCATTCATGCTAGAATTGTATTAACCGGAAACATAATACATGTGTGAATATAGACAAACAGAGTGTCACTAGTATGCCTCTACTTGACTAGCTTGTTAATCAAAGATGGTTATGTTTCCTAACCATGGACAAAGAGTTGTTGTTTGATTAACGGGATCACATCATTAGTTGAATGATCTGATTGACATGACCTATTCCGTTAGCTTAGCACCCGATCATTTAGTATGTTGCTATTGCTTTCTTCATGACTTATACATGTTCCTATGACTATGAGATTATGCAACTCCGTGCCATCGAGGAACACTTTGTGTGCTACCAAACGTCACAACGAATCGGGTGATTATAAAGGTGCTCTACAGTGTCTCCAAAGGTACTTGTTGGGTTGGCGATTTCGAGATTAGGATTTGTCATCCGAATGTCGGAGAGGTATCTCTGGCCCTCTCGGTAATGCACATCACTTAAGCCTTGCAAGCATTGCAACTAATGAGTTAGTTGTAGATGATGTATTACGGAACGAGTAAAGAGACTTGCCGTAACGATATTGAACTAGGTATTGATACCGACGATCGAATCTCGGCAAGTAACATACCGATGACGAAGGGAACAACGATGTTGTTATGCGGTCGACCGATAAAGATCTTCGTAGAATATGTAGGAACCAATATGGGCATCCAGGTCCCGCTATTGGTTATTGACCGAAGACGTGTCTCGGTCATGTCTACATTGTTCTCGAACCGTAGGGTCCGCACGCTTAAGGTTTCGGCGATGCTTATATTATGAGTTTATGAGTTTTGATGTACTGAAGGAGTTCGAGTCCCGATGAGATCGGGGACATGACGAGGAGTCTCAAATGGTCGAGACGAAAGATCGATATATTGGACGACTATATTCGAGTTCGGAAAGGTTCCGAGTGATTCGGTATTTATCGGAGTACCGGAGAGTTACGGGAATTCGCCGGGGAGAAGTATTGGGCCTTATTGGGTCATACGGGAAAGAGAGAGGGGCTGCCTAGGGCAGGCCCGCGCGCCCCCCCCCCCATGGCCTAGTCTGAATCGGACTAGGGGGAGGGGCCGCACCCCCTCCTTCCTTCCCTTCTCTCTTCCCCTTCCTTGTCTCCTACTCCTACTACTTGGAAGGTCTCCTAGTTGGACTAGGAAAGGGGGAATCCTACTCCCGGTGGGAATAGGACCCTCCTAGGGCGCGCCTCCCCTTAGGCCGGCCCCCTCCTCCCTCCCTCCTTTATATACGGGGGCGGGGGGCACCCCATAGAAACACAAGTTGATCATCGTGATCGTTCCTTAGCCGTGTGCGGTGCCCCCCTCCACGATATTACACCTCGGTCATATTGTAGCGGTGCTTAGGCGAAGCCTCGCGACAGCTTGAACATCAAGATCGCCACCACGCCGTCAGGCCGACAGAACTCCTCCCGCACTTCTCGCTGGATCGGAGTTCAAAAGCGCCATCGAAGTTGTACGTGTGTCAAGAACTCGGAGGTGCCGAGTAACGGTGCTTGGATCGGTTGGACCGGAAGACGACGACTACTTCCTCTACGCTGCGTCAACGCTTCCGCTTCGGTCTACGAGGGTACGTAGACAACACTCTCCCCTCTCGTTGCTATGCATCACCATGATCTTGCGTGTGCGTAGGAAACTTGTTGCCAAAGGGGGAGAAAAATGTATAGATCATAGGCTTCGAGAGAGAGAGAGTGTTGCTTTTGTTCTCTCTTGCTTTATTTGGTGGTTTAAACTTTGTTTGCTTTGATTGGTTGAGATACTATGCTTGTGAGACATTGATGATCTTGATCATAAGCTACACTTATGCATGTTTGATGATATTATCCTATCTATCTTATGTGATCATTCACGTTGCTTGGTGATGAGTGCATGTATTCAATGTTTATTATTTTGAGCGCTCCACCAAGATGTATGTGACATGGAAGAGTAACCCATGAGCCTAATTCATTGTGCATTTGTAGTCCAAAGCAAATCTTACACTATGCACAAATTTAGGGGGAGCTCTTGCTTATCACATACTTCTCAAAGCGACGATGTTATTCAATCCTATTATCATTTGTCGAAGCTTTGATCTATATGTTGTCATCAATTACAAAAAAGGGGGAGATTGAAAGTGCAACTATCCCTAGGTGGTTTTGGTAATTCATAACAACATATAGCTCATTGAGCTAATGCTATTCCAAGACTATTATTTCAGGAAAGCTCAATGAATGGCATGGCATGGATGATGAAAGTGGATCCCTCAAAATACTAAGGACAAAGGATTGGCGCAAGCTCAAAAGCTCAAGACTCTTCATTTTATATTTTAGTGATCCAAGATCACATTGAGTCTATAGGAAAAGCCAATACTATTAAGGAGGGATGAGGTGTTGCTTAATGAGCCTCTTGCTTCATGTGCTTAGTGATATGCTCCAAAACCCTCAGCTACTTTCCCACATCCACATATGACCTAAATCCAAATCCAAAATCGGTCACACCGATTCTTCCTATCCGGCACCACCGATTCCAAAAGTCATAGCCACTGCCACAAACCCTAAGCAAATCAGTCTTACCGATAGGGATCTCGGTCTCACTGAGATTGGGTTGTAATCTCTCTGTTTCCCTTCGTAACGTTTCGGTCTAACCGAAGTGAGCGATCGGTCCCACCGAGATTGCAATGTAAACTCTCTGTTTCCTTTTTGTAACATTTCGATCTCACCGAAAAGAACAAATTGGTCCCACCGAGTTTACCTGACCAACTCTCTGGAAAGCTTATTACCAAATCGGTCTCACCGAGTTTGTGTAATCGGTCTTACCGAGATTACGTTATGCCCTAACCCTAACAGAATCGGTCTCACCGAGATGCATGTCAGTCCCACCGGAAATCACTAATGGTCACTAGGTTTACTAAATCGGTCCGACCGAGTCTGTTGAATCGGTCCCACCGAGTTTGGTAAATTGTGTGTAACGGTTAGATTTTGTGTGGAGGCTATATATACCCCTCCACCTCCTCTTCATTCGTGGAGAGAGCCATCAGAACGAACCTACACTTCCAACTTACCATTTCTGAGAGAGAACCACCTACTCATGTGTTGAGACAAAGATATTCCATTCCTACCATATGAATCTTGATCTCTAGCCTTCCCCAAGTTGCTTTCCACTCAAATCTTCTTTCCACCAGATCCAAAACCTATGAGAGAGAGTTGAGTTTTGGGGAGACTATCATTTGAAGCACAAGAGCAAGGAGTTCATCATAAACGCACCATTTGTTACTTCTTGGAGAGTGGTGTCTCCTAGATTGGCTAGGTGTCACTTGGGAGCCTCCGACAAGATTGTGGAGTTGAACCAAGGAGTTTGTAAGGGCAAGGAGATCGCCTACTTCGTGAAGATCTACCGCTAGTGAGGCTAGTCCTTCGTGGGCGACGGCCATGGTGGGATAGACAAGGTTGCTTCTTCGTGGACCCTTCGTGGGTGGAGCCTCCGTGGACTCAAGGCAGCCGCTACCCTTCGTGGGTTGAAGTCTCCATCAACGTGGATGTACGATAGCACCACCTATCGGAACCACGCCAAAAACATCCGTGTCTCCAATTGCATTTGAATCCTCCAAAGCCTTCCCTTTACTTTCTTGCAAGTTGCATGCTTTAATTTCCGCTGCCTATATACTCTTTGCATGCTTGCTTGAATAGTGTGATGATTGCTTGACTTGTCCTAAAGTAGCTAAAATCTGCCAAACTCTAAAATTGGGAAAAGGTTAAGTTTTTATTGGTCAAGTAGTCTAATCACCCCCCCTCTAGACATACTTCAAGGTCCTACACCATATTGGTTCCTACATATTCTACGAAGATCTTTATTGGTCGAACCTTTCTGACAACATACATAGTTCCCTTTGTCCGTTGGTATGTTACTTGCCCGAGATTGGATTGTCGGTATCTCCATACCTAGTTCAATCTCATTACCGGCAAGTCTCTTTACTCGTTCTGTAATACATCATCTCGCAACTAACTCCTTAGTCACTTTGTCTGCAAGCTTCTTGTGATGATGTATTACCGAGAGGGCCCAGAGATACCACTGGTACAACGAGGTGCTATACAAACGGTTTTTAACCCCTTTCCGCGATGGTGTTCTGAATCGTCGCCTAGTGAGTGACTGCGATAGGGGGTCCTTTCCACATGACCCAGAAACTATCGGGGATATGCCATACTGGCACACACGCTCGGAAAAATGAGGTCGTGTGCAACCGGCGCACGATCAAATATGGTTATACATACAGTAGTGCTAAAAAATACAAATATACAGGCAAAATTGTTTCCAGTCGTAAGTACATCCCACACAGTTTGTCCCCGCTAAACGTTTCCGTTCATATATACATCCCACACAGTCGCTCCAAGGAAAACGTTTTTGTTCGCAGGTACATCACACACAATTTTCCCCATTAAATCATTTGCGATAGCATTGCCATTGCGCACGACATTAACAATTTCATCGTTTACATTATTGAATGCATCACATACGGTGCATAGAAGAAAATGTGTGGAAAAGGTTGTCCATCACACATAGTTTTTATGTGGTAAACGTTTACACAAGGTGGCCTAATGCAAACAGTTTTCAAGAGGATGTTCTGTGTGATTGTTCATTGATCCAACATGGTTTATCCTAGAAACTGTGTCCATTGCCTGAGGTCATCACCCACGGTGTTTTCTCAATAACCGTTTGCAATAGAAAAACCCAATTAGCAGGCTAATTGGCCATTAGCAGGCTAATTTCCCTATTATTAATAATCCATTTATTAATCTAATTGACATTTCATATTAAGCACATGATATATTTCATTTCCATATTAAGGAAGCAGAATTTCATAATTGAAATACATCAGAGTACAACATCATATAGCTTCAGCACTCAGCTACCCCATTACACAACTGCACCAGCACCAAGTTTCACATGCAACATCTAGAACCTTTCGAAATTAGCATCATAGACGGTACATAGACAGATGAATCTCGTCTGGAAAACTGTTGAAGCGGAAAGTGAATATTGAACCTTCATTGATGTTGCAGGTCTTTGCAACTTTAGGCCAGTGCCTGTGGATGATTGACCATCCATCCTTTTTCCTCTTCTGGAACACTTCAATATTGAACCGTGGGTGTTATATGAAAACCTTCCTCGCCTGCTGACCATGGAGGTGGTTTGAGAGGTAATCATTAGTGAACTGCTTTGGAAAGGCCTGAAAACAAGGATGTGCATAATATCTTCTCTATATTGGAAATGGGGCAGTGGAATAAAAAAAAGGCAAGGTATAATAGTTAGTACCATCTTATAGTGAACTGATGTTTTCGTCATTGTGCAGACAAAGATCTTGTTTTGAGTTTCTTGACTTGATTGATATTCATGGACAACTCATTTCCCCATATGCAAAAAGGGTCAAACAGTGGGTCAAAACCTCTGACAACAGGACCTACATGTGAAAGACAAAATTGTTAAAAACCTAAATATTAGAATGGTTCCTGCAATTTCACAATAATGTGCTATTAGACAACAGATCATGCATGTGCTAACCTTGATTGTAAACCTCAGTGCTTCCCATTGTTTCCTTGCAACACATATAAGGTAGTTAGTCATCAGGTTAAGTGAGGGTTCACATGCTATTAGTAAAATATGATGATGAAAAATAAGCACATTGTAGATTCATCAGATTAATTCAAGCCACATGGAAAACCCATTTATCCAAACCAAGCATGATTAAGAACTAGGAAATATAGCACTTGTATATGTTTCTCATGTATTAAGTGCGGCCAAATTCGATTTATTCCTCACATGCACAACAATACAAAATTCTACCCACAACAATTGGACATCACATTGCAGAATTGAACCAAGCAGTTAACTAAACACCACAACAAATGAACCAAACATTAACTGAGCACCACATTGCACAATATAACATACTCCTAATAGAAGATTAGATAGTTAACCAAACCAAGCATGCTTAACAAATTGAAAATATAGCAATTGTATTTGTTTCTCATGTATTTAGTACAACCAAATTCAATTTATTTCTCACATGGTATACAATAACAGAATGCACCCACGACAATTGAACATCGCAATGCAGAATTGAACCAAAAACTTAACTAAACACCACAACAAATGAACCAAGCATTAACTGAGGACCACATTGCACAATGTAACATACTCCTAATAGAAGATCAGACAGGTAACCAAACCAAACATGCTTAACAACTTGGAAATATAGCAATTGTATTTGTTTCTCATGTATTTAGTATAGTCAAATTCGATTTACTTCTCACATGGTATACAATAACAGAATGCACCCACAGCTATTGAACATCACATTGCAGAATTGAACCAAATAGTTAACTAAACACCACAACAAATGAACCAAACGTTAACTGAGCACCACATTGCACAATGTATAACATACTAGAAGGTCAGGCAGTTAACCAAACCAGGCATGCTTGACAACTTGGAAATATAGCAATAGTATTCGTTTCTCATGTATTTCGTAAAGATAAATTCGATTTATTTCTCACATTGAAGACAATACAAAATTGCAGCCCGAAGAATTGAACATCACATTTGCAGAATTGAACTAAAAAGTTAAATAAAGACGGCAACTAATTAACCAAACAGTTAAAAAGTGAGCACCACATTGCACGACATATAGAACATATACACTAGAGCAACAGATTGCATGGTAAAATTAGATAGCATAATTCACTAGAATTTGTTAAGGAAAGGAAGGAGCAGCACACGCAATGGGTAAACCGAGCATGCTTAACCGGCATAGTTAGAAAATGGCAAGGTGCTCCTCCAAGATCTGAGGGTCGGTACAAATGGCAGCCATTGCAACCTCATCCGCGCCTGCGGCCGCGATTTGCTTCTCCGCTGCCAAATGCTCCTTGAGCTCCTGCCTATACTACGTGCACCATGGCTTAGGCCAGCGCTTATTCGGTGGAGGGGTCGGTGATTTGGGTGGAAGGTGTCGCGCTGGCGGTCGGGGCATGTGGGATGTGGAAGGAGGAGGAGGATGGGGGTCGGGTGTGGATTACTTGCCTGGATAGACGAGTCCGAGCAGCATGAAGGAGGGTCGCCGGTGAGGAGGCGGCTCTGCAAGCAAGGAGTGAAGGTTTCAACTTGGAAAGGAAGCCAGAAACAGGAGAAATGTGGCTTTTGGTAAGGGGGGGGGGGGGCGGGGAGGTAGATATTTCCGCGGAATCCAAAAGTTTTAAATCGGTTCGGCGAAAAAACTGACGCGCAAAGTGTCATCAGACACGGTCCCTTATTCAAAATTGTGTACGATATGTGAACATCACAAACGATTTAGATAGCTTAACCCGTGTGTGATGGGTTTGAACATCATAAATTTTGGTTCAAATTTCCCTAGTTACAATGGTCATCCATGTCATTGCATAATTTGGGTACACAAAGGAGACTACAACACACCCACACTTCTTAATCGAGCAAGTTTAGCAATTAAACAGAGTTAGATGACCTAAACATTACTCTAACAAATTAAAGACTGGCGATCTTAATTAAACAAAACAAAGAGTACTACTATGGCTGGTGCTCGTCGATCTCCGCCACCTCCTCCATGTCTAGCTCACGCCCGACAGTCTCCTGGGGAAGGGGCTCCATGGCATCCATCGCACCATACTCGGCAAGCATCTCGCCATCCATGTCCGCCATCTCTTTGGAAAAGGCTGCCATGAGCTGGGCTTGGGCGGCCGTGATCTGGGCTTGGATGGGCTCCGTCGTGGCATGGTATGCGGCGGAGGAACGGACGGCTGCTCGAACACTCTCGATGATTGCCAACTCTTTGGTCGTGGATTGCCGACTGTTGTCGGAGAAGCTTTGTTTGATTTCTGCGGTGACCGCCATGAGCTGGGCATGGGCGGCCTCCATCAGGGTTAAGGTCGCCGCTATGAAACGGACAACTGCTATGCCGCTCTCGCCAGTTGCTATCCCCAAGGCAGATGTTGCTGCCGCCACCTAAGAAGCAACAACGGCCGTTTGAGCTGCCTTGGCCGCCCGGTCGCAGATTGTGTCCGCACTCATGCATCTTGTTAGCACACGCATGGCGGCTGCAGCCGTGCTCTCGCCGGAGTGGGCCACCGAAGATGCCCACACAATGCGGGTCCATGTCCCCATCTTTCACCGGCGAACGATTGAATAGTGAAATGGTATTTGGGGAGCGAGCTAGTGTGCTTGACATGCCGGCTATGGACTGTACCCGATGCACCTTCTCGCATAAGCCATAGGCATACTATACACCAACGGTGCTCCAAAATATTGTGTACTGCATCTCACACGGTTGGTGATAATAAACTATGTGCGATCTACTTGATTTATCATCTTGATTTGAATTACATAATGGGGTCACAGGGGCAATGGAGGGTGTTTGAATTGCTACAACTTTTATCTGCTGTGAACATGCAACTATATGTGTGTCGTAAAAATAGGAATTATTCAGGGTTTGTTTGGATATTTTATACATTAAATTGGTTTTCTAGCCATTTCAGGTGTAAATTCAAAATTAAACTACATGCACATGCTCAGGTGCACCAACATGGGTTGTAAAATCATATATGTGTCCATGGGTTTATGCTTATGTCCCATGCAAGAAATGGAGATGAATTTCGAACACCACGGCACCGTGGCTCTCCGGAAAACGTTGAGGTACTTTTGTAATTCTAGTAAATCCAAAACCCATCTGAAATTCATGAACCTTTGCATGCTATCATGGAATGGCATCAACATGCTGGGGTAAAAAGTATTGTCCCATTTGGGGCATGTTATGGTATAAGCTTCTCACAAACGAGAGCTTCTCACAAGAAGCCTCATGGTTCCATTAAGGAAACGTGTCACCTTTGTGGACAAAACGATATTCGTTGCCTCTTCTTGCTTTCAATTTTTTCCTGGTGTCAACATAGAACAACAGGAGTGTCGTGTTAAATTTTTGGAATTTTTGGGGGATCATTTGGACATTTTTATAAGTTAACTGAGTTTTCTAGGCATTTATGTGCATAATTCAAAATTGAACTACACGCACATGCTCCAGTCCATAAAAATGGGTTGCAAAATCAAATGTGTGTCCTTGGTTACAAGCTTAGGTCACATGCAAGAAATGAGAATGAATGTCAAACACCTTGGCACCGTCGCTCGGCCGCTAACATTGAGATACATGGTTTTAAAATTCTAGTAAATCAAAAACTCATGTGAAATTCATGAAACTTGACATGATATAATGGAATCGACATGTCGTGGTAAAAAAATTGTCCAATTTGGGGCAGGTTTGGGTATAAGCTCTCGCAAACCAGAGCTTCTCTCATAACAAGCCTGATGGTTTCGGTAGGGAACCTGCCACCTTGGGGGACGAAACAATATTTGTTGCCTCTTCTTACTTTCAAAATTTTCTCGTGTCAACATAGAACAATAGGAGTGTTGTGTCAATTTTTAAGATTTTTGGGGGTTCGCTTGGACATTTTATACATTAACTGAGTTTTCTATGCATTTATGTGCATAATTTAATTTTGAACTATATGCACATGCTCCATTGCATATAAATGGGTTCAAAATTGAAATGTGTGTCCTTGGTTGCATGCTTAAGTCCCATGCAAGAAATGAGAATGAATGTCAAACACCTTGCCACCGTCGCTCGACTGCTAACATTGAGATACATGGTTTTTAAATTCTAGTAAATCAAAAACGCGTCTAAAATTTATGAAACTTGACATGCTAGCATGGAACGACATCAACATGCCGTGGTAAAAATATTGTCCCATTTGGGGCAGGTTGGGGTATAAGGTTCTCACAACAAGCCTCATGGTTACGGCATGGAACGTTTCAACTGTCTGGACGAAACGATATCCGTCGCCTCTTCTTGATTTCAATTTTTTTTCTAGCGTCAACATAGAACAACATGAGTGTTGTGTTAATTTTAGGAATTTTTCATGTTTTTTTGGTCATTTTTATATATTAAGTGAGTTTTCTGTGCATTTACGTGCATAATTCAAATTTGAACTATAGGCACATGCTCCAGTGCATGTAAATTGTTTTAAAAATCAAATCTGTGTCCTTGGCTGCATGCTTATGTCCCATGCAAGAAATGGGAATGAATGTCAAACACCTTGCCACCGTCGCTCAGCCGCAAACATTGAGATACATGGTTTCTATATTCTAGTAAATCCAAAACTCGTCTGAAGTTCATGAAACTTGCGGCATCAACATGCTGTGGTAAAATTTTTGTCCAATTTGGGGCGGGTTTGGGTATTAGGTTCTCTCAAACTAGAGGTTCTCACAACAAGCCTGATGGTTTTGGTAGGCAACGTGCCACCCTTGGGGATGAAACGATATCCGTTGCCTCTTCTTGCTTTCAAAATTTTTCTAGTGTCAATATGGAACGATAGGAGTGTTGTGTCTGGGATTTTTTGGGGTTCGCTTGAACATTTTTATACATTATCTTTGTTTTCTAGGCATTTTATGTGCATAATTAAAATTTGAACTACATGCACATGCTCTAGTCAGAAAAATGGGTTGACATATGAAATGTGTGTCCTTGGTTGCATGCTTAGGTCCCATGCAAGAAATAGGAATGAATTTCAAACACCAGGGCACTGTTGATTGCCGGCAAAACATTGAGATACTTCGTTTTTAAATTCTAGTAAATCCAAAACTCGTCTGAAATTCATGAAACTTGGCATGCTATCATGGAATGGCACCCGACATGTTGTGGTGCTCTCGTGTTATTTTGAGAGAAGGTGCACTCGAATAACAGCCAACAAAGGCATTTTGAAAAAAATAGCTGCCACTGTAATATCTCAAACGTTTGTATAATTTAAACCGTGTGCGTTTTGTTAACCATTCATGTGACACCACGTGTCTTGGTTTTAATGTCTATAGGAGGTGCCATGCGGACAGCTGCTTGACTGAACGGGAGGCATGCGAGCGCAGTCCGGTGTGCAGGCTGGCCGAGAGGCATGCAAGCTGTGCTTCAATGCACAGGCTCACCAGGAAGCGTGCGAGCTGTATGCTGCGCAGGCTCACTGGGAAGCAAGCCCTTTGACTTCCATGGCCGCCCGCCTTGCTCGCATCCTCTCCATTAATGGCGCCCAAGCCGCTGTTTAATACGGGTGGCCTTACTGTTCTCCTCCCATTCCCCTCCCTACCGCGGACCTCCACCAACGCCATGGCGCAGAAGGATCATCTGCCACTAGTATTCAAGTTTGGTGAAGTCGACTCCGAGCCAAAGGAGATAGAAAATAAGGAGGAACGGGCCCTCATGGACATGGCCCTGAACGAGCTGGCCGTGGTGGTTGCTGCCCCCTGCCCGTCCTAGCTCCCATCCCCGTGCCCGTGCCAGTGACCATCCCCGTAGCATTGAAGGGCTGGTCGACAAGCACTGTCATCGAGCTGTAAGCCGTGGGCGTCAGCGAGGTCTCCATGGACCCGCGCGAGCTCGTGTACATGCCAGCACCAGTGCACGTGCTTGTTCCCGTGCGCGCGCCTCCACCCACCGCGGCGCCGGTCCCCGTGCGTTTTCCTGCACCTGTCGTGCCCGTTCCCATGCCCCCCCTCAGCGGCATGGGACGCCACCGTCGACCGCTACCTTGCAGCGCCGCCAGTTGCTGCCCTCCCGTGCCCTGCCCGTCGATCGTGCGACGACATGATGTTTGATTTCCATGTGAAGAACATTCTATGCTGCTTTGAAGACTTCAACAACGGCATCTCGGAGGACAACAACAACAACGCAGGCGTGGCACGCCGCCTCCGCCACCGCCGGAAATAGTTTTTTTAGTTTAATATTGTATCTCGTTCATATGAATATAAATTCGCAGTGTGACTGAATGAAAGATATGGTTTGAATGAACTTGCATTTTTTTCTCTCTTAATGTATAGACTTATCAAATGATTTTCTTTTGGAAATACATCAATGGTTTTTAAATATAAAACACTCATCGCAAACGTTTTAATTAGAACACCCGTATAAAAATCGACAACTTCCCCAGGAACCCAAGGGAAAATGTGCCGAGCAGGATTTGTGCAGCTCTTGATCGCAAATGTTTTAGATAGAACACCCGTATGCAAAGTGAGAGCTATGGTCTTCCCCCTTAAGTCAAGGGAAAATTCGCAGCGCAGGATTTGTGTATCTCTTCAACGCAAATGGTTCAGATTGAATACGGTATGCAAAGCCAGACTTCGGCGCCCAGCCAAGAGAAAATGTGTCGAGTAGGATTTGTACATCCCTTCAAAGCAAACGGTTGTTTTGGATGACTCATGTGCAACCACGTACAGAAAATTTAGTAAGATTTGCATCTGTCATATTAGGTATATTGCCATTTGTCAAACTGGAAAGATTGACATTTGTTGATCTAGTAACATTGCCATTTGTCAACCTTGTAACACTGCGGTTTGTCAAAATATGCAGATAAAAATCACTAGCACTATCTAATTTTTGCAACTAAAATTCAGTAATTAAGCATAGATTTCATTCATAGATTAAGCAATCATTCTTTATACAAACAGTTCAACTCGACAGCTGAACCGACCAAACTTTTCCCCAATTGTTGCCAACTACGTACTGAAATAGCTAGTTCAACTATATATACTAGCTAATTTTAAGTACGTTATACAGTTTCACCACATCTATAGTCAGATGAACTGAGCAAAATAGCCCCTAAATACTGCTACTATGGAGGGGCTTTGTACTACTTCTGGCAGCCTCTCCTCTGCCGAGCACGCTCAGTAAGAGGCAGAGGAGGAGGAGCCTACTGATGAGCTGGACAACTGCAATACGGTGCCTACCGCTGCTGCACCTTCAGCGACGCTCACCTCGAACGCCCTCTGCCGCTCCAGATGACCCGTCTCGAAGCGGTGGTTCTCCTCGTAGATCTCCTGATTCTTCGCCTCTGCGGTGGCGTGTGATGTGGCCACGGCGGCGGTAAGGCTTTTTGTGTGCTCGACAAGGCGCTCCTCTTCCCGTGGGAACTCGATGTAGCGCAAGGTCGCTGACGCATGTGCGGACCTCCACCTCCGCCTCCCACCTTCGGGCGGTGGTGGCGGAGTGGGTGATGACCTCGACGGTCGATGATGGGCTAGCGGCCACGGCAGCCAGTGATGGGGTGGTGGCCACGGCCACCACCTCCCGCCTTCGGGCCGCGGCGGCGGAGCGGGTGATGGCCATGGTGGCCGGCAGTGGGGTGGCGGCCACGACGGCCACCTCCCGCCTTCAGGCTGCGGCGACGGAGCTGTTGGGGAATGTAGTAATTCAAAAAAAAATCCTATGATCATGCAAGATCTATCTAGGAGATGCATAGCAACGAGACGGGAGAGTGTGCCTACGTACCCTCTAGACGAAAGCGGAAGCGTTTAGTAACATGGTTGATGTAGTCGAACGTCTTCACGATACAACCGATCCAAGTACCAAACGTACGACACCTTCGTGTTCAGCACACGTTCAGCACGATAACATCCCTCGAGCTCTTGATCCAGTAGAGGGTCAAGGGAGAGTTTTGTCAGCATGACGGCGTGGTGACGGTGATGATGATGTTACCGACGCAGGGCTTTGCCTAAGCACTACGATGATATGACCAAGGTGTTAAACTGTGGAGGGGGCACCGCACATGGCTAAGAGATTGCCTATTGTCCTTTGGGGTGCCCCCTTCCCCCGTATATAAAGGAGGAGAGGGGGAGGCCGGTCGGCCCTGTAGGGCCCGCCAAGAGGGAGGAGTCCCACTAGGACTCCAAGTCCTGGTAGGATTCTACTTGGTGGAAGGGGGAAGGAAGGAAGGGAGAGGGAAAGGGGGGCCGCGCCCCCTCCCCTATTCCTATTCGGACTCCCCATGGGGGGGCGTGCCTTCCCTATGTGGGCTATCCTCTCTCTCCCCTATGGACCATGATGACCCATTGCTTCCCCAGGGGGTTCCGGTAACCCCTCCGACACTTCGTTTTTACCCGGTACCACTTGGAGCTCTTCCGATGTCCGAGTAACATAGTCCAATATATCAATCTTTATGTCTCGACCATTTCGAGACTCCTCGTCATGTCTGTGATCTCATCCAGTACTTCGAACAACCTTCGGTAATCAAATCACATAACTCATGATACAAATCGTCATCGAACGTTAAGCATGCGGACCCTACGGGTTCGAGAACTATGTAGACATGATCGAGACACATCTCCAATCAATAACCAATAGTGGAACCTGGATGCTCATATTAGCTCCTACATATTCTACGAAGATCTTTATTGGTCAAACCGCACAACAACATACGTTGTTCCCTTTGTCATCGGTATGTTACTTGCCCAAGATTCGATCGTCGGCATCATCATACCTAGTTCAATCTCGTTATCGGCAAGTCTCTTTACTCGTTCCATAATGTTTCATCCCGTAACTAACTCATTGGTCACATTGCTTGCAAGGCTCATAGTGATGAGCATTACCGAGAAGGGCCCAGAGATACCTCTCCAAAACACGGAGTGACAAATCCTAATCTTGATCTATGCCAACTCAACAAACACCTTCGGAGACACCTGGAGAGAATATTTATAATCACCTAGTTACGTTGTGACATTTGATAGCACACAAGGTGTTCCTCCGGTATTCGGGAGTTGCATAATCTCATAGTCTGAGGAATATGTATAAGTCATGAAGAAAGCAGTAGCTATAAAACTGTACGATCATAATGCTAAGCTAATGGATGGGTCTTGTCCATCACATCATTCCCGTTTATCAAATGACAGCACATGTCCATGGTTAGGAAAAATAACCATCTTTGATTAAGGAGCTAGTCAAGTAGAGGCATACTAGGGACACTTTGTTTTGTCTATGTATTCACGCATGTACTAAGTTTCCGGTTAATACAATTCTAGCATGAATAATAAACATTTATCATGATATACGTAAATATAAATAACAACTTTATTATTGCCTCTAGGGCATATTCCCTTCAGTCTCTGTCGGGGCTTTTCGTGTCTCTGTGGCCTCGAACACCTATGGGGCACTCAGGGGCCCCTTCTGGTTCGGCAGGGGAGCAGGGACCGTGCGCAGAGCAGATCGAGGTCGAGCGTGCGGGGGAGACGGGCGATTTTTACCCAGCTTCGGGGCTCTCCGGAGAGATAAGACCCCTACTGCTGCCTTTTGTGTGTTATTTGATGTTGCTCGAGCGTGCGAGCGTATGGTGGTGACCTGGGTATCGAATGGATCGAACCTCCTCTACGTGCGCATGGGCCTCCCTTTTATACTCTGAAGGGGGGATCCACAGGTGGCAGCGTAGGAAGAGGGGGTAGAAAGGTAAAATCGTAGGTTGGTACAACAGCAACAAAGTGCCCTACCTAACTCGACGGCAGGGACAAGGGCATTAAATGCCCGTCCGGTCGCCCCAACAAAGGCAGGAGGAGGACCGCTATGAGCCTCCAGCTGCCATGATGGCGCCTGTCACTCCGCTTGCACCCGCCTCGCATGGCTGTGTAGTGCCTCGCCACGTGCCCTTGGGATGGCTCGGTGATGATGCGCCACTGGGCGCTGGAGTGGGTGAGCCTTTGCTGCTGCAAGTGCCTTGTCATGCTCTTTCACAGCAAGCTTGTCGGTTGCCGGGCTTTGCCGGGCGCTGGGCGCCAGCGCAAGTCTTCCGTGATGCCTTGGTTGGCCTTCCCGCAAGCTCCTCTTGTCAGCCTTCGTTCTCTTGGTTAGTACTTTGTTCTTGAATGGCGTAAATAAGGCATCGGGAGGACCTTCGCGGACGCTCGACAAGCCTTGCCGTGGTGTCTGCGATCGCTTGCAGACAAGTTCGGGTACTAAGGTACCCCTACTTTAGTACACCGACAGAGCCCCGGCTGGGCCATACACGGTGCCGAAGCGTTGTTGGGCCAGGCCCAAAACAGGCACGGCACGCTGGCTCGGGCCCGACAGAACGGGCTCCGCGCCATCACGCGCTCTCCTCAAGAACGGCACGCTGTCGATTACGGCGTCGTGGAGGCGTGGGGCGATGCGATCTTTAAGGCATCCACCCCGTGATCGTGGTGCAGGCGAGGTCATTTCACCCGCCGCCCGCCCGCGCCACGCTGCCCTCATGCATGGGGGTCGGGCGGCGAAGTGGGAGACCGAGCCCACGGGCGAAGACGGCGAGTCGGCCCGCTCCTCCGCCTTCTTCGCTTCTCGATTGGTGAGCAGGGCGGCGAGCCCCCACCCCGCCTTTTAAAGGGGGCGGAAGGGGAGCACAATAGTCTCGCACTTCCTCTTCTTCCTTCATCTTTAGCTTTACGCTACCCTTCCTCCCATCTCGCCATGGAAGGAGGGAATCCAGTTCCTCAACGGTGGCAAAGAAGGGTTGCCTCAGTAGCGCCCTCCCCTATCCGTGCAGGCTCGCGACGGGCGGAGCCGCCGCGAGGGAAGAGGGAGGGGCGAGGCCGCGACGAGGTCGTGGACGTGGTCGAGGCGCACGGGAGAGGCGGCCGGGCGGTGCGCCTCCCCGCCTCCGCCGGGCGACTCCTTTCTCGAGGCGGTCCACACCGGAGACGATCCTCGGAGTTCTTTCATCAAGCTGCGCCGAGCACCTGCCGCCGCCCGATCGCCGCCCGTGCTCATGAAGCGCGATGGAGCCGGATCCGCCGGAGATGTTGGAGTTGCGTATGAGGGCTGTGGGATCAGCGGCACTCGAGTTAGTGTCGTGTCCCCACTTCCGGCGTGATGTACTTCGACCGAGGGTGGAAGACGCTCACCAAGATCCACAGCTGACGGCGGGGTTTACCTCCATTTTAAGTTAATGGAGGGCGACCTTCGCCACAAGGTCTTCGGGACTCCGGCACCGGGCGAGATGTCAGTGTGGACAGCTCCTCCAATAGCGAAGGTCCCTCCTCGAGCAAGAGTGATGAGGAGGGAGCGACAGCGACGACGACGAGGATGGCGGGTCCGACCAGGCGCCGGACGCTGCCTCGCGCCACCGCGACCCCCATCATCCGGTCGCCGCCTTCTGAACTCCCCGGGCCGCCTCCTTGGGCGGCCGGGCGAGGAGGCTGCGGAAGAGGAAGAGGGGTGGCGGCAAGGCCGCTGTCGAGTACGAGGGCGAGGAGCCTCGACAGCAGGCCGACGCTCCACCACCCCGCCTCAAGCTCTCGCCTCCGCCGCCTCCTCCGGCCAAGCTCTGGCCGGCCCCCGAAGTTCTCTTGGTGTCTTCTGGCCCATAGCCTCCTAGGCGCCTTTTGCCCTCCCCGGCAAGCTTCTCTTGCCAGGGCCTCCTTGACCTACCTCCTGAACAGAGAAACAGGAGAGGGATTATGGGCATCTAATCTTTTAATTTGTAAGCCTTCGTGCTTTAGCTGTATTTAGAATCTGTAATCCTCTCTATCATGTTTTTCATCCTCTATGGACTTGTACTAAACTAGGATGTTTTTAATGAAAAGAGGGGAACGCTTGCCGGACTAAGTCCTTTACTTGATTTCGTGCCTTGTATGCTCCCATCCTACGCTTCTAGGGGGCTTGCCGGAGCGAACACACTTGCTGAGTGCGGGACATCAGCAGCCCGTTGGCGGTGTTGCTTCCGGCAAGCAACCTTGCCGGGCCAGTTGCAGCGCACTTGTGTTTGTTGAGCGGACTCGGAAACAAACCAAGGGCACAACTGGGCCACGACTCGGCTCCTCCGCGCATGGGTTTTACAAGACACGCTCGTTCAAGGACGCAGCCCCGCCTTCCCCGGTCCATAAGAGGATGCATGATGAGGGATGAAAAACTTATCTGACTCCACAGCCCCCCGGCGACATTAGCTTGTCGGGGAGGAAACTTTGACCTTCGCAGCCTCCGGCAACTCTGGCTCCACCAAAATCCAGGTGCTGGTGTGCCTTATTTTGCCTTAGTCGCCGACGCTGCGGCCGCCGGGGGCCCTGGCCCGTCGCGAAGGGACTTTGGTACTTGCAGCCCCCAGCGAAGCTGGCTCGCCGGGGCCGGTGCGCCCTTCTGGCTTCTCCTTGTTACTGTAATTACAGCCATGAAAACAGCTGAGATAGTACTGTAACAAGTTTTTTATCTATATTTTATTTTATGCGCGGTTTTGCAAAACGACGCCATGCTTTGCCCTTCGTATGTTTATACTCTACGCTGCTAGGGAACTTGCCGGCGCTAACACACTTGCTGAGTACGGGACATCAAGAGATACCAAGCGTGTTGTTTCCGCAAGCAACCTTCTCGTGCCGCTTGCAAAGGCACTTGAATTGTTGAGCGGACTCGAAACAAATCAAGGACGAACTCAGCCATGGGTTAGTTCCTCCGCGCACAAGTTTCTCATACGAAGGGCGCCTTACGGCAAGGCTTGCCATGTTACGCCCTCTACTTTGTTATATCCTTTGTGCGCTTTTACCCTACGCTTCTAGGGAACTTGCGGCGCTAACACACTTATCGAAAGTACGGACATCAAAGCCGGTGGCGGTGTTGTTTCCGCAAGCCACCTTCTCGGGCGAGTTGCGGTGCACTTGTATTGTTGAGCGGACTCGAAACAAAGCAAGGACGCAACTTAACCACGAGTTGGCTCCTCCGCGCACAGGTATTGCGCACAAAGGACGAACGCACGAGGAACATAACATAAAAAGCATGGAACTAAGAAGTGCTCGTACAAAAACTCGGACGACTTAGCTTTTCCGTCTTCAACAATCCGTCGAGGCCGTGTTCTTCCCCGATCTTTCCCCTTGTATGTTATCGCCCTTGTGCTTTGGGGAACCCACCGCGAAACACGCTTAAGCTGAGCGCAGGCATCAACGGCCCATTGGCGTGTTGCCTCCGCGGAAGAACTTCGTCGGGCTGGTTGCGGCGTTTCCATCGCCGAGCGGACTCAAACGGATCGACGGCGCGAACCTAACCACGATTCGACCCTTCCGCGCTCGGGTTCTTCATACAAGGTACGGATTTTCCAGGGAGCACAACTCAAAAAGTTCGAAGCTTGGCAACTTTCTTTGCTCTACTGGCCAGCAGAGCTCGATGGCGCGTCCTCGACGGCGGCGCGGCGCTTTGGAGAGGCAGGCTTGCCGGAGCGAACACCAGAGCCGTTTTTGCCGGGCTTAGTCTTTGGTTGGTCTGCCTTCGCCTTCTCGCACTTGCCGGTGGAGCTCGATGGCGCGTCCTCGACGGCAGCGCAGCGCCCGGGAGATGCGCTTGCCGAGTGGGCACTGAGCTGTCCTTGCCGGACTTGGCCTTCTTCTTCCCCGGGAGCTTCAAAGGCAAGTGGCTCACGCTCTGCTGCAGCTGCTGCTTCCGGTAGATCTTGCCGGGCGCAGATGAGTGCATCCTTCTTGTCGCCTTGGACAGAAATGACACTCATCGGGCCAGCATCTTGAGCACATTGTATGTGTGGTGAGAGGCCGCCATGAACTTGGCGAAAAGGTCGGCCGAGTATCCCGCTGTAAGGTAAGGGATATCAGCCACGCCGAATGTGACCCTCTCGACCCGAAGTTCAGCTCACGCCCGAACGTCACCGGCAACATGATCTTCCCCTTGGGCTGGCTCCTTCCCGGATTTATTCCTTGAAAAGTGCCAGTCTCTTCAAGCTCGTCGTCGGGGATCTGGAGCTTCTTGAGTACTGCGGAGGAAATCAGGTTCAGGCCGGCCCCGCCGTCAACCAGCATCTTCGTGACCTTGAGGTTGCGGATTGTTGGTGAAACCAACATCGGCAAGCACCCGACCGCAGTGATGCGATCAGGGTGGTCCTCAATGTCGAAGACGATGGGCGTGCTGGACCACTTCGAGGCTTGCGCTACCGATGGACGGCTCGCTGCGCTCACTTCGCACCCATTGCTTGAGTTGGCGGTGCGAGGTGTGCAGAGAGGCGCCGCCGTCGATGCACAACACCTCCGTTGCCTTCTGAAATTCCTGGTCATCAGCCTCATCTTCCTCCATCTCATCATCTTCATCTTCATCTTCGCCCTTGTCGCGCCGCTGGGAGGCCTGTCTCTTGCCGCTGCTTTGGCTTTGCCGGTTCCTCCCCAAGGGAAGCTTCTTGCCGGATCCTCCGCCACCTCCTGGGCTCTCTCCTTATCGCGCGCCATATTCAGCTTTCTACAGCCCGCCATCTGCTCCACTTTCTTGCAGGTTTGGAGATCATGGCCCTTGGTGCGGTGGATCTTGCAATACCGCTGCCGGAGCTATCCGCTTGTCGGCGGTTACCACAGCCTCGCCGAATCGCCGGTCTTGGCCTTTGTCGGATCCGCCTCCTGCTGTTTAATGCTCAACAGCTAGCACATCCTTAGCCTTTCATTTCCTATTGTTACGCCTCCGGTTCTTCCATGCCGGGCGGCGCCCTCACCGTCGATCCTTCGCTCGGCAACCTCTCCGGGACTTTCCTTCCTCCTCAGCCTGCGCACACTTGTCGGCCGAGCGTAGAGCTCGCCGACATCTCTGATTTTGCACATCGCCATCTCCTCCCTCATCCTGCGTTACGCGACGTTTCGATGAAACGCGCTAATAACCGCGCAGGTGGACGTCCGGATGTTGCGCCGCACTGGCTGAATCTTTGTATATACTTGCTAGGGCTCCCCTCCTTCGGACGAGCAAGTGGAGGTCACTCTCCGGCCATGAGGCTTGTGGCCACCCGTGAAGGCGCCGACAAACTGATGACACAGGTCCGCCCATGAAGAAATGGAGCCATCCGGCAAGTGCATGAGCCAAGATCTGACGTTAGGCTTGAGTACCAGTGGGAAGTAGTTGGCGAGGATCTTCTCGTCGCGCCCTCAGGCAGCCTGCACCGCGATGGTGTAGATGCTAAGGAACTCCGACGGGTGTATCCTGCCGTCGTACTTCTCGGGTACATCTGGCTTGAAGTTCTTGGTTTTGGGCCACTGGACTTGCCGCAGCTCGCGAGTGAACGCAGGGCAACCTGCCGCGTACGGCAAGTCGCTTGGTTCCCCAGGTGCATGCATATCGACAGTGGGCCCAGCGCGCTGGTCAGATTGACGTCGTGTTTCTCTCCGGCGCTCGATGCGAGTGCGAGCGTCTTCGTGTTGCCGTTCTTGGAGAACGTGGCGCTGATCACGGCGAGTTCGCGGGTCCAACGACGCGGTGGAGTCGGTGTCAAGGTTGGTCCGGCGAAGCCGGGCGATCTTGGCCTTTGGGGCTGGGAGCGACGGAAGCGGCACCCCAGCCGTCTCTGCGGCGCCGGCTCGCGCCGGGCGCTTTTGCCGGCCCTCAACGCTTTGGTCGCTGGGCTTGTCGCCGCTGGCGGCCGGCGAGGCTGTGTATGGCCATCCTCCGGCCGTCGATCTTGTGTGGCGCCGAGGGAAATCTAGAAGCAATGGCTTGGGCCAGCGCTTCTTCCGCTGTCTTGGTGGCGGCGGCGACGAGCGGCGCGAGGAGCGGATGTGCTCGACTCTCAACCGGATTGGGAGGAGCAACACCTCGCCCCGGCGATCGTACCACACTCGCGCCAAGATGCGGGCGTGCATGTCGACCTCGAACGCCCCGCGACCCACCAGCTTGGCCTTGCTCCATCGCGAGCACGTGCTAGGCGCACCGGGCGTTGTTGACCTTGCACCTCTCGGGAAGGGCGCGGCGTCGCACTGCCGCCGACGCTATGGGCCTTGTTCTTGGATCTCGTGACGACACGAGACCCACCGGCGGCACCCGCCCTTCGCGGCGTCCACTTCACCGCCTACTTGTTCGGGCGGTGGTGGTGGAATTGATGTAGACGGAGCGCCACCAAGGCTTCTTCTTCGGTGGCATGTTGACGATGACGCTGATGTAGCACGCGTGGAGACCGGATCAGATGCTCACGACCTCGACGCGCCCCTACCTGGCGCGCCAAAGATGTCGGGGCTTTTCGTGTCTCTGTGGCCTCGAACACCTATGGGGCACTCGGGGGCCCCTTCCGTTCGGGCAGGGAGCGGGACCGTCGCAGAGCAGATCGAGGTCGAGCGCAAGGGGAGACGGGCGATTTTACCCAGCCGGGCTCTCCGGAGAGATAAGACCCCACTGCTGCCTTTTGTGTGTTATTTGATGTTGCTCGGAGCGCGCGAAAGCGATGGTGGTGACTGGTATCGAATGGATCGAACCTCCCACGCGTGCGCATGGGCCTCCCTTTATACTCAAGGGGGATCCACAGTGGCAGCAGAGGGAAGAGGGGGTAGAAAGGTAAAATCGTAGGTTGGTACAATACAGACAACAAAGCCCCTACCTAACTCGACGGCAGGGACAAGGGCATTAAATGCCCGTCCGGTCGCCTCCAACAAAGGCAGGAGGAGGACTGCTATGAGCCTCCGGTTGCCACGATGGCGCCTGTCACTCCGCTTGCCACCCGCTTCGCATGGCTGTGTAGTGCCTCGCCACGTGCCCTTGGGATGGCTCGTGATGATGCGCCACTGCGCGCTGGAGTGGGGTGAGCCTTGCGCTGCAAGTGCCTTGCCGCTGCCCTTCACAGCCTTGCAAGCTTGTCGGCTTGGCCTTGCTTGGCGCGCTGGGCGCCAAGGGCAAGTCTTCTGTGATGCCTTGTTGGTTTTCCGGCAAGCTCCTCTTGCCGGGCCTTCGCTCTCTTGGTTAGTACTTTGTTCTGAATGGCGTAAATAAGGCATCGGGAGGACCTTGGCGGACGCTCGACAAGCCTTGTTGTGTGTCATGCATCGTCAGTAGACAAGTTCGGGGTACTAAGGTACCCCTACTTTAGTACACCGACAGTCTCCCACTTGGACTAGAGTCAATAATCTAGATTACAAAGTAATGATTCTAACACCCATGGAGTCTTGGTGTTGATCATGTTTTGTTCGTAGTAGAGGCTTAGTCAATGGGTCTGCAACATTCAAATCCGTATGTATTTTGCAAATATCTATGTCTCCCTCTGCGACTTGATGTCGGATGGAATTGAAGCACCTCTTGATGTGTTTGGTTCTCTTGTGAAATCTGGATTCTTTTGCCAAGGCAATTGCTCCAGTATTGTCAGAAAAGATTTTCATTGGACCGATGCATTAGGTATTACACCTAGATCGGATTTGAACTCCTTCATCCAGACTCCTTCATTTGATGCTTCCGAAGCAGCTATGTACTCCGCTTCACACGTAGATCCCGCCACGACACTCTGCTTGGAACTGCACCAACTGACAACTCCACCATTAAATATAAATACGTATCCGGATTGCGAGTTAGAGTCGTCCGGATCAGTGTCAAAGCTTGCATCGACGTAACCATTTACGACAAGCTCTTTCTCACCTCCATAAACGAGAAACATATCCTTAGTCCTTTTCAGGTATTTCAGGATGTTCTTGAGCATTGTCCAGTTCTCCACTCCTGGATTACTTTGGTACCTCCCTGCTATACTTATAGCAAGGCACACATCAGGTCTGGTACAGAGCATTGCATATATGATAGAACCAATGGCTGAAGCATAGGGAATGACTTTCATTTTCTCTCTATCTTCTGCAGTGGTCGGGCATTGAGTCTGACTCAACTTCACACCTTGTAACACAGGCAAGAACCCTTTCTTTGTCTAATCCTTTTTTAACTTCTTCAAAACTTTATCAAGGTATGTGCTTTGTGAAAGTCCAATTAAGCATCTTGATCTATCTCTATAGATCTTGATGCCCAATATGTAAGCAGCTTCACCGAGGTCTTTCATTGAAATACTCTTATTCAAGTATCCTTTTATGCTATCCAGAAATTCTGTATCAGTTCCAATCAACAATATTTCCTCCACATATAATATTAGAAATGCTACAGAGCTCCCACTCACTTTTTTTGTAAATACAGGCTTCTCCAAAAGTCTGTATAAAACCATATGCTTTCATCACACTATCAAAGCGTTTATTCCAACTCCGAGAGGCTTGCACCAGTCCATAAATGGATCACTGGAGCTTGCACACTTTGTTAGCACCCTTTGGATCGACAAAACCTTCTGCTTGCATCATATACAACTCTTCTTTAAGAAATATCCATCTAAGGAATGCAGTTTTGACATACATTTGCCAGATTTCATAAAATATGGCAATTGCTAACATGATTAGGATGGATTTAAGCATCGCTACAGTTGAGGAAGTCTCATTGTAGTCAACACCTTGAACTTGTTGAAAATCTTTTGCGACGAGTCGAGCTTTGTAGATAGTAACACTACTATCAATGTCCGTCTTCCTCTCAAAGATCCATTTATTTTCTATGGCTTGCTGATCATCGGGCAAGTCCACCAAAGTCCACACTTTTTTCTCATACATGGATCCCATCTCAAATTTCATGGACTCAAGCCATTTTGCGAAATCTAGGCTCATCATCGCTTCCTCATAGTTCGTAGGTTTACCATGGTCTAGTAACATGACTTCTAGAATAGGATTACCATACCACTCTGGTGCGGATCGTCCTTTGGTTGACCTACGAGGTTCGGTAGTAACTTGATCTGAAGTTTCATGATCATCATCATTAGCTTCCTCACTAATTGGTGTAGGAATCACTAGAACTAATTTCCGTGATGAACTACTTTCCAATTCGGGAGAAGGTACAATTACCTCATCAAGTTCTACTTTCCTCCCACTCACTTCTTTTGAGAGAAACTCCTTCTCTAGAAAGGATCCATTCTTAGCAACGAATGTCTTGCCTTCGGATCTGTGATAGAAGGTGTACCCAACAGTTTCTTTTGGGTATCCTATGAAGACACATTTATCCGATTTGGATTCAAGCTATCAGGTTGAAGCTTTTTCACATAAGCATCGCAACCCCAAACTTTAAGAAATGACAACTTTGCTTTCTTGCCAAACCACAGTTCATAAGGCATCATCTCAACGGATTTTGATGGTGCCCTATTTAAAAAGAATTCAGCCGTCTCTAAAGCATAACCACAAAATGATAGTGGTAAATCAGTAAGAGACATCATAGGTCGCACCATATCCAATAAAGTACGGTTACGATGTTCAGACACACCATTGCGCTGTGCTGTTCCAGGTGGCGTGAGTTGCGAAACTATTCCACATTGTTTCAAATGAAGAACAAACTCGTAACTCAAATATTCGCCTCCACGATCAGATCGTAGAAACTTTATTTTCTTGTTACGATGATTTTCCACTTCACTCTGAAATTCTTTGAACTTTCAAACGTTTCATACTTATGGTTCATTAAGTAGATATAACCATATCTGCTCAAATCATCTATGAAGGTAAGAAAATAACGATACCCGCCACGAGCCTCAACACTCATTGGACCACATACATTGGTATGTACTATTTCCAATAAGTCAGTAGCTCATTCCATTGTTCCAGAGAACGGAGTTTTTGTCATCTTGCCCATGAGGCATGGTTCTCAAGCACCAAGTGATTCATAATCAAGTGATTCAAAAATCCCATCGGCTTGGAGTTTCTTCATGCGCTTTACACCAATATGACCTAAACAACAGTGCCACAAATAAGTTGCACTATCATTATCAACTTTGCATCTTTTGGCTTCAATATTATGAACATGTGTATCACCATGATCGAGATTCAACAAAAATAGACCACTCAACAAGGGTGCATGACCATAAAAGATATTACTCATATAAATAGAACAACCATTTTTCTCTGATTTAAATGAATAACTGTCTCGCATCAAACAAGATCCAGATATACTATTCATGCTCAACGCTGGCACCAAATAACAATTATTCAGGTCTAAAACTAATCCCGAAGGTAGATGTAGAGGTAGCATGCTGACAGCGATCACATCGACCTTGGAACCATTTCTGACGCGCATCGTCGCCTCGTCCTTAGCCAATCTTTGTTTAAACTGTAGCCCCCGTTTCGAGTTGCAAATATGAGCAACAGAACCAGTATCAAATACCCAAGCGCTACTACAAGCATTAGTAAGGTACACATCAATAACATGTATATCAAATATACCTTTCACTTTGCCATACTTCTTATTCGCCAAATACTTGGGGTAGTTCCGCTTCCTGTGACCAGTCCCTTTGAAGTAGAAGCACTCAGTTTCAGGCTTAGGTCCAGACATGGGCTTCTTCCCTGGAGTAGCAACTTGCCTGCTATTCTTCTTGAAGTTCCCTTCTTTCCTTTGCCATTTTTCTTGAAACTACTGGTCTTATTAACCATCAACACTTGATGGTCCTTCTTGATTTCTACCTCCACGGCCTATAGCATTGCGAAGAGCTCGGGAATCGTTTTCGTCATCCCTTGCATATTATAGTTCATCATGAAGCCTTTTTAGCTTGGTGGTAGTGATTGAAGAACTATGTCAATGACACTATCATTAGGAAGATTAAATCCCAGCCGAGTCAAGTGGTTATGGTACCCAGACATTCTGAGTATGTATTCAATGACAGAACTATTCTCCTCCATTTTGCAGCTATAGAACTTGTTGGAGACTTCATATCTCTCAACTCGGGCATTTGCTTGAAATATTAACTTCAACTCTTGGAACATCTCATATGCTCCATGACGCTCGTAACGCCTTTGAAGTCCCGATTCTAACTCAGAAATCATGGCACACTCGAACTATCGAGTAGTCATCGATCGAGCTTGCCGACGCTCATAACATCAAGATCTCTCCTCAAGCAAGTGCCTTGCACCTAGCGGTGCTTCAAGGACATAATTATTCTGTGCAGCAATGAGGATAATCCTCAAGTTACGGACCCAATCAATGTAGTTGCTACCATCATCTTTCAACTTAGCTTACTCTAGGAATGCATTAAAATTCAAGGGAACGGTAGCACGGGCCATTGATCTACAACAACATAGACATGTAAAACTATCAGGACTAAGTTCATGAAAAATTAAAGTTCAATTAATCATATTACTTAAGAACTCCCACTTAGATAGACATCCCTCTAGTCATCTAAATGATCACGTGATCCAAATCAACTAAACCATGTCTGATCATCACGTGAGATGGAGTAGTTTTCAATGGTGAACATCACTATGTTGATCATATCTACTATATGATTCATGTTCGACCTTTCGGTCTCAGTGTTCCGAGGCCATATATGCATATGCTAGGCTCGTCAAGTTTAACCCAAGTATTCTGCACGTGCAAAACTGGCTTGCACCCATTGTATGTGAACGTAGAGCTTATCACACCCGATCATCATGTGGTGTCTCGGCACGACGAACTGTAGCAATGGTGCATACTCAGGGAGAACACTTATACCTTGAAATTTAGTAAGGGATCATCTTATAATGCTCCCGCCATACTAAGAAAAATAAGATGCATAAAAGATAAACATCACATGCAATCAAAATATGTGACATGATATGGCCATCAGCATGTTGTGCTCATGATCTCCATCACCTAAGCATCGTCATGATCTCCATTGTCACTGGCTTGACACCTTGATCTCCATTGTAGCATCGTTGTCGTCTCGCTAACTATTGCTACTACGACTATTGCTACCGCTTAGTGATAAAGTAAAGCAATTACATGGCGATTGTATTTCATACAATAAAGCGACAACCATATGGCTCCTGCCAGTTGCCGATAACTCTGTTACAAAACATGATCATCTCATACAACAATTTATATTGCATCATATCTTAACCATATCACATCACAACAAGCCCTACAAAAACAAGTTAGACGTCCTCTACTTTGTTGTTGCAAGTTTTACGTGGCTGCTACGGGGTTCTAGCAAGAACCGTTCTTACCTACGCATCTAAACCACAATGATTTTTTGTCAAGTGTGATGTTTTAACCTTCAACAAGGACCAGCCGTAGTCAAACTCGTTTCAACTAAAGTTGGAGAAACAGACACCCGCCAGCCACCCAGGTGCAAAGCACGTCGGTAGAACTAGTCTCATGAACGCGGTCATGTAATGTCGGCCCGGGACGCTTCATCCAACAATACCGCCGAATGAAAGTAAGACGTTGGTGGTAAGCAGTATGACTGTTATCGCCCACAACACTTTGTGTCTACTCGTGCAAATATCATCTACGCATAGACCTGGCTCTGATACCACCGTTGGGGAACGTAGTAATTCAAAAAAATTCCTACGATCACGCAAGATCTATCTAAGAGATGCATAGCAACAAGACGAGAGAGTGTGTCTATGTACCCTTGTAGACCGAAAGTGGAAACGTTTAGTAACGTAGTTGATGTATTCGAACGTCTTCACGATCCAAACAATCCAAGTACCGAACATACGGCACCTCCGTGTTCAGCACATGTTCAGCACGATGAAGTCCCACAAGCTCTTGATCCAATAGGGGTTCGAGGGAGAGTTCTGTCAGCACGACAGCGTGTCAACGGTGATGATGATGTTACCGGCGCAGGGCTTTACCTAAGCACTATGACGATATGATCGAGGTGTTAAACTATGGAGGGGGGCACCACACACGGCTAAGAGATTGTCTGTTGTCCTTGGGGGTGCCCCTGACCCCGTATATAAATGAGGAGAGGGGGAGGCCGGCCGGCCCTATGGGGTGCACCAAGAGGGAGGAGTCCTACTAGGACTCAAAGCCCTAGTAGGATTATACTTGGTGGAAGGGGAAGGAAGGAAGGGAGAGGGATAGGGAGAGCGAAAGGGGGGCTGTGCCCCTCCCCTTTTCCTATTCGGACTCCCCATGGGGGGCGCCTCCCCTATGTGCGCTGTCCTCTCTCTCCCCCAATGGCCCATGATGGCACATTGCTTCCCCGGGGGGTTCTGGTAACCCCTCCGGCACTCCGTTTTTACCCGGTACCACTTGGAACTCTTCCAGTGTCAGAATAACATAGTCCAATATATCAATATTTATGTCTCGACCATATCAAGACTCCTCGCCATGTCCGTGATCTCATCCGGGACTCCGGACAAACTCCGGTCATCAAATCACATAACTCATGATACAAATCGTCATCAAACGTTAAGCGTGCAGACCCTACGGGTTCGAGAACTATGTTGACATGATTGAGACACATCTTTGATCAATAACCAATAGCGGAACCTGGATGCTCATATTGGCTACTACATATTCTACGAAGATCTTTATCGGTCAAACCGCACAACAACATACGTTGTTCCCTTTGTCATCGATATGTTACTTGCCCGAGATTCGATCATCGGCATCATCATACCTAGTTCAATCTCGTTATCGGCAAGTATCTTTACTTGTTCTGTAATGTTTCATCCCGTAACTAACTCATTGGTCACATTGCTTGCAAGGCTCATAGTGATGAGCATTACCGAGAGGGCCCAGAGATACCTCTCAGAAACACGGAGTGACAAATCCAAATCTTGATCTATGCCAACCCAACAAACACCTTCAGAGACACCTGTAGAGCCTCTTTATAATCACCCAGTTACGTTGTGACGTTTGATAGCACACAAGGTGTTCCTCCGGTATTTGGGAGTTGCATAATCTCTTAGTCTGAGGAACATGTATAAGTCATGAAGAAAGCAGTAGCAAGAAAACTGTTACTATCATAATGCTAAGCTAACGGATGGGTCTTGTCCATCGCATCATTCTCTAATGATGTGATCCCGTTTATCAAATGACAACACATGTCCATTGTTAGGAAACATAACCATCTTTGATTAACGAGCTAGTCAAGTAGAGGCATACTAGGGACACTTTGTTTTGTCTATGTATTCACACATGTACTAAGTTTTCGGTTAATATAATTCTAGCATGAATAATAAACATTTATCATAATATAAGGAAATATAAATAACAACTTTATTATGGCCTCTAGGGCATATTTCCTTCAGGAGCAGGCGATGGCCCTGGCTTTCAACAGTGGTGTGGTGGCCACGGTGGCAGACGGTGGGGTGGCGGCAACGGCAGTCGGCAATAGATGCCAACAGGCACCGGCGGTGGAGCATGTGGTGGGTGTTCCGCGCACACCCAACAGGGACGCCACGCACACTACACTACGCCAGGGACTGCGCCACCGCCGCGGTGTAGCCTCCCAGCTGGAGCTGTCCTTTGATGATGGCGGAGTGGTTGAGCCACGACAACGGACCGGTGCCATTGGCGATTGTGGCAAAAGCATTGTAGATAAGCTACAAGGTGGGAGGGGAAAATGCGACGTGGGACTCGCTGTCCGTGAGGGTTTATATAGCAGGCCGGTAAGCATTGGGATTTTGGGGGATTTCACCAAGTCGGGCGGGAAGCTTGCACGGGAACATACGAGGTTGCGCGGGAATGGGCTCACCGACGATTCATTGGCGCCACTTCGAGCCACCATTTGGCCAAAAGAACGCCCCCGCGTGCTGCACAAGCTTGCGTTGTAAGCTGTCTGCGGCAGCGAGGTGACAAGACGTGCAAGAGGAGGACGAAAGGCCACGTACACGTACGGTTAATAAAAAAACATTTGCGATTTAATTACCTACTATACCCCCGTCTTGGTTTATAAGTAGGATTTAACTAATAAAATACGAATGCATGTCGCCAAAGATTATATCGCTGGATTCGTATTTGAACATAGTTTCCAATTATATAATTTTTTATAACATGCATTAGCATTTTGTTGGTTAAATTTGAGGGCAAAGTATGGCACAGAATATAAAGGGGACTAATAGACCAAGACAAAGGTAGTAGCACACGGCCGCTCTACGCAACGACGTAATTGTCGGTTGGCTTGTAGGCAACCATTTCCTATGTGTTCAACTGCTCTATGCGTGTTGTTGCTTGCAGTTGAGGCTGCCGCAGCGTGCTCTGCTCACATCCCGCCGCACGCGCTCTGCTCTTGCGCCCCTCCGGGCGCTCTGCCCTCGTCCCTCCACATTCGGGTGCATGCGGTTGCACAGGGCGCGGCGCGACGATGCAGTTACCCGTTGCAAAAACTGCCATGCAGACATGCCGAGAATCCAGGCTGCCCGGCCCCCATTTATTATTGCGGCCATTTACCTTCATCTCTCGCGCCACACGACACAATAAGCACACCCATGACGACACATACATAGAGGACATCCAGCGGTTCCAATGGCGCTCCCCGTGGCTCCAATGGCGCTCCTAGTGGCCGACGACGACAAGGGCGGGCAGTTCACCATGCATCACGTAGTGGACACCCACGTGAGGGGGAAGGCCCTCTCGGTGGTGTACATGAATGAGCCGGTCTCAGTGGAGAGCTCCATCTAAACTATGGAGCAGTTGCTTGCCGAGGACAAGTACCAAGTGGTCGGCTTTGACCTCGAGTACACCATCGGTCGTGCTGGGTGTCGGTGTGAAAACCGGCAGATCTTGGGTAGGGGGCTCAAGCTGTATGTTTGAGGATCGATGGTAACTATAATCAAAAGGACACGATGTTTACCTAGGTTCGGGCCCTCTTAATGGAGGTAAAACCCTACTCCTGCTTGATTATATTCGACGAGTATAGGGGTTACAAGAGTTGATATACCTCGAGATGTAATGGCTAAACCCTAGCTTGGCTAGCCTATCAATGTTGTGTCCCTGCCTTTGATCTAACCCTCCGGTTTACATAGATACCGGAGGGGCTTAGGGTTGTATGAAGTCGGTTTAACAGAAAGGAAATAGTATATCCGGACACCTAAACTTGCCATCCACATATGCGGGAGTCCCTACTGGACATGAGAAGTGGTCTTCTGCCTTGTATCTTGACGGCCCATCAGTCCGGCCCATATCCAATAGACCGAACGCCCGAAGACCCCTTAGTCCAGGACTCCCTTAGTAGCTCCTGAACCAGTCTTCAATGACGACGTGTTCGGCGCATAGATTATCTTCGGCATTGCGAGGCGGGTTCCCTGAACAATATACGTCAACTTTCCTCCATAAAAGAACTGTATTCGGCCTTGTATAATTAACACAACCCTTAGTCGTGAAGGCAGGATATATAAAAAATAGGAACAGTGTCTTTACTGATAACTTTTCCGGCAAAGCGTCAGACTTGACCCTTCAGTGTTTTGAACCGTTTTCACACCCCGCGTTTCGTGTTTCGAGTCCAAGCCTCATTGGCCAGTTGTCGGCGTTCTGGGAACGGGGTTTCCCAGACTTGCCTGCCTGCGGCCTGCGGCGTGGCTCAAAGGAGGCCCAGTGCGGCCCATCTTCATCAACACAAGCTCAAGACCTCGCGAGGGGCCGAGCCTGCAAGCGCATTTACAAGGAGCTTCCTCAGCACGGCCTCACAAGCTAGCTCACGAGGAGGCGGAGAGTTCAAGGAGGGTACTCGCGAGGTGCCCATGACGCAAGCCATGATTTACCAAGGGCGCCAGTCAGCGCCAAATCACAGCAAAGGTCCTCCCTTTCCTCTTGGTGCAAAGGGAGGAAGCGCAGCAGAGCATCAAGCAAAGGCATCCGCTTCGTGCAACAAGACCAAGACCAGCCCAACGGCCGAAGGAAGTCATTGTGGAGCCCAAACAAAGGCCACCACTAGAGCCTTTGGCACGAGGACCAACTTTAGTCAGATAAGTGTACCCACTGCTCCCTTCAAATGGCCAATTGTCACGCGCCTTCCCGCCAATATTTGGGAAGAGGCCCAGGCCTTTGCCTATAAATAGGACTAGCCACCCCCGGGGTAGAGACATCTAGAGGCCTGGTCAAGAATCCAAGAGCCAGAACCAAGTAGCACCAGCCAAGAGCAGACCCTCGCGAGGCTGTTCTTCCTTGTATTGTTCATCATCAGCCCGAGAGGCAATCCACCACGCCACACACTGGAGTAGGGTTTTACACCATAATGGTGGACTGAACCAGTATAAACCTTGTGTCTCTTGTGTTGTTCTATTTGGTAGTTTAAGTCCTAGCGATTCGGCAAAGACCAAGTAGGCAGAGGGTTGAATATCCGCGCGCACCCCAGAGTTCGAACCTCAAGGGTCTGCCGGAACCCGAAATCCAACATTTGGCGCGCCAGGTAGGGGTGCGCCGGAATTTGCCTTTCGTCGTCTCGTTCTTCTCCGACCATCGCATCCATGTCTGACGCTCGTCGGGCTCGTGCCGAGCATCGAGCCGCCCTTTCTTCCCGTGTCGCTCAGACGGCCCCGCTGGGGGTGCCTCGCTGCTCCCGTCACCGCCACAACACCGCCACCGCCAAGCGGAATGAACAACAATCATTGTCCCAACATCCATCCATGAGGCGAGACGGTCGCACTGCCACACCCTTGCTCACTCCCCGCCGTTTTCGCCACGCGCTTCATTGCATGGAGGCCCGAGCTGCGCCATCGTGGCAAACGAGCTCTGCGCGCACGCCCCATGGACGACGCTTCACGAAGAGTGGCTCGACCGCTGCCGCCGAAGCTCGTCTCAGGCCACGGGCTCTCTGCTGCCATCCTTCTCGCACACGCGCCCGCCTGCGTGGCAATGAAGCCTGGGCGCCGAGCCGCTCCTCTCAAGAAGGCGCCGCCCCAAAGAGCCCCGGACGGAACCCGCCTCCGTCAGCGCCAGCGGGCAAGAGCAAAGCTGCCAAGAAGTCCTCGCCTCGAGAAGCCGCCCGAGCGCCTCGATCCAAAGACGCTAAGACCTCGCGATGCCCCGCCGCAGCGCATGGGGACCCGCAGACTGCTGTCCGTCGCCTAAGGCCCCTCAGGGCTACAAAGAGCTGCCGCTTTCACCTCCGAAGCACGAAGGCCGCGCGGGGCCGGCAAGTTCAAGTCGACCTGCCTCGCCACGGGCGGCATGGTCAACCCTCAGAGAGTTCCTCCAGCTTTATGAGTTGGGCATCGAGGCTGCCAACGGGACGAGAAGGTCATGGCCAACTGTTTCCCATGGCACTCAAGGCGACGAGCCCGCACTGCTCCTCGAACTCGCTCTGTGCACGATCTCCTCCCCGACGAGATGCGCACCCGCTTCATCGCCAACTTCCAGGGTACTCGCGACCGGCCACCCGCCGTGAGCGACATGCGCCGTATCAAGCAGCAGCTAGGGGAAACCCTGCAGAAGTACATACAACGCTTTAACAAAGCGCACCTCAAAATCCCCAAGGTAACGGAGGAGGCCATCACCTCGGCCTTCTCCGACGGTGCGACGCCAAGATGAAGGAGGAGCTGGCGATGCATGAAGACCTGTGCACCTCCTGAGCTGTTCAACTTGGCGACTGCGCGCCAGTGGCTGAGGAGGGACGCCTCCCTCCTCGAGCCGCCACCATGAACCCGAAGAGAGGAAGCCCAAGGCCAAGGACGTGAAGCGCAAGGGGCTGCTGTGACCAAGGCAGAGCTGACACCAAGCGGGCAGATCAGCCCAATCCTCCAAGGGCAGTCGGTATCTGCGGTACCACAACCTCCACACCCACAACACCAATGAATGCCAAGAGCTCCGGTCAGGCGTGAAGGAAGGGTCGACAGCGCCCCGACCGCAGCGACTGGGCTACGACCGAGGAGGAGGAAGGAACGCAGGACGTTGGGAAGACCGCGCCCGCACCAAGGGTGGCGCGACCAACCTCGCGAGGATCGCTGGCAGGACCCGCCTCGCGAGGGAGGCTGGAGGGATCAGCCTCGCGAGGATCGCCCACAAGGGAACGCAGGCCTCCCTCCCTGCCGCCGCAGCCAAGGAGAAATGAAGACCGTCATCAGGACAAGGGGGTTGGGGGCTTCCAGGAACCGCGGGAAATTGCCTGCATCCTGGGCGGAGTTCAAGCCCGAGCCTCTCAACGCATCTTCAAGCAGTCGCCGCTGGCGAATGCTGTCCTCCCAAGCTCGGCCACGCGCCTCTCGTGTGGTCGGCATGCGCCATCACGCTCAGATCAGCAGATCAACTCAAGCGCGCCACAGCCAAGTCCTCCCGATGCTTTGTTCCCCAATCATCGCGAACGCATTAGTCACCAGACCTCAACGACGGTGGAGCAGGCTCAACGCCCCGTCTGTGGAAACATTCAACAATCTCTGTGTGCCCTACAACCAGCTTCAGCCAACCAAGCCTTTCTCCGAGTCACCGACGGCTCCACGGTCCCGATTGATAGGTCCGCCTTCCGCCACCTTCGGGCACGCGACAATTACCGCACCAAGCTCATCGACTTCGACGCCGCCCACATTCGCCGCCATACAATGCCATCCTCGGTACCCGCGCACCGCAAGTTCATGGCCATGACCCACCATGGCTACAACGTCCTCAAGATGCCAGGAAGTGGCGGGTCATCACGGTGCCTCGCGAAGAGAGGGACGCAGGCTCCCCGGAGCGAGCCTTTCAGCCGCATCACCGAAGACCGGATCATGGAAGGTGGAGGCCTCCCGAGGCCGCCCCAAGAAGAAGAAGACATCGTCCAGCCCAGCCTCAGAGGCAGCCCTCAGGCCCGCGCCCGCCAGGGGGACCTCCTTCCATCGCAGATAGGAAGCGCCCGCGCCTCAGCAGGCTCGGGCTCTCCCCGAGGGCCGCCGACCCGCCAAGGTCACGAGGGAGGCGCTTGGGCACCACGTGAGGCGTGCTTCAAGCACATTTCTCAAGAAGAAGCAAGGCCAGGAGGGCCCAACCCTCAGGAGTTCGTCAGCAAGGCCATTCAGGAGCTACAGGAGTCAAGGTTCATGAGAGGCAGCTGCCGCCTACCCGCTGTGGCCCCCCATCTAGGCGGGGATGGTGGGCTGCCTGCCCAGATCGACATACCGGGCTCAACCGAGCCAAGCCTCAGAGTGCCTCGCCCTCGCGAGTGGGACGCCGCGAGGGTCCGCCCCACGCCCACGCGGCGCATGCCTTATGGCTTGCCGAACGCGGCCGCAAGCACCAGCGCCTCATGAGGGCCATCCCGAGGCTCAAGAAGTCAGCGCTGCAAACCCGTGGAGGCGGAGATGGCCCACGAGGAGCCACCAGCGCCTCCGGAGCCTCCTGAGGCCCCTGGGCCTGGGGGCTCATGAGGACCGGCTCCCACAGCCCACCGAGTCTGCTACACCAACACCCCTTCGTCCCCAACATCATCAGGTGACATCTTTCAAGTTTCGCTTCACTGAGCGCCTCGTGGCCGCATTATTCCCGTGTCATGGGTCCGTCCTCGCGCGCGTATCCCTTTATTTCATGTCCTTAGCTTACCTTATTGGGGGCGCCCCTCGGGCTGCATCATCCCCAAGTCGCTCGGGCCTGACCCAGCGGCGTGTACCCTTCTTGCGCTTATCTTAGGTCTATGCTTTCGATCCATCATGCTTGTTATTTGGTGCCATTTCCTCTTGGGTGTCGGAATCTTGGGCGTTAAAGGGGGGTGCCTGAGCATCGCGACTCAGGGCTCCTACCGGCTCTCCGGCCCTCACCCTCTGGTCTTGTCCATGGCATCGCGACCTGGCAAGCTAGCGATGGCTAAGACCAGCTCGAGAGCCGGGACCCGAGGACGTAGAGTTTCGACATCTAACCCAGCTTGCACATTAAAGGGGGGTGCCTGAGCATCGCGACTCAGGGCTCCTACCGGCTCTCCAGCCCTCACCCTCTGGTCTTGTCCATGGCATCGTGACCTGGCATGCCAGCGACGGCTAAGACCAGCTCGAGAGCCGGGACCCGAAGACGTAGAGCACCGGCATCTGGCCAAATTTGCAGGAACACATTCCAAGGTAAGGCCAAGTGCCGGGCGCAACCCGCCCTGGGGTCGGACCTCGTGAGTCCCGCGTTGGCTCACGGGAGCCCCGATACACCTCGCCAGGCCTTTCGTGCCTCGTCGCCTCCCCAAAGTAACTAACGGCTAACCGTCGATTGCCACGGCGAACTCTCGTTCTTTTTGTGACGAGCCTGCAGGGTCCCTCTAAGGAGCATTGCCAGGCGAGGCCCTCACGGTGCCTTCTTCGCTCTCGTTTGCGCAACCCGCTTGCACGTTAAAGGGGGGGTGCCTGAGCATCGCGACTCAGGGCTCCTACTGGCCCTCCAGCTCTCACCCTCTAGCCTTGTCCACGGCATCGCAACCTGGCATACCAGCGACGGCTGAGACTCGCTCGAGGGCCGGGACCCGAGGACGTAGAGCAGAAAGGGGAGCGAGGGTGAGAGGGGAGGAGCACGCGAGGACCTCGCCAAGCAGCCCCTCATCGGCCAAGGCACGGATCTAGTGCCGCACCAGGAAGCGTTTCCCGACCCTAGAGATAAGTCACTTTCCGGGAACACTAGTTATCGCAGCACCATCCCTGCACCCAATGCAATCCCGTGTTGGCAACGTCGCTCTCCTTTCTCACCGAATGATGGCTGCTTGAGCGCTAAAGGGGACCTCCTGAGCATCGTGACTCAGGGGCTCTTATCGACCTCGGCCGCCACCTCCGGACTTGACCACGGCATCGCGACCTGGCATACCAGCGACGGCTGACACCGCCTTGGGACTGGGACCTGTCGGTGCAGAGCATCAAGCCCTCACGAGGTTTGAAAGGAGGGAACTAAGCTAAAACGGAATAAGCATCTTGCACTGCTTCATAACAAGGATCATATTGACAAACGGAGCTGCAAACATCTTACTAGCCCTCGTGGGGTACATTCTTGGCTCCTCGCAGGAACAAAAGACGCAAATCCTAAGTGGTCCTAGCTACAGATGCCCTCGCGGCGGACGCCATCATCAACAGTGGGCCGCCCAGCACCGGCGCCAACCCCATCCAGATCAGGGGCGGCGACGGCCTAGCGAGCCCACCCTGCTCCAGGAGCGGCGCAGGCTCGGGGGCTCGTAGCTGTCGTCGCTCGTCTCCAGAGTTGCGAAGAGCTTGGCAAAGTCGCTGGATCCACCAGCGCCTCCCCCACGAGAGCCGGGGAAGCGGTTGGCTGGCCTCTGTCTCACCGCGGCAGGGTCCCGACCGCCCCTTTCGGGGCAGCACTCCAGCCAGCGACCCTCCGCATCAAAGACCTTGAAGGACATCACCGAAGCACCGTCATACTCTAGGTGGATCGCGAGGGCGCCTTGCTCGCAGACCGGCGATCTCGCCCCGCCGAGTCATGAAAACCTTGCCGGGGCAACGATCACACCTCTCGCCTGTCAGGAGGGTGCTGCAGCTAGCATGTTGCAGCCAAAGCCCTCAGGGTTCCTCTGCGGACGACGGAGGCGAAAAAGGAGGGAGACGGATCCAAGACTTAGGAGGCGTGATGGCGCCAAGCACGAATCTCGGCAGGAGTCCTCGGCGTGGACTCTGGGGAAGACGACACTGCGGACTCGGCCGGGCGCCGACGCATCGCCACTGTGGCGTTCGGCGTCGGCTCCTTCAGAGCCATCGATATGCGCGTACAAGGGAAGCGGGAACCCTGGTGGTGGCCACTCACACCAGGGTCTGGGCGCCTCCAGGTGAGCACCCTCGCCCCGCTACCAGAGAGCAAGCCGCTTCTTCGGGGGCAACGGGTCAGGATCCTCTTGGGGAGCTTTTCCCTTCTCTTCCGTGGAGAATCGACGGATCGGAGCCATTCCAGCAAGACGGAGCAAGACCCAGGAGGGAGTAGAAGCAGAGGAAGCGGACTGGAAGGGCGTGCGCCGTTCCGTACTTATAGCTGGCGAAGGCCAACCGTCGACTTCCACGATCGCGGGTAATCATGACCCGCTTTGCATGCAGGGACTTGTCGAATCCGTGCGGTTACCAAGGCGTCGTGGAGAAACAGAGGCGCCCATGTCCAATCAACCGCCACGCGGCGCCCAAGGCCGTAGGCTGTTAGGGCCCGTGACGCTTCGCACTTGCCCTTTCGCCTCTCTGTTCAGCCAAGTTCGGGCACGCCATGGGCCCCAGGGCTACTGTCGGCGTTCTGGGAATGGGGGTCCCCAGACTTGCCTGCCTGCGGCCTGTGGCGTGGCTCAAAGGTGGCCCAGCGCGGCCCATCTTCATCAACACAAGCTCAAGACCCTCGCGAGGGGCCGAGCCTCGCGGGGCGGACGAAAAGGAGCTTCCTCAGGCACGGCCTCGTCAGGCTATCTCACGAGGAGGCGGAGAGTTCAAGGCGGGGTACCTCGCAAGGTGCCCATGACGCAAGCCATGACGACCAAGGGCGCCAGTCGGACGTCAGCCCGCGCAGTGTCCTCCCTTTCCTCTTTGGTGCAAAGGGAGCAAGCGCAGGCAAGAGCATCAAGGAAAGGCATCCGTTTCGGTGCAACAAGACCAAGACCAGCCCAACGGCCGGAAGGAAGTCATTGTGGAGCCCAAACAGGCGTCACCACCAGAGCCTTTGGCAGACGAGGACCAACTTTAGTCAGGATAAGTGTACCCGTTGTTCCCCTCAAAATGGCCAATTGTTGGCGCCCTTCCCGCTCAATATTTGGGAAGAGGCCCAGGGCCTTTGCCTATAAATAGGACTAGCCACCCCCGGGGTAGAGACATCTAGAGGCCGGGTCAAGAATCCAAGAGTCAGAACCAAGTAGCACCAGCCAAGAGCAGACCCTCGCGAGGCTGTTCTTCCTTGTATTGTTCATCATCAGCCCGAGAGGCAATCCACCACGCCACACACTGGAGTAGGGTTTTACACCACAATGGTGGCCTGAACCAGTATAAACCTTGTGTCTCTTGTGTTGTTCTATTTGGTAGTTTAAGTCCTAGCGATTCGGCGAAGAGCAAGTAGGCAGAGGGTTGAATCTCCGCGCGCACCCCAGAGTTCGAACCTCAAGGGTCTGCCGGAACCCGAAATCCGACACCAGTCTTGTCAAAACAAAGATCATGCCCACTTATTATGGGATTGATCATCAATAAAATTTGGGTAATCCAACCATTTATGGCGCATGCTTTCATTGGGAATAGGCAAGTTTCAAGGCATAAGTGGGGGGGGAGAGGCGGTTGGCATTTTTACTGCCTATAAGAGGGCAATGGATTTCTCCTTTCTTCCCCACGCCTTCCAATCTCCTCAGCCTTCCAATCTCCCAAGCTCTCAGCGCCCGAAAAGTTTTCGTCTTCCTCACCACCACCACCTCCTCCGACCATGGCTGCATCCGGTTCCAAGGGAAAGTGGGAGGCCTCCTCCATCATGGAGAAGGAGATAAAGGATCTCTGGAGTGTGGGATACCTAGCCGCAACCATCACGCATAGCCCCCCCCCCAAGGGTCAGATCATCCCCACTCCGGAGCCCGGCGAAAGGGTCGTCTTCCTCCCCCATTTCCTTAGAGCGTTAGGTTTTGCCACTCCACCCCTTCATCCGGGGACTCATGTTCTATTACGGGCTAGATTTTCATGATCTATCCCCAAACTCTTTCCTCCACATATCGTCATTTATCGTCGTGTGTGAGGCTCTACTCTGCATCCACCCACACTTCGGCCTATGGCTGAAGATCTTCAATGTGAAACCGAAGGTGGTCGACGGGCAGCACGCAAACTACGGCAGGGCTATGATAAGCAAGCTGCCCAACGCCACATGGCCCAAGGGGGCCTTTGTCGAGACCGTCAAGGTCTGGCAACAAGAATGGTTCTACATCACCGAGCCGCGCCGCAGCAACTGGGCGGCGATTCTCTAGTTCAGATCCGGACCCTCCCACAAGACTCACGTCGTGGAATGCCATGGGCCTTGACTGGGGGTCCCAAACGAAGGTGCAGACACTGCAAACGCGCATCATCAACATGTTGGGCAAGAACGTCGGTCTCACCAACATGGTGCAAATCATGCTCTTCCGTCGCATTCTCCCTTGGCAGCGCCGGACTTCCCCCATGTGGGAGTTCAAGCCGGAGGACCGCGGACCCTGCAGCACCTCCTCAGCACGACGCACGCCAGAATATGGAAGCTGCTTTCAAGGCACAGAAGAGCTGGCCCATGGAGACCAAAGACGTCGGTCTTGATGCCGAGAACTCGGCCACCCCGGTAAGTGTTTTACTCTCTGAAGATATGCCCGGTATATTTATACATTTATATATATATATATATATATATATATATATATATATATTCGATCAATACGAATCTTATCATCCTACCTTTTTAGAGGGCTAGACAAAAAAGGCAGAGCGGATCAAGAGTCCGGCTCTGTTGCCCGAAGACCCAGTCACCCCTCAACTAGAGGAGATGCTGGTCCTGGCGCCCTATCAAGCGTCGGAGAAGAAAAGCAAGGGGCCCAAGGGCGGGCCCCGTCACAAAGGTCCTTCGGAAGCTGTGTCTAGAGAGACCAAGGCTGTCTCCTCTCACGAGGAAGACGAGGATGAAGAGAAGGAGGAGGAGGAAGTGGAGAGCAATTCCCCTCTCATCACGAGGAGGAAGAAGAGGACGGCCTCCGACAATCCAGAGGAGGCGAAGCCGAAGAGGAAGAAAGTTACCCTCTCGGCGAGTTTGGACTCAGAGTCCGAACACAGCCCAAGGAGAGCTCCCAGGGTCAAGCCCCTGGCCGAATCGTAAGTATCAAAACCTTACTTGTTAAGTTTCTCGCTTACCCGCCTCTGTATAAACTGTATCTTCACTCATATTTTAGCCCTCCGCACAATATCCCGAACCCCTCAACTTCATCAAGGAATTCTCTATCGCCTGAAGAGGCGGAGAGCGACGGACCATCGTGAGCCTTCTCCCTCCTGCCATGGAGGACACTGAGGTGTCATCCCAGAGGACCTCTCCTGCCTGGGGAGGGGCGGATGAGGCCATCCAGAAGGCACCCGAGGGTAACACCTCGGATGCCGTAGAGCAGGGCACGGCGACCCCCATGACCACCGAGGGTGGGGGGCCTCAACAATTCGGGCCCTCACCGAACACCGTCCCGGAGACCAATGTGGCTCTGGGTTCGGACCAAGACCCCCTTCGGCAGAGAGGCGAGGAGCAGCAGCTCCATCGGCAGCCTCTATCAATCCGGAGGCTGCTCATACTCTGGAGGAAGCGCTACAACATGCTTCCATCATGGGGGAGCACCGCACCCTGATCGGTGCAGATATGGAAAAGGTTCGGTCGGTGAAGATCGGACTGAACGAAGCCTTGAACATTGTACTGACAGGATTTGAGGTATACGATGTTATTCTCTTACAATTTTTTTATATGCAAGGTTGAACCCATGTATAGACAGTAGCCCCTGAGACTGTCCGGATTAGAACAATCTGGACAGAGGATCAAAAACAAGTTGAGAATGTATCATGCTATCTTGTTGGACATGCATCTATGCTGGCGGCTACTGCCCAAGCCGCAGAGGTTTCCGAGCTCAATCGGAAGATTCGGCTAGCCGATGAGGAGCTCGACCGCGTCAAGAACGGTTTGACGAAACGCAAGGTATGCGGCACTTGTACATACCTGAAGTAATATGTGCGTTGATTCTTAAAATTTACTGAGTTTTATGATTATACTCATAGTTGGCGCAGCCTAGGTCGAGTCCCTCAAGAGTGCCCTCGCCCAAGACAAAAAAGAGGTAGAGGTGAGCAAGTTGGCCACTGACAAAGCGGCCAAGGAGTTGGAGGCGGAGCAAACCACCCATCGGAGACATGAGGCGCGGGTGGGGGAGGTCGAACAGGAGCTCAAGGACGCCATTGCCAAGTGCAAGTCCTTGGAGCAGAAGAGTTCGGAACAAGCCTTCGAACTCACCAAAGCTCTTGAGAGTGTGAAAGAAGCCTGGGTTGAAGCCCAGGGCGCTCGCCAGGAGATCCAGGAGGCGAGACAGATAGTGGCTGGTAAGGCCTTTCTCATGCAGAGTAAATTTACAAGTAAGAGATACATCTTGCTGACCCGAGTTTGGAGTTCTCCAGGCGCATTTGCGGATCTGCCGAGGAGTATTGCTGACGCTGCCGAGTTCTTCCACGCTGAAGAGGGGAGCTCAATGGAGAAGCTATTCTAGTCACAGTACCTTGCGCCAGAGTATCTGGCGCCCCTCAACGATTAGCTGACGGAGCTGCACATGGTGGCAGCACTGGCCATGAAGGATGTAATAGTCCGTCTTTGGCCAGCCGAGCCCATATACAACAGCTACTTTGGACTCGTGAAGCGGCTGGTCGATGCGCGTCCTTGGATTGATGCCCTCAAGTGGTCGACCTGCATAGAAGGTGCTCAGATGGCCTTCGCTCGAGTCAAGGTACAATGGGCGAAGATAAAGGCCACCAAGATTGCCACCGCAGGGCCGCCTGAAGGCAAGGACCACTGGAGGCTGGAGAAGTACTTCAGCGAGGTCCTTGAGGGAGCCCGCATTGTAGATGATCAGTGCTCAAAGGATATCATATTTGAATAGTGGGGTCCGGTTTGTAAAAACCGTGTAATGAACTCACAATGTGAAATATTTATGCTTGCGCTTTATGATTTTATTAGTTTATCCTCCTGTTCGGCCGTTTATTTTATAAGTTTGAAAGTTTACCAGTCGTCGGCTTCTGCCCCCATGTAAATATTACAGCGGTGTTCGGGAACGCATGTCCGCACTTTATCCAACGTCTTGGTCTGATATAGGAGGCGTCTTGCAAGGTGAACTAGGCAATCAGACTATGCAGCTTTATCACTTTCACTTAGCCATAAGAGTCCATTAGTGGGGCTAAGTACTAGCCCATCTTGCGTGAACGACGATCCGGAGTACAGCGCCTTTGCAACACGGCTGGTCGAAGCCCAGCCCCTCGTATAATATGGCATAAATCGCGAATGATTTGTAGTATAACACTAAGTCACCGAATCGCTGACCCGCACTCGCATATCATGACAGTCAGCTTTTGGCTTTCTCTACTGAGGTACTTAACCGGACGAACCAGAAATACAATCGCAGTAGTTCTCCCATTGATACCTTAGCTGAACTTGCGGACCGCAAGGTGGCAAGCACAGGAGCCGGTCAACCCAACTATAGACCGAAGACATGATTCGGAGCTGATGCATATCGTGCAATATGGGTGTTCGGACTTAAGAGTTTGCGGGGCTAAATACAGCCCCTAGCATGGAGGTCGTGCCAAAGCGCGTATGTTTATCGAAAGCAACGAGGGAATATAGATGACAAGATAATATAAGAACCCAATCAAAAAGGTGGTGATCATCTGCTTCCTTTATATCCTTATTAGTACGTCGAGGCGTGTTTCGACAAACAATGCCATGAATATGAAGGTCATGTTAGATGCCTAAAAAAATTTACATAAGGGAAAGTCTAACACATGACCTAAAAGTAATAGTTCAAAGACTCCAATGATGCCATGCCGCACGTTTGCGCCATTTCTCCTTAGTAATAAGTCCTTTGATAGGAGTATTTGATGGTTGGGAAACGCTAGCCTTGAAAGGATTTATGACACAACCATACAGCAGATAGGGCTCTTAATGAACCTGTAGTGAAAAAAGATGTATGCAGTCCAAATAGGGTCAAGCCGTACTATGGAGTTTTTTCACAGTGTGCCTCTGGCGCTGCCCAAGGTATTTTGAGTGCGTAGTTATGTACGCGCGGTACGTAAGCCGCAACCTTATGGGGCAGTCGGCGGAGGCCGAACTACTAACCGAGGTCCGGATCCGTCAAGTTATCGCAGTGATGCACGGACTGGACTTGTTTAGAGATCTTGTTGGCTTTAGTGTCCAATGGATTATCCGGCTTGATAAGGCCGCCATACACCTCGGCTACAAGGGTTGCGGTGTGTTCTTCAATACGAAGGGAGCGCTCCATATTTCCATTGACTATAATAATGCTGTGAGGTCTAGGCATGTTAAGCTTCAAGTAAGCATAGTGTGGGACTGCATTAAAGCGGGCAAAGGCAGTTCGTCCGAGCAGTGTGTGATAACCGCTGCGGAAAGGGATGATGTCGAAGATTAATTCTTCATCACGGAAGTTATCTAGGGAGCCGAATACTACCTCCAGTGTCAGTCAGCCCATGCAACGGGCCTCCAGACCGGGTATCACACCTTTAAAGGTAGTGTTACTAGGCTTGATTCGTGATGGGTCAATGGCCATCTTGCGGACAGTGTCTTGATAGATTAAGTTGAGACTGCTGCCCCCATCCATAAGAACTCTAGTGATATGGTAACCGTCGATAATTGGATCGAGTACCAGGGCAGCTGAACCTCCGTGACGGATACTAGTTGGGTGATCCCTGCGATCAGAAGTGATCGGACAAGCTGACCATGGGTTGAACTTTGGGGCGATAGGCTCTACGGCGTAGACGTCCCTTAGTGCGTGCTTGCGCTCACTTTTGGAAATGTGAGTGACATAGATCATGTTCACTATTTTCACCTTGGGGGGGGGAAACTGTTTTTGGCTCCCAGTATTCGATTAACGGGGCTCATCGTCGTCCTCACTTGGAGGTCCATTTCCCTTGTGTTCGGTGTTTATCTTACCGGCATGTTTGAAAACCCAACAGTTCCTGTTGGTGTGGTTAGCAGGCTTATCGGGTGTGCCATGAATCTGGCAGGGCCTCTCAAGGATTTTATCCAAACTGGATGGACCGTCCATGTTACCTTTTAAAGGTTTCTTCTGCTGACCGGATTTAGAACCACTGAATCCGGCATTGACTGCCATATCATCTATGTCGTCATTGTTGCTCCGACGTTTGTTTTTATTGCGGCATGGTTTACCATTGCCATCCCAGGCCTCAGAAGTGCTAGGGTCGCCTGAGCTGTTGCTTCTATGAGCCAACCGGCTATCTTCACCCGCAGAGAAATGGGTCATGAGTGCAGTTAAGGCTGCCATGGTCTTCGGCTTCTCCTGCCCGAGGTGTCGGGCGAGCCATTCGTCCCGGACACTGTGTTTGAAGGCTGCTAAGCCTTCAGCATCAGGACAGTCAACAATTTGGTTCTTTTTAATTAGGAACCGATTCCAAAGCTTACGAGTCGATTCTCCTGGTTGCTGGATTATGTGACTCAAGTCGTCCGCATCTAGTGGCCGGACATAAGTGCCCAGAAAGTTGGCCCGAAAAGCATCTTCCAAATCTTCCCAGGTTCCAATGGAGTTCTCTGGGAGGTTATTTAGCAAGTGCCGTGCTGGTCCTTTCAACTTTATAGAAAGATATTTAATGGCATGGAGGTCATCTCCATGAGCCATATGAATGTGGAGAAGAAAATCTTCAATCTAGATGGCCGAATCCGTCGTTCCATCATATTGTTTGATGTTCACGAGTTTAAACCCTTCTGGAAACTTTGCATTACTTCATCGGTGAAGCACATGGGGTGTGCAGTGCCCCTGTATCATGCGACATCACAACAGAGATCGGATAACATCTGAGTTCCGTTCTAATCCCGAATATTGTAATGTTCATCACGCTGGACTTCATAGCCGTTATCTCGTGTCGGGGAATGGCCTCTTGATCCATAGATCGATTTGTTCTGACCGGCTTTATTGGCTAGGTCCTGTTGCAAGTCATATGTGTAACCCGCAGCTGCTGTCTCCTTGCCTCTTCGGCAAGGGGGTGCGGGCTGGTGTTCGGCTTGATATGCCGCTTTATCTCGTCCACGTGGTGGTCGGTCTTGTTGATCTGCCTGATTGTATTTCGACGGTATTGGCTCAAGGGCTTCATCATAAAATTGGGCAGCAGCTGATCCTGTCCACCTATGCTTGAGCCGGAGTCCGGAGGGCGTGAGTCCCGTCCAAAGGAGGAGTATCCAGCTCCGGGGATTCGGAGACCCGAACATACTTGGTCTTCAATATAGGGGGGGAGTGTCTTTGGCCGGTTCCTCAACGACCGCTATGAGGTGGGTGATCGGCGGGAGATTAATTTTCCTCTGGCCGGGCTTGAGCCTGATCCGATCACAGCCCGTTGAGACCCCCAGGGCGGCAATGCGGTCCAGTAGTTCGCTTAAAGACGAAACATCCACCAGATCAAACTTTTCAAAGTACTTGGGGCCAACACGAGGACACTGTCCGGCGGCCGTAAGGGGTGTTGTGGGCTCGACGGCTGTGCAAGCTCCTACGGTGAGACCCCCAAACCAGAGGGTCTGCCCAGAAGCCAGGCACCTTCCAGAGGTAATATTGTCGTTGATGACTAGGCAAGCCATAGATCGCTTTTGTAGACAACACGGCAGAGCTCTCAATGAAAGCACCAATTATGGTGTCAAAACCGACAGATCTCGGGTAGGGGGCCCAAGCTGTGCGTCTAAGGATTAATGGTAACAGGGGACCAGGGGACACATTGTTTACCCAGGTTCAGACCCTCTTAAAGGAGGTAAAACCCTACTCCTGCTTGATTATATTCGACGAGTATGAAGATTACAAGAGTTGATCTACCTCGAGATCATGATGGCTAAACCCTAGATGTCTAGCCTATCAGTATTCCGATGACGGTAATGAAGATAGCCTCTACGGACTAACCCCTCCAGTTTATATACACACTGGAGGGGCCTAGGGTTTGTACAAGGTCGGTTCATAAGGAAAGGAAACACCCGGACTCTAATCTTGCCGTTTACGTATAGAGAAGTCCCATCCGGACACGGAGAATAATCTTCAGCTTGGTCTTGTATGGACCATCCACCCCGGCCCATACTCCTGGGCCAAACACATGAGGATCCCGAATCTGGGACTCCCTCAGTAGCCCTGGACTAAGGAGTCCTTTACGGCCCATTGTCTAGCATGTCGGTTAAATCCTCGATAGTGACTATTATGTGGGTGGTGGGTGGGACATAAAATTCCCCACTCCCTACCTCCAACCCGTACTGGGTGCAGTTCAGAGGCGAGCTTTCTGTAATGGTGAGGGATTGCATTAAGCCTAGCGCTTCATCTAAGGGTGAAAGTTGGGCATGAGACTGCGGAGCTGCCGGACTGGGTTCGACGGCAGACACCTGATCGGGCTCGACCAACGCAGGCTTCAAAAGTTCGGATTTGTCATCCAGAGGCGAGTCCAAGATCGCGTCTGGGTCTCTGGTCAGAAATTCCATCATAGAAAAATAGTCCGGCAGGGTTGATCCTCTCGTCTTCGGAGGATACGCTCTGCTCCGGATCTAAGGTCGAGGGGAGCATGAATTTTGACCCCTGAATGGGATCTGAGAGAGGATCCGAAGAGCTTCCTTCATAGGGGCAAGGGGCAGCGACCGAGGCCGTGAACCCCTCGAAAATCAGGTCTCCTCAGACATCGGTGATACAGTTCAGGTTTCCAAACCTGATCTAGTGGCCGGGGGCGTTACTACCAAGCTGCTCAAGGTGGCCGGTCAAGTTGGCACGAAGCACGAAACCGCCGAACAAAAAAACCTGCCTAGGGAGAAAAGTTTCCCTGGACGCAACATCGTCATTGATGAAGAGGTGAGCCATCAATCCTTCTGTCGACGATACAGCGGAGCTCTCAATGGAAGCACCAATGTCGGTGTCAAAACCGGCAGATCTCGGGAAGGGGGCCCAAGTTGTATGTCCAACAGTTTTTACCCAGGTTCGGGCCCTCTTAATGGAGTTAAAACCCTAATCTTGCTTAATTATATTCGACGAGTATAGGGGTTAAGAGTTGATCTACCTCGAGATCGTAATGGCTAAACCCTAGCTTGGCTAGCCTATCAATGTTGTGTCCCTGCTTTCGATCTAACCCTCCGGTTTATATAGATACAGGAGGGGCTTAGGGTTGTACAAAGTTGGTTTAATAGATAGGCTAGTATATCCGGACACCTAAACGTGCCATCCACATATACGGGAGCCCTACCGGACACAACAAGTGGTCTTCTGCCTTGTATCTTGATGGCCCATCAGTCCGGCCCATATCCAATAGACTGGACGCCCAAGGACCCCTTAGTCCAGGACTCCCTCACAGGGCACGATCAGAAGGTTGCCGTTGCCCAGTTGTGCGTGCGACATGACGTCCTCGTCTAGCTCTACCACCTGGCCACAAGGCATTGCGAGTGTTTCTCCAGGTTTATCAACAACTCCGACTACGGTTTCGCTATGGTGGACACCACAAACGATCTAAAAGCGCTCAAGGTTTTGGGCTTGAAATGCCAGAATCTTGTCAACATCCAGGACCACTACAAGGTCTGGGGCAGCGACAACAACAAATCGAACTCCCTGGTTGACCTCGCATCAGCCATCATCGACCCTACTACATGAAGATGAAGGATGAGAGCAAGAAGGACAAGAACGCCTGGCACAGTGTCTGGCATGAGAGACTGGATGAACAACACGTCAAGTACGCGGCCAAGGACGTGTACACAAGCTACGAGATGTATAGGTGGATCCTTGACATGAGGGAGTGTCTTTTTCTTGCCCCAGATGAGGGATCGAGCCACAGAGCAGTGGCGGGAGCGTCACAAGGAGTAGATGACTATACAATCATTTCTCCTAGTTTAGAATGCATGCAATTATTTATTAAGGTGTGTGTGAATGATCTGTATAGTCACTTATGTAATTGGATGTTTATTTCAGTTATATATATAAATGCTATTCTTCTGTAGACAGAGCAAATCACACGGCTTATTAGCAGCAAGCGTCTGTGTTATTTTTGGTCTTCGCACACATTTCTGATTACGAACATGTTTGCCGCGTATCACACAAATCTTGTTCAGTTGAACCGTTTCCATTGTGTTGCCTAATCATACATAGTCTAGTGAACGGTATGCCGTATATCACACACACCCTCATCTAGCTGGCCATTTCTGTTGTTCTGCATCATCACAAATAGTTCTTCTGGATTAACCGTTTGCCACTCATCGCACACGCAACTCTTAATATGAACCGTGTTTGATGTCGCCGCCATCGCAAACGTTTTGCATCTTTTTTGAAGGTTTTATTACATCACCGTTTGTGATTAACGCATTGCACACAGTTTCATCGAAGGGTCTCTAATTCGACTGTCGCATTTGGACCATCCTGCAGTAGTGTACCTCTCCGTTACACAGAGTGACAAATCCCAATCTCGATCCATGCCAACTCAACAGACACCTTTGGAGATATCTGTAGAGCAACTTTGTGATACCTAGTTACGTTGTGACATTTGATAGCACACAAGGTATTCCTCCTATATCTGGGAGTTGCATGATCTCAAATATGTATTTTTCATTAAGAAAGCAGTAGCAATAAACTGAACGGTAAATTGCTATGCTAACGGATGGGTCTTGTCCATCACATCATTCTCCTAATGATGTGATCCCATTATCAAATGACAACTCATGTCTATGGTTAGGAAACCTTAACCATCTTTGATCAACGAGCTAGTCTAGTAGAGGCTTACTAGGGACACAGTATTTGTTTATGTATCCACACATGTATTTAAGTTTCCGGTCAATACAATTCTAGCATGAATAATAAACCTTTATCATTATTAAGGAAATATAATAATAACCATTTTATTATTGCCTCTAGGGCATATTTCCATTAGTCTCCCACTTGCACTAGATTCAATAATCTAGTTCACATTGCCATGTGATTAGCACCCAAAGAGTTCACTAGAGTCCATAATCTAGTTCATATCGCCGTGTGATTAACACCCATAGAGTTCACTAGATTCAATAATCTAGTTCACATCGCCATGTGATTAACATCCAAAGAGTTCACTAGAGTCAATAATCTAGTTCACATCGCCATGTGATTAGCACCCAAAGAGTTCTAAGGTGTGAGAGAAGTTTAGTCAACGGGTCTGCCACATGCAAATCCATATGTATTTTGCAAATTTCTATGTCTACAATGCTCTGCATGGAGCTACTCTAGATAATTGCTCCCACTTTCAATACATATCCAGATTGCAACTCAGAGTCATCCGGATTGGTGTCAAAGCTTGTATCAACGTAACCCTTTACGACGGACTCTTTATCACCTCCATAACTGAGAAACATTTCCTTAGTCCTCTTAGGTAACTAAGGATAATTTTGACTGCTCACCAGTGACCCACTCCTGGATCACTATTGTACCCCCTAGCCGAACTCATTGAAGGCACACATCAGTTCTGGTACACAACATGGCATACATAATAGAACCTATGGCTGAGGCATAGTGAATGACTTTCATTTTCTCTCTATCTTTTGCCGTGGTTGGACTTTGAGTCTGACTCAATTTCACACCTTGCAATGCAGGCAAGAACCCTTTCTTTGACCGATCCATTTTTGAACTTCTTCAAAACTTTGACAAGGTATGTGCTTTGTGAAAGTCCTATTAAGCGTCTCGATCTATCCCTATAGATCTTGATGCCCAATATATAAGCAGCTTCACCAAGGTCTTTCATTGAAAAATCCTTATTCAAGTATCCTTTTATGCTATCCGGATTTATTCAATATCATTTCCAATCAGTAATATGTCACCCACATTTAACACTAGAAATACTACAAAGCTCCCACTCACTTTCTTGTAAATATAGACTTCTCCATAAGTCTGTATAAAACCATATGCTTTGATCACATCATCAAAGCGTATATTCCAACTCCGAGATGCTTGCACCAGTCCATAAATGGATCGCTGGAGCTTGTGCACTTTTTTAGCACCTTTAGGATCGACAAAACCTTCTGGTTGCATCATTTACAACTCTTCTTTAAGAAACTCGTTAAGGAATGCAGTTTTGACATCCATTTGCTAGATTTCGTAATCATAAAATGCAGCAAATGCTAACATGATTTGGACAGACTTAAGCATCGCTATGGGTGAGAAAGTCTCATTATAGTCAACCCCTTGAACTTGTCAAAAACCTTTTGCGACAAGTCGAGCTTTGTAGACAATGATATTACCATCAGCGTCCATCTTCTTATTGAAGATCCATTTATTCTCAATGGCTTGTCGATCATCGGGCAAGTACACCAAAGTCCATACTTTGTTCTCATACATGGATCCTATCTCAGATTTCATGGCCTCAAGACATTTATCTGAATCTGGCTCATCATAACTTCTTCATGGTTTGTAGGTTTGCCGTTGTCTAACAACATGACTTCCAGGACATGATTACCATACCACTCTGGTGCGGTGCATGTTCTGGTCGACCTACGAGGCTCGGTAGTAACTTGATCTGAAGTTTCATGATCATCATCGTTAGCTTCCTCTCTAGTTGTTGTAGGCATCACGGCAACTGTTTTCTCTAATGTACTACTTTCCAATTCGAGAGAAGGTATAACTACCTCATCGAGTTCTACTTTCCTCCCAATCACTTCTTTTGAGAGAAACTCCTTCTCTAGAAATAACCCATTCTTAGCAACAAAGATCTTGCCTTCGGATCTGTGGTAGAAGGTGTACCCAATAGTTTCTTTAGGGTATCCTATGAATACGCTCCTTTCCGATTTGGTTTCGAGTTTATCAGGCTGTAGCCTTTTGACATGAGCGTCACATCCCCAAACTTTAAGAAATGACAGCTTAGGTTCATTACCAAACCATAGTTCATACGATGTCGTCTCAGCGGATTTAGACGGTGCCCTATTTAACGTGAATGCAGCTATCTCTAATGCATAACCCCAAAATGATAAAGGAAAATCGTTAAGAGACGTTACAGAATGCACCATATCTAATAAAATATATTACAATGTTCGAGCACACCATTATGCTATGGTGTTCCAGGTGGCGTGAGTTGTGAAAGAATTCCACATTGTTTTAAATGAAGGCCAAACTCGTAGCTCAAATATTCGCCTCCGCGATCAGATCGTAGAAACTTTATTTTCTTGTTATGATGGTTGATGACCCACAAGTATAGGGGGTCAATTGTAGCTCTTTTCGATAAGTAAGAGTGTCGAACCCTACGAGGAGCAGAAGGAAATGACAAGTAGTTTTCAGTAAGGTAATGTCTGCAAGTGTTGAAACTGTAAGCAGCGAGTAGTTTGATATCAAGATAATTTGTAAAAAGCAAGTAGCGATAGTAGTAACAAAAGTGCAGCAAGGTAGCCCAATCCTTTTTAAGGCAAAGGACAGGCCAAAACGGTTTCTCATGATAAGCAAAGCATTCTTGAGGGTACACGGGAATTTCATCTAGTTACTTCCATCATGTTGGTTTGATTTGTGTTCACTACTTTGATAATTTGATATGTGGGTGGACCGGTGCTTAGGTGTTGTTCTTACTTGAACAAACCTCCTACTTATGATTAACCCTCCCGCAAGCATCCACAACTACGATAAAAGTATTAAGAATAAATTCTAACCATAGCATTAAACGCTAGGATCCAATCGGTCCCTTGCGGAATAGTGCATAAACCGGGGTTTAAGTTTCTCTCACTCTCGCAACCCACCATCTATTTACTACTCCACAATGCATTCCCTTAGGCCCAAAGATGATGAAGTCTCATGTAGTCGACGTTCACATGACACCACTAAGGGAATCACAACATACATACTATCAAAATATCGAACACATATCAAATTCACATGATTACTTGCAACATGATTTCTCCTGTGACCTCAAGAACAAAAGTAACTACTCACAAATGATAAACATGCTCAAGATCAGAGGGGTATTGAATAACATAATGGATCTGAACATATAATCTTCCACCAGATAAATCATATAGTAATCAACTACAAGATGTAATCAACACTACTAGTCACCCCCTAACACCAATCTATAATTTCGGTAATAAGATTGAATACAAGAGATGAACTAGGGTTTGAGATGAGATGGTGTTGGTGAAGATGTTGATGAAGATTGCCCTCCCCAAGATGGGAGAGTTGTTGGTGATGATGATGATGATGATTTCCCCCTCCGGGAGGGAAGTTCCCCCAGCAGAATCGCTCCACCGGAGGGCAAAAGTGCTCCTGCCCAAGTTCCCCCTCGAGACGGTGGCGCTTTGTCTCGAATGTCCTCCTGCTATTTTCTCTAGGTCAAAATGACTTATATACCAGAAGATGGGCACCGGAGGTGGTCTGAGGAGGGCACAACCCACCAGGGCGTGCTTGGGCTCCCTGGCGCGCCCAGGTGGGTTGTGCCCACCTGGTGGGCCCCCTCTGGTAGTTATTTGCTCCAATATTCCTTAAATATTCCATAAAAATTCTCCATGAAGGCTCAGCTTGTTTGGAGCTGTGTAGAATAGGTAGCCTGACGTAGCTTTTTTAGGTCCAGATTTCCAGCTGCCAGAATTCTCCCTCTTGGTGTGTACCTTGCAAATTATGAGAGAATAGGCATTAAAATTACTCCAAAAAGCATTATTATGGATAAAAACATTATAAATAACAGTAAGAAAACATGATGCAAAATGGACGTATCAACTCCCCCAAGCTTAGACCTCACTTGTCCTCAAGCAAAAACCAAAATTGAAAAACATGTCCACATGCTTTGAGAGAGAGGTGTCGATAAAAACAGAAATACAGTCATAGAAGCATCATGTTGATTATTATAACAACAACAAAATTGAACATAGGACTTTTATCATTGAACTTGCATCATATAATTCCCATGAATAAGTAACAGATCGTCACATAATCAAAGTATAAAGCAAAAACTCTATTAAAAACCAACAAACTATGTTCTTAGTCAACTTTGCAACTACAATTCATCATCTTTTCAGGAAGAGTCACATATCGGAGCCTTTTAGCAAGTCCACATACTCAACCATCAGTCTTCTATGATTGCTAACACTCACCTCGTACCCATGAGAGAAACATTTCAACCGAACACCTAGAAAGATAGGGGCTTATAGTTTCACCTCCCAACATACTCACCTCAAGGGTGATGTAAACAATAATAACTCATGCTACCTATATTCAACTGAACATATGTGCCTAGATCTTTCCTCACCACATGATGCTTGCCAAAAGATAAAACAAAAAGGAATAGAAGGAAAACTTTGACTCTTTGCATAAAAGTAAATACATAAGAGTAAAAGATAGGCCCTTCGCAGAGGGAAGCAGAGGTTGCCATGCGCTTATTTGTTTGCATGCTCCATCCCTTAGTGCAAGAGAACGTCATGTTGTATTGCCCCTTAAGATGACAACCTTTATTATGCAGTCTATCGCTTTTATTCTTTGTCATCCAAGTTCGTACAACACTCAATTTTCTCTTACACTAAATGATCTCACATATTTAGAAGCAATTTTTATTGCCTTTTTGCACCGATGACAACTTACTTGAGGGATCTTGCTCAATCCATAGGTATGTATGGTGGACACTTGAAGAAGATTTGGGTTTAAGGGTTTTGGATGCACAGGTAGTATCTCTACTTGGTGCGGAATTTTTGGCTAGCAAAGATATGGGGCAAGCATCACATGTTAAAGGATCTATGACAATATGACTTCTATGTGAATATAAATATACACAAATCATTAAGTTGTCTTACTTGTCCAACGTCAACAATTTTGGCATATAATATTTTGATGAGGGCTCACAATCACAAAAGATTTCTAGGATAGTATATTTATATGTGAATCTTCTCTTCCCTCATTAATTCTTTCATGAGTTGCATCATTGACTAATGCACTGCTTGTCAATCTCTAATAAAATTTCCTACTTATACTTTTCCTTATGTGGTGCTATCACCTACCATAGGATTAGTATATGATATTATTGATTTATCCCCTTTCTTTTAATTGTTTATTTTTCTTCCTTTCTCATTTCTTTTCTTTATTTGCAACATGAAAGTAAAGAAAGCAAAACTCAGACTAACTTATTATATAACTTGCACACTATTATGAGGATAGATTACTAAGCAAATTCTCAAATAAGAAAGGATCGAACTAACTTTTTTCATCTAAAGCAAAAAGATCGAACTAAGATAAGTAAAAGCAAAAGAGAGTGGGATGATACGATACCGGGGCACCTCCCCCAAGCTTGGCGGAAGCCAAGGGGAGTGCCCATACCCAATACCCAGTTCTCCTTTGGTAGTGAAGAAGCTTCTTCCTTCTCCTAGGCCAATAGTACTTGTGTTGTCACCGGGGATGATTTTACGGTAGCTTCCTTGCTTGATAAACCTGACCAGGAACAGCAAGAAAAGAGAACAAAGGATTTCTTTGAGATACGATGGTTAACAGATTCGGGAAGTATATATAAATTTTTTTATCTTGTAGGACAAGTAAACAGAAGAAAACAGAATCTCGAGGTGCCCTGTGTGGCGAACCCACTGGCGTGCAGCATGCCAGCGCGCTCGGTGTCTTATGCCCACCAGTGGACGTTTCCTGGGAGTTTCTTTATTTCCAAAATCCTAAAAAATTCCAAAACTAACAAAAATATTTTTGTGGATTTTTCACAGACCGTTTACTTACCGTATTACGTACCTCCTTATTTTGATGATTCTGGAGTGTTCCGGAAGGACTCTTTTATGTGTTCTTCCGGTGTCAAGGTTTGGATAATATTACTTTCAACATTGATAGGCGTACCTGAGATATAATGCTTTATTCGTTGTCCGTTGACAACCTTTGGGTTAGTGCCTTCGAAATTATTTATTTTGATGGCTCCAGACCAATAAACCTCCTCGATGACATATGGGCCTTCCCATTTTGAGAGGAGCTTTCCTGCAAAAAATCTAAAACGAGAGTTGTACAAAAGAACATATTCTCTGACTTTGAACTCACGCTTTTTGATTCTTTTGTCATGCCATCTTTTAACTTTCTCTTTGAATAATTTTGCGTTTTCATAAGCCTGGGTTCTCCATTCATCTAAATAGCTAATATCAAATAACCTCTTTTCACCGGCAAGTTTGAAATCTTAGTTGAGTTCTTTAATTGGCCAGTATGCTTTATGTTCTAACTCAAGAGCAAAATGACAAGCATTTCCATAAACCATTTTATAAGGAGACATACCCATAGGATTTTTATATGTTGTTCTATAAACCCAAAGTGCATCATGTAATTTCTTAGACCAATTCTTCCTGGACCTATTGGCAGTCTTTTGCAAAATTAATGTTATTTCCCTATTACTAAGTTCAACTTGACCACTAGACTGAGGATGATAGGTGATGCAATTCTATGGTTAACATCATACTTGGCAAACATTTTATGAAAAGCACCATGAATAAAGTGTGAACCACCATCAGTCATTAAATATCTAGGGACTCCAAACCTTGGCAAAATAACTTCCTTAAGCATTTTAATAGAGGTGTTATGATCAGCACTACTAGTTGGAATAGCTTCTACCCATTTAGTAACATAATCAACAGCAACCAAAATATGTGTATACCCATTAGAGGAAGGAAAAGGTCCCATGTAATCAAATCCCCAAACATCAAATGGTTCAACAGCAAGTGAATAACTCATAGGCATTTCTTGATGCTTACCAATATTACCTATTCTTTGGCATTCATCACAAGATGATAGAAACTTACGGGTATCCTTGAAGACAGTAGGCCAATAAAATCCATATTGCAATACCTTTTGAGTAGTTCTATCTCCAACATGATGCCCTCCATAAGCTTTGGAGTGACATTTCTGTAGGATTTGTCCCTGTTCATGCTCAGGTACACAACGTCTAATAATACCATCTACTCCTTCTTTATAAAGATGTGCGTCATCCCAAAAGTAATGTCTTAAATCATAGAAGAATTTTTTTATTTTGTTGGTAAGTAAAGCTAGGAGGTAAATATTTAGCAATAATGTAATTAGCATAATCAACATACCAAGGAGTACTATTAGCAACATTTATTGTAGCTAACTGCTCATCAGTAAAACTATCATCAATAGGTAGTGGGTCATCAAGCACATTTTCAAGCCTAGACAAGTTATCTGCTACGGGGTTCTCAGCTCCTTTTCTATCAATAATATGTAAATCAAATTCTTGTAACAAGAGAACCCAACGAATAAGTCTAGGTTTAGCATCTTTATTTTCCATAAGATATTTAATAGCAGCATGGTCTGTATGAACAGTTACTTTGGAATCAACAATATAAGGTCTAAATTTATCACAAGCAAACACCACTGCTAAAAATTCTTTTTCAGTAGTAGCATAATTTCTTTGAGCACTGTCTAGAGTTTTACTAGCATAATGAATAACATTCAATTTCTTATCAACTCTTTGTCCTAGAACAGCACCAACAGCATAATCACTAGCATCACACATAATTTCAAAAGGCAAGTTACAATCAGGTGGTTGAATAATAGGTGCAGAAATTAAGACTTTCTTGAGTGTTTCAAAGGCTTCTAAACAATCATCATCAAAAACAAAAGGAACATCCTTTTGCAAAAGACTAGTAAGAGGCCTAGAAATTTTAGAGAATTCTTTAATAAATTCTCCTATAGAAACCAGCATGGCCTAGGAAACTATGACTACCTTTGATGTCCTTAGGACATGGCATTTTCTCAATTGCATCAATCTTAGCTTGGTCCACTTCAATACCTCTTTCAGAAATTTTATGACCCAAGACAATGCCCTCATTAACCATAAAGTGGCACTTCTCCCAATTCAAGACAAGAATTATTTGTTCACATCTCTGCAGAGCTCACACAAGATTGCTTAAACAATCATCAAAGGACTTCCCATAAATAGAAAATTCATCCATGAAAACCTCAACAATCTTTTCACAAAAGTCAGAGAATATAGCAGTCATACATCTTTGAAAGGTAGCAGGTGCATTACATAAACCAAAAGGTATACGTCGATAAGCAAACGTTCCAAAAGGACAAGTAAAAGTGGTCTTTTCTTGATCAGATTGTAAAACAGGTATTTGTGAAAAGCCAGAGTATCCATCAAGGAAGCAAAAATGTGTGTGCTTAGATAGTCTTTCTAACATTTGATAAATAAAAGGCAAGGGGTAGTGATCTTTTCTAGTAGCTTTATTTGATTTTTATAATCAATTACCATTCTATAGCCCGTGACAATTCTTTGTGGAATAAGCTCATTCTTATCATTAGGAATAACAGTAATACCTCCCTTCTTAGGGACACAATGAACATGACTTACCCATTTACTATCAGCTATAGAATAGATTATACCTACTTCCAAAAGTTCAAATATTTCCGTTCTTACCACTTCTTTCATCTTTGGATTTAACCGACCTTGATGATCAACAACTAGTTTAGGATCAGGTTCCATATTAATTTTGTGCTGACATAGAGTGGGACTAATGCCCTTTAAATCATCAAGAGTATACCCAATAGTAGCTCGATGCTTACTTAGAACTTTCAATAATCTTTCTTCTTCATGTTCTGAAAGGTTAGCACTGATAATAACAGGACATATCTTCTTTTCATCAAGATAAGCATATTTCAAAGTGGCTGGCAAAGGTTTTAATTCAAACACAGGGTCACCCTTAGGTGGAGGAGGACCTCCAAGAGTTTCAATAGGCAAATTGTGTTTAAGCAGAGGACGTTGTTCAAAGAAGATCTTATCTATTTCATTTCTTTCATGCATATGTAAATCATTCTCATGGTCTAGCAAGTATTGCTCTAAAGGATCAGTAGGTGGCATGGCAATAGAAGCAAGACCAATTAATTCATCCTTACTAGGCAATTCTTTTTGATGATGATTTCTACTAAACTTGGAAAAATTAAACTCGTGAGATTCATCACCAAAGCTAACACTGACAGTTTGTTCTTACAATCTATTTTAGCATTGACGATGTTCAAGAAAGGTCTACCAAATATAATGGGACAAAATTTATCTTGTGGGGTGGAAAGAACAAGAAAATCAGTAGGGTTTAGCTTCCCACACAAGACTTCAACATCTCTAAGAATCCCAATGGGTGATATAGTATCCCTATTAGCAAGTTTAATAGTAACATCTATGTCTTCTATTTCAGCAGGTACTATTTCATCTCTAATTTCTTCATATAAGGAGTGGGGAATGGCACTCACACTAGCACCCATGTCACATAAACCATGATAACAGTGATATCCTATTTTAACTGAAACAACAGGCATGCCAACATCTGGTCTATGTTTATCTTTCCCCTTGGGTTTAACAATTCTAGCAGCTTCTTCACAGAAGTAAATAACATGCCCATCCATATCTTCTTCCAAGAGATATTTAACCATAGCGATGCTAGGTTCTACTTTAATTTTTTCATCAGGTTTAGGTGATACCTTTTGTTAACCACAGTTGAAACTTTAGCATGTTCTTTTATCCTAACAGGGGAAGGTGGTTTCTCAATATAAGCAGAAGGAACAACTGGATCAACATTATAAAGTATGGTTTCTTTTTTAACCGGTACTGGTTCTTTAATTTCATTTTTAATAGGTGGATGATATTTAACCCACTTTTCTTTAGGAAGTTCAATATGAGTAGCAAATGATTCACAAAAGGAGGCTACTATATAAGAGTCAAGTCCAATTTAGTGCTAAACCTTTGAAAGCATCGGTATCCATAAAAGACCTAACACAATCATACTTAAGCTTTATACCCGACTCTTTACCTTCGTCAAGTTCCCATTCTTCAGAGTTGCATTTAATCCTTTCAAAAGATCCCAACAGAATTCAATAGTCTTCTTCATAAAAGAACCAGTACATGAAGTATCGAGCATGGTTTGATCATTACAAGAAAGCCGAGCATAAAAATTCTGAATAATAATTTCTCTTGAGAGCTCATTATTGGGGCATGAATATAACGTCAACTTAAGCCTCCCCAAGCTAGAGCGATAGTTTCTCCTTCATGAGGCCAAAAATTATATATATTATATCCCTCTTGAATACCCATCATATTAGGACTAAATTCATAACCCAAGAAAATTGCATACTATTTATAAGACTCTCAAAATAATATAAGTGAAGCATGAGAGTTCATCAATTTCTTTAACTATGACCACCGCCGCGCTTTAAAAAGATATAAGTGAAGCACTAGAGCAACTACCTAGCTCAAAAGATATAAGTGAAGCACATAGAGTGCAACAACAACAAAGCCTTTAGTCCCAAACAATTTGGGGTAGGCTAGAGGTGAAACACATAAGATCTCGCGACCAACTCATGGCTCTGGCACATGGATAGCAAGCTCCCACGCACCCCTGTCCATAGCTATTTCTTTGGTGATACTCCAATCCTTCAGGTCTCTCTTAATGGACTCCTCCCATGTCAAATTCGGTCTACACCGACCTCTCTTGACATTCTTGCACACTTTAGTCGTCCGCTATGCACTGGAGCTTCTGGAGGCCTGCGCTGAATATGCCCAAACCATCTCAGACGATGTTGGACAAGCTTCTCTTCAATTGGTGCTAACCCAACTCTATCTCGTATATCATCATTCTGGACTCTACCCTTCCTCGTGTGACCACACATCCATCTCAACATACGCATCTCCGCCACACCTAACTATTGAACATGTTGCCTTTTAGCCGGCCAGCACTCGGCGCCATACAACATTGCAGGTCAAACAGCCGTCCTGTAGAACTTGCATTTTTTGCTTTTGTGGCACTCTCCTGTCATAGAGAATGATAGAAGCTTGGCGCCACTTCATCCGGCTTTGATTCAATAATTTGCATCTTCATCAATACCCCCATCCTCATGCAGCATTGACCCCAAATATCAAAAGGTGTCCTTCTGAGGTACCACCTGCCCATCAAGGCTAACCTCCTCCTCACACCTAGTAGTACTGAAACCGCACATCATGTACTCAGCTTTAGTTCTACTAAGCCTAAAACCTTTCAATTCCAAGGTTAGTCTCCATAACTCTAACTTCCTATTTACCCATGTCTGACCATCGTCAACTCACACCACATCATCCACAAAGAGCATACACCATGGGATATCTCCGTGTATATCCCTTGTGACCTCATCCTTCACCAAGGCAAAAAGATAAGGGCTCAAAGCTGACCCTGATACATTCTTATCTTAATCGAGAAGTCATCGGTGTCGACATCACTTGTTCGAACACTTGTCACAACATTATCCTACATGTCCTTGATGAGGGTAATCTACTTTGCTGGGACTTTGTGTTTCTCCAAGGCCCACCACATGACATTTTGTGATATCTTATCATAAGCCTTCTCCAAGTCAATAAACACCATATGCAAGTCATTCTTTTCTCCATGTATCTCTCCATAAGTTGTCGTGCCAAGAAAATGGCTTCTATGGTCGACCTCCTAGGCATGAAACCAAACTGATTTTTGGTCACGCTTGGCATTCTTCTTAAGCGGTGCTCAATGACTCTCTCCCATAGCTTCATTGTGTGGCTCATCAGCTCAATTCCATGGTAATTAGTACAACTCTGAATATCCCCCTTGTTCTTGAAGATCGGTACTAATATACTATGTCTCCATTCTTCTGGAATCTTGTTTGCCCAAAAAAATGAGGTTGAAAAGCTTGGTTAGCCATACTATCGCTATGTCCCCGAGGCCTTTCCACACCTCAATGGGGATACAATCAGGGCTCATCGCCTTGCCTCCTTTCATTCTTTTTAGAGCCTCCTTAACCTCAGACCCCTGGATTCGCCGCACAAAACGTATGTTGGTCTAATCAAAGGAGTCATCTAGTTTAATGGTAGAACTCTCATTCTTCGCATTGAACAGCTTGTCGAAGTACTCCTTCCATCTATGCTTAATCTCCTCGTCCTTCACCAAGAGTTGGCCTGCTCCGTCCGTGATGCATTTTACTTGGCCAATAACCCTCATCTTCCTCTCTCGGATCTTGGCCATCTTATAGATGTCCCTTTCTCCTTCCTTCGTGACTAACCGTTGGTAGAGGTCCTCATATGCCCGACCCCTTGCTTCACTGGTAACTCGCTTTGCGGCCTTCTTCAACATCTTGTATTTCTCTATGTTGTTTGCACTCCTATCTAGGTATAGGCGTCTGAAGCAATCTTTCTTCCCTTTAATTGCCTTCTGGACATCATCATTACACTACCAAGTATCCTTATCTTCACTTCTCCTTCCCCTGGACACTCCAAACTCTTCTGAGGACACCTTATGAATGCAAGTCACCATCTTCATCCACACATTGTCTGCGTCCCCTCCTTCCTCCCAAGGGCCCTCTGATACGTCTCCGTCGTATCTATAACTTTTTGATTGTTCCATGCCAATATTATTCAACATTTATATACTTTTGGCAACTTTTTATACTATTTTTTAAGACTAACATATTGATCCAATGCCCAGTGCCAGTTCCTGTCTGTTGCATGTTTTTTGTTTCGCAGAAACCCAATATCAAACGGAGTCCAAACGGGATAAAAATGGACGGAGAATTATTTTGGAATATTTGTGATTTTTGGGAAGTAAAATCAACGCGAGACGATGCCCGAGGGGCCAGGAGATAGGGGCGCGCCCCAGGGAGGCAGGCGCACCCTGGACTCTCCTGGGGCCCCCGTAAGGCGGTTGATGCTCTTATTTTGCCGCAAGAAAGCTAATTTTATGAGAAAGATCTGGGCAAAAGATTCACCCCAATCGGAGTTACGGATCTCCGGATATAAAAGAAACGGTGAAGGGGCAGAATCGGGGAACGCAGAAACAGAGAGATAGATCCAATCTTGGAGGGGCTCTCGCCCCTCCCACGCCATGGGAGCCAAGGACGAGAGGGGAAACCCTTCTCCCATCTAGGGAGGAGGTCAAGGAAGAAGAAGAAGAAGAAGGGGGCCTCTCTCCCCCTTGCTTCCGGTGGCGCCGGAGCGCTGACGGGGGCCATCATCATCACCGCGATCTTCACCAACACCGCCGTCATCTTCACCAACATCTCCATCACCTTCCCCCTTCTATATTCAGCGGTCCACTCCCCCGCAACCCGCTGTACCCTCTACTTGAACATGGTGCTTTATGCTTCATATTATTTTCCAATGATGTGTTGCTATCCTATGATGTCTGAGTAGATTTTTGTTGTCCTATCGGTGATTGATGAATTGCTATGATTGGTTTGAGTTGCATGTTTTATTATTGGTGTTGTCCTATTGTGCCCTCCGTGTTGCGCAAGCATGAGGGATTCCCGCTGTAGGGTTTGCAATATTTTTATGATTTGCTTATGGTGGGTGGCGTGAGTGATGTAGCACGCACTTGAGTAAGTAGATTGTTTGCGTATGGGATAAAGGGGACTTGATACTTTAATGCTATGGTTGGGTTTTACCTTAATGAATCTTTAGTAGTTGCGGATGCTTGCTAGAGTCCAATCATAAGTGCATATGATCCAAGTAGAGAAAGTATGTTAGCTTATGCCTCTCCCTCAAATAGAATTGCATTAGTGATTATCGGTCTAGTAACGTAGTCAATTGCTTAGGGACAATTTCACAACTCCTACCACCACTTTTCCACACTCGCTATATTTACTTTATTGCATCTTTATCTAAACAGCCCCTAATTTTTATTTATGTGTTCTTTATTATCTTGCAAACCTATCCAACAACACCTACAAAGTACTTCTAGTTTCATACTTGTTCTAGGTAAAGCGAACGTCAAGCGTGCGTAGAGTCGTATCAGTGGCCGATAGGACTTGAGAGAGTATTTGTTCTACCTTTAGCTCCTCGTTGGGTTCGACACTCTTACTTATTGAAAGAGGCTACAACTATCCCATATACTTGCGGGTTATCACCCTCCTTAATGACCCTCTCCTTGAACGCCTGAGCTACCTCCCCCTTGAGCTTCCACCACTTCGTGCTAGCAACTTTGGCACGCTTATGCTGCTGGACACGAATCCAAAAGCGGAAGTCAGCAACCACCAACTTATGCTTAGGTACAACACTCTCTCCAGGTATCACCTTACAGTCAAGGCATGCAGCCTATCTTCTCTTCTCGAGAGGATGAAATCAATCTGGCTAGAGTGTTGGATACTACTAAAAGTCACCAGATGTGATTCTCTCTTTCTAAAGAGGGTGTTAGCTACAATCATGTTGTAGGCTAGAGCAAAGCTTAAGACATCTTCTCCTTCTTAATTCCTGATGCCATAGACAAAGCCCCCATGCGCCCCTTCAGAACATGTGTTAGATGCACCCACATGGCCATTGAGGTATCCTCCTATGAAGAGCTTCTCGCCAATCAGTACACTCCTAACCATGACTTCCAGGCCTTCCCAGAACTCCCTCTTGGTGTTCTCATTGTGGCCTACTTGCGGGGCATACACACTGATAACATTGAGAACTAAGTCCCCAACTGCCAGCTTGACCAAGATAATCCGGTCCCACGTCTCTTGACATCTACCACTCCATACTTGAGGATCTTGTTGATCAAGATTCCTACGCCATTTCTGTTTGCAACCATCCCCGTGTACCAACGCTTGAAGCTGGTATCCTCCACCTCTTTCGCCTTCTGTCCCCTCCATTTGGTTTCTTGGACGCAAAGGATATCAACACCTCTCCTCACCGCTGCATCAACTAGCTCCCGAAGCTTCCCTATTAGAGACCCTATGTTCTAGCTACCTAAGCAAATCCTCCTAGGCTCGGCTAGCTTCCTTACCCTTCGCACTCGTCGAGTCAAATGCGAAGACCCTTGCTCATTTTCCACTACATCCGGAAATTGATGTAGCGCGCCACTAAGGATGCGACGACTCGATCCTCACTCACTTGCCACCGTATCCGGATCAAGATACGGCACGCCACCAGGGGTGACGGCATGTCCCTTGCCCATTTTCTACCACAACCGGGTTCCGATGTGGCGCGTCGCTAAGAGGGTTATGCCCCAACGAAAATCTTTTGGGTTGCATCTCCATAAGAGTGGCAGAGTTTTTACGTTGGCTAGCCAAGCCTATCACAACCCTCCTCCTTTACCCGGGCTTTGGATCGGCTATGTTGAGACAACATAGGCGGAGTTAAGTGAAGCATATAGAGCATATTAACAAATTCACGATTAATGTGTGTCCCTCTAAAAAGGTGTGTCTAGCAAGGATGGTTGTGGCAAACTAAAAAGCAAATAAAGCAAAGACTCATATAATACAAGACGCTCCAAGCAATTTATCGTTGGATTGTAGACAAAAGAGGGGATGCCATCTAGGGCATCCCCAATAAATGCTTGGTTGTCCTTGAATATTACCTTGGGGCAACATGGGCATCCCCAAGCTTAGGCTCTTGCCATTCCTTATTCCGTGGTCCATCGAAACTTCACCCAAAACTTGAAAACTTCATAACACAAAACTCAACAGAAAACTCATGAGATCCGTTAGTATAATAAAGCAAATCACCACCTTTAGGCATTGTTGTGAAATCATTCCAATTTTATATTTGCATTATATCTACTGTATTCTAACTTCACCATGGTTCATGCACCCCCACCCGATACAACCCATAGATTCATCAAAATAAGCGAACAACACAATGAAAACAGAATATGTAAAAAATAGAACACTTTGTAGTAATCTGGACTTTAGCCAAACTTCTGTAACTCCAAAAATTCTAAAAAATTAGGACAAGATGGGAAATTTGTATATCAATATTTTGTAAAAATGTGAATTTTATCATGCTCCAGTGAATTTTAGAACTTTCTGGACTAGGCGCAAAAGTTTCTGTTTTTCACAAAGTCAAATCAACAATCTTCCAAATCATCCGAAAGGTCTTACTTGGCCCAAACACTAATTAAAACACCAAAACACAATCATAACAGAAGTATAATTGTATATTTATTGAAAAACAAATGCAAAAACAAAAAAAATAAACTTGGGTTGTGTCGGTGTCAAAACCGGCGGATCTCGGGTAGGGTGTCCCGAACTGTGCGTCTAGGCGGATGGTAACAGGAGACGATGGACACGATGTTTTTACCCAGGTTCGGGCCCTCTCGATGGAGGTAAAACCCACGCCCCGCTTGATTAATATTGATGATATGGGTAGTACAAGAGTAGATCTACCACGAGATCAAGGAGGCTAAACCCTAGAAGCTAGCCTATGGTATGATTGTTGTAATGTATGTTGTCCTACGGACTAAAGCCCTCCGGTTTATATAGACACTGGAGGAGGCTAGGGTTACACAGAGTCGGTTACAATGGTAGGAGATCTACATATCCGATTGCCAAGCTTGCCTTCCACGCCAAGGAAAGTCCCATCCGGACACGGACGGAGTCTTCAATCTTGTATCTTCGTAGTCTTGGAGTCCGGCGGATAATGATAGTCCGCTGTCCAACACCCCTAGTCCAGACTCCTCAAGAGCCTTTAACCAGGCTTCAATGACGATAAGTCCAGCGTGTTTATAGTCTTCGGTGTTGCAAGGCGGGTTCTCCCTTCAAATTCCATGTACCTGCCGAACTGTGTCCGGCTTCATCTTGAATACTGTGTTCCTCGGCTTCTATGCCAAATAATGGCCCTCTTCCACGCGTCACACGAATGCGAAAAGCCAGGGTGTCTTTTGCATTTCACCCCCTAATTGTGCGAGTCGTCCGCCTATAAAAGAGGCAAGAATCCAGATCCAAACCACACCGTCTTCCTCTTGCGAATACTCCATCGAAGCGCCTTTGACCTAGAAATCCATTCCATCATGGATCGTCGACGCGGCTCTTCTTCACGCGCTCCCAGCCCACCACCGGGGAATTGGAGGAGGTGCTCTATTTCGCACAACGAGCTAGTGAAGCTCCAAACAGGGGGATTTCTCCTCCGCCTTCATGGTCCCAAATCGGGCCGGACTGGTTACTTATCAAGGTGGGAGGCAAGCGGAGGACACCCAAGCCCCAATAAGGGGAGCGAGTATGCTTTGTCCCCTATCCGATAAGGGGACTCGGATTTCAATACATCCGCTCCTCCGCTGGCTCCTAAAGTTCTACAGACTCCAGCTCCACCACCTCACGCCCGCCTCATCCCGTGCATATCGCGGGCTACGAGCTCTTTGTGAGCTATTCCCGGCATCGAGCCCCATTTTGCATTGTGGAAGAGGCTGTTTTGCCTCGCACTCGCTCTCACGAGGGGTCCATATATCAAGTGGGCGGTGCCAAATATGGCACATCGCCGGACCGGATACCTATCCTGACTCCCAAGAAGGCGTCCAAGACCGCCCTCGAGTGGTTTTATATAGGAGACACTCCGCTGCACTCCATCCGGATCAGCCTCCCGGAGTTTAGTGTCTGCTCCCTTGAAGAACGCCACCTGGCGCTCATGAGCCCCGATTGAGGAAGACAAGAGCGCCCATTACTTGATGGGCCGAATAAGATTAATGGCTCATTCCGCTTGACCATGATCGAGTCATGGCGACATGCATCAAGCGAGGGGTACAGCCACGCAATACAGAGGCCACCCCATGTGGGATTTCAACGGGAAGACGATGTTACCGCACGGCCAAGAAGGGCCGGATTCGACCGAGGATCTCGCAAAGATCCCGCCCAGCCTGTATAAGGGGAGAAGGAGGACTTCTTCGAACGAACCCTTTGAATGGGTTTTCCATGATTAACCCTAGAGGATGGGTAAGTGAACACCTTGAAGGGCTCAACCCATGCTTTCAAGTTTAAGCTTACATTATGTCTTCGGCGCAGATCTACGCCGGACCGTGGAGGACATGGTGAGTCCTGCTCCGCAACCCTAGGATCCGTAGGATCCTCGATCCGCCTCCAAGAGGACCCGACATCGAGGTGGAGCTGATCGACGGGGTGTTTCACCAGCTTAGCATAGATAATGCCTTGGTTGCCATTACGGCGGACTACCCCGGACTAAGTCCGGCTTCCCAGGTGACCGTGACCGAAGTCCGGACACCATTATCTCTTCTCTGCCCATTTCTAACCCTCGCGAACGACGGTATTTCGCAGGAAGTGCCTTTACGGCAGGAAGCCGAGCCCGCGGCGGCTGGCCAACAGAGGCCAGTCCGGACCAGCAGGCGGAAAAGGAGCGCGGTGCGGGCGGAAACGTCGCCGCAAAGGTATAGCTCGTATTTGAGTTTTCGAGCAACGCCCGAGGAAACGCCCGAGTGCTCATGATCTTTGTAGGAGAAAAAGCTCGCGGATCTGCGAGCGCAGGAATTGCCGATCCGACCAACACCGCCTGTGCTCCAGCCGCCGGCTTGAGGGGGAGGCAAGCGCAAGACGCGAGCCGGACCCTTCTCCAACGGAGGATACCGACAGACTGTCCGCCACCAAATCTGAGGTGGAGAGCGCCATGAACCATAGGCGCCGCCGGACAATATTTCGTGAAGCGTGTTTTCCCCGAGGCATTGGATGCCTTTAACGCAGGGACGCAGATCTCCGTGCCGCCAAAATGGTTTTACCAGAGCCACAGAGCAGTATGTGAAAGACACACGGGGAAGGGAATTTCAATGGTTGTATATACCAGTAGCCCCCGAGACTTAAAGTAGTTATGCTAACTGATTTAAGGATCATTTGAAAATGCAGGCACTTACCAAGAAGAACGCCCAGCTGTCTCGGGAGCTGCAAGATTGCAAGGCCCAACTTGAGGCCGCACTTACTGCCGCAGGAGGAGACGGAAAGATCCCTCATGGTAACACATTTTTATTAATAAATATAAGCGTTCTGCGGCATGTGTGCGAGTCTAATAATGACATTGCAGGTACCACCGGACAAGATCCGGACAGGCAAGCATTGCTGCGCCAGCTAAAGGCCGGCGAGAGTGTGCTAAATAGGGTTCAGCAGGAAAGGAACAAGCTCCAGGATGCCAACGCCAAGCTCCGAGAAGAGCTGAAAGGCGCTCGGGCCGAGCTGTCCAGCTCCGTTAAGGAGAATCAGCGGCTTCGTCGCGGCATTTATAGTAAGTGCTTGAGCGAACTCTTTTGGAAAGAAGAATTCGGCGAGGAAGTATTTTGACATGATATGTCTTGTAGGTGTACTCACGGGTCATCCTGCAGAGGAGATGCCCATATCAACGGGTGATCAACTTCCCGGACTGTTGCAGCTACTCGAGCAAGTTCGGCAGTAATGAGCGGCGCTGCTCAGCTTTATGGCCAGCCTCACCCTACCCGAGGGCCTCGGGAGCTTATGGAGAAGCTGCAGGAGTGTGGCAGCGCCTGCTTGTGGAAGATTTCGATTGCCGTCAAGGTGCTGTGGAGGCTTGGGCCATGGTGAAGATGCGGTACAAGAAGGCGGATCCCAACCACATGGCCGAGTTGGACCGGTGGGGCCCGACGGAAGGAGATCCTCGTGAGTTTAGTATACAGCCAAGTAGAGTTGGCTGCCAAATTTTCCCAACGGGATCAGAACTAGACAGCTGTTAGATGGGATTGAGGAGGAATACAACAAGAATTTGACAATGTATGTTATCCTTTAAAGTGACATGTGAAATGCCTTCTAGCCGATTGTAGATTGTTTGTCTTTGCCGACCTTTTCGCTTCAACCTCGGGACCCTAGAGTCCTGAGTGTATCCAAATACCTCTTTGGTTAAGAAACAACCGTGGTATGCATGGAGACCAAAGTAGGGGTCATTAGTGCTTTATCGCATAAGTGCCCAACTAGTTATGTTATATTACATGGTTAGTAAGAAACATCTTCCAGGAGAATAGTTCCGTTAAGGGTTCCTTTCTCGGGGCATGCCCTAAAGTGCATGTCCGGACTGCAAAGAAAGCAAGAAACATCCGGGGCAAATAGTTAAATAGGTAAAAATCATCTTTAAGTCACCGAATCGAATATTCCCTTAAGAACGCTTAGCTTTCAGCTTCACCCACCGAGGTACACATCCGGTCGACCCGGCAAGAATAATCGCAGAGGTGCTCCTTTACCTCCTAGCCGAACAATCGGGAACGAGGGTAAGCACAGAGCCAGCAACCCAAATTTGGCCAAAACTTAAGTCATATCGATGCATATAATGGCGAGTAAAAGGTACATGTGGAAGCTTGACACATGTGCCGGGTATAAACCCAGATAATTAAGCTTCGTAAAAGAAGCCCTCAGAATAATGAGTGCGGATGGCACATCATGCTTATGCAAAGAAATGCGAAAATAGGCCCGTAAGGGCTTTTAAATAAAAAGGATGAAAAGAGAAATGTAAGACAGCCAAGTGTAAAAGTTTGGGCGGGGAAGGGACAAACTCTTAGTCCGGCGCTAGGCATAGAATCGCTTGAGGCGGGCTGCGCTCCATGGGTTCGCTCGAGTCGGTTATCCGACGATTTCAGAGACGGTATGCTCCGCCGGTCGACTTGATCGACAATGAAGGGGCCCTCCCATTTGGGCTAGAGCTTGTCCTTTTCTTGTCCGCAGCGAGAACTAGTTCCACCAACATTGTAAGTCTTGGCCCGTACTTCTCTGCTTTGATATCTTCGGGCCTGCTGCTGATAAAATGCGAAACGAGCCTTCGCGACGTCACGTTCTTCCCCCAGTGTGTCCAAGCTGTCCTGCCGATCAATCTCGGCCTCTCTTTCCTCATACATGCTCACTCGAGGTGAGTCATGAATAATGTCACAGGGCAAGACTGCATCTGTGCCGTATACCATAAAAAATGGTGTGAATCCGGTAGTACGGTTAGGCGTTGTCCGCAGCCCCTAGAGTACAGAGTCGAGCTCCTCGACCCATTGTGACCTCACTAGTCTGGGTTTGATGCCGCTCATGATTAGACCATTCGCTCTTTCCACTTGACCGTTGGTTTGAGGGTGATAGACTGAAGCGTAGTCGAGCTTGATGCCCATATTTTTGCACCATGACTTAACCTCGTCGGCTGTGAAGTTCGTGCCGTTGTCGGTGATGATGCTGTGGGGACTCAGAACGTGTACCACCCCGATATAAAGTCTATCACCGGTCCGGACTCTGCCGCTTTGACCGGTTTGGCCTCTATCCATTTGGTGAATTTATCTACCATGACCAATAGGGTACCTTTGCTTGTGGGTTCCCTTTAAGGGGTCCAACCATGTCAAGCCCCTGCACGTGAACGCCGGGTAATGGGTATGGTTTTGAGGGCGTGGGTGGCATATGGCTCGATTAGCAAAGAGTCGACAACCAACGATCGCCGACCAAGTCCTCGCTGCGTCGCCCGGGCCGTCGGCCAATAAAATCTGACGGAATGCCTTTCCTACAAGGGCCCGGACTGCTGCGTGGTGTCCACCTAGTCCGCATGAATTTCAGCCTCGAGGTTTCGCCTTCCTCTTCGGAGATACACCTCTCAAGGACTCCGTTGTACTTTTCTTATAAAGTTCTCCTCATGGACCTTGTAGGCCTTCGATCACGGACTATACAAATGGGCCTCGCTTTTGGTCTTCGGAAGTTCCCGCCAAGTAGGTAGGCTAGGAAAGGTTCTGTCCACGCGCAATGACCGCCATTATAACGTAATGAAGGTGTTATGTCATCTGCCAATCACCGCTTGGTGCGGTTTTCTCCGGTTTGTCACTACCGGGCTCCTCTTCCCATAATAGGGATGGCTTGAAGAGCCGCTCCAGAAGATATTAGGAGGGACAGATCACGCCGCACCGATGCGTGCAAGACGCCGGCCGCTTGGTTATTATCTCGAGCTATGTGATGGAATTCCATCCTTCAAACCGAAATGACATTTTAGGACAGCGCTATGATATGCTGCCATTTTCGGATCCTTGGCGCCAAAGTCTCCGCTTTATTTGGGATATTGCAAGGTTTGAATCCTCACAAGATCTCTAGGCGTTGATTGCCCATGGAGCCCGCCATCCGGAGACCATGTAACAGTAGGCCGATTCGGCTGCATTGTTGAGTCCGTGTACATTATTTGAAGTACATATCGATCAGATCTCCGGTTGGGGACGCCAATCGACGCCAGCCCCCAGCCCGCCAACATTTTGGAGCCGCCGAAATGCATAGTCGGTTGGAGTATGCGCCGTACTTTTAGGGAGTTCGCCGTCCATTCGCCACGAAGTCAGCCAAAACTTGTGACTTTATAGCTCGCGAGGTTTATAAGTTATGTCGAATGGTAAGAGCTCAATGGCCCATTTTGCAATCCTGCCCGCTGTATCGCGGTTATTTATAATGTCATTGAGTGGTACCTCGAGGCCATCGTTATCGAACACTCTTGAAAGTAGTGCCGAGCTGACGCCATGAACACCGTGATATGCTATCTTTTGATAGTGCGGTAACGGATTTGCAGGGGTTAACACAAAGGATACATAATACACTGGTTTTTAAGAGGGAATTTATGCCCTTCATCACTCGCTCGACGACGAGGACCGCTTATAACTTGGTGCGTTGCTGCGATGTATAACAACATTGGTTCGCCCAGAGTGGGCGCAGCCAGACCGGATTTGTTGCCAATATGGCCTTTATTTCTTCGAGTCCGCGGTGGCGGCATCCGCCCACTCAAAGTGTTCGGCGCCCGAGGAGGCGATAGAGGGCAACGCCTTTTCTCCTAAACGGAGATAAGCGCTTAAGGCTGCCACGATCCTGTTAATTTTTGTATTTGTTTGAGGTCTTTTGGAATATCCAACTGTGATGAGCTCGGATTTTAGCCGGATTTGCTTCAATTCTCTACCACGATACAATGAAGCCCAGCAGCTTTCCGTCTGCACGCCAAAACGCATTTTTCCGGATTCAGCTTGATGTCATATGCTCGAGGTTGTCGAATGTGAGCCTCAAATCGCCTACTAGAGTTTCGACGAGTTTTGTTTTGACGACTCGCCGCTCACGTATGCTTCGACTGCTTTGCCGATCCGGGTGGCCGGACATGTTTGAATCATGCGCTGATATGTTGCGCCGGGCGCTTTTAAGTCCGAAGGGCATCGTGTTGAAGTAGAATGGTCCATATGGAGTGATGAATGCCGCTATGCTTGGTCTACTTCCGCCATCTTGATTTGATGATAGCCGAGTATGCGCCCGTGAAGCACAACGAATCGTGTTCTCGTAGCATCGATAATTTGATCGATGCGGGGAGAGGAAGGATCCTTTGGGCAAGCCTTATTGAGGTCTTTAAAATCGACACAAAGGCGCCAGATTTATCCTTCTTGGTACCATCACCAGATTTGCTAGCCATCCGGATGTTTGATATCTCTAATGAATCCGGCTTCCAAGAGTTTGGCTAGCTCTTCTCCCATTGCCTGTCTTTTGGGTTCGGAAAATCGTCAAGTTACTGCTTGACTCGCTTAAATCCTTTTAGGATGTTTAGGCTGTGTTCGCCAACTCATGGGATTCCGGCATGTCCGAAGGATGCCAGGCGAAGATATCCCAATTTTCCCGAAGGAATTCGCGCAATGCGGCGTCTACCTCGGGGTTCAATTGTGCCCCAATGGAGGCCGTCTTTGTTGGGTCCATTGGATGGACCTGGAATTTTATTATTTCATATGCTAGTTTGAAGGAGGTGGACTTCGATCTTTTATCGAGTATCACATCGTCCCTGTTCACCATAGAGCGCAGCGCGGTGAGTTCTTCTACCGCTAAGGCTTCGGATAGTGCCTCGAGGGCTAGTGCGGCTGTCTTGTTTTCGGCGCGGAGTGCTATGTCCGGATCACTAGCGAGAGTGATTATTCCGTTCGGCCCAGACATTTTGAGCTTCATGTACCCGTAATGAGGTACTACTTGAAAAATTGTGAATGCCTCTCGTCCTAATATGGCGTGATACCCGCTGCTGAACGGGGCCACCTGGAATGTGACTTCTTCGGATCTGTAATTGTCCGGGGAGCCGAACACCACATCGAGTGTGATTTTTCCGGTGCAGCGCGCTTCCCGGCTAGGGATTATTCCTCTAAAGGTTGTGCTGCTTCGCTCAATACGGCTCCAATTGATTTCCATTTTTCGCAGAGTTTCCTTGTAAATGAGGTTGAGTCTACTGTAGCCATCCATGAGGACTTTTGTCAGTCGAAAGCCGTCCACTATGGGACTGAGTACCGCTTGGGCCGAGCTCGTTGTTTGGAATTTAGGCTCGTCACGGGCGCTGAAGGTAATGGCTGTGTCGCCCATGGATTTGTGTTGCTACTTGGTAGACTTCGCGAAGTTCGCTGGATTGTTCGCTTCGCATATTGTTTGATGCGAAGGTCTCAAGACTGCTGATACCGTCTTTGGTATTGTTGGAGTGGTTTCGGAGCTAGAAGCTCTTCGCCACTTTTGGCCACCGCCGTAATATCCAACATGCTCGGCTATGTGTTGGGACGGCCCCTCTCAGACTATGAAGTTTACAGGTCCATTGAGCCATCCTCCAAAGATGGTTCCGCTTCCTTATTGGGTTTTTGTTTTTCGTTTTTGCATCCGGGGCCCGAGTGTAAGGCGCCTTTATCATGGATCGGGTTTGGGGCGGATTATCCCAAAATTGATTTTCGGTTTTCCGAAGTTTCCATCGCACAAGATCGCTGCATTATGGATGCCGATCGGTGAAGCGTGTAATTTTGGCGACGATCAATGGCGCTTAGTATTCCTTGTCCGTGCGCTTATTGCGAAGATTGATATTGCGTTTTCCTCTCGGCAGTCCTTTATCCCGTCCCATAACCAGGAGGAATCGCCCAGAGTGATGTACTGTTTCAGCGGGCTCTTGCCGTATAGAGATAGATCGCATATGTCCGGGCGGGTGGGTGGACTAAAATCCGGATCCCTGCCCATCTTGGGGCTCAAGGCCGAGGGTTTCCAAATTTGAAGCTTGGTTTGCTGGGCACAATCCAATGAGTCCGGAGTGATGCATGATTTTAAGTTCAATGCTCGATCAAGTCCGCCCTCCGCTGAATCTGCATGGAGGGTTCGGGAATCCGGACACCTAATTGTTTTCAACATAGGCAAAGAGTTGCCGTGTTGCTCCTCTACCACCGCAATGTGGTGGGTGGCCCGGGAGAGTTAATCTCTCTCGATCGGTTTTAAGCCCAATCTGGTTGTAGTCCGTAGCGACTCCTGTATGGGCGATGCGATCCAAGAGCTCGTTAATGACGAGAGCTCTATTGGGTCCAACTGCTCGGCAGCTTTAGGGCTGACGCGAAGATTGCTTCCGGCGACTTGCGGTCATTGTCAAAGCAGCGAACGGACAGCGGTCATAAGAAAACCACCAAGCCGGATAGTTTGGCCGCGGCCAAGGCCCTTCGGCGAAAAACACCGCCTTTGAAGACGGGTGGAGGCATCCGCCTATCGGTGACGACACGAGGAACTCTCAATGAAAGCACCAATGTCGGTGTCAAACCGCGGATCTCGGTAGGGGGTCCCGAACTGTGCGCCTAGGCGGATGGTAACAGGAGACGAGGGACACGATGTTTTTACCTGTGTTCGGGCCCTCTCGATGGAGGTAAAACCCTCGCCCCGCTTGATTAATATTGATGATATGGGTAGTACAAGAGTAGATCTACCACGAGATCAAGGAGGCTAAACCCTAGAAGTTAGCCTATGGTATGATTGTTGTAATGTATGTTGTCCTACGGACTAAAGCCCTCCTGTTTATATAGACACCGGAGGAGGCTAGGGTTACACAGAGTCGGTTACAATGGTAGGAGATCTATATATCCGTATTGCCAAGCTTGCCTTCCACGCCAAGGAAAGTCCCATCCGGACATGGGACGGAGTCTTCAATCTTGTATCTTCGTAGTCTTGGAGTCCGGCGGATAATGATAGTCCGGCTGTCCGGACACCCCCTAGTCCAGGACTCCCTCAGGTTGCCTCCAAACAAGTGTTATTGTTTTACGCCCCTAGCTAGGCATTTTGCATAGATCTAGGTATTGTCATCCTTTTTCTTATTTCCCATAGACATATTTTTGTCAGGAGGTTTTTCAAATATAACATGAAACACATCATCCAGAGAAATTTTAGCATTATCAAGTTGTCCGTCCGCATAACCCCTTTGATTATGGCTACAATCCAGGAATATTGTTGATTAACATCATTAAAAACTTGTTGGATCATATCCATAATGAGAACTTCCTTTTTAAGATTCTCATCAAATATGTGATCATTGCCAAGCAAATATCTTAATAAATAATCACTATTGTAAAGGATCTCATCCATTACTGGTTTTTCATGGTTCATACCATAAAAATCAAAGATCTCCCTAGCTTCCCGCACTATGTAATCAAACTCATTCATAAGGACAAGGGTAGCTATCTTCTTAGCTTTAGGATCCTTTATAACGGGTAGCTAATAAAACAATCTTTTTAAGGTAGGATGAGTGCGGATAAATATTTTCTCAAGTTTAAGAACAAGTGCCGAAATAGCTTCTGCATAAGTTATAGTTCTTTTAAGTATAGGAGCATCATCACAAGTCAAAGATCCAACGCAATTAAAGAATTCTTGAATGGCACCTATTCCTATAACATTCGCTTGTCCTAAAACAAAAGTTTTAGCATCCAGATTAGTGGAACGTCCAATTTTAGGAGTTCTACCATCATCTATTTCTGCCATACCAAAATCACTCATGATGATAGGTTCAAAGTAAGCGATCTAGCACACAAGCAAACAAAAACAAACGGAAAGAAGGCGAATAAAAAACAAATATTTTGTGTTTTCTGAAGACATTTTAGAAGTGGGGGACATGAAAATGAGAGGCAAATAGGGAGCAAATAATGTTAATGCAAGAGATGAGAGTTCATGATAGGTACTTAGTAGGCTTGATGTGGATCCTCCCCGGCAACAACGCCAGAATTTCTTCCTGCTACTTCTTGTGCTTGCGTTGGTTTTTCCCTTGAAGAGGAAAGGGTGATGCAGCAAAGTAGAGATAAGTATTTCCCCCAGTTAAGAACCAAGGTATCAATCCAGTAGGAGGAACACATAAGTCTCCAATGATAGCACCTGCACAAACAAACAAATACTTGCACCCAGCCGGATAAAGGGGTTGTCAATCCCTTCACGGTTACTTGCAAGGACAAGATCTGATAGTGATAGATATAAAAGATAAATAAAAGTGCAAAATAAGATAAAGGTAAATAAATTGCAGCAAGGTATTTTTGTGTTTTTGGTTTTATAGACCTGAAATAATATGATAGAAATAGACTCGGGGCCCATAGTTTTCACTAGAGGCTTCTCTCTTGAAAGAAAGCGTACGATGGGTAAACACATTACTGTTGAGCAAATTTATAGAAAAGCGCATATGATATCTAAGGCAATGATCATGAATATAGGCATCACATCCGTGACAAGTTGACTGACTCCTGCCTGCATCTACTACTATTACTCCACACGTCGACCGCTCACTAGTACAGTGAGCTGCTATACAAATGATTTTTAACCCCTTTCCATGACGGCATTTTGAACCGTTGCCTATTGAGTGTGGATGATAGGGGGGTCCTTCTCACACGACCTATAAACCATCGGTGATAGGCCATCCTATCACACACGCTACACAAAATGAGGTCGTATGCGACGGGCAAGCAACCAAATATGATTATACGGGCCCAATCGATTCCTGTCTTAAGTACATCACACATAGTCAGTCCTAGACAAACGTTCCTGTTCGTATGTACATTCCACATAGTCAATCTAAAGAATACGTTTCCGTTCGTATGTACATACCACACAGTCGATCCAAGAAGTACGTTTCCGTTCGTATGTACATTACACACAGTCAATCCAGGGAAAACATTTCCGTTCGCACTTACATCACACGGAATCTTCCCCATTAAATCATTTGTGATAGTGTTTCCATTGCAGACGATATTAACAATTTTACCATTTGTGTTATTGAATGCATCACACACAGTGCGTAGAAGAAACTGTGTGGCATAGGCTGTCCATCACACACACTTTCTATGTGGAAAACATTTGCGCAAGGTGGCCTAACGCAAACAGTTTTCAAGAGGAAGTCATGTGTGATTATTCATTGATCCAACATGTTTTCTTCCTAGAAACTATGTGCATTGTCTAAGGTCATCACCCATGGTGTTTTCTCAATAACCGCTTGCAATAGAAAAACCCAATTAGCAGGCTAATTGGCCTATTATTAATAATCCATTTATTAACCAACTGACATTTCATATTAAGCACACAATATATTTCATTTCCGTATTAAGGAAGCAGGATTTCATAATTGAAATACATTAGAATACTACATCATATAGCTTCAGCACTCAGTTATGCCATATATGCATATAGCTAGCTACCCCCATTACACAACTGCACCAACACCAAGTTTTGCATGCAACATCTATAACCTTTCGAAATTAGCATCATAGACGATACATGGACAGATGAATCTCATCTGGAAAACTGCTGAAGCGGAAAGTGAATATTGAGCCTTCATTGATGTTGAAGGTCTTTCCAACTTTAGGCCAGTTCCTGTGGATGATTGACCGTCCATCCTTCGTCCTCTTCAGGAAGACTTCAATATTGTACCGTGGGTGTTGTATGAATACCTTCCTCGCCTCCTGACCATACAGGTGGTTTGAGAGGTAATCATCAGTGAACTACTTTGGAAAGGCCTGAAAACAAGGGCATGCATAAATATTTTATCTAGATTTGAAATGGCGCAGAGGAATAAAAAAGACAAGGTATAATAGTTAGTACCATCCTGTAGTGAACTGATATCGTCTTCATTGTGCAGACAAAGATCTTATTGTTTTTTGTCGCTAATTTCTTTATCCTAACAATCGTTTTGAGTTTCTTGACTTGACTAATATTCATGGACAACTCATTTCCCCATATGCAAAAAGGGTCGAAGAGTGGGTCAAAACCTCTAACAAGAGGACCTACATGTGCAATACCAAAATGTTAAAAACATAAATATTAGAATGGTTCCTACAATTGCACAATAATGTGCTATTAGACAAAGGACCATGCATGTGCGAACCTCGATTGTAAACCTCAGTGCTTCCCATTGTTTCCCTACAACACGTATAAGGTAGTTAGTGACCAGCTTAAGTGAGGGTTGGCATGCTATCAGTAAAATATGTTGATGAAAAATAAACACATTGCAGATTCATCAGATTAATTCGAGCCACATGGAAAACCCATTTATCCAAACCAAGCATGATTAGGAACTAGGATATATAGAAACTGTATATGTTTCTCATGTATTAAGTGCAGCCAAATTCAATTTATTCCTCACATGCATAACATTACAAAATTATACCCACAATAATTGGACATTGCATTACGGAACTGAACCAAACAATTAACTAAAAACCACAATAAATGAACCAAACATTAACTGAGGACCACATTGCACAATATAACATACTCCTAATACAAGATCAGACAGTTAACCAAACCAAGCATGCTTAACAACTTGGAAATATAGCAATTGTATTTGTTTCTCGTGTATTTAGTGCAACCAAATTCGATTTAAAGACAACACAAAGTTGCACTCAGAAGAATTGAACATCACATTGCAGAATTGAACTAAACAGTTAACTGAACATGACAACAAATTAACCAAATAGTTAATAAGTGAGCACCACATTGGACGACATATAGAACATATACACTAGGGGAACAAATTGCATGGTAAAAGTGCATAGGACAATTCACTAGAATTTGTTAAGGAAAGGAAGGAGTAGCACATGCAACGGGTAAACCGAGCATGCTTAACCGGCGTAGCTAGCTAACTGAACATGGGTCCTTCTAGTGAGCTAATAAGACAAGCTACTCCTCATCGCCGGAGATATCGAGGTGATTAGCTCCTTGGACATGGAAGAGGGTGAGGCCTCCACATCGTGGGTGCCCTCCTCATGGTGGTGAGTTGCCTGAGCCGCTCCGGGCACCAACTTGCTGGCTCATGAGTTGAGGTAAGCATAGGCACGCTGAGAAAACACCTCATAGTCTTCGTCGAAGGCACCGACGGTGGCCTCGAGAAAACGCCATGAACTAACATTTAAAGCAGCCAACTGTGGTGCGGCGTCGGTGCATGAGGTGTCAACGATGGCCTCGACGGCGAGGTGCTCCTCCAATATCTGGGGGTCAGCACGAATGGCAGCCATCGCGACCTCACCCGTGCGTGCAGCCGCAATTTGCTTCTCTGCTGCCAAATGCACCTTGAACTCCTGGCTATACTGTATGCACCATGGCTTAGGGTGGCGCTTATTTGGGGTAGGGGTCGATGATATGGGTGGAAGGAGTCGCACCGGCGGTCGGGGCATGTGGGATGTAGAAGGAGGAGGAGGATGGGGGATCGGGTGTGGATTACCTGCCTGGATCGAGGAGGTCGAGCAGCATGAAGGAGGGGCGCCAGCGGGGAGGCGGCACTGCAAGCAAGGTGTGAAGGTTTGAACTTGGAAAGGAAGGCAAAAACAGGGGAAATATGGCTTTTGGTAAGGGGGAGGGGGAGGTAGATATTACCGTGGAAGCCGAAAATTTCGGCGCGGTGCAGCGAAAAAACTAGCGCGCAAAGTGTCACCAAACACGGTCCCTTATTCAGCATGGTGTACGATATGTGAACATCACAAACAATTCATATAGCTTACCCCGTGTGTGATGAGTTTGAACGTGCAAATTTTGGTCCGAATTTCCCTAGTTATAGTGGTCCCCCATGCCATTGCATAATTTGGGTACACAAAGGAGCCTAGAGCACACCCACACTTCTTAATCGAGCAAGTTCAGCAATTAAGCAGAGCTAGCTAACCTAAACATTACTCTAACAAATTATATACCGGCACTCGAAATTAAAAAAATAGTACTACTCTGGCTGGCACTCGTCGACCTCCGCCGCCTCCTCCATGTCCAGCTCGTGCTTGATGATCTCCGAGGGAAGGGGCCCCATGGCATCCATCGCACCATAATCCACAAGCATCTCGCCATCTCTTTGGAAAAGGCCGCCAAAAGCTAGGTGTCGGTGTCAAAACGGGCGGATCTCGGGTAGGGGGTCCCGAACTGTGCGTCTAGGCGGATGGTAACAGGAGACAAGGGACACAATGTTTTACCTGTGTTCAGCCCTCTCGATGGAGGTAAAACCCTACTCCTGCTTGATTGATATTGATGATATGGGTAGTACAAGAGTGGATCTACCACGAGATCAAGGAGGCTAAACCCTAGAAGCTAGCCTATGGTATGATTGTTGTTGTCCTACGGACTAAGACCCTCCGGTTTATATAGACACCGGAGAGGGCTAGGGTTACACAGAGTCGGTTACAATGGTAGGAGATCTACATATCCGTATCGCAAAGCTTGCCTTCCATGCCAAGGAAAGTCCAATCCGGACACGGGAGGGAGTCTTCAATCTTGCATCTTCGTAGTCTTGGAGTCCGCGACGATGATAGTCCGCTGTCCGGACACCCCTAGTCCAGACTCCTCAAGAGTCCCTAAACCTCGCTTCAATGACGATGAGTCCGGCGCGCATAATGTTCGGCATTGCAAGGCGGGTTCCTCCTTCGAATAATCCATAGAAGATTGTGAACACCTGGATAGTGTCCGACTCTGCAAAATAAATTCCACATTCCGCCGTAGAGAGAATATCATGTACACAGTTTCAATCTGCTGACGTATCTTGTAGCGTGACGTCACGCCACTACCAAGCCTTTACTTGAATTGTTTTTTATTATACCACCTCAGCGCGTTTAGCGAAGTGGTTTCCTTGACATGTCTTGTCGAAGCAGAAATCGTGTTCCCCTTATTCCGGGATTCTCATCAATATGGACATGGGTAACCCAACCGCGCCATTGATGGTGGTGCTTGGGAGATAAGCGAGTTTTACCAGGCCGGTGGGGACATATAGTCTTCGTCCGCCTATATATAAGGGGATAAGGATCCACCTTTTCACCTACGCCTTCTTCCTCCTTTGCTTATCCATCTTCACGCACTCTCGAGCTCCAGCGCCCAAGTCCGTGCGTCTCGCCTCAACCTTCTCCGACCATGTCCGGAGCGGGAAGTAAATGGTTGGCCTCCACCGTTAAGGAGGAGCACATCGCCAAATCGCAAGCAGCCAGTACCTTTCGGCGACATTACAGACCGGCCGCCCGACAAGGCAGCTCATCCCCACCCCTGTGCCCCATGAGAGGGTCGATTTCTCCCCACTTCCTCCGCTGGATCGGGCTTTCCACTTCACCCTTTGTCCGGGGCTCATGTTCTACTATGGCCTGATTTCCATGATCCGCGCCAACTTCATCCTCAACATCTCGGCGCTCATCGTCGTGTGCGAGGCCTTCCTCTGCATCCAGCCCCACTTCGCTTGGCTCAAGACCTTCAACGCTGTCAAGGTAGTGAAGGGCACGCAAGCGGAGTGCGGAGGCGCCATGTTGGGCAAGATGACCAACGCCCTCCGGGTTCAAGGGGCCTTCGTGGAATCCGCCAAGGGGTGGCGATCGGTGGTTCTACATCACCGAGCCACGCGACCCTAAGTGGGCGGTGGCCCCGAGTTCAGATCTGGTATCCTGTGCAGCTCACCTCCGGAAAGAGAAGGGCTTGCTATGGGTAATTCAAGGAGCCGACGGACTCCAAGCCTCAGATCCGTAAGCCGGTGAACAAGAAGCTCAGCTTGTTAATGTGGTCCAAGTCATGCTCGTCCGCCGGATTCTCCCGGCATTCAACCTGTGGAGTTTGATCCGCACAAGACCAGCGTTGAGCGGGCTCTTCGACACGACGCACGGCGGCGCTGGAGGGTGCTGTTTAAGGGTGCCGGTTCGCGATCCGCGACGGAAGATCGCGGATTTCACTCGCAGCGCCCACCGACGAGGTAAGTGATTCTACCCTTTACGGACACTCGTTGTTAATAGTTCACCCTAAGCGGTCTCAATCTCTTTTCCTTTGACAGACTAGATGAAGAAGGCCGAGCAGCTCATCCGCCTGGCTCCCCTACCAGAAAACCCAAAAGGACGCCTGCCTAGCGGGTTGTTGGTTCCAAAGACCACACGTGGTGCCGGAGAAGAAGGCCAAGAAGGTGGCCACGGGTACTCGAAAGAGTTCCCGTTTTCAGGTGTCCGATGACTCTGAGGCGGATTCCTCCCCCGAAGAAGAGGAGGAAACAGAGGACTCCCTCCCAGAGGAGGGAGAGAGGAAGAGGAAGGCCTCCCCAACAGGGGAGGTCGAAGGGTCCAAGAGGGGAAGAACTATTCCCCCGGACAGCTCCGCCAACACCAACGTTGGAGAAGAAGAATGGCCTTCAAGGGCCAGGCCTCCGGAGAGATCGTAAGTATCCGGATTCCTGAATGATTTATAATTTCTTTTCATGTCACATAGTGTCCTTCTAATGCCGCATACTGCCTGCAGGCCGGCCGACGATGATCTCCCCGCTTGCCGAAGCGGGTCGTTGATCCGCTCGGATGTGGATTCCATTCCGATCGCCTCCACCTCGCACCACCGAGGACGCCGAGGTGGGATCCTAGGAGAGGACCCATCAGGGGGAGGCTCCGGAGGCGCCGCAAGGCAGCCTCCCGGACTTTGCGCCGGACTCCACGCCGGAACCCGCAGTGGTTCCAGAGCCCGGCAGGCGGCCCCTTCGCAAGAAGGGCAAGACCGTGACGCCGGCAGCCCCCGTCCAACCGGGGGCGCCGGACAACTTGTTAGAGGCGCTCAAAGGCGCTTCCATCGAGGAAGAACACCGCACTATCATGAGTGCGGTGATTCAGAGGTTCAGCTCGCCAAGAGCGGGCTGACTGAAGCCTGCAGCAGCCTTCTAACAGGCTTTGAGGTAAGAAGTTAAAATTACGTAATGTAACACCGCATAGACAGTAGCCCCTAATGCTCGGTTCGGTGTTCGGAAAGAAAAGCCGGACTGAGGATCTAAAAAGATATACGCAGGGTTGCTAAAAATTATGTCAATATGGGTTTGCAGGTGCGCCGCCGACCTCTCGCCAGACCGATCATGGAGGTCGGTGCTTTGAAGCAGGACCTCGAGCGGTCCGAGCAAGAGCTCGGCCGTGCCAAGAAGCAGCTCGAGGACAAAGAAGGTGAGTAACACCACTTTGAATATTTACCTTACAGAAAAGGATTTCGGTTGCCAAAAATAACAAGGATAACGTGGGTACTGCAGGGGCCACTAACGAGGTGGCAACCCTGAAGGAGGCTGTGTCCGCGGCCGAACGCAATGCGGCCGCGGAACGGGCAGAGCGAGAGAAGCAGGAGGCGCGGGTGGCGGAAGTGCGGCAAGAGCTCCAGGCTCTCATGGAAAAGCATGAGAGTTTGGAGCGCGACTCAAAGACTCGAGAGTCCGAGCTTGCCTTGGCTCTCAAAGTGCCAAAGCCGCCAAGGCCGAGGCCCATAAGGCCCTTCAGAGGTTGAGGATGTGAAGAAAATAGCGGCGGTAAGGCATTTTTCATGCAAAGCAAGCATGTTAATGAAAACTACCCGACACTTACCCGAATTCGAGCTCTCGATGCTTGCAGATCTGCCTCGCGCAGTATCCGATGCCACCGCATTCTACCGTGGCGAGGAGGGAGCTCAACGAAGAAGGTCTTCGGTCTCAAGATCTGCCGAGGCCGGCCTTCCGGTGCCCCTAGCGACCAGCTGAAGCAGCTGGTCGAGCTCCACAAGGTAGCCGAGCAGGCCATGAAGGGCCTCATAGTCCGGCTGTGGCCTAGAGAGGCCATGCCTGGGAGCTACTTCGGCCTCGTGCGGCGGCTGGTGGATGCGTGCCCCTTGTTGGAGGTCGCTGCGCCCACCTGTATTGAAGGTGCTCGTCGGGCCCTTGCCCGCGCAAAGGTGCACTGGGGCAGGCTGGATGCGGAGAAGCTTATCACTCGCGCGCCGCCAGCGGGCAAGGAGTATCGTACGCCCTAGATGTACTATAAGACTGTCCTAAAGGGTGCCCGCAAGATTGCGGATGAGTGCCCCAGAGATGTAATTATTGAGTAGACTCGCTGTGTATTATCCTGTGCGCTGAAAACTTTGTTCATATGCGCTAAGCAACGCTTGTTTGATTTAAAATATTACCTTCTGTGCGGCCGTTTATAAAGTCTAAGAGATGGCAAGTCGTCGGCTTCAGCCCCCAAGCCATGAGTGCTGGGGTGTTCGGGATAAACTTGAGCACTCTTGTTCCCATTCTTGGGTCCATCTAGGGAGGCGCTCAACACAACAAACAAGGCAACCGGACTTATAATGCTTGAACACTCTCACTTAGCCATAGAATTCTATAATTTTAAATTTCGGCGAAGCCCCTAGTATTCGGAAGACCGAAAGGTCCGCTTATCCACGCCTTTGGCCGGACATTATCCGGTTCTTCGCTTGACACGGCATAAGTCTTTAAGGACTCGAAAAGACCTCTCGAACAGCGACCAGCTCTCGCCTTTATCATGACAAATCAGTTTTAGCTTTCTCCATCGGCGCCGCCCAGCTCAACCGGGCGCAATCGCAGATGGTTCTCCCAGTGCCACCTTAGCCGGCGAACGGAGCGTAAGGTACCAAAACGTGGGAGCCGGGCAAACCCAACTATTGACCCAAGACATGATTCGAGCCGATTCATATAATGCTATAAGTTCGGGTGCCGACTTGTGAAAGTGTTCGGACTTATCACACCATAATGCGAGGAACATAAGCCCCTGGTGTATTCGGCCGTACCAAAATATATGGGTGCAAGATGTCATTAGTGAACATATATGTAAAGTAATGCAATAACAGGCAAAAAGTGTTGCATTATGTATTCAAGGAATTCTGCTATAAGTGCGGAATGGTACAAATAGTGCGGTAAGCAAGGGATTGGACTAATTAAACATGTCCCCCTCCAGGTGTGGGCTGCGGACTAGTGTATATAATCAAATTTAATGCTCGTAATGGAGACCACCTGAGTGTTCATCGCAGCCTTCTTCCCTCCCTGGCTGTTGCATCGTGAGTTCGGCGCGTTCGCCGTCGGACAGGGCCTCTGGTGAATGGAGTCATGTGTATACAAAGAAGGAAAATAATAATAAAAAAGAGCGACACACCTGTGAGCCCCTGGTGTGGTCGAGCCGCACTCTGGGTCTGTTGTGGTCGTGCCCCTCTCCCTGGGCCCATGGTATCTCCAGAGCGTAATGATGTACGCAAAGGGTTGGTTTTGCAATTAGGCAAGGGCTGGGGTTGGGGCCGCATTGCTACACGTGCTCGGAACGTGCTAGGTGGTCTTGGTTGATGTTGCTCCGGGCGCGTTTGGCCGTGTCCGGCCGTTTAACGGCCGGACTCGAAAATTGCCTTAGAAGGCTGCTCAGATTCCGCCATGAGAGCCGCCAGATGTTCCTCCGCTCGAGGGAGCGCCCGTATTTCGCTGACCGTGATGACTCCACGAGGGTCCGCATCTTGAGCTTTAGGTATGCGTAATGTGGCACCGTGTTGAACTTTGCGAACGCGTTCGTCCGAAAGCAGAGCATGATAGCCGCCATGAATGGGACTATGTCAAGATTAACTCCTCGCCCGAAATTGTCCGGGATCCAAGACCACTTCCAGCGTGGATCGAGCTCGCATAATTGGCCTCAACACCTGGTATGACGCCTTTGAAGGTCGCTTTTGTAGGTTTAACCTTGAGGGGTCTATGCCCATCTTGCGCCTTGTATCCCGATAAAGCAGGTTCAGCACGCCGCCGTCGTCCGTCAGACTCTCGTGAGGTGAAATCCATCGGCGATTGGGTCTAAAACCACGCGCGAATCCGCCGTGGCGGATATCGGTCGATGGACTCTTCGATCGAAAGTGATCGGGTAAGAGGACCATGGATTGAACTTAGGGGCAATCGCTCCATCGCATATACGCCCCTTAGTGCACGCTCGCTCCCTCTTGGGTATATGGGTTATGATATCATGTTCACCGCTCGCACTTGTGGGGGAAACCCTTCGCCCTCTACGCCCGCCGATTCGCTTGGCTGCTAGATTATGTGGCTTAGGTCATCGGCGCCCGGGTGGTCGCATCGATGTGCCCCGGAAGTTGTCGAGGAATGCGGCTTCCGTGTCCTCCCAACACCAAATTGACTCTGCGGGCAGGTTGTTAAGCCAATGCCGAGCAGGTCCTTTAAGCTTGAGCGGAGATATTTGATGGCGTGGAGATGCCGCCATGGGCCATATGGATGTGAAGGAGATAATCTTCGATCCAAACTGCGGGTCCGCCGTGCCATCGAGGATTCAATGTTTACGGGTTTAAACCCTTTCGTGGATTTGATGATCCATTACTTCGCCGCTGAAGCATAGCGGTGTGTGGCGCCTCAGATTGAGCAATATCACGACGTAGCTCCGTGGAGCGTTGTTTGTCAGTGTTCGCCCGGCGGAGTTATTGTATCCGCTCGACGGTATTCGTCGTGGGTCCTGGGGCGCCCACGTGATCCATAAATAGATCTGGATTGTCTTGCCTTATCCTCCAATATATCCCGCAAGTCCGGCGCGTTCCCCCGTGGCTTCATGCTTTTCGAGCGATGCCGGGTACGATCTTGGTGGAAGGCCCGATGCCTCTCGTCGCGCCACGGGTGGTCGGTCGGCAGACAGCGGTGATGAAGGTATGTATGCTTCCTCTTCTAATCGGGGAGCAACTTGCGCTTTTGGGTAGCTCTTGGAGGCGTTTGAGTTCATACTTTCGCCGCGAGGACCTCGGTCCATCCGTCGGCCAACAGGTCTTGATCAGCTTGAAGCCGCCGCTGCTTTTTTTTAGGCTATTTGTTGTGGCCATTAGCCTGCGCTTGAAACGCCTTGTTCGACGGGATCCTCGGCACGACGAATTAATTGCGTCGCTGAGGCTTGCCTCGCCTCCGGAGGGAGGTATGTAATTATCATCCTCGACCTCTTCGCCCGCCGCTCTCTCGTGAGGGCTTGAGCCGCATCCTCGTCGCGCTGAATCTTGCAGAGGGGATTGTCTTCGCACTCTACGGGGTGTTATTATCCCCGTGCCGAATCTCCATTCTTGCTTTGTGGCGGGATTTCGAGCGGCGCCACGACGCCGGGCGCTGGGTTGTTTCTTTAAGGAATCTGCCTCCGCCGCTTCTTCTCCGTCCCCCTCTTTGGGGTGTCCACCATGTATATGTCATATGATTTAGGTGGTCTTCCAAAGCCCGTAGGCATCGGTTCTTGTTCGTCTCCGGCATCGTCATCCATACCGTCAATGTCTTCGGAGTCATAGTCTAGCATGTCGGTTAGATCGTCGACAGTGGCTACAAAGTGGGTGGTGGGTGGGGTTTGAATTTCTTCGTTATCCGCATCCCAACCATCCTGGCCATAGTCCGGCCAGGGCTCTCCGGATAGCGAGAGATGCTTTAGCGAATTTAGGATGTCGCCAAAGGGTGAGTGCCGAAAGATGTCCGCAGCGTGAACTCCATAATCGGGCGCCAATCGGATTCGATTGGGGGCGCAGGAGGTTCGGAGTCCGGCAGAGTCCGCACCTCGAGTCACGAGCTTTATAGGGACAAAGCGAGTTCGCCCATCGCCGCTGAACTTGCAGCCCCGAGGAGGTGTCTAGCCACTCGCTCGACGTCAGGCGATCGCTTCAACTACATGTGTCGGCGCGGATTCATGTGCGGCTCCAAGGCGCTGTCCGGCGGCAGAGCTAGATCGCGCCCATCGCGACAAGACGGCGCTCCAGTATGGATCGGATCCATCGAAGATCAAGTCTCCGCGGATGTCCGCCGTGAAGTTTAGGCTTCCAAATTTGACCTGACGGCCAGGGGCGTAGCTTTCGATCTGCTCCAGATGGCCAAGTGAATTGGCCCGCAGTGCAAAGCCACCGAATACGAAGATCTGTCCGGGGAGAAAAGTCTCACCCTGGACGGCGTTGTTGTTGTTTGAAGAAGCCATCGAGCTTATCGGTGACGACACGGAGGAACTCTCAATAAAAGCACCAATATCAGTGTCAAAACCAGCGGATCTCGGGTAGGGGGTCCCGAATTGTGCGTCTAGGCGGATGGTAACAGGAGACAAGGGACACGATGTTTTTACGCAGGTTCGGGCCCTCTCTATGGAGGTAAAACCCTACTCTTGCTTGATTGATATTGATGATATGGGTAGTACAAGAGTGGATCTACCACGAGATCAAGGAGGCTAAACCCTAGAAGCTAGCCTATGGTATGATTGTTGTAATGGTTGTTGTCCTACGGACTAACACCCTCCGGTTTATATAGACACCGGAGAGGGCTAGGGTTACACAGAGTCGGTTACAATGGTAGGAGATCTACATATCCGTATCGCCAAGCTTGCCTTCCACGCCAAGGAAAGTTCCATCCGGACACGGGACGGAGTCTTGAATCTTGCATCTTCGTAGTCTTGGAGTCCGGCGGACGATGATAGTCCGGCTGTCCGGACACCCCCTAGTCCAGGACTCCCTCACTAGGCATGGATAGGCTCCGTCGTGGCAAGGTATGCCGCAAAGGAATGGACAGCTGCTTGAACGCTCTCGACGATTGCCAGCTCTTTGGCCGTGGGTTCTAACCGTTGTCGGAGAAGCTTCGTTAAATTTGTGCAGTGACCGCCACGAGCTCGGCGTGGGTAGCCTCGACATGGTCGTGGCGGCTTCCATTTGGGATAAGGCCGCCGCTATCGAATGGACAGTTGTTGTGCCGCTCTCGCCAGTTGCTATCCCCGACATAGATGTTGCTGTCGGCTGCCACCACCTGAGTAGCAACAGCGGTCATTTGGGCTGCCTTTGCCGCCCGGTCGCAGATTGGGGCCGAGCTCATGCAGCTTGTTAGCACGCGCATGGCGGCTGCGGCCGTGCTCTCGCCGTAGTGGGTTGCCGAAGTGGACGCGGGTCCACATCCCCATCTTTCACCGGCGATGATTGAACAATGAAATGATATTGGGGACCGGGCCGAGCTCACGCAGCTTGTTAGCACGCGCATGGCGGCTGCGGCCGTGCTCTCGCCGGAGTGGGCCGCCGAAGTGGACCTCACGACGCGGGTCCACGTCCCCATCTTTCACCGACGATGATTGAACAATGAAATGATATTTGGGGAGCGAGCTAGTGTGCTTGATGCGCCGGCTGTGGACTATAGCCGAGACACCTTCTTGCGTAAGCCATATACGTACTACTCCAACGGTGCTCCAAAATATTTTGTACTACATCTCACACGGTTGGTGATAATAAACTGTGGGCGATCTACTTGATTTTTCGTCTTGATTTGAAATACATAATTGGCTCACAGTGGCAAAGGAGGGTGTTCGAATTGCTAGAACTTTTATATGCAGTGAACATGCAACTATAGGTGTGTTGTCACCAAAAAAGTAATTATTCAGGTTTCGTTTGGACATTTTATACACTAACTTGGTTTTCTAGGCATTTCAGGTGCACAATTCAAAACTAAACTACATGCACATGCTCCAGTGCACCAAAATGGGTTGTAAAGTCATATATGTGTCCATGGGTTGATGCTTATGTCCCATGCAACAAATGGGGATGAATTTCAAACACCTCGGCACCATGGCTCGCCGGCAAACGTTGAGATACTTGGTTTTGGAATTCTAGTAAATCCAAAACTCATCTAAAATTCATGAACCTTGGCATGCTATCATGGAATGGCGTCAAAATGTTGTGGTAAAAAATTGTCCTATTTGGGGCAGGTTTGGGTATAAGCTTCTCACAAACCAGAGCTTCTCACAAGAAGCTTCATGGTTCTGGTAGGGAACGTGTCACCTTTGTGGACGAAACGATATTCGTAACCTCTTCTTGCTTTCAAAAAATTTCCGATGTAAACATAGAACAACAGGAGTGTCGTGTTCAATTTTGGAAATTTTTGGGGTCGTTTGGACATTTTCATACATCAACTGAGTTTTCTAGGCATTTATGTGCATAATTCAAAATTGAACTACAGGCACATGCTCTAGTGCACAAAAATGGGTTCAAAAATCAAATGTGTGTCCTTGGTTGCATGCTTAGGTCCCATGCAAGAAATGGGAATGAATGTTAAACACCTCGACACCATCGCTTGGCTGCAAACATTGAGATGCATGGTTTTAAAATTCTAATAAATCCAAAACTTGTCTGAAATTCATGAAACTTAGCATGCTGTCATGGAATGGCATCAACATGTTGTGGTAAAAAAATTGTCCCATTTGGAGCAGGTTTGGGTATAAGCTTCTCACAAACCAGAGTTTCTCAGAACAAGCCTCATGGTTCCGGTAGGGAACGTGTCACCGTTGGGGATGAAATGATATTCTTTGCTTCTTCTTGCTTTCAATTTGTTTCTTGTGTCAAAATAGAATAACAAGAGTGTCGTGTTAAATTTTGGAATTTTTCGGGGTTCGTTTGTGTCAGATTCAGGGCTCCGCAGACCCAATAAAGGTTCAAACTCTAGGGCGTGTGTGAAGAACTCAACCTCTCCAGCCAGCCAACGCGTTGCTCTCACGGCCTAGCTCGATGAACAGGAAAGGAAATGGACTCGACAGTTTACCCAGGTTCGGGCCACCTTGCGGTGTAAGACCCCTACTTCTGCTTTGTGGTGGATTAGCCTCGCGAGGGGCTGATGATGAACTAGTACAAAGGAATAACAACCCCAGGAGGTTGGTTCTTGCATTGCTGTCCGCTCGAGAGGTCTCCCCTTCCTACGGTGGTGGCTAAGCTATATTTATAGTGGCCTCGGTCCTCTTCTCCAAAACAAAGGTGGGAAGGGATCCCACAGTGGCCAATTTTGAAGGGGGGCAAGTAGTAAGGTGGTCTTCGCCTGCAAAGCTTCTGCTCGTGATGTCGTGGTGGGCTTGGCAATGACATCCGTCCTGGCGGCCTTGGTCTTGATGCACAGGAATGGAAACCTATGGATGATTCCTTGGGACCCCGCGCCTGCGCTTGCCTCCTTAGCACTGAAGAGGAAACCTGCCGCTTAGCGCCCGGTGCCGCCCGCTGGCCTTGGTCGTCATGGCTTTGGTTACCTCAACCTCATGAGGTGAGTGCTTGCATAGGAATCTCTGCTTCTCGGGAGGCCGCTTGGGGAGGCCGCTCCCTCAGAGGTCTTGGTGTCGTCTGCCTCACGAGGCTTGGCCCCTCGCGAGGGTCTTGCCTTGTCGATGTTGAAGATGGGCCGTACTAGGCCGTCGATGGAGCCATGTTGTGGGTCGTAGGTAGGCAAGTCCGGGTACCCTGGTTCCCAGAACACCGACAGTAGCCCCCGAGCCCAAGGCGCGCTAGCACTTGGCTTCGAGGCGAAGCCAAAGGGCAAGGGCGAAGCACCATGGGCCCCAATCGCCTGCAGACCGAGTCGATGGGTGGCGCTTGATGGGGTGTGGGCGTCTCCACTTCCCCATGCTGCCTCGGCAACCGTTCGGCTTGACGACTGCCTGCTGCATGCAGAAAAAACCATCATTGCTCGGAATCATGGGAGGCCGGTGGTTGGCCTCCCTTTGTCTATAAATGGAAGCGGGGGCAGAGCCCCCTGCTCATCTCCGTCTTCTTGTTGCTTGCTCCTCCTCCTTCCTCTTCTCCACTTGTCTTGTCGAAGTGTCCATGGCGCCGTGAGAAGATTTTCCGCCACGGAGAAGGGAAAAGCCCCCAAGGAGGGATCAGACTCGCCACCACCCAAGAGAGGTTGTGGGTGCCCCCAAAGCACGTCGTGATGCCGGCAGCAGCCTCGCATGGGCGCAAGCGCACCCCTTCGAGGGTCGGCGCCACCTCGGGCAGCCGCGGAGGTGCCTCCTCCCGCGGTTGAAGTTGCCATGGACGATGCAACCCTGGCGATGGAAGGAGGCGCATGTCGACCACCCGGCCACTGCGGTCGCGCTCCCACTCAGCAGATGCATCCCCGAAGTTCGTCGTGTGGTCGGAGAGGCCCGCGGGCATCTGGTTCTAGCTCCCGCGCTTCTTCGCGGGCGTGCTGCCGGCCGGGGTGGCCCGGCGGACTTTGGCTACAGGCCGACGGCTGCTGCAGCAAGACCTCGTGGGTGGAGCTCGAGGTCACGGCCACCGGCAACGTGTTCCTGAACCACGGGTGGCAGTCATTCGCCCGTGTGTGGGGCCTGCACGAGAGGTCATCTAGTCAGTTGATGATGGTCATGCAGTTGTCATAGCTGCCGGCGGCGGGGAAGAAGAACTGAGGTGGCGAACGATAGTCTGGAGGGCGGATCCCTGCTGTGGTGAACCCTTTCGTCGTTGGAGCAGCTGAGCTGGGGTGGAACACAGTGCAGCAGGAGCGGGACAAACCACACAAGGTTTTCTTTGACACATATTTGTAATAATAAAAGTAATTGGGTAAGGGCTTGTTTAAATTTTAGGATTCTAACAATGCGGGTATTGAAAATACACAGGAATAGGATAGGAATGCACGTGCAAATAGAGAACTTAAAAACACAGGATTTCTGCCAATCTAGGTGTTTGGTTCACAAGAATTGGAAGATCACAGGATGCAAAGAAGCATGGTGAGATTAAGTCAAACCACAAGAAAATGTACGGTTATAATGCTATTATGCTACTATCTCTTAGTCTTGTGATTCATGAATAGGAATTTGAAAAGGAGGACAAGTGGATATTAAAATTCCTATGGTTTTTCTTTCAAGGAGACACTAAAGGAACAAATCCTACAGTTTTTCCTTTGCTCCATTCCTTTGAACCAAATGCATGAATAATAGTACCATATGAAACTTTCCAATTCCTATGTTTTTCTTCACTTTTCCTTTCAAGCAGTGGGGATTCCAGTAGGCAGGCTTGAGCAGGGAAAAGCCTACACTCAAAAAATGTTTTTGTGCTACTTCTACTACTTTGGACCCAGACCACTACCCTACTAGCTCAACTTCCAGGCCCATCTACAAATGGACAGCTCAAACGCGTAGAGATAAATAATGATGGCGTTCAAGAGAGTCCATCACGGATAGCTAAGTTGCCTGGTACCTCACTACTGGTCATATAGTAGGAGAAACTAATCGTATTTCACATTACTACGTGTGCTCAATGGACAATGTATATAACATGTAGAGTAAAAAAGAGATGCAACAAGTGTACAACCTCTTTGGTGAAGCCATGTCGATCTCAGCGTGATTGGGTTGGTCGGTGAGGATGCTCCGGCTGATTTGGCTATCGGAGGAGTGGAAGAAGATCTTAGGCGTCTCGAGATGGAGCCCGGGATACTGCTCTGCTCTGATGGAGGGTTTCGTCGTTGGAGCAGCTCCGGTGAGTTGTACGACGGCGAGGCTGAAGCAGGACAAGAGAGACAACGTTAACTTGAGTGGAACTCTAATAGCATCTCCAATAGATGACGTAAAATACATAACCACAAAGTGCTAGATGTAAAATACATCAGCCGCTCATCTCTGAACTTAACTGTCGAAACTGAATTTAATTCTCGAAACTGAATTTAACTGTCAAAACTGAAATTTGCTGTTGAAACTGAATTTTACTCTCGAAACTGAACGCACCAGTAGCAGAAAAGCAGGAGCAGCAACGCATGTGAGAGTCGGGGCAGCTGGTCTTGTAGCAGCATCTCGGGTAGCAGCTGCAGGGGCTCGAGCGAGAGCAGTATCTGTTGCTTGTGCAATAGCAGCGCGCGCAAGAGTAGAGCAGAAGGCAGAGTTGACTGACTTTTTCATCTCTGGTCAGTCAATTTTTCAGCCGTTGGATACTAAATCAAGGGCATGGAGTTCATCTTCAACCTCCACCCCCCTGAGCCGCCAGCTACCACCGGCCAAACCGCTGGTCGGCGGCGCTTCCGCACCACCTCGCCGCCCCGCCCGCCCCGAAACCACTCCCCATTGTTGGTCCGCCACCGCCCCAGCCATCCCTCTTGCCTCCCCCTCCCCCACGCGCGCTGAGCTTTTTCTCCGATGATCCCCACGCCACCGCCCCACCACGGCCGGCGACCACTGCCCCCACCTTGAACCTTAAGATAGATAGTGGGGTACCTCTCCGACGAGCCCCCTCCCTGCTGCGGCTGGTTCTTCCTTAAATCCGGCGATCCCCCCCACACCCCACCCCCACTCCCTGAAAATCGACTGATCCAAAAGTCGATTCAGTCAACTGAAGTGTAGCTAAATCGGAATAGCAGCGCAAGCAAGAGCAAGAGCAACAGCGCAAGCAAGAGCAAGAGCGAGAGCAGCAACGCAAGCAAGAGCAAGAGCGAGAGAAGCACCGCAAGTAAGAGCAGACCAGGCAGGGGACTGAGAGCAAGAGGAGAGCATTAATGCGAGCGAGAGCCAAAGCAGCAGCAGTTCATACTAATGTGGACGTCGCCGCCGAGGGAGTGATGTCGTGGAGGAAGTGGCCGGCGACGCTGCCGTGGATGGAGTCGCACCATGTCGGCTCGGGACCAAGTGCCGGCAGCACTATGAGATCGAAACAAGAAGAAAATGCGGCGATTAGTGTAGAACCTCTTTGGTGGCGCCGATTAGGCCTCAACTTCATCTGAGGAATCGGTGATGATGATGCTCTTTCGGTGGTGCAGGTGAAGACAATGTTGTGGGAATGGAGGTGGCATGAAAGACGAGGGGAACATCGGGGCAGCTCCTTGGAGGTGGAGGACGGGGTGGCTGAACCGGCGGGACGACGAGACCGACTATGGATCCTCATCCGATGCGGTAGATGAGGCACGTCGAGGTGTTGATGTGGATGACGTCGTCAGGGAAGAGGCTCTGGCTAGGTGGCGGATGGAGGAGGGTGTGGGGCTTCACGGGTTTTCGTGGCCTCGATGTATGAATGGGTCGGCAGATGGGATGGGAGGGGGAACCATGGCTTAGGGATGCGCTTGTCTGAAATGTGGGGTAAGTTATGAAAGTACCCCCACTGATTTGAGCTAGGCGATTCTTTTGGTTCAGGGGTATCACGGGCATTTCGCGTGTCGGGATTTCGCAGGAGGTGGGAGTTTCGCGCGCGTTGTAATTTTGGGATAGCAAGGCGCGGGTTGAGATGGAGGGAGTTTTCGGAGCACAACAAGACAAAGATATATCTTAAATATTTTGGGGTAACAAGGCGCGGGTTGAAATTTGCAGACAAGCCTAACATATACTATACCAAATCAATCCGCACTTCCCTCGACAAAAAACCAAAAAGAAATCAATTCACACCACACAAGAGAGTCTAGTCCCTTGTACTATACCAAATCAATTCGCACTACAAATTTCATTCAAAACTTTGAATTCATGTTATGTTCAATTACAATATTTTGCTATGTGTATAATGCATGCAACTTGCTACTCAAATGAACGTTTTAGTGCATTCCAAACGTATATATTGTCGCTTCAATATGAACTAAATTTGAATTTGTTTCTCTATTTGAATAATATCTACAATCATGATTGTTGTCAGGTAAAACCATTTGAATTCGTTTCTCTATTTTAATAAGACCTACAATCATCATTATTGTCAAGTTAAACCATCGTTTGTATATTATCTTCACATCACACCACATGATTACTGTCGAGTTAGATATGAACTCTGTGTACTATATGAACTTGAACTCGTTTTTTTGAATCCACTTTATGTTGGTTTCAAATCACAGTACATTTAAAACTTGAGCTAGATCTTCATAATCTAAACCATGTCTCGTATGTATAATGTGTTTATCACATAATGTATGGTGCCCCGTCCCCTACTCCTACAAGTATTTAGATGTGAGGTGCAAACGCCACACATTATCACAAATTCAAATAAAATGTGAGATTGTTCGATATATAGTATGGATTAGATTGTTCGATATTTAGTTGTGAGCTGCAGACGCCACACGTTAGCACAAATTCAAATAAAATGTGAGATTGTTCGATGTATAGTATGGTTTAGATTGTTCGATATTTAGCTGTGAGTTGCCAACGCCACGCATTATCACATTATGGTATAACATGTCCAAAACCACACCATGCGTATCACCGCTATATTCATGCATGCATATGTTTATAACACTATGATCTCCTATTCAAATATATGAATCCACTTTCATATTGAATTATGATCTTTGTTAGTCTCTTACACCCACACAATCCTCTAACCTTTGTAGCTAGCACTAACTTTCTCTCCTGCATGTGCCCGCCCTTCTCGCCCTCCCCCTCCCTCAGCATTCTATCAATCGCACACATTCATTTATTTCTTTAGGTCATTCTCCCACAGTCTCCACAACTCCTTTCCGACACACACCGATCGATAAACCTCTCCAGTGATGTTTGCCTACCACATACACACCCACCTTCCATATCCTCCTTTCTGTGTCCATGCCTCGTGTCTCTCATACGGTCCCACACACGTGTAAACTCTCGCCCCTCTTTTCATTTATCTCACAATCGCACACTCCTCCCCCTATATAGCTAGTAGGCCTCTCGCACCACCTCCTAGCTCCATTATCTCTGTCTATCCGTCTCACTAGGCCTTATTTGCCTCTAACAAATGGATGTACACCAACCAATCTCCCGCTATATATATAGCTATCTAGGTCGTTATAACTCGTTTTCCCCAAGCGCCGATCGATCTACCTCATTCGTTGTGTCTCTCCCTTCCTCCGACACACAACAATTGATCTATCGATCTAGTTAGGTCTGCTTACCAAACACATGGTCCCCCTTCATCATCCATGCATGCCACTTGACACACTTACCACGCACACGCACACATAGATACACATCCTCACTCTTATTGATAATTTTGCAGTTTTACCCTCAGTTTGTCTATTAGGCCTCTCCCACCATCTTCGAGAAGCAACTCCACCACACATCCAACACTCTACCCCTCTCCCTCCCCCTCTCTCTCTCCCCTCTCTCTCTCTCTCTGTCCCAACCTATTTCCCGCCCTTCACTTATGTATGGATGTCGACCGATCTCCCTCATGACATACCTGGGTCTCTCCTTCTCAACACATATATGAGTCAATCTACCTCTCTAGTGAGGTCTCTGCCTCCCCCCTCCCCCACACACACCGATACATCGAGCGCTCTAGTCATGTCTCCCTGCCACACACAAACTTGCGCTGTGCCCTCTGATGTTATAGTAGGTCAAGCTCCCTATATCTTTGACTTGCACACACACAATTTTGATGACTCTCTTCATCGATCTCGCACCCACCCACTTGATCCTCTCTTTGACACTATCGATATCTATGACCCCTCACTCTCTTCTCGTGGATCCCCCTCTATATATGATATAGATAGGCCTCTATTTCACACACATTGCATGTGTCAAATTTTTGTTTGAGATATCATCGACACATATTCCCACAAATACATTCACAAAATCACCCCCAACAAAAAACACTCACGAGCGCATGCCATCTGTATGTAAAGAGTTAGATGTCGTACGGTGTCCAGAAAATATGGTGATAGTGTGAGGTGGGCCATGTAATCACTAAGCTTGCGTGTTTTCACTACTTTCGCACTCCTCCGCTTTAAGAATGGATAAAATTGTAATCTACATCCTTTCACCGAAACGTGGGACATCCAGCAGTGATACCACCTCGGTAATAATGACCAATGAGCTATCAAATCACATAGACCCAGCAGTAAGTTGGACGGATGAAGCAACCATCACTCCTGAATCCACTTTCTTCAATGCAGGCGCCAGTGAGAGGTCATGTCCGCTCTGCCCGGGCATGAATGCGGCACTGATTCTTTGGAGCAGCGCTGACCATTTCGTGCGGGAAGTGCACGCGGGCGATGGAGGGGTGAGGGAGTCCTGGACTAGGGGGTGTCTGGATAGCCGAACTATCATCATCGGCCGGACTCCAAGACTATGAAGATACAAGATTGAAGACTTCGTCCCGTGTCCGGATGGGACTTTCCTTGGCGTGGAAGGCAAGCTTGGCAATACATATATGTAGATCTCCTACCATTGTAACCGACTCTGTGTAACCCTAGCCCTCTCTGGTGTCTATATAAACCGGAGGGTTTTAGTCCATAGGACGAACAACAATCATACCATAGGCTAGCTTCTAGGGTTTAGCCTCCTTGATCTCGTGGTAGATCCACTCTTGTACTACCCATATCATCAATATCAATCAAGTAGGAGTAGGGTTTTACCTCCATCGAGAGGGCCCGAACCTGGGTAAAAACATCGTGTCCCTTGTCTCCTGTTACCATCCGCCTAGATGCACAGTTCGGGACCCCCTACCCTAGTTCCGCCGGTTTTGACACCGACATTGGTGCTTTCATTGAGAGTTCCTCTGTGTCGTCACTGATAGGCTTGATGGCTCCTTCGATCATCAACAACGATGTGGTCCAGGGTTAGACTTTTCTCCCCGGACAGATCTTCGTATTCGGTGGCTTTGCACCGCGAGCCAATTCGCTTGGCCATCTGGAGCAGATTGAAAGCTACGCCCGCCATCGTCGATTTGAAGCTCGAACTTCACGGCTGACATCCGCGGAGACTTGATCTTTGACGGATTCGAGCCACAGCCGAGCGCGCCGCACTGTCATGATGGGCATGATTTAGCTCTGCTGCCGGACAGTGCCCTGGAGGCCGCACACGAGTCTGCTCTGATCCTCAATTCGGAGCCGGCTGCCCAAATCAAGGACGGGTGGCTAGACACCGCCTCGGGGGCTGCTACCCCTACGGCGATGGAGCCGAATACTGACCTTGTCCCTTGTGACGCTCGTGACTCCGAGGTGCCAGACTCCTCGCCGGACTCCAAACCTCCCGCGCCCCCTCCAATCGAATCCGATTGGGCGCCGATCATGGAGTTCACCGCCGCGAACATCTTTCAACACTCACCTTTTGGCGACATCCTGAATTCGCTAAAGTATCTCTCGCTATCAGGAGAGCCATGGCCGAATTGCGGTCAGGATGGTTGGGATGCGGACGACGAAGAAATTCAAAGCCCACCCACCACTCACTTTGTAGCCACTGTCGACGATCTAACCGACATGCTAGACTACGACTCCGAAGACATCGACGGTATGGACGACGATGCCGAGACGACCAAGAACCAGCGCCACGGGCACTAGAAGACCACCTCGCCATACGACATATATATGGTGGACATCCCAAAGGATGGGAATGGCGAGGAAGCAGCGGAGGAAGACTCCTCCAAGAAACAGCCTAAGCGCCGGCGCCGGCGGCGCCGCTCTAAATCCCGCCACAGCAAGAATGGAGATTCCGGCACCAGAGATAATAACACCCCTGAGAGTGCGAAGACAACCCCTCCAAAGAAGATTCAAAGACAGAGGATTCGAGAAGCCAGCCTTCATGAGAGAGCGGCGCATTTAAGAGGTAGAGGATGATAATTACATGCCTCCTCCGGAGAGGAGGCAAGCCTCAACGACGATTTAATTTGTCGTGCCCGAGGATCCCGTCGAACAAGAGCGTTTCAAACGTGGGCTAATGGCCACGGCGAACAGCCTAAAGAAAAGCAGCAACAACTTAGAGCTGATCAAGACCTGCTAGCCGACAGATGGATCAAGTCCTTGCGTCAAGAGTATGAACTCAACGCCCTCCAAAGCTACCCCAAGCGCAAGTTGCTCCCCGATTAGAGGAGGAGGCATATAAACTTGCATCACCAACAAGACAATACGGCCGACCGACCACCTCGTGGTCGCGACAGAGAGGCCTCTAGGCCCTCCACCGTAACCGCATTCTCGCATCGCCGATTAGTACGAAGCCACGGGGGAATGCGCCGGACTTGCGAGACATATTGGAGGATAAGGCAAGACAATCAAGATCGATCTACGGATCGCGCGAGCGCCCCACGAAGCGCGACAACAACCGTCGCGTCGGATACAGCAACTCCGGCCGGGCCGAACACATTAGATAAAGCTCGCTGGAGCTACGTCGTGATATAACCCAATATAGAGGCGCCGCACACCCACTAAGCTACACAGATGAAGTAATGGATCATCAAATCCCCGAAGGGTTTAAACCCGTGAACATTGAATCCTACGATGGCACAACAGACCCCGCGGTTTGGATCGAAGACTATCTCCTTCATATCCACATGGCCCGCGTTGATGATCTTCACGGCATCAAATATCTCTGACTCAAGCTTAAAGGACCAGCTCGGCATTGGCTTAACAGCTTGCCAGCAGAATCAATTGGGTGTTGGGAAGACCTGGAAGCCGCATTCCTTGACAACTTCTAGGGCACATATGTGCGACCACCAGACGCCGATGACCTAAGCCACATAATTCAGCAGCCAGACGAACCGCCGGACAGCTTCGACACGGTTCTTAACAAAGAAAAATCAAATCGCCGATCGTCCGGATGCAGAGGCCCTCGCAGCCTTCAAACATAACATCCACGACGAGTGGCTTGCCCGCACCTAGGACAGAAAAGCCGAATCCATGGCAGCCCTCACATCACTTATGACCGCTTGCATGGGAGAGGACAGGTGGCTAGCCCGCATAAATAACCTCAAAGAAAATTCTCGCAGTCCGGATACCAAGGACCGCAATGGCGGTCGCGTCAAACAAAAACAAACGCCGCGTTAACGGTGATAACACTGAGGATACGACAGTCAATGCCGGATTCAGAGGCTCTAAACCAGGTCAGCGGAAAAAGCCATTCAAAAGAACTACTCCGGGTCCGTCCAATTTGGACCGAATACTCGCCCGCTCTTGACAGATACATGGCACCCCCGAAAAGCCAGCTAATCACACCAACAGGGATTGTTGGGTATTCAAGCAGGCAGGCAAGTTAATTGCCGAAAACAATGACAAGGGGCTACATAGTGATGACGAGGAAGAGACCCGGCCGCCGAACAATAGAGGATAGAAGGGTTTCCCCCCACAAGTGCGGACGGTAAACATGATAAACGCAACCCACATACCCAAGAGGGAGCGGAAGCGTGCACTCAGGGACGTATATGCGATGGAGCCATCCGCCTGTTCAACCCATGGTCCTCCCGCCCGATCACTTTTGATCAAGGACCACCCACCAAGATCCGCCATGGCGGATTCGCCGCATTGGTTTTAGACCCAATCGCCGATGGATTTCACCTCACCGAGTCCCGATGGACGGCGGCAGCAACTGAACCTGCTTTATCGGGATACAAAGTCGCAAGATGGGCATAGACCCTCAAGGATTAAACCCACAAAGACGACCTTCAAAGGTGTCATACCAGTGTAGAGGCCAATTGCACAGCTCGGTCACACTTGAAGTGGTCTTCGATCCCGGATAACTTCCGAAGCGAGGAGTTAATCTTCGACATAGTTCCGCTTCTGCAGCGGCTATCACGCTCTGCGCCGGACGGACCGCGTTGTAAAGATCAATGCGGTGCCGCTTTCGCGATACCTCAAGCTCAAGATGCCGCACCGAGGAGTCATCATGGTCAACGGAAACATCAACTCTCCTCCGAACGGAGGAACACACAACGGCTCTGCGGCGTAAATGAGCAGCCTCTTAAGGCAATTCTCGAGTCCGCCGTTAAGCGGCGACACGGCTAAACGCTACCGAGTAACCTACAACAGACCACCCGGCACATTCCGAAAGCATCGCCAGAGTAATGCGGCCCCAACCCCCGCCCTTGCAAAATTGCAAGACCGGTCCTTCGCATACATCATTACGCCTGGAGATACCATGGGCATAGGGGATGGGCACGACCACGACAGCCCAGTGCGGCTCAACCACACCAGAGCTCCCAAGTGTGTCATCTTTTTTCTTTTCTTATCCACAGACTCCATTTACTAGAGGGCTGTCCGTGAAGAGACCCGCCAACTCACGATGCAACAGCCGTGGAAGGAGAAAGGCTACGAAACACTCGTGTGGTCTCCATTATGAGCATTAAATCTGTTTTATACACCATTCCGCAGCCTACCCCTCGAGGGGGACATGTTTCATAGTCCCATCCCTTACCATCTACTATTTGTATCGCTCGCATTCATGGCAGTATTTCTCGAATAAACAATGCATCGCTTTTGCTTATAATTGCATTTCTTTCTTATACATATGATCATTTATGACATGTTGCATCCGTACACTCTGCACGGCTAAATACACCAGGGCTTAAGTTCCCCACATTATGGTGTGATAAGTCCAACACTTTCACAAGTGCGGCACCCGAACTTATAGCATTATATGCATCAGCTCGAATCATGTCTTGGGTCAATAGTTGGGTTTGCCTGCTCCCATGTTTTGGTACCTTATGTTCCGTTGTATCGGCTAAGGTAGCACTGGAGAACCACTCACGATTGCGCCTTGTTGAGCTGGGCGAGCGCCTCGAGGAGAAAGCTAAACCGACCGTCATGATAAGGCGAGAGCTGGTCGCTGTTCGAGAGGTTTTTTCGAGTCCCTAAAGACTTATGCCGCTTAGAGCGAGGAACCGTCTTTGTCCGGCCCAGGCATGGATAGCGCCCCGAACTCGGTCTTCCGAACACTAGGGGCTTCGCCGAAATTTAAAATTATAGAATTCTATGGCTAAGTGAGAGTGTTCAAGCATTATAAGTCTGGTTGCCTCGTTCGTTGTGTTGAACGCCTCCCTAGATGGACCCAAAAATGGGAACAAGAGCGCCAAGTTTATCCCAACACCCCAAAGACTTGTGGAATGGGGCTGAAGCCGACGACTTGCCATCTCTCGATTTGATAAACGGCCGCCTGAAGGTAATATTTTAAATTAACAAGCGTTGCTTAGCACATATGAACAAAGTTTTCAGCACGACAGATAACAAAATGCGAGTCTACTCAAATATTACATCTTTGGAGCACTCACCGCAATCATGCGGCACCCTTCAGACACTCTTATAATACATTTCGGCATGCGATACTCCTTGCCCGTCGGTGGCGCATCCGTCACAAGCTTCTCGGCGTCCATCCCGCCCTAGTGCACCTTTGCACGGCAAGGCCCGACGGCACCTTCAATGCATGCAGAGTGCTTGACGACTTCAACCCGAGGGACACGCGTCCACCACCGCCGCACCAGGCAAGTAGCTCCTGTGCATGGCCTCCTTGGGCCACAAATTAACTATGAGGCCCTTCATGGCCTGTTCGCCACCTTGTGGAGCTCGACCACCGCTTCAGCTTGGTCGCTAAAGCACTGATGTCCGCCTCAAAGATACCGAGACCAAGACCTTCTCCGTCGAGCTCCCTCCTCGGCCCGGAGAAAGCGGCAAGATCGACACGCCAGGGCAGATCTGCGAACGCTCCTGGAGAGCTCCGAATTCGGGTAAGTAATAGGTAATTCACATTCACATGCTTGCTTTGCATGAAAATGCCTTACCCGCCGCTATCTTCTTCAACGCCTCGATTTCTTGGAGGGCCTTGTGGGGTTTGGCCTTAGCGGCTTTGGCACTCTCAAGAGCCGATGCAAGCTCGGACTCTCGAGTCTTTGAGTCGCGCTCCAAACTCTCATGTTTTTCCACGAGAGCCTGGAGCTCTTGCTGCACGTCCGCCACCTGCGCCTCCTGCTTCTCTCACTCGGCTCGCTCCGCGGCCGCATTGTGTTCGGCCGTGGACACCGCCTCCTTCAGGGTCGCCTCCTCGTTCGTGGCCCCTGGAGTACCCACGTTATCCTTGTTATTTCTCTCGCAACCAAATCCTTTTCTGTAAGGTACAAATTTAATACGGTGTTACTCACCTTCCTTGTCCTCGAGCTGCTTCTTGGCATGGCCGAGCTCGCTCTCGGACCGCTCAAGGCTCTGCTTCAAAGCATTGACCTCCGCAGTCAGTGCAGCAGAGGTCAGCAGCATAGCCTGCAATCCCATATTGACATATTTTTTAGAACTCCTGCGTATATCTTTTCAGATCCTCAGTCCGGCTTTTCTTTCTGAATACCGAACCGAGCATCAGGGGCTACTGTCTATGCAGTATTATATTACATATCTTAAAATTCTTACCTCAAAGCTTTGTTAGAAGGCTGCTGCGAAGCTTCGTCGGCCCGCTCTTGGCGAGCCGAACCTTTCAATCACCGCACTCATGACAAGGCGCGGTGTTCTTCTTCCATGGAAGCGCCGTTGGCGCCTCCGGCAAGTTATCCAAATACTCCGGTTGGGCAGAGGCTGCGGTGTCACGCCTTGCCCTTCTTACAAAGGGCGCTCACGGACTCGGAACCACTGCGAGTTCCGGCGCGGAGTCCGGTGCAGAGTCCGGGAAGTTGCCTTGCGGCACCTCCGGGGCCTCCTCCTCCTGGCGGGTCCCTTCCCGGGTTCCCACCTCGACGTTGTCAGCGTCACGGGGGGTTGAGGCGGTCGGAAGAGAATCCATATCCGACGTGCCCAAGGACCCGCTCGACGAAGCGGGAAGATCGTCCTTGGGCGGACTACAGGGTTGTATGCGGCATTAGAAAGACACTATGTGACAAAATGACAAATTGTAAATCATCTAGGAGTCTGGATACTTACGATCTTGCCAGGGGCTTCGCCCTTGAGGGCCACTCCTCATTGTCGTTACCAACGTTGGCGGAACAGTCCAGGGGAAGGGTCCTTCCCTTCTTGGACCCTTCGGCCTCCCTCGTTGGGGAGGCCTTCCTTTTCTTCTCTCCCCCACTAGGGGAGAGGCCTCTTTCTTCTCCTCCTCGTCCTTATGGGAGGAGTCCGCCTCGGAGTCATCGGACGATGAGTCTGATATCACCTGACGCCGGGAACTCCTTCGGGTTCCCGTGGCCTTCTTCTTGGCCTTCTTCTCCGGCACTACGTAAAGTGTCGGGACCAGCAGCCCTGTCAAACGGGCGTCCGCTGGGTCTTCTGGAAGGGGAGCCGGACAGTTAACCTGTCCGGACATCTTCTGCCAGTCCTGTTAAAGGTATTGGGAGTTTAGATCCCACATAGAGTCAAACTATGAAAAAAATGAGTGTCCCATAAAGGATAACATAGCTTACCTCGCCAGCCGGGCGCTGCCTGCTGAATCCGTGATCTTTGGTTGCGGATGCGGGAGCTTCGGCGCCCTTGAACAGCACCCTCTAGGCAGCTTCGTATGTCGTGTCGAAGAGCCCGCTCAAGGTCCGGTGTTGTGTCGGATCAAACTCCCACAAATTGAAGGCTCGTTGCTGGCAGGGGAGAATCCGGCGGACGAGCATGACCTGGATCACGTTGACAAGCTTAAGTTTCTTGTTCACGTGGTCAGGAGACAGAATGGAGTCCGTCGGCTCTTCCGAACTACCCCATAGCAAGCCCTTCTCTTTCCAGAGGTGAGCTGCATGGGGATGCTAGATCTGAATTGGGGCCGCTGCCCATTTAGGGTCACACACTCGGTGATGTAGAACCACCCGATTGCCACCCTTTGATGGATTCCACGAAGGCACCCTTGAGCCAAGTGGCGTTGGGCATTTGCCCACCACGGCGCCTCCGCACTCCGCTTGGCTGCCCTTCACAACCTTCGCTTGACATTGAAGGTCTTTAGCCACAAGCGAAGTGGGGCTGGATGCAGAGGAAGGCCTCGCACCCATTTATAAACGCCGAGATATTGAGGATGAAATTTGGGGCGGATCATGGAAATCCAGCCGTAGTAGTACATGAGCCCGGAGGAAAGGGTGGAGTGGGAGGCCCATCCATGGAGGAAGTGGGGAAGGAATACGACCCTCTCATGGGGCCTGGGGTGGGGATGAGCTGCCCTCGTCGGGCAGCCGGTGCGCGATGTCATTTGGACAGATATCCGCGCCGCAGTTTCTCTATGTGCCCTCCGAACGGAGGAGGCCATCCACTGCCTCTCGCTCCGACATGGCCGGAGAAGGTCGAGGTGAGATGTGCGGACTTGGGTCTTTGGAGCTCGAAAAGTCTTGGAGATGGATAAGCAAAGGAGGAAGAAGGCGTAGGTAAAGGAGGTGGATCCTTATCCCCTTATACATGGGCGGATAAAGCTATGCGTCCCTACTAGCCTGGTAAAACTCGCTTATCTCCCAAGCGCCGCAATCAATGGCGCGGTTGGGTTACCCACGTCCGTATTGATGGGAATCCGGAATAAGGGAACACGATCTACTTCGACAAGACGTGCCAAGGAAACCACTTCGCTAAACGCTACCGAGGTGGTATAATAAAAACGATTCAAGTAAAGGCTTGGTAGTGGTGTGACGTCCGCGCCACAAAATACGTCGCCAGATTGAACTTGTGTAAATATTATTCTCTCTCGGTGGTACGTGGAATTTATTTTTACTGAGCGGACACTATCCCGGCGTTCACAATCTTCTATGAATTATTCGGAGGAGGAACCCGCCTTGGAATGCGAAGACAATATGCTTGCGTCGGACTCGTCGTCATTGAAGCCTGGTTCGAGGGCTACTTGAGGAGTCTGGACTAGGGGTGTCCGGATAGCGAACTATCATCGCCGGCGGACTCCAAGACTATGAAGATACAAGATTGAAGACTTCGTCCCGTGTATGGATGGGACTTTCCTTGGCGTGGAAGGCAAGCTTGGCAATCAGATATGTAGATCTCCTACCATTGTAACCGACTGTAACCCTAGCCCTCTCCGGTGTCTATATAAAGCTGGAGGGTTTTAGTCCATAGGACTAACAACAATCATACCATAGGCTAGCTTCTAGGGTTTAGCCTCCTTGATCTTGTGGTAGATCCACTCTTGTACTACCCATATCATCAATATCAATCAAGCAGGAGTAGGGTTTTACCTCCATCGAGAGGGCCCGAACCTGGGTAAAAACATCGTGTCCCTTGTCTCCTATTACCATCCGCCTAGACGCACAGTTCAGGACCCCCTACCCGAGATCCACCGGTTTTGACACCGACAAGGGGCTTTGGGTGGGCCGGGCCGGTTAGGAGCGGGCGTGGAGCACAACTATGCGTTGATCAGTCAAGGAATCAAAGTCGGCTTGCATGCGAGTTAATATGTGGCCCTGCATGGTAGCTAAAACGACATCTCTTAATTGTTGTGATTAGTTGTTGTGTTTAGAGACAGAAATTAGGGCTTTGATTGGAGGAAGGACCGGTCAAATTTCTCCTTCTCCTCCAATCTGCTTGCACCTTCGTCCCGCTGCACCTTCTAATGTGACTTATACACCTAGACGAAGGGAGTAGTATGAGATTCGGTGGCACACTGACATAGATCGAATACAAGTGCCAAAAATTATTGGAAGAGAGCAAAGTGTACAAACCAAATAAGTAAAATTGAATTTCTCATTTTTTTTAAACGGAGGCAAAAGATTTGCCTCATCCACTAAAAAAGAGGTGAATAGAGTTTCACAGTTTGCAAGTGACCCTACAAATAAGCGGCATGGCAATTACTCTCAATACGCCCTAGTTTCTTAGCACCCGTTGTAACCCTTAGTGCATACGGTGGCACACCGACTTAGGCCGAATACAAGTGCCCGAAATATTTAATTATTTTTTTGAAACTCAAAATATTTAAAATTGGAAGATGGAGTATCCCACCTTTCCGATATTTTGACCATGTGTGGTTCATTTGTTGTTCACCACTTTGGAGGGTCGTGTACCACACGTGAACGTTACTAAGCGCGACCGGGAGGTGTGCAGTTGTCAATTGCGAGTTGACTCCTTCGAGTGTTAAATTTTCTTCACGTATTAGCATTGCCCCTAGTATTTTTCTTCACTACGTTAAATAAAGAGTTCCGTTTCGTGCACAATTTAAAATGATTTTTATGGAGAGAAAAAGAAAACCACTCCATCTATATACGCTGCAGCCACGGCGCTTGTTTTCTAGGGTTTGCTCTCTTCACACTCTCTCTCCACTATATATATATATACAAGCTAGAGCCTCAGCGCTTGTAGTTGCTCTCTTCACACTCTCTCACCCTCTGCAGATCTAAACAAGACTTTGTTAGTCTCTCTCTCTCTCTCTCTCTCTCTCTCTCTCCTCCTCACTGTTGGTCAAAGAGCCAGCAGGATCCAACCGTCGGGAAGGGAAGGAGGCTTAACACTGTCGCCGTCGGTGAGGGAGGGAATCCACTATCAGCGCAGTTGTTCTCTCTCACCCAGCGGCGGCGCGGGAGGGCCTCCGACCCCTTCTTCCTCGCTGTCGTACATAGTGTGGGCAGATCGGCCTCCGGCTGCCCACTGAGCCACACCCCGAGAACCTTAAGGTATAATTTACTTATTCCACATGCATTGCTCTAGCTGCGTGTGGGCTTTTTCCGCTTTTGCACTCGAATCTAGGTGTTGGATCAAACAGGAAAGTAGTTGGGAAAGTTGTGTAGCATGAATCTAGGACGTGGTTCAAAGAGGAAAGGAAGGGGGAAAGTAGTACAGACTGGCTATCCGGCACCTACGTTGGTCGAAAAGGGAAAACAATGACAAACGCAGTACGCACATTTTGTCGGCATTCTGGGAACGGGGGTCCCCAGACTTGCCTGCCTGCGGCCTGCGGTGTGGCTCAAGTGGTGGCCCAGTACGGCCCATCTTCGTCAGCACAAGACTCAAGACCCTCGCGAGGGGCCAGGCCTCGCGGGGCGGACGACACAAGGCTTCCTCAGGAACGGCCTTGCCAGGCAGGCTCGCAAGGAGGCGGAGAGATCAAGGCAGGGTACCTCACAAGGTGCTCATGATGCAAGCCATGACGATTGAGACCAAAGTAGGCGCCAGTGGCGCCGGCTGCTTGATGTCCTTGTTTCCTCTTTGGTGCAAAGGGGGCAAGCACAGGCGTGGAGTACCAAGGCATCAGGCAAAGGTTGCCATTTTAGTGCAACGAGACCAAGACCAGCAGAGCGGCAGGATGGAGGTCACCGTGGATCCCAAGACGGCGTCATCGCCAGTGCCTTTGGCAGCCGAAGACCAACTTTAGTCAGGATAACTTGTACTAGATGTTCCCCTTCGAAATGGCTGTTGTTGGCGCCCTTCCCGCTCAATATTTGGGAAGAGGACCAGGGCCTCTATAAATAGGACTAGCCACCATGCAGTAGGAGGGATCTGATCTGATCTGGGAGAGTACTCATTAGACCGAGAGGCGATCGAACTCACCCAAGCAGTTCATCGCACCAGCTCAAGAACACCTCTCACAAGGCTGTTCACCCTTCGTACTGTTCATCATCAGCCCCTGAGGCAATCCACCACACCACACACTGGAGTAGGGTATTACACCACAACGGTGGCCCGAACCAGTATAAATCTCGTGTCCCTTGTGTTGTTCATCATTTTAGCTTAGATTCTCACGAGGCGATCGGACGTAGATCGGTAGGGGAAAGATCTTCATGCGCACCCCAGAGTTTGAACCTAAAGGGTCTGCCGGAACCCAACATCCAACATTTGGCGTTCCAGGTAGGGGTGCGCCGAAGCTCTCCCTTCTATTAACCCGTTCTCCATTAGCGCCGCGCTCTGCCCTCATGTTGGCCAACGCACTGCCTGCTCCGGCTGTCAATGCCGGCGCGGGAACCTGGGGGCTCCGAGCCCTAGCCCCCGCCTTGCGATAGGTGCGGTGGCCGAACAAGTTCAAGCCGGACATGCTGCCGCGCTATGACGGCGCAGCCGATCCACTGGCCTTCCTGCTAGCATATGAAGAAGCCGTCCTCAAGGCTGGAGGCAATGACAAGGTCATGGCTAACTGGCTGCTCATGGCCCTCACCAGCGTCCCGCGCATGTGGTTGCTCCACCTGCCAGCGGCTTCTGTGGCCTCCTGGGAGGAGTTGTGTAGCCTCTTCCTCGACCATCATGCTGCGCCGGCACCCGCGGTCATCACGGCCCTCCTGGGCGGATCACAGGCACCTCCTTCAAGCCGCCATGTCAAGCCGTTCGTCCGCCATATTGGCGCCGTCCTCAAGCGCCTCGAAGCCCCCCCAGGCTGGGTGGCACCCAAGGCTGATTTGACCTTCGGCTCGGATGATCATCCCTCCAACACCGCCTGTTCGGGCGCACTCCCAATGCTACGCACCCCCACCATCTGCCAGGTGGCCGTCACCAAGACCCTCATCGATGGTGGTGCCGGTGAAAGTGCAACTATCCCTAGGTGGTTTTGGTAATTCATAACAACATATAGCTCATTGAGCTAATGCTATTCCAAGACAAATATTTCAGGAAAGCTCAATGAATGGCATGGCATGGATGATGAAAGTGGATCCCTCAAAATATCAAGGTCAAAGGATTGGCTAGATCTCAAAAGATCAAGACTCTACATTTTATATTTTAGTGATCCAAGATCACATTGAGTCTATAGGAAAAACCAATACTATCAAGGAGGGATGAGGTGTTGCTTAATGAGCCTCTTGCTTCAAGTGCTTAGTGATATGCTCCAAAAGCCCTCAACTACTTTCTCACATCCACATATGACCTAAACCCAAAGTCAAACTCGGCCCCACCGATTCTTTCTATCCGGCGCCACCGAGTTCAAATGTCATAGCCACTGCCACAAACCCTAGGCAAATTGGTCTCACCGATAGGGATCTCAGTCTCACCGAGATGGGATTGTAATCTCTCTGTTTCCCTTTGTAACGTTTTGGTCTAACCGAAGTGAGCAACCAGTCCCACCGAGATTGCAATGTAAACTCTCTGTTTCCCTTTCGTAACATTTCGGTCTCACCAAAATGAGCGAATCGGTCCCACCGAGTTTACCTGACCAACTCTCTGGTTAGCTAATTACCAAAATCGGTCTCACCGAGTTTGTGTAATCAGTCTCACCGAGATTACGTTATGCCCTAACCCTAACCATATCGGTCTCACCGAGTTGCATGTCGGTCCCACCGAAAATCCTAACGGTCACTAGATTTGCTAAATCGGTCCGATCGAGTTTGTTGATTCGGTCCCACCGAGTTTGGTGAATTGTGTGTAATGGTTTGTGTGGAGGCTATATATACCCCTCCACCTCCTCTTCATTCGTGGAGAGAGCCATCAGAACAAACCTACACCTCCAACTTACTAGTTCTGAGAGAGAACCACCTACTCATGTGTTGAGGCCAAGATATTCCATTCCTACCATATGAATCTTGATCTCTAGTCTTCCCCAAGTTGCTTTCCACTCAAATCTTCTTTCCACCAGATCCAAATCCTATGAGAGAGAGTTAAGTGTTGGGGAGACTATCATTTGAAGCACAAGAGCAAGGAGTTCATCATCAACGCACCATTTGTTACTTCTTGGAGAGTGGTGTCTCCTAGATTGGCTAGGTGTCACTTGGGAGCCTCCGATAAGATTGTGGAGTTGAACCAAGGAGTTTGTAAGGGTAAGGAGATCGCCTACTTCGTGAAGATCTACCGCTAATGAGGCAAGTCCTTCGTGGGCGACGGCCATGATGGGATAGAGAAGGTTGCTTCTTCGTGGACCCTTCGTGGCTGGAGCCCTCCATGGACTCGCGCAACCGTTACCCTTCGTGGGTTGAAGTCTCCATCAACCTGGATGTACGATAGCACCACCTATCGGAACCACGACAAAAACATTCGTGTCTCCAATTGCGGTTGAATCCTCCAAACCCTTCCCTTTACATTCTTGCAAGTTGCATGCTTTAATTTCTGCTGCTCATATACTCTTTGCATGCTTGCTTGAATTGTGTGAAGATTGCTTGACTTGTACAAAGATAGCTAAAATCTGCCAAAGTCTAAGACTGGGAAAAGGTTAAGTTTTTAATTGGTCAAGTAGTCTATTCACCCCCCCCCCCTCTAGACATACTTCAAGGTCCTACAAGTGGTATCAGAGCTTTGGTCTCCATTATCTTTGATTTCCATAGCTTTTGGTGGTCATAGCCTTGGTTTCACAACCTAGGAGAGTATGGCGTCTAGCGAGGGAAATTATCACCGTAGAGGTTCTTACTTTGATGGCACTAATTTTGCTAGTTGGAAGCATAAGATGAAAATGCATATTCTCGGACATAACCCCGCCGTTTGGGCTATTGTGTGTATTGGCTTGCAAGGTGAATTCTTTGATGGGAGAGAGCCGAACCGTGAAGCTAGTGCGGATGAATTGAAGATGCTGCAATACAACGCTCAAGCTTGTGATATCATCTTCAATGGTTTGTGCCCCGAAGAATTCAACAAAATCAGCCGTCTTGAGAATGCAAAGGAAATTTGGGATACTTTGATTGATATGCATGAAGGTACCGACTCCGTCAAGGAATCCAAGTTGGATGTGCTCCAAAGTCAGCTTGACAAGTTTAAAATGAAGGATGGTGAAGGTGTCCCTGAAATGTACTCTAGGCTTGCTCTTATCACAAATGAGATTGCCGGCTTAGGAAGTGAAGAGATGACCGACAGATTCATCATCAAGAAGATCCTAAGAGCATTGGATGGAAAGTATGATACCGTGTGCACATTGATCCAAATGATGCCAAATTACAAAGATCTCAAGCCAACAGAAGTCATTGGAAGAATTGTTGCTCGTGAGATGTCACTCAAGGATAAGGAGGAACTTCACAACAAGTCAAGTGGTGCTTACAAAGCCTCATGTGAAGCCACCACATCATCAATTGAGAAACAAACCTTCAATGAAGAATTGAGCTTAATGGTGAAGAACTTCAACAAATTCTACAAGAGTAGAAGCAAAGAAAGAAACTCTAAGTCAAGGTCCTACAATGACAAAAGATCTTCTAGTCGAGAGCGCAATTGCTACAATTGTGGGAGACCCAGACACTATTCCAATGAGTGTACGGCACCCTACAAAAGAAGAGAAGATTCTCCAAAAAGAAGAAGTAGAAGAGAAGAATCACCACCAAGAGAGAGAAGGAGTAGAGATGATCGTTATGAACGAAGACCCTCACGGAGAAGCAAGGACTCGGAAAGGAGGACAAGTCATCAAAGAGCTACACAAAACAAAGACATCAAGCTCATGTTGGTGAATGGGTATCCGGCTCCGACTCCGACAATCACTCCGAGACAAGCTATCACTCCGACTCTGAATATACTCAAGATGAAGGTGTTGCCGGTCTAGCACTTGTGTCAACCAACTCCTACGACATATTTGATTCACCAAATGAAGGAATTGGAAGATGCTTCATGGCCAAAGGTCCTAAGGTAACACACCCCGAGTATGTTGATTTCAATAGTGATGAGGATGACTTGTTAGGTGATGATGATTTACTTATTGACAACTCTAGTAATGAATACTATGATGAAACATCAATTAATCATGCTAATCAAGATAAAACGAATGACAATGATAAGGAGAAGATTGAGCTTCTAACTAAAGAACTAAACACTCTTAAGTTAGCTCATGAAACTATCTTCGAAGATCATCGAGAACTTTTAAGGGCTCATGAGAAGTTACGCTTTGAAAAGCTCAATCTTGAGCAAGAGCATGAGTTCTTAAAGGCAATCAATGATGATCTCCGTAAGAAAAGTTCTTCTTACATTGCCAAGCGTTTACTCTATTCTACTTACATGCCTCAAGTCAAGTCTAGTAACAAGAACAAGAAAGATTCTTCCTCTAGTAGTAACAATAATAATGCCAAATCCAATATTGTTGCTTCTAGTAGTTCTCTTGATTCCACTAATGATTCTCTTAGCCAAGTTACACTTGAGCAAGAAAATAGCTTATTGAAGGGAATTATAGAAAGGTGTATACAAAAGCCTTGCCGGGAGTAAGAAATTCGAGGAAATTATGCGCAAGCAAGGAAGGCACCGAAGAATCAAGGTGTTGGTTTTGAACGAAAGTTCAATGCCAATGGAGTTGAGTGGGAAGAAGATCAATACCCCAAGACGAAGTTTGTTCCTCAACAAGAGAAGTATGATCCTACTTCCTTCAAGGGAACACAAGCACAAGATGATCTTCCACCACAAGACCACAAGAACAAAGGCAAGGACAAGCTTCAAGAGGAGATTGATGCATTTGAAGAAGCACCTAAGGCCTTGGTCAAGTGGGTTCCCAAGACTACGTCAAGTTCTACTTCATCAAGTACAACTACAACTCCAAGGATTCCCATCAAGATGATGTGGATCCCGAAGAAGAAGAACTAGAGAGTTCTTGAGGTGACTCATAACATTCTTCACTCATATCATTATGGCAAGGACAAGTGCAATCAACTTCCATATCTTGCACTAGTTCAAGGAGTCACAAACCCTCATGTTGGTAAGGCAAGGGACAAGGTAACCTAATGTTTTCATGGACATCATCTTGTGTGTGCATCACTCTATGTCTATGGATATTCTTGTTTGTTCCTTGTGGGACTAACCCATGTAGGTATTGAAAGTGCTACTCACTCCAAAGGATTGCTCCAAATGATCTACATCAACATTGAGCATCCACATCTTCAACACCTACATGAAGTCATCATCGACAAAACCCAAGGTTAGTTCATCCCTCTAAGGGGGGATCTCACATCTAGGGGGAGCTGTATGACCTATGATCAAATGTTCTCATTTGACTCCTAAGTCAATATACTTATATATAGATGACCTAGTCATCGCCAATTGTTTGATAGATGCTAGAATTGGTTGTGCATGCTTTGCCACATATTTCATTTGCCATTTTATTGTGTGAGCATGTTGGTTGCATATTTTACTCATTCGAGGACATCCACTTGTTGTTTTGATTGATTGGTTTCTTTTTCTTTTGCCAAGTGGATGGACAAGAATGCCTAAGAACCTTCTCTAGCTATCTATGCTTTTCTCGTCTCAAACTCTATTCATGCTACATCACAAAATTTGATCAAGTCGATTCGAACCACTCTGTGTGAGGAGCACTTTCGAGTCCCGATTCGTCATAGACTTAAACTTCCAAAACTTCTTTGTGCGTTTCGGTCTGACCGATTCTTCCATTTTGGTCATACCAAGATCACTAAGTCGATCTAGGTTTTGAATCTCGGTGCAACCGATTTGAACTTTTCGGTCACACCGAGTTGCTGTACCTGTCAACAGTTATGCATCTCGGTGCCACCGAGTCGTTCCACTCGGTCATGCCGATAGTGTCGGGCTATATATTCACACGGGCAAAAATTTGGAAAACTTTCTCCAAACCTCTTCGCCCACGCATAGCTTGCTCTGCCTTCTAGGTCTCCGGATCGTCGACTTCGTCGCCAGCCGCCTCCTGTCGCTGGTATCCGCCGCTGTTAACGGATTTCATCTCCGATGTTGCTGCTGTAGCGAGTTCATCACCGAACTAGGGTATGAACTCGATCACAGTGCTATCCTCGTCTGATTCTCAGCACATTGTGTTCATTATGATTCTTGCCACGATTGAAACACCTCTATCCAGTCAAAACAATCCTTAGAATAGATGCGATTTGAAAATTTAGGGTTAGGTTTCCGCCGAAACCATCTCGGAACCAACGAGTTGAAAAACTCGGTCCCACCGATTCGGCTAACGCCATTGCACTAGTAACTCTCGGTCTGACCGAGAATTGCTAATCGGTGTGACCGATTTTAGAACTTTATGAAACCCTAGCAGTCCCGGTGCCACCGAACTCGTGACTCGGTCGACCGAGTTCACTAGTTTAGGTTCCAAAACTGCTTCGGTATCACCGAGTTTGAAAATCGGTTGATCCGAAATGCTTTCTGTGGAAAACTAAAACTAAGTTTTTGAATCATTCTTTTGCAAAAATCTCTGCATTTTGTGATGCTCATCTATAACTATTCACAGGGTCAGCAGTCAGTGTATTGAGCATGTCAGACCAAAGTTATAGTCAGAACAGGGAAGAAGAGAAGATTCACATGAGTGAGGGCACTAGTCCCTCTAGCACTTCAGATGATGGCAGCAGAAGCACTCCCAGCAATTTGCCCAAAGCTGCCACCAGGACAAGGAAGAAAAGAACCTCAGACTCTCAGGATGAGGATTATGTGGCAGTAGAGGATGAAGCCACTTCCAGGAAGAAGGTGCTCAAAAAGAAGTATGTCACAGCTGCATCCATTAAGCCTGGAATGAAGATCCAAGTGCCTACAAAGAGAACTCCCATGTCTAAAGCCGGAGCCTCTACTCAAGTTCCTTTGAAATCTCAACCCAAAGAGGCTGCTGCAGAAGGGAAGAAGTAGGAAAGAAAGAGAGGGAGATGGTGCAAGAAAGTTGATCCCATGGCAGAATTTGAGAAGCATTCTTCTATTGAGGAAGAGGAAGAAGAGGTTGCTGCACCAACACCCAAGGCACAAAAGCTGCAACATCAAAGCCCAAAGAAGCACCCAAAGCTGCCTCCAAGCCCAAGAATGCACCAAAGAGGAATACCAGGAGTATACCAGCTGCTGAGAAGAACAAGGCCCCAGTGCCTGAAACTGTTGCTGAGGAAGAAGAAGATGAAGAGCATGTGTTGAGAAAGCTGAAGCCAAAGATTCCAGACCACAATGATGCTCATCCTGTGGCTGAGAACATGAAGCTGAGGAAGGATGCAGGATTCAGATAGTGGAGGTTGTCTGATCCCTATGCTATCAGGAGAAGGACTGCTGTTGACTACAGGTTCCACACTAAGGAACAGCAGGATTTCTATGAGACAATGTTGTTGGACAAGAAGCCTATAGTTTGTCACATGAGGTGGGTCGACTGGACCTACATGAAGGAGAATGAGGAACACTATCCTGGAGTGCAAGACAGTTTCATTGCTTGTGGAGTTCCAGACTTTGTTGGGCAGAAGCTAAAAAAGTGGAATGATGAGCTCATTATTTAATTCTACTCCACAGCACATTTCTACCCAGATGGCAGGATAGTGTGGATGTCTGAAGGTACAAGGTACCAATCAACTATTGAGGAATGGGCAAATCTAATCAATGCACCCAAGGAGCAGGAAGATGGCTTGGATGTCTATGCCAAGAAGAAGATGGATCACAATTCCATGGCTCATATGTACAAGGAGATCCCAGATGCTGCAGTTGAGACACATAAATTTGGATCTGTACATTATCTTCTGTCAGGACTCCCAACGATCAACTGGATCCTCAGGCATACTCTATTGCCCAAGTCAGGTGACCACAACATGATAAGAGGCCATGCTATAAACTTGCTACACTTGTTTGATGTTCCACAGAAATTCAAGGTCATGAGCCTCATGGTTGAGACTATCAAGAGGACAGCAGCAGACCAAAAGAGAAGTTGTGGATATGCCCCACAAATTCAGGAGTTGATTAACTCAAAGATGGGCACAGGCACATACTTGCTGGATAAGGAATTTTGCTATCTATCCAGAATTTGAGGACAATCAAGTTGTGATGAATGAGAATGAACCATCATCAATTCAAGCTCAAGAGAAGAAGGAGAAAGCAAAGAAAGAGAAGGCTGCCAAGATGCCAACTCAAGAGGAGGCATCTGAGTACTTTGAAGAACAAGCAGGAGCAGCTTGGTTACTTGATAGCATCAACTCGAGGATTGAGAAGGGTTGGCCACCTAACTCAAAACCAGAGAGCACAGGAAAGAATCATGGAACAAAAATTCTATGATTTAGATGTCAAAATGGCGAGATTCATCGGTTGTGGAGCAGCTACAGGATGACATGCAGGAGAGGAAGGGCAGGACAACTACTAATGCATTTGCCTGAGTGCCTCGAGCTCAGAGATCAACTGCAGTATCAGTGGCAGACACCAGAGTCACTTCATCTGCACCAGCTACAGCTCTAGTGCAACCAGCTCCAGCACCAACTCCTTCAGCCCCATCCACATCAACTGAAGCCTTCGTCCAAGGAGCCATCTCTACACCACCAACTGAAGACCAAGCCGGAGAGGTTATCTAGTACTATGCATTTTCTATGAACTTTTTGGTAACTTGTTGCCAAAGGGGGAGAAAAATGTATATATCATAGGCTTCGAGAGAGAGTGTTGCTTTTTGTTCTCTCTTGCTTTGGTGGTTAAACTTTGTTTGCTTTTGATTGCTTGAGATACTATGCTATTATCTGTGAGACATTGATGATCATGTGTTTGATCATAAGCTACACCTATGCTTGTTAGATGATATTATCTTACTTATCCTTATATGATCATTCACTTTGCTTGGTGATGAGTGCATGTATTCAATCTTTATTATTTTGAGCGCTCCACCAAGATGTATGTGACATGAAGACTAACCCTTGAGCCTAATTCCTTGTGCATTTGCAGTCCAAAGCAAATCTTAAACTATGCACAAATTTAGGGGGAGCTCTTGCTTATCACATACTTCTCAAAGCAACGATGTTTTTCAATCTTATTATCATTTGTCGAAGCTTTGATCTATATGTTGTCATCAATTACCAAAAAGGAGGAGATTGAAAGTGCAACTATCCCTAGGTGGTTTTGGTAATTCATAACAACATATAGCTCATTGAGCTAATGCTATTCCAAGACAAATATTTCAAGAAAGCTCAATGAATGGCATGGCATGGATGATGAAAGTGGATCCCTCAAAATATCAAGGTCAAAGGATTGGCTCAAGCTCAAAAGCTCACGACTCTACATTTTAAATTTTAGTGATCCAAGATCACATTGAGTCTATAGGAAAAGCCAATACTATCAAGGAGGGATGAGGTGTTGCTTAATGAGCCTCTTGCTTTAAGTGCTTAGTGATATGCTCCAAAAGCCCTCAACTACTTTCTAACATCCACATATGACCTAAACCCAAAGTCAAACTCGGCCCCACCGATTCTTTCTATCCGGCGCCACCGAGTTCAAATGTCATAGCCACTGCCACAAACCCTAGGCAAATCGATCTCACCGATAGGGATCTCGGTCTCACCGAGATGGGATTGTAATCTCTCTGTTTCCCTTCGTAACGTTTCGGTCTAACCGAAGTGAGCGATCGGTCCCACCGAGATTGCAATGTAAACTCTCTATTTCCCTTCCGTAACATTTCAGTCTCACCGAAATGAGCGAACCGGTCCCACCGAGTTTACCTGACTAACTCTCTGGTTAGCTAATTACCAAAATCGGTCTCATCGAGTTTGTGTAATCAGTCTCACCGAGATTACGTTATGCCCTAACCCTAACCATATCGGTCTCACCGAGTTGCATGTCGGTCCCACCGAAAATCCTAACGGTCACTAGATTTGCTAAATCGGTCCGACCGAGTTTGTTGATTCGGTCCCACCAAGTTTGGTAAATTGTGTGTAATGGTTAGATTTTGTGTGGAGGCTATATATACCCCTCCACCTCCTCTTCATTCGTGGAGACAGCCATCAGAACAAACCTACACTTCCAACTTACTAGTTCTGAGAGAGAACCACCTACTCATGTGTTGAGGCCAAGATATTCCATTCCTACCATATGGATCTTGATCTGTAGCCTTCCCCAAGTTGCTTTCCACTCAAATCTTCTTTCCACCAGATCCAAATCCTATGAGAGAGAGTTGAGTGTTGGGGAGACTATCATTTGAAGCACAAGATCAAGGAGTTCATCATCAACGCACCATTTGTTACTTCTTGGAGAGTGGTGTCTCCTAGATTGGCTAGGTGTCACTTGGGAGCCTCCGACAAGATTGTGGAGTTGAACCAAGGAATTTGTAAGGGCAAGGAGATCGCCTACTTCGTGAAGATCTACCGCAAGTGAGGCAAGTCCTTCGTGGGCGACGGACATGGTGGGATGGACAAGGTTGCTTCTTCGTGGACCCTTCGTGGGTGGAGCCCTCCGTGGACTCGCGCAACCGTTACCCTTCGTGGGTTGAAGTCTCCATCAACGTGGATGTACGATAGCACCACCTATCGGAACCACGACAAAAACATCCGTGTCTCAACTTGCATTTGAATCCTCCAAACCCTTCCCTTTACATTCTTGCAAGTTGCATGCTTTAATTTCCGCTTGCTTGAATTGTGTAAAGATTGCTTGACTTGTCCAAAGATAGCTAAAATCTGCCAAAGTCTAAAATTGGGAAAAGGTTAAGTTTTTAATTGGTCAAGTAGTCTATTCACCCCCCCCCCTCTAGACATACTTCAAGGTCCTACAGCCGGCCTCAACGTGCTCTCGGTGGAGGCCTTCAGCCTCCTACACGTGCCACTAGAGCGGCTCCAACCTAGCAGGCCCTTCTCGGGCGTCGGAGGTAGCTCCACCGGCTCTCTGGGGCAGATCCGCCTCCCGGTGACCTTTGTCACCCACGTCAACTTCCGCACGGAGCTGGTCGACTTCGACATCGCCCCCATCAGCCTCCCGTACAACGCCATCCTCGGCTACCTAGCCTTGGCCCAGTTCATGGCAGCGACTCACCCGGCTTAAAACCTCATGAAGATGCCTGGGAGCAGCGGCGTCCTTACCGTGTCCGGAGACACAAGAGATGCGCTGAAGGCGCTCAAGCTCGCTTTCCAGACGGCCGCAGTGGCGCAGCCCGTCAGCGTGGATATCATCGAGCCCAAGGGGGCTGCGCCGGCCAAGAAGAAGCAGCTATTCACCCAAGACAAGGCGGAGACCAAGCAAGTACCAGTCAATGAGGATGGATCCTCTGACGCCACCTTCACCATAGGTGCCAATCTCGACTCTGAGTAGGAGGAGGCCCTGGTGAAATTTCAACGCGCAAACAAGGAGGTGTTTGCATGGGAACCTGATCAGCTGGCAGGGGTCCCGAGGAATGTGATTGAACACCACCTCAAGGTGTGCCCCAACATGCGCCCCGTGAAGCAGAAGGCCAGGCGACAGTCCACCGAGAAGCAGACCTTCATCATCCAAGAAACCCGCAAGTTAGAAGCGGCAGGCTTCATTCGCAAAGTTCGCTATCCTGAATGGCTGGCCAACCCTGTTGTTGTGCCAAAGAAGGGAGGAAAGGAACGCATGTGTGTCGACTTCACCAACCTCAACAAGGCCTGCCCACAAGATCCATTCCCGCTCCTCCGCATCGACCAGATCGTCGATTCTACCGCCGAGTGTGACCTATTGTGCTTCCTGGATGCCTTCTCGGGCTATCACCAGATCAAGATGGCGGTGGAAGACGTGGAGAAAACGACTTTCCTGACCCCGTGTGGAGTATACTGCTATACCTGCATGCCGTTCGGGTTGCGCAACGCGGGCGCGACCTTTCAGCGACTGATGCACATCGCCTTGGGTCGTCAGCTCGGGAGGAACGCCGAGGCCTACGTCGATGACATCGTGCTGAAGTCTCGGGAGGCGAAGACCCTGATACAGAACCTGGAAGAAACCTTTGCGAGCCTCTGTGAAGTGGATCTGCAGCTCAACCCGGAGAAGTGCGTATTCGGAGTCACCTCGAGCAAGCTCTTGGGTTTCCACGTGTCCCACAGGGACATCGAGGCTAACCCAGAGAAGGTTAAGGCAGTCGAAGACATGAGTCTGCCGAAGACCCTCAGGGAAATGAAGAAGCTCACCGGGCGAGCAACCGCATTGGGACGCTTCATCTCCAAGCTGGGGAACGAGCATTGCCCTTCTTCAAGTTGATGAAGAAGAAGGGCCCGTTCAAATGGACAGAAGAGGCGAACAAGGCATTCCAAGATCTCAAGAAGTACCTTACCAGCCCTCCGGTGATGGTAGCTCCACGCCCTCAGGAGCCCTTGGTGCTCTACCTTGCAGCCACACCCTACTCCGCCAGCGCAGCCCTGGTGGCGGTTAGGGAGGAGCGCCGGGCCAAGGCCTCGCCAGCCACGGCCCCGGCTGGAGTGGAGCAGAGCCAAGAAAGCCTTGTGAAGACCACAACTGCAGCAGATGAGGATCAGCCTCAGCAGGTGGACGCACCCAGAGCGGAGGAGGCCCCGCCATGCGACCAGGTGCTGGGGGCTCCACTGCCTCAGGAGGCGCCTCGACTTCTGGAAGACGCAAGCCACGCCAGCACCCTCAGCCTCGTTGAGAACCCCGTGTACTTTGTTAGCACAGTGCTGCGGGACACAAGGGCACAATACACCATGCCCCAGAAACTCCTCCTTGCATTGCTAGTGGCCTCGCGCAAGCTGTGACACTACTTTCAAGACCATCCCATCAAGGTCATCTCGGCATATCCCTTGGAAAGGGTACTCAGGAGCCCCAACTCAGCTGGAAGGGTCGCTGAATGGAACATCGAGCTGCAAGCATTTCAGCTGGAATTCAGTATGACTAGAGTCATCAAGGGAGCCGCACTTGCAGATTTTGTGGCAGAATGGACGGAAGCACCAGGGCTCGACGCAGGCGAGGATCGGTCACTAATGACCCACAAGTATAGGGGATCTATCGTAGTCCTTTCGATAAGTAAGAGTGTCTAACCCAACGAGGAGCAGAAGGAAATGATAAGCGGTTTTCAGTAAGGTTTTCTCTGCAAGCACTGAAATAGTAAGTGATAGATAGTTTTGTAATAAGATAAATGGTAACTAGCAAAAAGTAAATAAAGTAAATAAAGTGCAGCAAGGTGGCCCAATCCTTTATGTAGCAAAGGATAAGCCTGGACAAATTCTAATAATGAAGAAGGAGCTCCCGAGGACACATTGGGAATTATCGTCAAGCTAGTTTTCATCACGTTCGTAAGATTCGCGTTCGGTACTTTAATAATTTGATATGTGGGTGGACCGTCACTTGGGTACTGCCCTAACATGGACAAGCATCCCACTTATGATTAACCCCTATTGCAAGCATCCGCAACTACAAAAAGGAGTATTAAGGTAAACCTAACCACAACATTAAACATATGGGTCCATATCAACCCCTAACGAAATAAACTAGGGTTTAAGCTTCTGTCACTCTAGCAACCCATCATCTACTTATTACTTCCCTATGCCTTCCTCTAGGCCCAAATAATGGTGAAGTGTCATGTAGTCAACGTTCACATAACACCACTAGAGGAAAGACAACATACATCTCATCAAAATATCGAACGAATACCAAATTCACATGACTACTAATAGCAACACTTCACCCATGTCCTCAGGAACAAACGTATCTACTCACAAAGCATATTCATGTTCATAATCGGAGGGTAATAATATGCATAAAGGATCCAACATATGATCTTCCACCAAGTAAACCAAATAGCATCAACTACAAGGAGTAATCAACACTACTAGCAACCCACAGGTACCAATTTGTGGTTTTGATACAAGATTGGATACAAGAGATGAACTAGGGTTTTGAGAGGAGAAGGTGCTGGTGAAGATGTTGATGGAGATTGACCCCCTCCCGATGAGAGGATCGTTGGTGATGACGTCGGTGATGATTTCCCCCTCTCGGAGGGAAGTGTCCCCGGCAGAACAGCTCCGCCAAAGCCCTAGATTGATTCCGCCAAGGTTCCGCCTCGTGGCGGCGGAGTTTCGTCCCGTAAGCTTGCCCACCAATTTTTCTAGGACAAAACCCTTCATATAGCAGAAGATTGACGCAGGAAGCCCACCAGGGGGCCCAGGAGATAGGGGCGCGCCTAGGGGCGCCCCATCTCTGAGCAGTGTGGGCCCCTGCCTATTTCTTTTGCCCATAAATTCTTATAAAATCCAAAAGGTTGTTTCGTGGAGTTTGAGGATTTTTGGGTTGTGCGAAATAGGTTTCAACGTTTGCTCCTTTTCGGCCGAAATTCCAGTGCGGCATTCCCCCTCTTCATGGTAAACCTTGTAAAATAAGAGAGAATATCCATATAATGTGTAGTAACAGCCCATAATGCAATAAATATTGATATAAAAGCATGATGCAAAATGGACGTATCAGTCACTTCCCCTAGGAAATGAAGCGCCGGACGGCTGGGTCATGTACTTCGACGGGGCGTTCTCGCGACATGGCGCGGGGGCTGGCACGGTGCTCATATCTCCCACTCAGGACAAGCTTTACTATGCCGTGCAACTCTGCTTCCAGCATGGAGAGAAGGTCTCCAACAACATAGCAGAATACGAGGGCCTGATAGCTGGCTTGAAAGCTGCAGTCGCCTTAGGGGTAAAGCGCCTCGTCATCAAGGGCGATTCACAACTCCTCGTCAATTTCTCGAACAAGGTATACGAGCCTAAAGACGAACACATGGAAGCATATCTTGCGGAGTTCTGCGGGATGGAGAAACAGTTTTGGGGGCTAGAGTTGCAGCATGTGCCTCGCGGCACCAATCAAGAGGCGGATGACATCGCCAGGAGGGCATCCAGGCGGTTGCCTCAGGAGCCTGGCGTCTTCGAGGAACGACTCTTCAAACCTTCAGTGGCACCATCACTATCAAGCACAGCACAGCCTTGGGAGGAGCTCCCTCAACCACCTGCCTCGGGGGCCCCGGCCTGTGGCCCGACCTCAGGAGCGCACCTGCTCCTAGCGCTGGAGCCTCAGGAGGGATCCTGGACCGTGGAATTCAAGGATTACCTGGTACAGGGGATTCTGCCAGAGAAGGAAGGAGGAGGACGCGGAACGCGTGGCGCGGCAGGCCACGACCTACTGCATCCAAGACGGAGAGCTCTACCGGAAGCGGCCGAATGACATTACCCTACGGGCACCACATCTCCAGGGAGCAAGGGAAAGAGTTACTGGCAGACATTCACGGTGGGGACTGCGGGCACCACTCGACTTCACGGACACTTGTCGGCAAGGCATTTCGCAGCGGGTTCTATTGGCCAACGGCACTCAACGACGCAATTGAGCTGGTGAAGGCTTGTGAAGCCTGCCAGTTCCATGCCAAGCAGATTCACCAGCCGGCTCAGGGCCTTCAGACCATTCCCCTCTCATGGTCGTTCGCCGTTTGGGGACTGGACATCCTTGGCCCGTTTTCTCGGGCGCCAGGGGGCTACCGCTACCTCTACGTCGCCATTGACAAGTTCACAAAGTGGGCAGAGGTGGAAGCTGTCCGCACCATCCCGGCTGGCTCAGCGGTCAAGTTCATCAAGGGCCTCGTGAGCCGGTTTGGGGTACCGAATCGCATCATCACCGACAATGGTTCGCAGTTCACCAGCAATCTCTTCAAAACATATTGTGCTAACCTTTTAACGCAGATATGCTACGCTTTGGTGGCACACCCTCGGAGCAATGGCCAAGCTAAACGCGCTAACGTGGAGGTCCTGAAAGGCCTCAAAACCCGGACCTTCAAGAAGAAACTGAAGGCCTGCGGTAGGGGCTGACACAACGAGCTTCAGTCCGTGCTATGGTCCATCCGCACAATCGCTACCAAGTCGACCGGCGAAACCCCATTCTTCCTCGTCTACGGTGCTGAGGCGGTCCTTCCTCATGAGGTCAGGCATCACTCCGCGTGGGTCCTGGCTTTCGACAAAGCACAACACGACGCCATGCGAGGGGTGGACCTCGTGTTGGGGGAGGAACGCCGTCGGGAGGTAGCACTTCGAGCCGCAAGATACCAACAGGTGTTGCGGCGGTATCACTACCGCAGCATCCGTCCCAGGACCCTCGAGGTAGGTGACCTCGTGCTCAGGCGGGTGCTCTCCAGGGAAGGGCTGCACAAGCTCTCGCCCATGTGGGAGGGCCCGTTCAAGGTTGTTCATGTCTCCAGGCCTGGTGCCGCACACTTGGAGACTCGGGAGGGGGTGCCTGAGGGAGTCCTGGACTAGGGGGTGTCCGGATAGCCGGACTATCAGTATCCGCCGGACTCCTATACTACGAAGATAGAAGATTAAAGGCTCCGGCTCATGTCCGGAAGGTACTTTCCTTGGCGTGGAAGGCAAGCTTGGCGATACGGATATGTAGATCTCCTACCATTGTAACCGACTCTGTGTAACCCTAGCCTCTCCGGTGTCTATATAAACCGGAGGGCCTTAGTCCGTAGGGCCGAACATTACATCTCAACAATCATACCATAGGCTAGCTTCTAGGGTTTAGCCTCCTTGATCTCGTGGTAGATCTACTCTTGTACTACCCATATCATCAATATTAATCAAGCGGGGCGTAGGGTTTTACCTCCATCGAGAGGGCCCAACCTGGGTAAAAACATTGTGTCCCTCGTCTCTTGTTACCATCCGCCTAAACGCACGATTGGGACCCCCTACCGAGATCCGCGGTTTTGACACCGACATTGGTGCTTTCATTGAGAGTTCCTCTGTATGCGTCCCGATAGGCTCGATGGCATCTTCAACCATCAACGCTGTCCGGGTGAGACTTTTCTCCCGGACAGATCTTAGATTCGGCGGCTTTGCACTGCGGGCAATTCCCTTGGCCATCTGGAGCAGATCGAGCTTCGCCCCGCCGTCGGTCGGTTCGAAGCTTGAACTTCACGGCCGATGACCGCGGAGACTTGATCTTCGACGGACTCGAGCCACACCAAGCGCCAGACGTGACGATGGGCATGATCTAGCTCTGCCGCTGTGGCGATGGGCATGATCTAGCTCTGCCGCGGGACGGTGCTTTGGTGGCCTTTCGGATCCGCTCCAGCCACTAGCCCGAGCCGATCGCCCATGTCGAGGGCGGCGGATAGCGCGCCACAGGGGCTTCAACATCCACGGCGATGGGCGAATACCAATCTTGTCCCTGCGAAACTTCGTGATCGGGCGCGGACTCCTCGCGGACTCGAGCCTCCCGCGCCCTACCAATTAAGCGGATTAGGCGCGGTTATGGAATTCACCGCCGCGAGACATCTTCCAAGACTCGCCTTTTGGCGATATCCTGAATTCTCAAGCATCTCGCTATCGAGAATCTGGCGGACTATGGCCAGGGCGGTTGGAGTTCAGACGGCGAAGAAATTGAGCCCACCCACCACCCACTTTATAGCCACTGTCAAAAATTTAACCGACATGCTAGACCTCGACTCCGACGACATCGACGCTATGGACGAGGATGCCGGAGACAAACAGGACCCAACGCCCGCAGGGCACTAGAAGGCCACCTCGTCATACGACGTCTACATGGTGGATACCCCAAAAGAAGGGGATGGCGAAAAAGCAGCAAAGGAAGATTCTCTAAAGAAGCAGCCCAAACGCCAGCGTCAGCGGCGCCGCTCTAAATCCAGCCACAACAAGAATATAGATCCCGGCACAGGAAATAACAATACCCCGAAGAGTGCCGAAGACAACCCCCTCCAGCACGACTCAACGCAGGAGGATGCAGAAGCAAGCCCTCACGAAAGGGCGGTAGAAGAAGAGGTTGAGGATCAAAGCTATGTACCTCCCTCCGAAGACGAAACAAGCCTCAGTGACGACGAATTCGTCGCGCCCGAGGACCCCGTCGAAGAAGAGCTTTTTAAGCACAGGCTCATCACTACAGAAGAAGCACAAGAAGGAAAAGCGGAAGCTCAAAAGCAGAGGAAGGCGCGCTCGGGACAAGATGGAGCAAAGTACTCAAAACCGCAGAGAATACGGCAACGGCCACCAATCGAAGAGCTACCCGGCGCAAGCTACTTCACGAATTCGACGAGGAGGCCATAGAGCCCCACCGTCCAACGGCCCAGCCAGTCCATCTACGGACCCAAACAAGCCCCAAGAAGCAAAGCAACACGTCAAGTGTCCGGACGATAGCGGCACATACAAGTCTGGGCGCCAGACACCCACTATGTTTCACAGACGAGGTCTTTGGATCATGAGTTCCCAGCAGGTTTAAACCCATAAACATAGAAGCCTCTGACGGAACAACAGACCACAGAGTGCGGATGAAGACTATATATTGCATATACACATGGCGGAGGAGATGATCTCCACGCCATAAAATATCTACCCTCAAGCTCAAAGGGCCAGCCCGTCATTGGCTCAAAAGCCTCCCGAAAAACACTGTTGGAAGTTGGAAGAGCTCGAGGCGTTTAGAGCAAATTTTCAAGGGACTTATGTCCGGCCTCCGGATCTGAGATGACCTAAGTCACATAACTCAACAGCCCGGAGAGTCGTGGCGAAAGTGCAGAACAGGTTCCTTACCAAAAGAACAAAATAGTCGATTGTCCGGACGCCAAGCCTTAGCAGCTTTCAAGCACAATGTCCGAGACGAATGGCTCGCCAGACACCTCGGTCAAGAGAAACCGAGGACAATGACCGCATTAACAAGCCTCATGACCCGCTTACATGCGGGGAGGATAAGCTGGCCAGCAAGCAGCACCAGCGACCCAAGTACATCCGAGATAAGAGATAAAGCGGAAAATCACGGCGCGAAAAAACAAATACGGAATAAAGAAAAAAGCCCAAAGACACGGCGATCGATGCGGATTTAAAACTCACGGCCAAATAATAAAGCTCACCCTCTAAAGGATGACAGTGACAAATTGTCCAACCTAAAGAAGATTTTGGGTCGGATATGTCAAATCCACAGTACCCCCGGAAGGCCTGCAAATCACACCCACAGGGATTGTTGGGTTTTCAAACAGTCCGGCCGATTAAGCGCCGAACACAAGGGGCTCGGCGCGTCAGCGAAGAAGATAAACCCGCCCGGCGAGGCACCGAACACAAAGGACTTTCCCACAAGGGGTCAAAGCAGTAAACTCACTTCATGTGAGGACACGGAAAAACAGTGCGGCACTTTCTAAAAAGAGCTTCGCACGGTCCAGCCCAGCAAACCATAGAGATTGGACATCAAAACCAATCACCTTCGACCACCTGGACTATTCCAGAAGCGTTCGAAACGCGGGAAGGACTCCCCTGATATTAAATCCGATCATAGACGGATTGCAATTCACAAACGACCTAATGGACGGAGGCAGCGACTTAAACCTGCTATATTCAAACACAATCCGTCGGATGGGGATAGACCCTACCAAAATTCGACATAGCCGCACTTCCTTCAAAGGAGTGACGCCAGGCCCTTACGCCAAGTGCACAGGCTCGATATTACTAGAAGTCGTGTTCGGATCGCCGAGCAACTTTCGACGAAAAATTAATTTTCATATCGTCCCATTTAAAAGTGAATATCAAGCACTTTGTTGGGACGAAGGCTTTTGTCCGCTTCAACGCCATACCGCATTACTCGTCTCTTACACTTAAGATGCCCGTCCACATGGCGCCATTTCGTCGAGGGTCACTTAAAGACCCGGACTCGGATAGACGAATCCGGACTCAGCAGGCTAGGGGCTCTCTAGACGCACCCCCTTTTCACAGGGGGCTGCGCGCACAACCGATCGCGGTTTCATATAAACCTTGCTTTAATTATTTATATTTTTTCTTCTTCATATTTTTCGCACGAACTGTTTCTAAAACTAAGCTTTCCTCTCTTTCTACAGATGAACAACATGCGTACCCGTCGGGATAACGGAACGGAGAACACAGCGCAGCGTGCAGTAGGGACCCGTTGCAAGGATTCTTTTCAGATTAAGACCCTGCATAGACCTTTTTATTACTGTCTCTTGTTGTTACTCTCCCTCGGCTCCTTCCTATAGCCAGCGAACTGGCGCTTTGGCATTGGCGCGTCGAAGACCATGCCGTGCACGGACACTAGGGGCTTAGGGCATAATTCGCCCATTATCATAAAGTCCGAACACCTTCGGGAGTGTTCGATGTCTCGAGTTAGGCATTATATGCATCAGCTCCAATCATGTATTTGGTCAAATGTTGGGTTTGCGGCTCACGTGTTTTGCTGCCTTACGTTCCGTATCATCCGGCTAACGCGGCACCGGGAGAACTCTGCGATTGTGCCCCGTTAATTTGGCGAGCACCTCGATGAAAGCGGCCAACTCGATCATGATATAGCGAGAGTCAGTCGACCACTTGATCGACCATCGGAATGTTTAGAATTCCCGCTTTGACGAAGGACCGTTTCGGTCGAGCACATCGCACCCGAGTGCGGAGATGTGCGGTGTCATCGAGGGCTATATCGTAGCCCACCCTCGAGCTCCATTGGCTAAGTGAAAGAGATAAAGCACTATAGTCCGGATTGCCTCGTTAGCTCGCTACCACCTCCTTATAACAGGACCGAGGCGTCGGATTAAGTGTGAAAACACGCTATTTTGCGAACACCCCACCTTGTGCGAGGGGCTGAAGCGAAGATCGCATCTTTCGGTTTATACACAAGTATACTTAAGCGGCCAAGACAGAGAAGTTTTACTACTTGGAAGCACAAGTATAAAAAGCATTCAAACTATAATCATTGATTTACAAGGTCTGCGTTCATTTGAGCGTTACATTCTTTGAGCACTACGCCTCTACTTTACGAGCACCGCGCATGACTTCCCAGTAGTGCTCGGCGAGGAGCCGCTTTCATCCGGACCCGGGCGGCAGCGGCGGTGGCATCCATCTCGGGATAATGCACCTTCACACGGGCAAGAGCCGCCCGCGCCCTCGATGCAGCCGACCGCTTCATCTCCTTTATATCGCGCACCGCCCCAAGGAACTGCGATAAGCCAAAGTAGCTCGTCGCCTTGGACCTCTCGGCGGACATGGGCCACGATGTCGATCATGGCGGTCCGGACGATCTATTTAGTTCGGTCCATTCGCCAACTCCGTCCGTCGTGAAAAGAAGCGATCCGGACCGTGGAATTGAGACCAATACAACTCTTCCGCCTCGTGATCCCCTTGGCTCGGAAGTGCTTAACGGCATCGGCCCTCGCAGCCAAGTCCATATCGGATCCTCAAACTCCACGGCCGCTCAAATTGGCGTGCTTGGCATCCATAAACCGGCGATGCATAAGAAAAGGCTTGCCACCACGATTTCTCCGGCTTGGCGCAGCTCCTCCTTCATAGCCCGCATTGCGAGCGGGCATCCTTAACCGGCGGTGGCCTTCTTGGTCTTCCCGCTCCGATAAGCGCTCCTTTTCAAGAGCCTCACTGCGGTCGGTAGCATCCTTTAATTTCTTGGCCAATTCGGCCACCTCCGCCTCGCTAGGCGGTCGCGCAGCCTTTTCGACCTTCAACTCTTGGCCGCCCTCGCGGCAACAGCATCACTCGCCGGGCTTGCTCCTTAGCTTGAGCAAGTTCGCCCCAAACTCTCCACAGCGGACTTTATGCGTATAAACACATATAACTTATCAGAGGCGGGCTTTGACCCACTCAATCAAGCGGCTCCGGAGAATTTATTTACCTTACGACTCGTCAAGTCGCTGATTGACAAGTGCGATGTCAGCATCTGCCACGTCAAGTTGTCGACTCAATTCGGCAAACTCATTAGTCCGGCTGGCCCCCGGACTATCCGCCACCTGTATCAGAACGGCGGTATTCATTACCTGAGATGTTGAGATTTTGATCCTCGGCACGCTGTCGTTCTCGACAACTTACCAAGTCTCAGGGGCTACTATCTATCTGTATGCATTTTTATATGCACAACCGTAAAAAACAAAGGGTGCGTTATTTTTGCATACCTCGAATCCCTTGACAAGCTCATGGCGGCATTCATAATCCGCTTTCGGCGAGACGAAATCCTTCGACCACCATACGCGTGTCTGCGCGTGATCTTCTGAAATGGGCGCCCTCTCAAGCAAATTCTTGATTCTCCGGCGGACTCGGTGGGTGCCGAACTCTCCGGCCCCTCCGGACTCGGGGCGCCCTCCGTGGCGACACTTGGGCTCGCTTTGCCTCATTTGGCGGCGCTGGCGAGGCAGGCGTGTCGCTCTCCATCATCTCCGGAAGAAGGTCCCCGAGGATGAACTCATCGAGATGGCTGCAGATCCGAACTGCGATATAAATATTTCGGTTACCTCTGAAGCATAAGCGAAGGTACTTCCTTATTAAACTTCTTCTTTCATACTCACGGCTCGTTGGAGGCTGGCCTTTGGCGATGATTCGCGTCCGGACTCTCTCCGGACGCGGACCAGTGAGATTTCTTCCCACGCTTAGGGCTTTGACCTCCGGATCTTGGGCGGTCCTCTTCTCCCTCTGAAGGAGGGATCCTTGGTTCCCTCCTCTTGATCGCCCCTAGGCAGTATTAGCTCCTCTATCTCCCCGTTGCCCCCCCTCGTGGGGCGCAACCTCCAATATTCTGACCAGCCACGGGCTCCAAAGGCGGTCTCTGGGAAGGGCGGACACCTTATCACCTTGATCGTGCCACCCATTCCTCGTAAAGAATAAAGGGTCGAGAGGCGATCTTTTGAAAGGCATACAAATAGAATGTCCGGACTCTGAGCTATTTACAGTATCCGGCGATCGCGGCTTAGGCCAGCGTCCTCGGCGAATCCGGACACGCCACTGCGGTCCAAGAACAGCTCGTACATCTCCGTGGGTGTCGCACCCATAAAATCTTTGGAGAATCGAGGTCCCTCCGGATTGGACTCCCATAGGCGGAGAGGGCGATGTTTGCGAGGTAGAAGGTTCTGGCTAGCATGACTTGCATCACCTTGACCGGTCGATCTCCCTTGTTTGGAGGTCTCGAATCCGGCCTGCGGTGCGGGCACGTCCTTGGGCGGCCCCAATTGAGCCCTTGGTTGACCCACGACATCGATTTGCCGTGGAGGTCCGGCGGAAGGAGGCGGCGGCTTTGCTTGCGCCCTCGGGCGATGATGTAAAACCACTCCTGCTGCCACAATCCCCGTTCCTCTTGGAAGGAACCTTCGAGCCACGGGGCATCGACCTTCTTGCTTATGGTCACCCCGTCGCACTCCGCTTGATGCCCCCCGATCATCTTCGGCTCCACCTTGAATGTTTTCAGCCACAGGCCGAAGTGGGGGATGACGCCGAGGAGGGCTTCGCAGACAATAATGAATGCGGAGATGTGGAGGATGGACTCCGGAGCCAAATCGTGGAAGTCCAGCCCATAGTAGAAAAGGAGCCCTCTCACGAAGGGATCCGTCGGGAAGCCTAATCCCGGCGAGAGGTGAGATCTGCAGCAGCGTATTCGGCGGGCTCGAGGTGCTGCACGCCTGCCACAGGGCGAGCAACTGTCTTGAAACCGTAGGCTAGGTACTTGGCCTCCCGCAACTTCAATATGTCCTCCTCCATGACGGAGGAGGGCATCCACCGGCCCTGGAGGTCGGAGCTGGACATTGTTTAGGATCCGAAGCGCTCGAATCTGAAGCTCTGGGTGTTGGAACTAGGAGCGGAGGAAAGATTCGATCACGAGATTGAAGAACAAGGACAGGCCTTGGTCCTCTTATAAAGGGAAGAAATACCAATGGCCGTCTCGTGACCGTTTAGGATTCCCCTTCGATGGAGGCGTGGCGGCGGGAGCAGTTGGGTTACCCACGCATGTATTGATGAGGATCCGGAATAAAGGGACCACGATCTACTGCTTTGACAAGGCGTGCCAAGAAACCGCTTAGCTAAGCGTCTTTGAGGTGGAATAAGTAAAACAATTCAAACAAGGGCTTGGTGGCGGTGTGATGTCACGCCGCCCTATCGTCGGCAGATTGAATCGGTGTATGTTTTATTCTCTCTACGTTTGGAATGTGGAATTTATTTTGCGAGCGGACACTATCCTCGGTGTTCATTATCTTCTCCGGATTATTCAAGGAGGAACCCGCCTTGCAATGCCGAACATTATGCACGCCGGACTTATCGTCATTGAAGATTGGTTCAGAGACTCTTGAGGAGTCTGGACTAGGGGTGTCGGATAGCGGACTATCAATATCCGCGGACTCCTATACTACGAAGATAGAAGATTGAAGACTCGGCTCGTGTCCCAAGGTACTTTCCTTGGCGTGGAAGGCAAGCTTGGCGTCTGGATATGTAGATCTCCTACCATTGTAACCGACTCTGTGTAACCCTAGCCTCTCCGGTGTCTATATAAGCCGGAGGGCCTTAGTCCATAGGGCGAACATTACATCTCAACAATCATACCATAGGCTAGCTTCTAGGTTTAGCCTCCTTGATCTCGTGGTAGATCTACTCTTGTACTACCCATATCATCAATATTAATCAAGCGGGGCGTGGGGTTTTACCTCCATCGAGAGGGCGAACACAGGTAAAAACATTGTGTCCCTCGTCTCTTGTTACCATCCGCCTAGATGCACAGTTCGGGACCCCCTACCCGAGATCCGCCGGTTTTGACACCGACAGTGCCCATCCCAAATGCATGGAACATCCAGCACCTCTGGAAGTTCTACCCTTGAAGAAAGGCTTGGCGCCTGTAAAGAAGGCCCGGTGCCTGTGAAGCTAGACGAACCAAGAAAGGCCCAGTGCCTGTGAATAAGGCCAACGCCTGTGAAGCCCATCTCCCCGAGAAAGGCCCGGAGCCTATGAAGACGGCCAATGCCTGTGAAGCTCGCCGCCCGTGACACTCTCACGTAATAATGAGTTGGGGTTGTACATGCCCCGGAGTCTCCAGAGAGCCGCCCTCGGGCCTCGGGGGCTCCCGCCCACGCCCAGTGGCAGCACTTAGCTCCACGCTAGTGAGAAGGCGTCAAAGACTAGATTAGGTGCCGGACGCGGCTTTTTCATTTGCTTTCTGCAGTTGGCTTGTTCGTCCCTGTTTGAAGTTTTATTGAAGTTGCTTTTAGTGTTCCCGCCTTCTCCGACCCGTGACTCTTTGTCTTTTTCGCCCACTTGACTCGTTTTCTCTCGCGAAAATCTTGCGAGGGGGCTGCGCGGGTGCCCTCGCGAGTGCTCTCTGGCCCAGTGTTGTGAGGCTTTCCTACCCAAGTCCACTGCGGGAGCACCCCTCCTGGTCCGTACCCCACGGGCATCGCGGCACGAACACGGGACCTAAGTCGGTTGCCCACACGACCGAGACCACAAGTCACCTCTCCTAACCAATTCTTGCAGGCCCGAAGCATGCGACGAGGCCTTAGTCTCGAGAAGCGAGGACTGCGGCGAGTCCCCCCGAGTTAAGTAATTCCTACATGCAAGCACGTGGCGCCAAAACACAGCACGGGAATAACGAAGATAGCGTAATAGTTAGCAGCTGCATCCAAAGCCGCCCTGCAGTATCTTTATCACGCCCAAGATGCGACCCTATCCTAAAGGAACTCGAAGGTCCCACCAAGGATAGAAGCGCATCTTGAAGACGCTTTTGCAAGGTGGATATCATTACATCAACATTACATAATAGATAGGGATACATACAAGAGGCATACAATGCCACACGAATACAACATCATCTTACAAGAGAACAACATCCGACTACGGATGGAACACAAATAGAAACTCAAACGACATCCACCCTGCTAGCCCAGGCTGCCGACACAGAACCTATCCACGATCGAAAGAAGAAGCGGAAGAAGAGCGAGAAAACAAGCGGCATCACTCTAGCATCAAGATCATCGCATAACCTTGTACACCAAGCTGTTGGTGTAATGTCATGAGCCACGAGGACTCGGCAATCCCATTACCATGGGTATCAAGACTAGCAAAGCTTAATGGGAAAGGAAGGGGTAAAGTAGTGAGGTTGCGGCAGCGACTAAGCATAATATGGTGGCTAACATACACAAATAAGGCGAGAAGAGAAACAAAGCGGAGCAGTCGTGAAGCTAGCAATGATCAAGAGGTGATCTGAACTCCTACTTCGTCAAACATAACCCAAAACCGTGTTCACTTCCCGGACTCCGCGAAAAGAGACCATCACGGCTACACACCACGGTTGATGCGTTTTAATTCGGATCTGGTGTCAAGTTATCTACAACGGACATTAACAAATTCCCATCTGCCACATAACGCGGACACGGCTCTCGAAAGTTTATACCTGCGGGGTGTCCCAACTTATCCCATGATAAGCTCTCACGATCAACGAAGGATATTCCTTCTCCGGAAGACCCAATCGGTCTCGGAATCGGTTTACAAGACATTTCGACAATGGTAAAACAAGACCAGCAAGACCGCCCGATGTGTCGACAATCCCGATAGGAGTCGCGCGTATCTCGTTCTCGGGACACACGGATAAGCTAAGCGTCTGAGTACCGACGTAACCCAAGTTGCCAAGGGATGGTCCCTACGGTGCTCTAGTTTGGACCAACACTTAGACAAGCATTGGCGGGGGGCTAAAATAAAGATGACCCTCGAGAGAGCGACTCCCAAGGGAAAAGTAGGTGGTGGTGAGGCAAATGGTAAAACCAAGGTTGGGCCTTCTTTGGAGGAGTTTTATTCAAAGCGAACTGCCGAGGGGGTCCCATAAATCACCCGACCGCGTAAGGAGCATAAAATCAGGGAACATAACACCGGTATGGCCGAAACTAGGGCGGCAAGAGTGGAACAAAACACCGGGCATCGGGCCGAGCCTTCCACCCTTTACCAAATATATAGATGCATTAATAATATAAGAGATATTGTGATATCCCAACATAACCCTGTCCACCATGGAGCAATCTTCAACTTCACTGCAACTAGCAGCGCTATAAGAGGGGCTGAGCAAAGCGGTAACATAGCCAAACAACGGTTTGCTAGGAAGGGTGTCAAGGTTAGAGGTTCATGGAAATTTGGGAGGCTTGAAGAGCAAATGATAGGTAGCAGCATAGCGATAGAGCGAAGCAACTAGCATAGCAATGATAGTAGTGAGATCCGAGTAGCGGTCATCTTGCACGAAATCCCGCTAGGAAGAAATGCGAGTCCATGAAGAAGGCGAGCGGGGAGTAGTCGAGCGAATCCTCACAATTGCAACATTACGGAACTAAGAAGCAACAGGAAAGAAACAAACAACATAGTAAACAACCATCACATAAACATGGCATGATGCACAAACAAGTATGATGCATGTCGGTTTAATGAGGCACGGCATGGCAAAGTGCAACAAACAATACTACAAGTTAAGTGGAGCTCAATATGCAGCGAGTTGCATATTAATGGCTACTCCACATCAGTATTTAGTTCTCTCTCATTTAGGAACACAACAATATTACATGTTATAAACATGGCAAGAGGTCAAACATAATTAAACTAACTATTTAGGCAAGTTTAAAAGAGGCCGGAACAACAAACAACAATTCCGGAAAATCCCCATATGACATTTAGAAATTTAACGCAAACAACAATTTTAAACATTTTAATTGTTGTTAACATGATGCGGATGACATATGCAAGTCTTATGCAATATTATGAAAATGTTGACATGAGCATGATAAGAAGCATTTGTCACCATGGCGGAACAAAAAGGGTGCCACGGCAACTTCTGGCGGAAATGGTGCCACGGCAACATTCGATGATCCACAACTCATTGAGATCTGGTGCAAAAGAGCAAGTGTGCGGATGTGCGGAACATGCAAAGGGCGGTGGGGTGATCCGGTTACGGGTTCCCAGTCGTCGACGGCATGGCAAACAAGGAGGCGTGCATGAAGCAAGCGGACGCAGTGCAAACACGAGCATCTCATACAACACACATGCATTAGATTCGCGGCGTCGTCTCGGGTTTATACCTTTGAAGCATGCATTTTAGGGGGAACGAGTTCGAAGCGGCGTAGAGGAAGTAGACGTTCTCGGGACGGTCGTAGTGGGTGGTACACGGCGACGGTGGTGGAAGTAGTGGTACACGTTCGTTTTCGGAGAGGTACTTGAAGAATCCAACGTCTTCGGGGCGACGGTAGTGGTACACACGACGTCGAGGTACTTGTCGGTCCGGTCTTGGCGGTGTAGATGTACACATTGTCGGGGTACTTGTCACATCATCGGGTGTAGTTGTACACGTTCGAAGCTGAACTTGGCGTATCCATGTACTTGGCGTTCCAGTCCTGTAGTCGTACTAGGCATCCGGTGAAATTGGCGAAATCCACGAAGGTGTCCTTGGGCGTTCCTGGTTGCCGCGTCTTGGCAAATCGAAGGGGATCTTGGCGTCCATGCAACCGGCAATGAGGTGCGAAACCAGCGGCGAAGGACAAGCGCGGCCGTGGCCCTCAAGATCGAACGAAGGCGGGGAGGATAGCCTACGGATCATTGGAGGAGCTTAGGCGTGGAATGAGGAGCAGCAGCGATGTGGGTCTCGCGCAGGATATGGGGTCGTGGTCATGGCGTGAAGCGAGCGATGGCGGCGCGAGGCGAGAGCACGGAGTTGGCCTCCATGGCGGCGCGAGGAGGCGGCAGCGTCTGGCAAAAGCAGCAGCGAAGGAAGGGCAAACGAGGGGCGCTCGGGAGCTCAGCGTGCCGGCGGAGATGCTTGGCCTTGGCGGGCGGAGGAGATGAAGGAGCGGGGCGAGGCGGAAGCGAGGCATGGCTTGCCGGCGGAGGAGATGGGGATCGAGGCTCCTGCCGTATGGATGGGAACATCGAGGAGAGGCGAGGGATTGAAGCAGAGGAGGAGGCTTGGTTTGGATCCATCGATGCTTGGGGACGATTCCTTCGACCTGGAACGAGCGAGGCTGCGGTTGGAAGGGGGTGGATCTGAGATGGATGGGACAGAGAGGATCGGGCGATGCTCTGGTTGGTGGGTGGCTGAAGACGAGGTGGATCGGGAGCGATCCCGAGAGAACAGTGGCGGCGGCGGACACGGAAGGATGGGACAATGCTCCTAGGATCTAGGGTTGGACCTCTTATATAGCAAATGAAATTTAGGAAGGGGTCTAGAATGATCCTCCGATTTAGATCGGACGCTCGAGATAAATAGGTTGGGGAGTTCAAATAAGAAAACGGAGATGTTTTATAGATGTTAGGGGATGATCCGGATCCAACGGTCACGACCGACCGGTTCGGGTTTGGGGCAGTTTTGGACGCCGCGAGGGGTCGATTGCTTTGTGAATAAAGGGCCAAGCGGTCGGACAACAAAAGAGCAGTTGGCACGAGAAGCGTCAGCGGAGGCGAGGAAAGCGGCAACTAAGAACGGATGCACGTTTTATGAAAACATGCAGATGCAATGCGCATGATGCTATGAGATGAAATGCAAGACATGAACAAAAATGTAAAACAAAAGACAAAAAACCCAACCACGAAGGAAATATCATATCGCATCTACGGAAAAGGCAAGAGTTGGAGTTCTGAATATGGAAAGTTGTATCCGAGGCGTTACAACACTCCACCACTACAAGAGGATCTCGATCACGAGATCTAGGATGCACCGGAGAAAGCGGAAGAGGTAGAGAAGAGGTAAAACTAAGTTGCTTCTTCGACCAATGAGTGAAACCAAAGAACCTTGAGAAGTTGAGCAATTTAAAAGAAAGAGTACAACAGAGATGAATGAGATTGCAAACAATCCGTTAGAAAAGAGGAACAAGGAGTATTACGAGGACTTGAAGGTTGAAAGACATGGAAATAAGAGCTTCACGAACGAAAAGAATATGACCACCTCGGTATAATGAGATAGCCAAGGAACAAGAATTACAGAATTTGGACAGCACTCCGGTAGAAAAGAGAAGAAAACTTGATGAGATGAAAAGATATTGAAGAGATGATACAACACTCCGGTTAAATGGATAAGCCAAAAAAAGAAGACGATCCTCACCAAACGAGGTGATGGGTGAAGAGCACCATATCACAATGCCTCCGTAACGAAAGAATAGAAGTTAGACCGTTGGGATAAAGGGACGGAGAAGAAAATGACAACTTTTGCCACAAGTGAACTTGGAAAGCATCCTTGCAAAGAAGAATCGAACGGAGTTGTTGGAAAATCAACAACGAGAAGCACAAGCTTGTTGTGGGCTTATGGAAAACATCTCGAGACTATGAGGTGACAACCAGACACTAATGGAAACCGTTGATTTGATTGAGAGCACCAAAAAGATGAAAACTTCTTCCACCAAGAGGATAAAGAGCAAGCTTGGGTCATGCATAATCACCACAAATAGCAACAACCCTTAAGGAAAGGCTTTAGGTGAAATCTGACACAAGATAATTCCAGCGAACAAATTATTGGGTTGAAAAGATCTCGTGAACGAATTGAAAATGATGGGTTTAAAATATGTCACTCTTGAAAACTTGTGAATCATGAAACACGAAGGGAAATTGTCAAGAGTGACATAACACCATCTCAAAAGATAAGGTAGGAAGAATTGCACTTCGTAATGCAAGATGAAGAATGCTTGAACTCCTCTGAAAAGAATCTCGATGAACACTTCAAGAAGGAATTAAATCCTTGATGAACCATCATGTAGAGCTTCCATGAAGAACTCCGGTAATAAAAGAATGACAAAAAGAAAGAGAAGTTGAAAGAACAAGGTGAAACCTTGCAATAATTTAGGTGGAGCTTCGCGACGATAATGCGGAAAACTTGGAACTCCGAAGAAGAAAAAAGATGAAGCATCTCGAACCGAGAAATGTGATATGATGACAAACTCCGGAAAGAAAGATGAATCACTTGTAATCAAGAATTTATTCATCATGAATAATCTCCGGAAAAAGAATTGAGTCACCTCGAGGAAATAAAAATAAGATTTATTGTATGTTTATCCTTCATCAAATTTAATTGATGACAAGCAACGGATTTGGCATACTACTTATTCCCGTAGAAAGGATTAAAAGAGATATAGTGCGAACTTGAGAAGGTATTGATGGAACCACCGGTGGGGTTTGGAAACAACGAATGAATGAATGAATTGATACGATGATGAATGAAGAGAAATCTTGAACGAACCACCGTAAGAATTGAAAATGAACATAGCGAAGGCACAATTCACCGGGAAGAATTGGAAACGAATGAAGATACTTGAGGGGATTTGGATACATGAGAACGAAGAGAACATGAACTGATTAGAGGATATTTGAACGATTCACCGGTAAGATTTGGAGAACGGTAGCTACATGCTGAGAATGAAGAATTATGACATGATGGCCTTTGGAGGAAAGAAATGGAAACAATTCATGAAATGCTTCGGATGGGTCAAAAGAATTCCCACAATCGAAAACAATTATGAGAGGATGGCATCAAACTTGAACTACACATCTTTGGAAGAATGGGTAAGGATTTAAGAGGAACTCTTCTTCGGTCTTCACATGCTGAGAATGACGAGGAGAAACACCACCAAATTGTTGAGAAACTCCGGAAGAATGGAAAGCAAAGAAGTTGAACCAACAATGAAAATGATTCAAAATCGATCTTGGAAAGGCATGTGACTAATGAAAATTCATTCTCACGTCAAACTTGGAAATGAATTTGAGAATCGCTCCTGATAATTCGAAGAGTCAGGTAAGATCCTGGGAAAAGACCTATGGGTTAGGGCCCACTCAAAAGAAAACACCGTTGGAAATGATTTTAAAGAGAGATTTCACCGGTTGAATTAAATAGCTTGAATGATATAACAATCTCCAAATAGCTTGAACGGATTAAGAATGGAAACACAAATCTTCTGAGATATCTTCAACACTCTGGAACAAATGAATAGCAAGAGGTGAGTGATTGAGAGGTGCACCGGCATGAGAGAGCATTTGACACAAGGAAAGGAATATGATCAACACTGAAAGCTTGAATTGGATCCATCGGAGAAGAAATAACAATGAAGGATGATGAACTTGAAACTGTTGAGCATCTTCATGGGAAATCACCGGATAAGAACATTGAAAGAAAAGAATGAAGAGACTTCCCACAAATAAAGGATACATGGTTACGAAATCTGAGTCCTTGAAGAAAAAGGGTGGGAGGGCAGGAAAACAAAGGCAATTTGGGGACGGATGAAACGGATACCGTTGAGAAAACTTAGAATTGATCTCACAATTGTTGAAATGATCGGATCCACTTGAAGAGAAGCACGCCGGTTGGAAAGAATTGACATGACAACCTCAGTGATCAAGAAGGATTGGTACTCCCATAGAATATGAGAACACCGTTTAGGAAAGGTATGGATTCAACACTTGACATCGAAGCAACTCGAATACCACAAATAAAACAAAACAAAGGATTTGGCTTGCAGAATAAGCCGGAACAAATACATATGATAGAGATTTACCCAATCCCATATCATGCATCTGTCGGAAAGATATTCTAGGAGCTACTTGAATTCCCACCTATAAACTCGAAACTTTCTAGTTATGCAATGCTGGTGTTGGGGATACGAGGAAGCAATATATCTCACCCAAACTAACAATCCCTACATCCAATTGTATCCATCCATCAACACATAACCAAGAAAACTCCGAAATCGTGTACCTCAACCTTGAAAAGCATCCGTTATCGAGCTATGGCAATACTCCCGAACTCCCGATCTTGGGTGGCATCGAGGTTATCTCACCAACAAGCGCATAAAAGAGATTTTCGATGTCGGCAAAACTCATGTATTCGAGGTACAGCGATAAAATTATGGCGACAACACCTCGGAGCTCAACTCCCCGGGACACTGCCACAACCCCTAAATGTCAGGAGGCACCAAGAACAATGTTCTCGTCATAAGAATATCGGAACGATCCCAAGATACCCGCGTGATCCTAAAAAAAATTTAGTGAAATTTGAGGAGAGGAAAGACAAAACATCTACGTCAGGAGACCTCACCAGAGCGACGAAGGGGGCTAAGGAGTAAAAAGAATCCTACTCTCCGATATAAATATAATCCTAAGACTCAAAATAGTTTTCTTCTAGACTCAACAATGGCCAACAATCAAGGGGGCTCCTATGGTCGGTCGAGGCTCCGATACCAACTTGTCACGCCCAAGATGCGACCCTATCCTAAAGGAACTCGAAGGTCCCACCAAGGATAGAAGCGCATCTTGAAGACGCTTTTGCAAGGTGGATATCATTACATCAACATTACATAATAGATAGGGATACATACAAGAGGCATACAATGCCACACGAATACAACATCATCTTACAAGAGATCAACATCCGACTATGGATGGAACACAAGCGAAACTCAAGCGACATCCACCACCTAGCCCAGCTGCCGACACGGAACCTATCCGTGATCGAAAGAAGAAGCGGAAGAAGAACTCCAAAACAAGCGAGCATCGCTCTCACGTCAAGATCATCGCATAACTTTGTACACTGCAACTTGTTGGTGTAGTAATCTGTGAGCCACGAGGACTCAACAATCCCATTACCATGGGTATCAAGACTAGCAAAGCAATGGGAAAGGAAGGGGTAAAGTGGTGAGGTTGCAGCGCGACTAAGCATAATATGGTGGCTAACATCGCAAATAAGGCGAGAAGAGAAACAAGCGAAAAGGTCGTGAAGCTAGCAAAGATCAAGAGGTGATCACGAACTCCTACTTCGTCAAACATAACCCAAAACCGTGTTCACTTCCGGACTCCGCGAAAAGAGACCATCACGGCTACACACGGTTGATGCGTTTTAATTCGGATCTGGTGTCAAGTTATCTACAACGGAAATTAACAAATTCCCATCGCCACATAACATGAGCACGGCTCTCGAAAGTTTATACCTGCGGGGTGTCCCAACAGCCCATGATAAGCTCTCGCGATCAGCGAAGGATATTCCTTCTCCCGGGAAGACCCGATCAGTCTCGGAATCCCGGTTTACAAGACATTTCGACAATGGTAAAACAGGACCAGCAAGACCGCCCGATGTGTCGACAATCCCGATAGGAGTCGCACATATCTCGTTCTCGGGACACACCGGATAAGCTAAGCGTACAGGTACTGACGTAACCCAAGTTGCCAAGGGATGGTCCCGCACGGTGCTCTAGTTTGGACCAACAAGCATTGGCCCGGGGGGGCTAAAATAAAGATGACCCTCGAGAGAGCGACTCCCAAGGGAAAAGTAGGTGGTGGTGAGGCAAATGGTAAAACCAAGGTTGGGCCTTGCTGGAGGAGTTTTATTCAAAGCGAACTGTCCAGGGGGTCCCATAAATCACCCGACCGCGTAAGGAACGCAAAATCCGGGAACATAACACTGGTATAGCCGAAACTAGAGGCGGCAAGAGTGGAACAAAACACCAGGCATAAGGCCGAGCCTTCCACCCTTTACCAAATATATAGATGCATTAATAATATAAGAGATATTGTGATATCCCAACATAACCCTGTCCACCATGGAGCAATCTTCAACTTCACCTGCAACTAGCAGCGCTATAAGAGGGAGCTGAGCAAAGCGGTAACACAGCCAAACAACGGTTTGCTAGGAAGGGTGTCAAGGTTAGAGGTTCATGGCAATTTGGGAGGCTTGAAGAGCAAATGATAGGTATGACATAGAGATAGAGCGAAGCAACTAGCATAGCAATGATAGTAGTGAGATCGAGTAGCGGTCATCTTGCACGAAATCCCACTAGGAAGAAATGCGAGTCCATGAAGAAGGCGAGCGGGAGTAGTCGAACGAATCCTCACAATTGCAACATTACCGGAACTAAGAAGCAACACCGGAAAGAAACAAACAACATAGTAAACAACCATCACATAAACATGGCATGATGCACAAACAAGTATGATGCATGTCCGGTTTAATGAGGCACGACATGGCAAAGTGCAACAAACAATACTACAAGTTAAGTGGAGCTCAATATGCAACGAGTTGCATATTGACGAAACACCACATCAATTATTTAGTTCTCTCTCATTTAGGAACACAACAATATTACATGTTGTTATAAACATGGCAAGAGGTCAAACATAATTAAACTAACTATTTAGGCAAGTTTAAAAGAGGCCGGAACAACAAACAACAATTCCGGAAAATCCCCATATGACATTTAGCAATTTAACGCAAACAACAATTTTAAACATTTTAATTGTTGTTAACATGATGCGGATGACATATGCAAGTCTTATGCAATATTATGAAAATGTTGACATGAGCATGATAAGAAGCATTTATCACCATGACGGAACAAAAAGGGTGCCACGGCAACTACAACGGAAATGGTGCCACGGCAACATTCCGATGATCCGACAACTCATTGAGATACCGGTGCAAAAGAGCAAGTGTGCGGATGTGCGGAACATGCAAAGGATGGTGGGGTGATCCCGGTTACCGGGTTCCCACTGGTCGACGGCATGGAAAACAAGGAGGAACGTGCATGAAGCAAACAGGCACGGTGCAAACACGAGCATCTCATACAACACACATGCATTCATTCGCGAGCGTCGCCTCGGGTTTATACCTTTGAAGCATGCGTTTCGGGGGGAAAGAATTCGAAGCGGCGTAGAGGAAGTAGACGTTCTCGGGACGGTCGTAGTGGAAGTAGTGGTACACGGCGACGGTAGTGGAAGTAGTGGTACACGTTCGTTTTCGGAGAGGTACTTGAAGAATCCAACGTCTTGGGGCGATGGTAGTGGTACACTGACGTCGAGTACTTGTCGGTCGGTCTTGGCGGTGTAGATGTACGTTGTCCGGTACTTGTCACATCACCGGGTGTAGTCGTACACATTCAAAGCAGAACTTGGCATATCCATGTACTTGGCGTTCCAGTCCTGTAGTCGTACTAGGCATCCGGTAAACTTGGCAAAATCCACGAAGGTGTCCTTGGGCGTTCCTGGTTGCCGCGTCTTGGCAAATCGAAGGGGATCTTGGCGTCCATGCAACCGACAGCGGAGGTGCACGAAACCAGCGGCAGAGGACAAGTCGCAGCCGTGGCTCTCAAGATCGGCGAAAGGCGGGGAGGATAGCCTACGGATGTTGGATGAGCTTAGGCGTGGAGCGAGGGAGCGGCGGCGATGCGGGTCTCGCGCAGAGATGGGGTCGTGGTCATGGCGTGAAGCGAGCGAATGGCGGCAGCGAGGGCACGGAGTTAGCCTCGATGGCGGCGGGAGGAGGCGGCGGCGTCTGGCAAAGCAGCAGCGTGAAGGAGGGCCAACGAGGGCGCGACGAACTCGGGCGTGCTTGGCGGAGATGCTTGGCGAGGCGGGCGGAGGAGATGAAGGAGGCGGGGCGAGGCGAGCAGAGGCATGGCTTGCCGGCAGCGGAGGGAGATGGGAATCGAGGCTCCTGCCGGCGCTGGATGGGGCATCGAGGGAGAGAGCGAGGGGATTGAAGCAGAGGAGGAGGCTTGGTTTGGATCCATCGATGCTTGGGGACGATTCCTTCGACCTGGAACGAGCGAGGCTGCGGTTGGAAGGGGGTTGTCGGTGTCAAAATCGGCGGATCTCGGGTAGGGGGTCCCGAACTGTGCGTCTAGGCGGATGGTAACAGGAGACGAGGGAGACAATGTTTTACCCGAGTTCGGGCCCTCTCGATGGAGGTAAAACCCTACGTCTGCTTGATTAATATTGATGATATGGGTAGTACAAGAGTAGATCTACCACGAGATCAAGGAGGCTAAACCTAGAAGCTAGCCTATGGTATGATTGTTGAGATGTAATGTTGTGTCCCTACGGACTAAGGCCCTCCGGTTTATATAGATCTGGAGAGGCTAGGGTTACAGTCGGTTACAATGGTAGGAGATCTACATATCCGTATCGCCAAGCTTGCCTTCCACGCCAAGAAAGTACCTTGGGACACGGCGGTCTTCAATCTTCTATCTTTGTAGTGCAGGAGTCTGGCGGATATTGATAGTCCGGTGTCCGGACACCCCTAGTCGAGGACTCCTCGGTAGCCCTGAACCGGTCTTCAATGGCGATAAGTCCGGCGTGCACAATGTTCGGCATTGCAAGGCGGGTTCCTCCTTGAATAATCCGGAGGAGATAATGAACACCGAGGATAATGTCGGCTCTGCAAAATAAATTCCACATTCCAACGTAGAGAGAATAAAACACATATCTTGATCCAATCTGGCGGCGTATTTATGCGGTGTGACATCACACATGAGCCAAGCCTCGTTTTGAATTGTTTTATTATTCCGCCTCGGCATGTTTAGCGGCGGTTTCTTAACACGTCTGTCGAGCGAGATCGTGTTCCCTTTTATTCAGGATCCTCATCAATACGTGCGTGGGTAACCCAACCGTTCCGTCGCCATGCCTCCTCTATCGAAGGGGATCCCAAGCGGTCATGGAGAGCGGCCCTTGGTATTTCTTCCCCTTTATAAGAGGACCAAGGCTGTCCTTGTCTTTCAACCTCGCATCGAATCTTTCTTCGCTCCCCACTTCCAACACCTAGAGCTTGATTCGAGCGCGGATCCACAACCATGTCGGCTCCGACCTCCGGGCGGTGGATGCCCTCCTCCGTCACGGAGGAGGACATAATGAAGTTGCGTGAGGCCAAGTACAGGCGTCGAAGTTTCACACAGGTTGCTGCCCGGGGCAGGCGTGCCAACCGAGCCCGGCGAATCGTTGTTTCGCGTCTCACCTCCGTCGGGGATTAGGCTTCCAGCGGATCCTTTCGTGAGGGCTTCGTTCTACTACGGGCTGGACTTCCATGACTTGGCTCGAGTCCATCCTCCATATCTCGCATTTATCATTATGCGTGAAGCCTTCCTCGCGTCATTCCCCACTTCGGCTGTGGCTGAAAACATTTAAGGTGGAGCGAAGATGATCGGGGCGCCAAGCGGATCTGGCGAAGCGACCATAAGCGGGAAGGCCGATGCCCGTGGCTCGAAGGTTCCTTCAAGAGGAACGAGGGGCTGTGGCGGCGAGGAGGGTTTTACATCACTGTTCCTAGGGGCGACAAGCAAAAGCCGCCGCCGCTTTTAGCCGGGACCTCCACGGCAATCGATGTCGTGGGTCGACCAAGGGCTCAAGCTGGGGTCCGTCCAGGGCGTGCCCGCCTTCGCGAGGCGGATTCGAGACCTCCAAACAAGGGAGATTGACCTGGTCAAGGTGATGCGAGTCATGCTAACTAGGCACCTCCTACCACCAAGCGTTGTCCTCTCCGTTTATGGGAGTTCAATCCGGAGGGACCTCGTATCCTCCGAAGATTTCATGGGTGCGACACCCTTGGAGATGTCTGAGCTGTTCTTCTGGACCGCGGTGGCGTGTCGGATTCGGCCGAGGATCTTTGGACTAAGCGCGATCGCCGGATACTCGGGTAAATAGCTCAAAGCCGGACATTCTATTTGTATGCCTTTCAAGAGATCGTCTCGACCCTTTGTTCTTTACAGGAATGGGTGGCGCAATCAAAGCCGATAAGGTGTCGGCCCCCCCCCGAGACCGCCTTGGAGCCCGTCTTTGTCGAGAATGTTGGAGGTTGCGCCCATAGAAGAGGCGGCGACGGGAGATAAAGGAGCTAATACTTCGTCCAAAGGCGGCGAAGAGGAGGAACCAATGATCCCTCCTTGGAGGAGAAGAGGACCGCCTCAAGATCCGGAGGTCCCAGCCCTAAGCGTGGGAAGAAATCCCCACCGGGGTCCGGCGTCTGGAGAGAGTCGGGACGCGCAATCATCGCCAAGGACCAGCCCTCCAATGAGCCGTGAGTATGAAAGAAGAAGTTTAATAAGGAAATACCTTCAGTGCTTACATGGGTAACGAAATATTTATATCGCAGTTCGGATCTGCGGACGTCTCGGATGAGTTCATCCTCGGGGATCTTCTTCCGAGATGATGGAAGCGATCGCCTCCGTCTGCCCTTATTGCCGGATGAGGCGAGCAAGCCCGAAGTGTCGTCACGGAGGGCATCCCAATCCGGAGGGGCCAAAGAGTTCAACACCCACGAGCCGGCCGGAGAATCAAGAGTTTGCTTGAGAGGCGTCCATTTGAAGATCACCGTGCGTTAATCGTATGGTGATTGGAAGATTTCGTCCGTGGCGGATTGCGTGATCTTGCCATGAGCTTCTTTGGCGGGATTTGAGGTATCACGAAAATGGCGTACCCTTTGTTTTTAACGGTTGTGCATATAAAAATGCGCCTGTATAGATAGTAGCCCTAAGACTCGGTAGGTTGTTGAAGGCGACAGCGTCGAGGATCAAAATCTAAATATCTCGGGTAATGAATACCGCCGTTACGTCTGGTGGCGGATAGTCGAGGGCTAGCGGATGATCATTTGCCAAATTAGTCGACAAGCTGGACATGGCGATGCCTTGACATCGCACTTGTCAATCGGCGACTTGACGAGTCGCAAAGGTAAATAAATTCTCCGCAACCGCTTTATTGAGTGGGTTAAAGCCCTCCTCGATAAGTTATATCTTTGTTGATCTGAGACGCATCTTTGCTCTGTGGAGAGACTTGAGCCAAGCTTGCACAAGCTAAGGAGCAAGCCGAAGGAGTGATCTTGGCTGCCAGGGCGACGAAGAGTTGAAGGCGAAAAATGCGCCTTGCCGCCTAAGCGGGCGGAGATGGCGAATTGGCCAAGAGTTTAAAGGATGCTACCGATCGTAGCGAGGCTCTTGAAAAGGCGCCTATCGGGCGGGAAGACTGAAGAAGGCCACCGCCGGCCAAGGATGTCCGTTACGCAATGCGGGCTATGAAGGAGGAGCTGCGCCAAGGCGGAGAAATCACGGTGGCAAGCCGTTTCTTATCGTCGCCGGTTTATGGATGCCAATTCGCTAAATTTGGCGGCGGTGGAGTTCGGAGGATCCGTATATGGACTTAGGCTGCGAGTGCGGTGGCGCCGTTAAGCACGCCGAGCCGGGGGATCACGAGGTGGAAGAGTTATATTGGACTCAATTCCACGATCCGGATCGCCCTCTTCCGTTGTCAGACGAGTTGGCGAATGGGCTGAATCGAATAGACCGTGCGGGCTGGCTATGGCCGACATCGTGGCCCATGTGTGGCGAGAGAGTCCAAGCGACGAACTACTTGACCCTCTGCGGCCAGTTCCTTGGGCGGTGCCGCATATCAAGAGATAAGCAGTCGGCTGCATCGGTAGCGGATGGCTCAGCCCGTGTAAAGCGCGATGTCCGGAGATGGATGCCGCCGCTATTGCTTGCCAGGTTCGGATGGGAACCGGCTTCTGCCGAGCATTATTTGGGAAGTTATCTTGCGGCCTTCGTATAATAAGTCGCGATGCTCAAAGAATGTAACGTTCAATTGGCGCATTAACTTGTATATCAATGATTATAGTATGAATGCTTTTTATACTTGTGCTTCCAAGTAGTAATACTTCTCCTTGCGGCCGTTTAAGTATACTTGTGTATAACTTTGAAAGATGCGATCTTGACTTGACCCCTTGCACAAGGTCTTTGGGGTGTTCGCAAAATAAGCGCTTTTCACACTTTAATCCGGCGTCTCGGTCTGTTATAAGGAGGTGGTAGCGTAGCGAACGAGGCAATCCGGACTATAATGCTTTATCTCTTTCACTTAGCCAATGGAGCTCGAGGGTGGGGCTACGATATAGCCTGATGACACCGCACATCTCCGGATTCGAGTGCGTATGTGCTGACCGAAGCGGTCCTTCGTCAAGCGAAATTCTAAACATTCCGATAGTCGATCAAGTGGTGACCGGACTCTCGCTATATCATGACGATCAGGTTTGGCTTTCTCTACTAAGGTGCTTTCGCCAAATTAACTGGGCACAATCGCGATAGTTCTCCTGGTGCCGCGTTAGCGGGTGATCTGGAATGTAAGGCAGCAAAACACGGAGCCGCAAACCCAACATTTGACCAAAGACATGATTCGAGCTGATGCATATAATGCCCAACTTGAGGCGCGAACACTCCGAAGGTGTTGGACTTTATGGTAATGGGCGAATTATGCCCTAAGCCTTGTGTCAGTCACGGGCATTGTCTTGGCGGCCAATGCCAGCGTCGAGCTCGCCTTAGCTATAGGAAGAAGCCGAGGAGATTTAGCAACAAGAGACAGTAATAAAAAGGTCTACGTAGGGTCTTAATCGAAAAGAATCCTTGCGGCGGGTCCCTCTTGCATGTACTGCGCATGTGTCTCCGTTGTGCCATTATCACGGGCCAGATGCATACGTTGTTCATCTGTAGGAAAGAGAGGAACATTTTAGTTTTAAAAAGCAGTTAGATGCGAAAATAATGCAAAAGAATAAGTGTAAATAATTAAAGCTAGGTTTATATGAAACCGATGTTAGTTCTGCGCAGCCCTTGTGAAAGGGTATGCGGCTAGGGAGCCCTAGCTCTGCTTAGTCGGATTCGTCTATCCGAGTCCGGGTCTTTAAGTGACCCTCACACTGAAATGGTGCCATGTGGACCGGGCATCTTAAGTGTAAGAGGCGCGTGTCACGGTATGGCGTTAAAGCGGACAAAAGCCTTCGTCCCAATAGTGCTTGATGTTCACTTTTAAATGGGGCGATATGGAAAATTAACTTTTAGCGTCGAAAGTTGTTCGGCGATCGAACACGACGTCGAGTAGTATCGAGCCTGTGCACTGGCATAAGGGCTGGCGTCCCTCCTTTGAAGGAAGTCTTGGTACTGTGTCGAATTTTGGTAGGGTCTATCCCCATCCGACGGATTGTGTTTGAGTATAGCGGTTTAAGTCATCGCCTCCGTCCATTAGGACGTTTGTGAATTACAATCCGTCTATGATCGGATTCAAAATCGGGAGTCCTTCCGTGTTTGAACACTTCGGAGTAGTCGGTGGTGAAAGTGATTGGTTTTGATATCCAATCTCTTGATGCCTTGATTGGACCGTTTGGGGCTCTTTTAGGAAGTGCGCACTGCTTTCTCCGTATCCTCACATAAAGTGAGTTTACTTCTTTGACCCCTTGGGGAAAAGTTTTTGTTTTCGGTGCCTGTTTGGGCGGGTTTATCTTCTTCGCTTGCGTCGAGCCCCTTGTGTTCGGCGTTTAATCGGCGGATTGTTTTAAACCCAACAATCCTGTGGGTGTGATTTGCGGGCCTTAAAGTCTTTGTCGATTTGACATATCGAACCAAGATTTTGTGTAGGTTAGACGGTTCGTCATTGTCATCCTTGAGGGGTGAGCTTTCTTTGTTTGGCGTGAGCTTTTAAATCCGGCGTTGACTACCGTGCTCTTTGGGCTTTTCTCTTTATTCCGTATTTGCTCTTTTACTCGCGCCGTGATTTTCCATTTCCATCTCTTATCTCGGATGTACTCGGTCGCCGCTGGTCTTGCATCTTGCCGCCAGCTATCCTCTCCGCATGAAGCGGGTCATGAGGCTTGTTAATGCGGTCATTGTCCTCGGTTTCTCTTGGCCGAGGTGTCTGGCGAAACCATTCGTCTCGGACATTGTGCTTAAAAGCTGCTAAGGCTTGTCGTCCGGATAGTCGACTATTTGGTTCTTTTTGGTAAGGAACCTGTTCCGAAATTTCGCGTTGACTCTCGGGCTGTTGGGTTATGTGACTTAGGTCATCTGCATCCGGAGGCGGACATAAGTCCCTTGAAAATTTGCTCTAAACGCCAACTCGAGCTCTTCCCAACTTCCAACAAATTTTTTCGGGAGGCTTTTGAGCCAATGACGGGCTGGCCCTTTGAGCTTGAGGGTAGATATTTTATGGCGTGGAGAGTATCTCCTCCGGCCATATGTATGTGCGATATATAGTCTTCTATCCGACTCGAGTGCATTGTTCCATCATAGGCTTCTATGTTTATGGGTTTAAACCTGCTTGGAATTCATGATCCGGCACCTCGTCGATGAAGCATAATGGGTGTCTGGCGCCCTATACTTGTGCGTGCGCTATCGTCGATTACTTGATGTGTCCTTTTGCTTATTGGGGCTGTATTTTTGGGTCCGTAGATGGACTGGCAGACCATTGGACGGTGGGGGCTTTATGGCCTCCTCGTCGGTCTGGGAGCAGCTTGCGCTTGGTAGCTCTTCGATTGGTGGCCGTTGCCGTGTTTGTCTGCGGTTTTGAGTACTTTGCTCCATCTTATTGAATAGCGTCTTCCGCTGTGTTGAGCTTCCGTTTTCTTTCTTGGGCTTCTTCTTTGTAGCAGCGACGAGCCTGCGTTTGAAAAACTCTTGTTCGACGGGCTCCTCGAGTTAAATCGTCATTGGGGCTTGTTTCGTCTTGAGGAGGTATATAGTTGTGATCCTCGACCTTTTCTTCGCCGCCCTTTCGTGAGGGCTTGCTTCTTCATCCTCTGCTTGAGTCTTCTTTGGAGGGTTTGTCTTCGGCACTCTCCGGTGTTATTATCTCTCGCGCGGAATCACCATTCTTGTTGTGGCGGGATTTAGAGCGCCACGACGCCGGCGTTTAGGCTACTTCTTTAGAGAATCTTCCTCCGCTTTTTCGCCATCCCCCTCTTTTGGGGTATCCACCATGTAGGCGTCATGTGATGAGGTGGCCTTCCGATTGCCCCATGGGTGCTTGGGTTACGATCGTCTCGGCATCATCGTCCATAGCGTCGATGTCATCGGAGTCGTAGTCTAGCATGTCGGTTAGATCCTCGACAGTGGCTACAAATTGGGTGGTGGGTGGGCTCTGAATTTCTTCATCGTCCGTACTCCAACCGTCCCCGCCATAGTCCGCCGAGATTCTCTGATAGCGAGAGATGCTTGAGAGATTCAGGATATCGCCAAAAGCGAGTCTTGAAAAGATGTCCGCGGCGGTGAATTCCATAACCGCGCCCAATCCGGTTCAATTAGCGGGGCGCGGGAGGCTCGGAGTCCGGCGAGTCCGGCGTCTCGGGATCACAAGTTTCGCGAGGGCGAGATTGGTATTCGCTCCATCACCGTAGATGTTGAAGCCCCTGTAGCGTCTATCCACCGCCCTCGTCATGGCAATCGGCTCGGACTAATAGCCGGAGCGGGTTCGAATCTGACCACCAAAGCACTTGTCGGCCGTGAGCTAGATCATGCCATCGTCGCGGTCTGTGGCGCTTGGTAAGGCTCGAGGCCGCCAAGATCAAGTCTCCGCGATCGTCGGCCGTGAAGTTTAAACTTCGAATCGACTGACGGCCAGGGCGTAGCTTCGATCTGCTCGGATGGCCAAGAGAATTGGCCCGCAGATACAAAGCCGCCGAATCTGAAGATCTGTCCGGGAGAAAAGTCTCACCGGACAGCGTTGATGGTTGAAGATGCCATCGAGCCTATCGGTGGCGACGGAGGAACTCTCAATGAAAGCACCAATGTCGATGTCAAAACCGGCGGATCTCGGTAGGGGGTCCCCAAACTGTGCGTCTAGGCGGATGGTAACAGGAGACGAGGACACAATGTTTTACCTGTGTTCAGCCCTCTCGATGGAGGTAAAACCCTACGTCTGCTTGATTAATATTGATGATATGGGTAGTACAAGAGTAGATCTACCACGAGATCAAGGAGGCTAAACCTAGAAGCTAGCCTATGGTATGATTGTTGAGATGTAATGTTGTGTCCTCTGGACTAAGGCCCTCCGGTTTATATAGATCTTAGAGGCTAGGGTTACAGTCGGTTACAATGGTAGGAGATCTACATATCCGTATCGCCAAGCTTGCCTTCCACGCCAAGGAAAGTACCTTCCGGACACAAGCCGGAGTCTTCAATCTTCTATCTTCGTAGTCTGGGAGTCCGGCGGATATTGATAGTCCGGCTGTCCGGACACCCCCTAGTCCAGGACTCCCTCAGGGGTGGATCTGAGATGGATGGGACAGAGAGGATCGGGCGATGCTCTGGTTGGTGGGTGGCTGAAGACGAGGTGGATCGGGAGCGATCCCGAGAGAACAGTGGCGGCGGCGGACACGGAAGGATGGGACAAGGCTCCTAGGATCTAGGGTTGGACCTCTTATATAGCAAATGAAATTTAGGAAGGGGTCTAGAATGATCCTCCGATTTAGATCGGACGCTCGAGATAAATAGGTTGGGGAGTTCAAATAAGAAAATGGGGATGTTTTATAGATGTTAGGGGATGATCCGGATCCAACGGTCATGACCGACCGGTTCGGGTTTGGGGCAATTTTCGGACGCACGCGAGGGGGTCAGTGCACTGTGCAGAAAGGGCCAAACGGTCGGACAACAAAAGAACGGTTGGCATGAGAAACGTCAACGGAGGCGAGGGAGAAGCGGCAACTAAGAACGGATGCACGTTTTATGAAAACATGCAGATGCAATGCGTATGATGCTATGAGATGAAATGCAAGACATGAACAAAAATGTAAAACAAAAGACAAAAAACCCAACCACGAAGGAAATATCATGTCGCATCTACGGAAAAGGCAAGAGTTGGAGTTACAAATATGGAAAGTTGTATCCGGGGCGTTACACATACACTACTCTTTATTTACGCAGGAAAGGGAGGAAAATAAAATGGGCGCGGCTAGCTCGACACCGACTCGTGGCGAGGGATCGTACTGCCTCTGGAGCTCAGTCGGACCCCTCCTCACTCTTCACCGAGGCGCGGCGGCAAGCTGACCCGCTACCTCCCTCAAGGCAAGCACGACGGCGCGGAGGCTGGTCGCGGCCACCGCTGGAGGAGCTGCCGTCCAAAGGGGACCCACCGAGGCTTGGCGAACTGCGGATGCCGCCGGCCACGCGCCCGCCTTCATCTTCGTCCCGACCATCGTCGAGGCGGGGCGCCCGGCCACCGTCATCTTCTTCGGGGAAGCACCCAACGCGACGGCCGTCTTCTCCGAACACCCTCACGTAGAGGGTGGCGTCGCCATTGAACTTGAAATGCAGGGTGCATCGCCGGCTCAGGCCACGCGCACGGGCAAACGTTTGCCAGCCACGGGTCAGGGCCACATTCCCGGCGACGGAGATCTCCAGTGAAGCCCATGAGGCCCTACTGCAGCAACCGTCCGCTTGAAGCCAGAGGCCGGGCGCCAGCCAGTTCACTGCAAAAGCGGGGAGCTGGAGCAGTGCGGTTGGGTCCACTGACCACACGATGAACTCCGGCAGCACCTCCGCCAAATGGAAGTGCGGCCTGGGAGGCCGCGCAGCCATGGCACGCCTTCCCTCGCCCACCAGGCGCCCATCTCCGCGTAGGACATCGCATCTGCGACCGCAGGGAGCCACTACAAGAGACGAAGGACGCTTGCGGGGACGACCCCGGCCGCGCTTGGGCGGAGGAGAGATAGGCCCTTCCTGACGAGCCTTTCCCTTCTCCGCAGCCGAGAACCTCTTCGGTGGCGCCATAAGAGAGGGCGAGCAGTTGGGATGGGGAGAAAGAAGGAAGCAAGGAGGAAGATGTACACTGGGGGCTCGCGCCCTCCTGCATTTATAACCGGAGGAGGCCAACCGTCGGCCGCCACGATCACAGGTAATCATGACTCATTTCTGCACGCAGGGACTTGTCAAGTCGGGTGGTTGCCGAGGCGGCATGGGGAAGTGGAGACGCTCACGTCCAATCAACCGCCACGCGGCGCCCGAGGCCGCAGGCTGATGGGGCCCGCGGCACTCTGCACTTGCCCCTTCGCTTCTCCGCTAAGCCAAATCCGAGCGCCTTGGGGATCAAATTGCTCTGTCGGCGTTACGGGAACAGGGTCCCAGACTTGCTCGCTGCGGCTGCGGGCGTGGCTCAAGTGGTGGCCCAGTACTGCCCATCTTCGTCAGCACAAGACTCAAGACCCTCGCGAGGGGTCAAGCCTTGCGGGGCGGACGACACAAGGCTTCCTCAGGAACGGCCTCGCCGGGCAGGCTCGCGAGGAGGCGGAGAGATCAAGGCAGGGTACCTCACGAGGTGCTCATGACGCAAGCCATGATGATCGAGACCAGGCGGGCGCCGGCCTGCGCAGTGTCCTTGTTTCCTCTTTGGTGCAAAGGGGGCAAGCACAGGCGTGGAGTACCGAGGCATCAGGCAAAGGTTGCCATTTCAATGCAATGAGACCAAGACCAGCAGAGCGGCAGGATGGAGGTCACCGTGGAGCCCAACACGGCGTCATCGCTAGTGCCTTTGGCAGCCGAAGACCAACTTTAGTCAGGATAACTTGTACTAGATGTTCCCCTTTGAAATGGCCGTTGTTGGCGCCCTTCCCGCTCAATATTTGGGAAGAGGACCGGGGCCTCTATAAATAGGACTAGCCACCATGCAGTAGGGGGGATCTGATCTGATCTGATCTGGGAGAGTACTCATTAGACCGAGAGGCGATCGAACTCACCCAAGCAGTTCATCGCACCAGCTCAAGAACACCTCTCGCGAGGCTGTTCACCCTTTGTACTGTTCATCATCAGCCCCTGAGGCAATCCACCACACCACACACTGGAGTAGGGTATTACACCACAACGGTGGCCCGAACCTGTATAAATCTCGTGTCCCTTGTGTTGTTCATCGTTTTAGCTTAGATTCTCACGAGGCGATCAGACGTAGATCGATAGGGGAAAGATCTTCGTGCGCACCCCAGAGTTCGAACCTAAAGGGTCTGTCGGAACCCAACATCCGACACATTTGTAATGAACTGATCTTTCTATTTTGGGGGACAAGACTGTAGAGTTTGAGCAGGACTAGATTTGCTGCCCTCACATAGGGAAAGGTTTCTAAAGATGACAAAACTGGGACCAACACAAATATGTTGCTTGGTTGATTGTTCTTTGTTGCAACAGACTATGCATCTCCCCTTTATACATCGGTAGATGCACATGGTGCTGGTGCGTCCACTGTCCCGTACAACTCTTTAGCTGTTGTTAATCTAAGGCCCTGTTTGTTTAAAAAGTCCTACGACTTTTTTTAGTCCCAACTAATAAGTCCCTAGTCCCTACCTGTTTGGTTCCAGGCAATAAACATGGGCTAGAGGTTATTAAATGACATGCAAAAAGACCATGTTACCCCTAGTAATGAACTAATAGAGATAAGGTGCGATGCGGGGCAGGGGCAAGTGTTGGAAAAAGTCCCAAAAAGACTCTCCCTCGGGGTCAAATGCCCACTTTTAGTCCCTAAAAGTCCCTCCTGCTTGGTTTAGATGGGACTAAAAGGGAATTTTTTTTAGTCCCTACACCAAAAAGTCCCTGTAAACAAACACCCTCTAATAATGCCGCTGGAAAATTGAAGCAATGCCACAGTTAAAAGCAAAATACATGTTTAACGAATTTTATTGTTAATATAATCTCTCTGTTAATATGAATCAGTGCCACTGTTTCAGAAATGCTACTGTCTTGCTTTCTTTCCCATTTAGATAAGTTAGATGCTTCTTTTTGTGGGCTTCTGTGTCATCCACCGTTATTGACCAGTACTTGTTTCCTTTGCACCTTTGTGTGAACAGGGTTATCTACTTCACCGCATTGCTATTGCGACTTTTTGTTGCACTGCACAAACCACTTTTGTTTTAAGAGTGTTTTCTGCAGTTCAACCAAAATGTCACACCGACAATGTTGCTTGATTGCTTGATCTTAGTGGAACTACACAAGAGGAGATCTGACTTCCTATCCTTGTTGGCAAATTTGTTTCAGATCTTCTTCTTGTGAGTTGTTTGATTTCCGCGTCATGAGAGGTCAGTACTAGCCTTCTTTCACATGATTGTGCAGTGTGCTTTCATATGTTGTGCTACTTATACGGTAATGTTGCTTGATTTTAGTGAACTGCACAAATAGACAAGACTTCCAATCTGTATGTGCACCGTAATATCCCATTGAGGTAAGATAATGATATTTCTGGCTGTTGGCTTTGTATTTTGCTACTGTCATCAGAAAATTAATGTCGTTGTTTAGTGCTATACTTGTGCTCCCTAATTGACATGCCAAATCTTACATTGAAGGCGAAGCTTGTCTGTTATTGAACCAAGTGAGGAAGGGGAAGAACAATCTGAAGAAAAACAAAAATCAACTCATGTTGCTATAATGAAGCACTGGAACTGTGATGACACAAGTAATGATCTAGTTTTGCATCTTAATTTATTACTATGGCTAGAACGAGCAATTGTTTTGCCACTGATTTGATGCCACTCTTAATGTAATGTGTAATTATCGCTACTTGTGCAAACAGGGATTTTCTTAGAAGATCACATTTATTTTAGTGGAACTGCACAAGAAGATGTTGGAAACATTAAACTAATCAAGGAGTATATAGTAAGCATGGCAACCACAGTAGATAACAACAGATGGTTCCGGAGAAGTGCTTCATCTGTATACTCTACACAATAAGCCTCCTAACAAAGGTTGGTACCAGCCCACGGATTTCATCCATATGATTTAGCTTTGTCATATCTATTGGTGTTGTACTACTATTTAGCTACTGTCATGAAGTGCTTCATCTGTGCTGTTTTAAATAATTCCTTTCCTTTTTTTCGAGCATTGCACAACAGGATCATCCACCTCTGAAGAAGAATATGGAGAACATGAAGTGCCTGCTTCCAATTATGCCAGGATGAAGAAGCAAAGCCTCTCTTCTTATCAAAAGGGAGAAGTTGAAGGATGGTTTTATTGCCCACAAGAACAAACTAACTTCAACTCAGAAGTATTCACGAATCTCCATCTTTGTTGTTGTGATGGCCAATACAATGTTGTTTTAGGATTCCTTCCGGTGAGTTCCATTTTTTTATATGTGTACTCTGCATGGATCATGTAGGTTGCCTGTTTAAACTATCAGTTCATAGTACAGTTTGTTTTATACTAATCCCTTTTTTGTATTTATGTAAACAGGGGTGCTCAGCTTGATTTCAATGGGAACTGCACAAAATGTTCACGAATACATTGAGTATTCTCGAATCATTCATTTCCACCACAATAAAGGAGGTGCTAATATGTTCAAAGTGTTGCACCATATAAAGGCGAAATCATACAAGCTACGCACGAATTTGGTTGATTTTGGTGGAACTACACAAAAAGAACAACTGGTTTATTTAGCATGAGGTGCCATGTCAATGTCCGAACTGATGGCAAACCCTGCCTATTCCACAATCATAGGCATTTGATATTTTGGAATGGGAAAACCTTGTCAAAGTTTGCTCATTGATGTACGCAAAACACGCATTTGACATTTTGGAATGCGAAAACCTTGTCATATTTCGCTCATTGATGTTAGCAATAAGACATGTGTTTGATATTTTCAAATGGGATGCCCTTTGCTGTCAGCAACATCGATTGATTTTTATTTATTCTTTAGTTGTGCAGTAAAAATTGGCTCTGACATGTGAATCACTGAGATGCATAATCATCGATTGTTTTGAATGCTCTATGAATTGCCAGGCTTGTGTGTTTGATTGCAATGTACAAGAACGCTAAAAAGCAGCTCAAACTTTTTGTACTCCCTCTGTTCCTTTTTACTTCTCATATTAGATTTGTTTCAAGTCAATTTTACATTGTGAATATTGATACTTTTTTCTATAAGATTGGTCAAAGTAGAGACACTTTGACTTCAGACAAAACTTATATGCAGACTAAAAAGGACCAGAGGGAGTAAGTGTGAAACTGCTGCAAACAAGGTGATCACCCTGGGAATAATGCTAGTACGTATTGTTTTGCATGTTCATCCAATGCCAATGATACAAGAATTCGAACTAATCGAACTAAATTCATTCATACACTTCCGGATTTCATATAAAAATGTCGGATTTCATTACATTTCATACATTCTTCAACTAAAAAGGGGTGCACTGTAGGTATAATTAATTAACCTAATCTATGATCTCCGGCGCTCATTTCCCGTGTCCGGCCGGTTGAGCTGAACACAAGCTTATTCTCTAGCACACCTCTCTGACTCCATGTTGCCACCAAGAAGCTAATCGGCCGTCAATGCTCAACCCGCCAAGCTTGGCTTCAACCGGAGGGTAGCAGCAGTGGCCTTACTTGGACCCAAGCGGTGGCGACCTACCGTGTTCTACTCTTCCTTGTTTTCTGTGTGGCGTGCCCTCTTTGGCAGCGGGGTGGGGCCTCAACAGAGCCGGCGATGTCCTCTATCTCGTTGCCAGCGGGGCAGTGCCTCAATGGAGTAGGGGAAATCCTCCCCCTCGTTGCTGGCAGGGCGGGGCCTTGGCGGAGCCGACGATGTCCTTTGCCTTGTTGTTGGCGGGGCGGGGCCTCGGTGGAGCAGGGCCTCGCCGAAGCCGACAAAGTCCTCTGCCTCGGTGCCAGAGGGGCGGGGCCTCGGTAGAGCCAGCGATGTCCTCCGCCTTGTTGTTGGCGGGGCGGGGCCTCGGCGGAGCAGGGCCTCGCCGAAGCCGGCGAAGTCCTCCACCTCGGTGCCGGCGGGGCGGGGCCTCGGCGGAGCCGACATTGTCCTCCGCCTCGTTGTCGGTCTCGCCAAACAGCGCCTCGCCCGCTTCATCGTCCTCTTTGTAGGTGGCCGCAACCTCCGCCACCCGCATGCGGTACCGCCAGCGTGTGAGGCGGCTCTCGCAGGCGGAGCGGTACGACTTGAGCAGCGCCTCCTGCTCCGCCTGCTCCACGGTGATCTGCTCCTCCGCCTGCAGGTGCTCCTGGAGGAGATGGTGGTTGTAGGGGGCGTCGGCATGCGCCTCCCGGAACTGCTCCTCACGCTTTGCCTCATCGTGTCCATGTATTGGGCACGAGCCTCACCGATGGTCATGGTGCAATGCACCGGCGAGGATGGCGTGGAGGAGGGGGTTGGCGCCGGATCGTTGACTACCATGTTCTCCATTGGGACGTCATCATCCTCCCACTGCCTGCCGGCCAGCCAGTCGGCAGCAATGGCTACTATCTTCTTCTAGTCTATCGTCTGCTCATCCCGAAGAGCGCTGGAGCACTAGGAAGCCATGGTGGGCAGTAGTGGTGTGCACAGGAGAAAGGGAACGGAGGCAGACGACTACGGCTATGGCCGGCGCAGCAGTTTATATAGCAATGGTGGGCTGCAGAGGGACGGACGGGTGGCGCCGAATTAGCTGCCTCGGCAACCGCGTATCATTAATGTGGGCGGCCGACTGATGGATGGACGGCACTTGTGTCATTTGAACACGGAGCAATCGCCTGCACCAGGAAGCGGCGTTGGTGGCGCTGACCATTTTGGGCGGAAAGTGCGCGCGGGTGAGGGAGGCGGTTTGGGTGGGCCAGGGCGGTCAGACTCGTGCTTGGCAGCGGTCCAGGCGTCCAACAACCGGACATGCTGGCTGATACGTCTCCAACGTATCTACTTTTCCAAACACTTTTGCCCTTGTTTTGGACTCTAACTTGCATGATTTGAATGAAAGTAACCCAGACTGACGATGTTTTCAGCAGAACTGCCATGATGTTGTTTTATGTGTAGAAAATAAAAGTTCTCGGAATGTCCTGAAAATCCACGGAGGCATGTTTTGGAAAATATAAAAAATACTGGCTAAAGAATCAAGACCAGGGGGCCCACACCCTGTCCACGAGGGTGGGGGCGCGCCCCCTGTCTCGTGGGCCCCCTGAGGCTCCACCGACCTCAACTCCAACTCCATTTACTCCGTTTCATGGAGAAAAAAATCAGAGAGAAAGTTTCATCGCATTTTACGATACAGAGCCGCCGCCAAGCGCTAATCTCTCTGGGGAGGGCTGATCTGGAGTACGTTCGGGGCTCCGGAGAGGGGGGATTCGTCGGCGTCGTCATCATCAACCATCCTCCATCACCAATTTCATGATGCTCACCACCGTGCGTGAGTAATTCCATCGTAGGCTTGCTGGACGGTGATGGGTTGGATGAGATTTACCATGTAATCAAGTTAGTTTTATTAGGGTTTGATCCCTAGTATCCACTATGTTTTGAGATTGATGTTGCTATGACTTTGCTATGCTTAATGCTTGTCACTAGTGCCCGAGTGCCATGATTTCAGATCTAAACCTATTATGTTTTCATGAATATATGTGTGTTCTTGATCCTATCTTGCAAGTCTATAGTCACCTATTATGTGTTATGATCCGACAACCCCGAAGTGACAATAATCGGGATACTTCTCGGTGATGACCGTAGTTTGAGGAGTTTATGTATTCACTATGTGCTAATGCTTTGTTCCGGTTCTCTATTAAAAGGAAGCCTTAATATCCCTTAGTTTCCGCTAGGACCCCACTGCCACGGGAGGGTAGGACAAAAGATGTCATGCAAGTTCTTTTCCATAAGCACGTATGACTATATTCGGAATACACGCCTACATTACATTGATGAACTAGAGCTAGTTCTGTGTCACCCTATGTTATAGATATTACATGAGGAATCGCATCTGACATAATTATCCATCACTGATCCAATGCCTACGAGCTTTTCACATCTTGTGTTTTGCTTATTACTTTTCCGTTGCTATTGTTACAATCACTACAAAACCCAAAAATATTACTTTTGCTACTGTTACCTTTATTATCATACTACTTTGCTACTAAATACTTTGTTGCAGATACTAAGTTATCCAGGTGTGGTTGAATTGACAACTCAACTGCTAATACTCAATAATATTCTTTGGCTCCCCTTGTGTCGAATCAATAAATTTGGGTTGAATACTTTACCCTTGAAAGCTGTTGCGATCCCCTACACTTGTGGGTTATCAAGACTAATTTCTGGCGCCGTTGTCGGGGAGCATAGCTCTATTCTTTGAGTCACTTAGGACTTATATTTGTTGATCACTATGAGGAACTTGAAAGACGAAAGAACCAAGATTTTGCCCTCAACTACGAGGGGAGGTAAGGAACTGCCATCTAGCTCCGCACTAGATTCTCCTTCTATTATTAGTAAGCTTGCAACACCTAAACCTGCTACTGCTATGAATTCTGATATGTCGCATGTTATTGATGATGCCACTTCTGCTATGCATGATACTTATGATGAAACTACTTTTGTGTGTGATACTACTTTGCCATTAGGTGAATTTCTTGATGAACAACTTGCTAGGGCTAGAGAGAATGAAATTATTGAAGATGCTATTATTGATGATAGTGATGATGAAAGTTCTCCCCCTGATTATGAATTACCTGTTGTTCCTGAGGGCTATGTTATGGAAGAGGAAGCTCCTAGAGCTATCTTTGCTTGTAAAGATATATATGATCTTAAAAAGTTATTAGCTAAATGGAAGCAGCAATCTCGTAATGCTAGAATGAAACCTGGCCCTGCTTTTGCTACTTCACCTATCTGTGTTACTGATAAGGATTATGAATTCTCTGTTGATCCTGAGATTATTACTTTAGTTGAATCTGATCCTTTTTATGGCCTTGAATCCGAAATTGTTGTGGCACATCTTACCAAGTTAAATGATATAGCCATCCTGTTTACTAATGATGAGAAGTCTCATTCTCATTAAAGGGTGATGCTAAGACCTGGTTCAATTCTCTTGCTCCTGGTTGTGTGCATAGTCCCCAGGATATGATTTATTACTTCTCTGCTAAATATTTCCCTGCTCATAAGAAACAAGCTGCCTTGCGGGAAATATATAATTTTGTACAAATCAAAGAAGAGAGTCTCCCACAAGCTTGGGGGAGGCTTCTCCGATTACTTAAGGCTTTGCATGATCATCCTCTTAAGAAAAATGAAATACTTGATGTCTTTTATAATGGACTAACCGATGCTTCCAAGGACTACTTGGATAGTTGTGCTGGTTGTGTTTTCAGGGAAAGAACAGTCGACAAAGCTGAATTACTATTGAATAATATGTTGACTAATGAAAATAATTGGACTCTTCCCGAGCCAATTCCTGAGGCAATTCCTGAACCAATTGAGCCAACTCCTGAGCCTATTCCTAAACCCACTCCGAAGAAGAGAGGTGTTTTATTTCTCAGTCCTGAAGATATGCAAGAGGCAAAGAAATCAATGAAAGAAAAAGGTATAAAAGCTTAATATGTTAAGAATTTACCACCTATTGAAGAAATACAAGGTCTTAATATACCGCCTATTGAAGAACCACATTGTCTTGATAACCCGACACAGGTAGTAAAGGTAAATTCTCTCTATACATATGATAAAGTTGAAATCCCCTCTACTAAATTTCATAGCCCATGCTTAGATGAATTTGATGACTTTATGGCTAGACAAGAAAGTTTTAATGCTTATGTTGGTAGAAATTAAAGAATAATGCTTTCGAGATAGGACGCGTGAGCGATTATATGGCTAGAGTTAAAGGTGAACTTAAACTCATTAGCAAATATGCTTCTATGGTTGCTACTCAAGCTGAGCAAGTACTTAAAGCTCAAAATGATTTGCTTGATGAATTAAATAATAAAAATGACTTTCTTTGTTAGAGTGGCTACTAGAACTGGTAGAATGACTCAGAACCTCTGTATCCTCGAAGGCCACCCTAAGAGAATCGAGCAAGATTCTCGGAGAAATAATTTATAGGCACCTAGTTCTTCCAAAAAGAAGAAAAAGAAAATGATAGGACTTTGCATGCTTCTAGTGAACACTGTCAGAGACACACGAGAATCCCAATGATATCTCTATTTACGATCTTTGAAACACAATCAGGTGATGAACATGAACCTAGTGATAATGTTATTGATAATGTTCATGTTGATGCTCAACCTAGCAAAAATAATGATGTAGAGATTGAACCTGATGTTGATCTTGATAACCCACAATCAAAGAATCAATGTCATGATAAGAGACATTTTGTTGCTAGGAAGCACGGTAGAGAAAGAGAAGCATGGGTTCAGAAACCCATGCCATTTCCTCCTAAACCATCCAAGGCAAAGGATGATGAGGATTTTGAGCGCTTTGCTGAAATGATTAGACCTATCTTCTTATGTATGCGCTTAACTGATATGCTTAAAGTAAATCCTTATGCTAAATATATGAAGGATATCATTACAAACAGAAGAAAGATACCAGAAGCTGAGATTTCCACCATGCTTGCTAATTACACTTTTAAGGGTGGAATACCAAAGAAACTTGGAGACGCCGGGGTACCAACTATACCATGCTCCATTAAAAGAAATTATGTTAGAACTGCTTTATGTGATCTTGGAGCCGGTGTTAGTGTTATGCCTCTCTCTTTATATCGTAGACTTGAATTGAATAAGTTGACACCTCTGAAATATCTTTGCAAATGGCTGATAAATCAAGCGCCATACACACCGGTATTTGTGAGGATGTGCCTGTCGTGGTTGCAAATGTCACTATCTTAACATACTTTGTTATTCTTGATATTCCCAAGGACGATAGTATGTCGATTATCCTTGGTAGACCCTTTTTGAATACTGCAGGGGCTGTTATTGATTGCAACAAAGGCAATGTCACTTTTCATGTTAATGGTAATGAGCATACGGTACACTTCCCGAGGAAACAATCTCAAGTTCATAGCATTAATTCTATTGGAAAAGTTCCAACTATTATTATTGGAGGTTTTGAATTTCCTCTTCCTACTGTCAAGAAAAAGTATGATATTCTTATTGTTGGGATGTTCATATCCCAGTTGAGGTAACTTAGTGTTATTCGAAATTTCTCCGGTTTCGTGTTATTCGGAATGAGTTTGTTAACAAGACTTGATCAACCTTGTTAGTGGATTCATTTTGATGATCATGAGATGGATGAAACTAGAAGGCACAACCTTCTGTACCCTCTTTTTACTTTCTGTTATTTAGAATAGATAAAGCAAAAATAGTATTATACGTCTGTTTTCTGAATTATCCATGCAATAAAAAAATTCCCGAAAATAAAAGTGCTCCAAATGCCCTGCAAATTTAGTATGATTTTTATGGAATATTTGAGGATTTTAGGCACTGAAATCACTGCATGAGGGGCAAGCACCAGGCCACGAGAGTGGAGGGCGCGCCCACCCCTGGCGCGCCTGCCTCGTGGGCCCCTGGTGGCCCCCTCCACTTATGCCAACACCCACACACTCCATCTTCTTCCCAAAAAAATCCCCACCCAGCTCAAGCACGAGTTCTAGCTCATTTTGCTGTGATTTTCGATCTCCTTGCTCAAAGCTCCATTCACAAAACTGCTTTGGGAGATTGTTGCTTGGTATGTGATTCCTCCATTGGTCCAATTAGTTTTTGTTCTAGTGCTCTATTCATTGCAAATTTTTGCTGCATAGGTGACCATGTTCTTGAGCTTGCATGTTAAATTTATGAGGTCCCAAGTAATTCTAATGCATGATATAGGCTCTAGGCACTTGTAGGAGTAGTTGCTATCAATCTTGTTTAGTTTTATTCACTTTTATTTTGAAGTTACTAAAATTTCAGAAAATTTTCAGAAAAAGAATTATGTCTAGGAGAATATACCAAGGTGGTTCTTCGGTAAAGAAAGGACCCAGGATTGCTATACGTGAACAAGACGATGAACTAGCAAGGGACACAGAAGTACGAGCTTGTGAGTGGCCATCCGACGATTTTATGGTTGAAGCAGGCTTTAAGGAGGAATTTGACGTGTATGTGCGTAATGCTGATCTGGAGGACTTCTTACAAGATATGTGTCCTCAGTACTATCAATTGACTGATTCATTTGTGCGAAGGTTTAAATATAAATGTACACGTAATTCTTCGAGTGTCCTATTTGATATCTATGATACATCTTATACCATGGACTTAGAGGATTTTACGACTGCTTGCAAACTTCCGCAGTGGGGTAATATTAATGATCTCCACATATTTGAATTTAGAGACTTTCTTGCTAGTATTACTGTGGGAGAATCTAGGGACATAGCACAAGCTACCATAGGGAGCATTCATTTTCCTGTTATACATTATTTTGCTCTCTTCATTGGTAGATGCATTAACGGTAAAGATGAAGCATGTCATATGTGTGTCCCTGATCTTTGTGTCCTCAAGAGTGCCGTGTTAGGTTATAAAGAATATAACTTGGGGGCAATAGTTGCACGTAGGTTGCATAATAATGGTAGAGTTGGAGATTTATTTGGAGGAATTTATGCGACCCGTGTGGCTAATTATCTTGGTATAGCCCCAAGAGAGGGGGATATGATTTTACCTCCTGCTTATTTAGAGTATGACGCTATGGTCCAACATCATTTTCTTAAGAGGAATGAACAATTCCTCCAGTATCGACTAATCTATGACAGGCCTTAACGCATCCATGTTACTCTTCTGCTCCTCTCCTTTTTGATTACCAGGCAAAAGGAAGATATGTTGTTACCAGGGAGGAAGCAGCTGAACACGAGGGGAGAGCGGAGGCGGCTCGCCAACATGCCGCAGCTTAGGAGGCATTTGCTGCTACATCTCAGTACGACCCCAGTTACAACTACGGATATCATCCAGGCTACCCTTGGTATTAGACCAACTTAGGCCAAAAGCCTAAGCTTGGGGGAGTACGTATTTCTCACCGACTTTACATTCATGTTCACACACTATTCTAGTCGTCGGTGCTCATACTCTTTCATTGTATTATCCATGCTAGTTTAAATTTCTTTTTTCTAGTCTTCTTCTTGTGTGTTTGATAAACCTTAAGAAAAACCAAAAAAACTAGTTAGTTTAATTTCCATGCTTGTAGTAGAAATTAAATTGAAAACCCAAAAAGATTTCTCGTTCTTCTTCTTACTTGTTGGGAGTTTTCCCGTGTAAATAGTTTTATTTTCTTTTCTTTCCTTTGGGGGTCGAGAGTAGAAGACCATATTGAAAATGTTTAGTGGCTCTCATATGCATGATTGTTTATTTAACTTAGAGCCCATATTACTTTGTCTTCTCTCTTGAGTTGAATGCTTGCGATTCGACTTAGTCAATGCCGTGCACTATTATTATTATACACATCGTTCGGTCGTGCAAGTGAAAGGCAATAATGACGATATATGATGGACTAATTGAGATGAGAGAAGCTGGTACGAACTCGACCTCTCTTGCTTTTGTAAATATGATGAGTTCATCGTTCCTGGTTCAACTTATTATGAAGTAAACATATTTGCAATGACATTTAGAGATTATAGTTGCTTGTGCCATGCTTGATTAGCTATGAGTTATAATGGTTTACCTTGCGTGCCAACATGCTATTAGAATGATTATGATGTGGTATGATGAGATGGTATCCTCCTTTGAATGAATTGAGTGACTCGACTTGGCACATGTTCAGGCATGTAGTTGAAACAAATCAATATAGCCTTCACGATATTTATGTTCATGGTGGATTATATCCTACTCATGCTTGTATTCAGTGTGAATTAATTTTAATGCATGTTTATGACTGTTATCGCTCTCTCAGTTGGTCACTTTCCAGTCTTTTGCTAGCCTTCACTTGTACTAAGCGAGAATACTGCTTGTGCATCTAAACTCCTTAAACCCCAAAGTTGTTCCATATGAGTCCACCATACCTGCCTATATGCGGTAATTACCTGCCGTTCCAAGTAAATTTGTATGTGCCAAACTCCAAACCTTCAAATGAAATTCTGTTTTGTATGCTCGAGTAGCTCATGTTTCAACTAGGGCTGCCTATATCTTCCATGCTAGGTGGGTTATTCTCAAGAGGAGTGGACTCCGCTCCTCATTCACGAGAAAGGACCGGTAACCAGGATGCCTAGTTTGGGAAAACTCCGCTCCTCATTCACGCAGGCACTTCGCGGTCACGGGAAACAACTATGCCTGCTTGTTCTGTCAACCCCCCCCAAAGAAACAGTTGAACACTTGTTCTTCTTATGCCCCTTGAGTCAACGGTGTTGGAGCAAAGTTGGGGTGTCCTGGCCAGTCGATGGCAATAGATCGGACTCTCTTTGTGTGAGGAGAGAAGCACGAGACAGCCCTCTTCATGGACATCTTCCTCATGGCTGCTTGGAGCCTGTGGATGGAGCGAAACAATCAACACTTCAGAGGGGTGCAACACTCCTTCCGGGCTTGGTTTGCCAGATTCAAGTACCTCCTAGAGTTGCTGGTTCATAACTGCAAAGAGGAACTTCGTCCTTTCCTTTCCAACTACATTGTAAATTTGGGTCACTAGTGTTGTTAGATACAAAATAGCTCATGCGGCTGGGGGGGCCGTTCTAATACCCCCATTGTAACAACTATGTAACCGTCTCTTTGTGAGTAATACAAAAGTCAGTGGGAGCCTCTCCCACTGTCGTTCACCTTTCAAAAAAACCAGGATGCCTAGTCCCATGATCCAAAAAGATCAAAGCAAATCAATATAATTAAACAAAACTCCCCCAGGGCTGTTGTTAGTTGGAGGCACTCGTTGTTTCGAGCAAGCCATGGATTGATGCTTGTTGGTGGTTGGGGAGTATAAACCTTTACCATTCTGTTTGGGAACGCCTACAATGCATGTAGTATGGAAGATCTGACCATCTCATAGTCATTGCGTTGACAAAGTGAAAGTATGCCGCTCAAAATGTTATTCAATCTCTATTTTAAAATCGAGCTCTGGCACCTCTACAAATCTCTGCTTCCCTCTGTGAAGGGCCAATCTATTTACTTTTATGTTGAGTCATCACCTTCTTATTAAAAAGCGCCCACTGTCATTTGCATTCATTACTATTGGTTTATATTGGGTATGACTTGACTGGATCTCTTTTACCATGAATTACAATGTTTAATCAGTCCTTGATCTTTAAATGTGCTCTGCCTTTATGTTTTGCGGTCTCAGAAAGGGCTAGCGAGATACCATTTTGTTATATCATGTTATGATTGTTTTGAGAAAGTGTTGTCATCCGAGTTTTATTATTATGGATCGCTGGCTGATTATGCTATTGATATGAGTAATTGTGAGACCGAGGTGTTATTGTGAGTATGGTTAGTTCATAATATTTGCTTGAAACACGAATCTTTGGCTTTGCATGTTTACAACAACAAGAGCAAACGAGTTTGTAAAGTTTTTCTTTATCACTTTCGGTTTATCAATGAATTGCTTGAGGACAAGCAAAGGTTTAAGCTTGGGGAGTTGATCGTCTCCAACGTATCTACTTTTCAAACACTTTTGCCCTTGTTTTGGACTCTAACTTGCATGATTTGAATGAAACTAACCCGGATGACGATGTTTTCAGTGAATCGCCATGATGTTGTTTTATGTGTAGAAAACAAAAGTTCTCGGAATGTCCTGAAAATCCATGGAGGCATGTTTTGGAAAATATAAAAAATACTGGCGAAAGAATCAAGACCAGGGGGCCCACACCCTATCCACGAGGGTGGGGGGCGCGCCCTCCTGTCTCGTGGGCCCCCTGAGGCTCCACCGACCTCAACTCCAACTCCATATATTCCGTTTCACGGAGAAAAAAATCAGAGAGAAAGTTTCATTGCGTTTTACGATACGGAACCGCCGCCAAGCCCTAATCTCTCTGGGGGGGCTGATCTGGAGTATGTTCGGGGCTCCGGAGAGGGGGATTCATCGCCGTCGTCATCATCAACCATCCTCCATCACCAATTTCATGATGCACACCGTCGTGCGTGAGTAATTCCATCGTAAGCTTGCTGGACGGTGATGGGTTGGATGAGATTTACCATGTAATCAAATTAGTTTCGTTAGGGTTTGATCCCTAGTATCCACTATGTTCTGAGACTGATGTTGCTATGACTTTGCTTTGCGCTTAATGCTTGTCACTAGGGCCCGAGTGCCATGATTTCAAATCTGAACCTATTATGTTTTCATGAATATATGTGTGTTCTTGATCCTATCTTGCAAGTCTATAGTCACCTATTATGTGTTATGATCCGACAAGCCCGAAGTGACAATAATCGGGATACTTCTCGGTGATGACCGTAGTTTGAGGAGTTCATGTATTCACTATGTGCTAATGCTTTATTCCGGTTCTCTATTAAAAGGAGGCCTTAATATCCCTTAGTTTCTGCTAGGACCCCGCTGCCACGGGAGGGTAGGACAAAAGATGTCATGCAAGTTCTTTTCCATAAGCACGTATGACTATATACGGAATACATGCCTACATTACATTGATGAACTAGAGCTAGTTCCGTGTCACCCTATGTTATAGCTATTACACGAGGAATCGCATCTGACATAATTATCCATCGTTGATCTATTGCCTACGAGCTTTTCACATATTGGGTTTCACTTATTTACTTTTCCGTTGCTATTGTTACAATCACTACAAAACCCAAAAATATTACTTTTGCTACCGTTACCTTTATTACCATACTAGTTTGCTACTAAATACTTTGCTGCAGATACCAAGTTATCTAGGTGTGGTTGAATTGACAACTCAACTGCTAATACTCAATAATATTCTTTGGCTCCCCTTGTGTCGAATCAATAAATTTGGGTTGAATACTTTACCCTCGAAAGCTGTTGCGATCCCCTACACTTGTGGGTTATCACTGGCTCGCGAGCGAGCTCACCGAGCTGAGCGACGACAATCAGACGATGGACGTGGCTTCCGACCAAGAGCCGGCGACACCTCCCGAACCGGTTCATGTCGAGTTCACCATAGAGCAGGTGTGGCCGCACTTCGACGCCCTAATGGCGGAAGAGCTACCAGCGCAAGAGGGCCCTACGGATGGTCTGATAAAACGCCTGCTGCTCATTTCAGGAAGCCAGGATCATAGGGCCACATGTCCGCGACGGCATTGTGGTCACACAATTCTATTAGGGCGTCATTTGGGCGTTGGATGTCCGTTGGATGTTGGATGTCCATCTATTAGCAGTGGCCGTTGGATGTCCATCTAACGACTGTGGTGCTTCTTCAATCTCGGATATTCATGCTTCAGCCACCCAAACCACCACCGGTGGTACCGCCTGCTACCGCCTCCCGTGGTCGGCCGTGCTGCTTCTTCAACCTATGTTCTTGCTCCTATCTCCGTGGTAGCGGTCTTTGTCAAGACCAACGATCAAGTTTCCCACTCCTCTCCATCTGCGACTCCACTGCCGTGTCTTCCCCATCTCCGGGTCATTCCAGTCTGGGGCCTCGCCGTCGTCCACCGACCTTGGTGCGCGCGGCATGGTGTGGTCAACGTGGTCAACAAACGAGAGTCATCGAAAGATGACTGTACGTGAGAGGCTGATAGTGGGGACACACCACGCCCATGGACGCATGCATTCAACTGCATCCTTTTTACCCTAAAAAATAATGTTTTCTCCCCCTGACAGCTGGGACCCACCAGCTACATCTTCGCACGCAAGGAAGTGCGTCCTTATTACACGCAAAAAAAATGATTTTCCCCCCAGACAGCTGGGACCTAGTAGCTATATCTTCGCACGCAAGGAAGTGTGTCCTTATCCTCCCTGACAGCTGGGACCGACGCGGTCGAAGCGTACGTAGCATTGTTTGTCTTTTCGCGAAGGAGTACGTACGTATTGGTCGATCGGTCACTCTGCAACGATGAACTATGGCCGAGTAAGTAGCGGCAGATGTCATAGTAGAGCCCCCCGCGTAGCAGTTCGGGATGTCCCTCTAAACCGTGTACACGTACATACAGCCACACGCCAAAAAATAGGGCCACATACGTACATATGAGCGGGGTCTCAAAACGCGTACTCGCGCATACGGACGGCCAGGGCTCGTGTACATGAAGAGGCAACGGACGGCAGCGATGTTGTCCTGTTCATCTTCAGCTAACCGGTTGGGTCGGAACGGAGGAAACAACGTCATGTTCACCGGGAGCCAAGTGACTGGGTCGGAATGCGTCTTGTTCATCGGGAGGCAACAGACTGGGTCGGAATGGATCGTGTTCATCGGGAGGCAACCGGCTTGGACGGGACAACCAATCAAAACGAGGCCTGGCGTACCGCGGAATGGAGGAAACGGCCTTGTGTTGGATCGCCTAGGGTCAAAATGGGATCCTGTTCATCGGGAGGGGTCTGGCATACCGCAAAACGGAGGAAACAGACTTGTGTTCGAGTGCCTACGGTCGAAATGGGGTCCTGTTGATCAAGAGGGGTGTGGCGTACCGCAAAACGGAGGAAACGGACTTGTGTTGGAGCGCTAGGGTAGAAACGGGGGTCATGTTCATCGGGAGGGGTCTGGCGTACCGCAAAACGGGACTCCACGGGCAACTGTTCATCTCCACCGTCGACCTCCTCCAGCCTCCACTGGCTACTGTTCATCCACCGTCGACCTCCTCCAGCCTCCACATGCGACTGTTCATCCACAGGCTCCTGTTCATCTAGCCTCCACCGCTCCTCCACCGGCTACTTTTCAACCAGCTCGCTCCACGGGGTCCTGTTCAACCACCCCTCCACAGGGGTACTGTTCATCTAACCCTCAACTGGGTACTGTTCATCCAGCCATCCACGGGGTCGTCCTGTTCATCCAGCCCCAACCGGCTCGATCGGGGTCCTGTTCATCCAGCGGAAACGGCCTCTACACCCCCACGGGGTCCTATTCATCCAGCCCCCATCGGGAACTGTTCATCCAACCCCCCAACAACGCTCAACTTTCATCAAGAGGCAGCAGGTTCTATCGGCTTCAGTTAGCAGCAGTAGCGAAGGAATCGCTCGATCGGGTTTAGTTAACAGCAAGGGATCGATCGGGGTTCAGTAACATAGCTAGTGCAATCGCCCGAGTTCAGTAGGCGAACGCCTCGCTCGGGTTTAGTTAGAGCCCAACGCCTCACACCCATGCACGTACGTGTATGAGAGAAACGCGCATCGCTCGGCCCTCGACCACCCACCGTAACCGGGAACTCCCCGAATTTTTCCTCGCCCTCGCTTCTACCATGATTTTTTCCATCATGGATGGCCCAAAGAATGTCATGCAGGTGTGTCTCAGGCTCGCCCGGGACGAAAAGCCCATTTTCTGTCATGATTTTTTGTCATAGAAGTAGGAGCCCACCACATCTATGATGATACCGGGTTTTATCATAATTATCGTCATAGAAGTGTCATAAGTATGACAATTTTTTTTTGTTCGGCCCAAAATGTCACGGATGTGTCTTTTTTTAGTGCAAGTACTGTATGGTCATGAACCATATCTGGACTTGGAAATTTGGAATAAGGATTTAAGCAAGAACAAAGGTTATCAACTAGAACAGTAACAAGCCAAACCTTTTTTTATATAAGCCTAACTTAGATCTAATCATAAAAAGTAAAGAAAATAACACTGAGTACAAGCTAGTCGTAAAAATGCCGCAGGAGGATCACATTCCATGGGTTTGGATCTAGTCGTCTGTCCTTGGCATCTCGGACCAAGTAAGCCCCTCCGGTGGACACCTTGTCAATAATGAATTCCTGACATCTTGTGCTTACCGTTTTTGTCGGGATGTAGGTGTAAAATCAAATCACCGATGTTAAAGGCCTTTGTTCGGACCTCTCAATGATGGTACCTTCACATTTGTTGCTGATAGAAGGCGGAACGTGCTTTAGCCACATCCCACTCTCCATCCAAGGCAACAAGGTCGTCCTGACAACTTTGCTCGGCCTCTTGTTCCTCGTACAAGCATACCCGAGGTGCATCATGTATGAGGTCACTTGGTAAGAGGGCTTCAATATTGTACACCATAAAGAATGGTGTATAACCTGTGGACCTATTGGGGGTTGTGTGTAAACTCCACAACATGGAGCCAAGTTCTTCGACCGATTTGTTGTCGGCTTCTTTGAGAGATCGAACCAGCCGCGATTTTATACCACTTTAAGATCAATATGTTGGCCCTTTCCACCTGCCCGTTTGTTTGTATGTGGTAGACCAAGGCGTAGACGAGCTTAATGTTGTGTTGAGCACACCATGTTTTCACCTCACCGCCCGTGAAGTTTGACCCGTTGTCTGTGATGGTGTTGTGAGGCATTCCGAGCAGTGTGTTACATCCGAGATGAACTTGATCACAAGTCTTGATTTTACCGAGGCCATAGGTCGTGCCTCATTCCACTTGGTGAACTTGTCGACCATAACCAACAAGTATTTCTTGTTGGTTGTTCCTTAACAGAGTGGTCAGACCATGTCCAGCCCCCAGACTGCGAATGGCTAGATGATGAGGATTGTCTTTAAGGCTATGAGCGGTAAATTGCTCTTTTTAGTGAAGAGTTGGCATCCGATGCACTTGTCCACCAGCTCTCGTGCATCGGCAGGTGCTATAGGCCAATAAACCCCTGCTTGGAATGCTTGCTTACCAAGGTCTGAGGAGCTGCATGGTGCCCATAGGTGCCAAAATGTATATCCGACAAGAGCTGCTTCCCCTCTTCTTCGGAAATGTAGCATTGGAGGACGCCGGTGATGCTGCGCTTATATAGTTATCCTTCATGAACCTTGTAAGCGGCGGATCGCCGGACAATGGACCATGCTTCCCTCTGGCCATCAGGCAATTCTTTGTGCATCAAGTATGCAAGGAAAGATTCAGTCCAAGGTGCAATGACAACCATGATCTCGAGCCAAAGTAGTAGCTTCCAACTTCGAGCCCCCAATCGTGTTGTCATCTTGCTCTAAGGCGGGTGGGGTGACTTCTTTGGTGGTTGCCCCGTCAGTTGGTTTATCTAGCTTGGGAGTACCTTTCCATTTGATGGATGGTTTGAACATCCATTCAAGGAAGGTGTTCTGAGGCACAGGTTCTCGTCATGCACCCATTCGTGCCAACATGTCTGGAGCTTGATTATTGTCTCGCTGGACATGATGGAACTCTAGACCCTTGAAACAAGCTGATAGGGTTATCACCACATCCTTGTAGGATGTCATTTTGGGGTCCTTGGCGTCAAAATTGCCACTGATCTGTGATATTGCGAGCTTTGAGTCGCCTCAGACATTCAGATGCTACATACCCGTGGATATCGCCATCTAAAATCCATGGAGCAGAGCCTCATATTTCGTCGTGTTGTTGGAATTAGTGTACATGATCTAGAGTACGTACTTCATGGTGTCACCGGTGGGTGAGATGAGAACCACCCTAGCTCCGATCCCGGCAATCATTTTGGAGTCGTTGAAGTACATTATCAAGTTCAATTACGCTGTATGCTCTTTAGGGAGTTCGACTTCCGTCCATTCTTCGACAGAATTAACCAACATCTGGGACTTAATAGCATGACATGGTTGATATAGGATTTCGAAGGGAGGAGCTCAGCTGCCCACTTCACGATGCGACCGGTAGCATCTTGATTGTTTATGATGTCTTTAAGCAACACCTCAGAAGCCATGGTTATTGAGCATTCTTGAAAGTAATGCCAGAGCTTCCGAGAAGCCATAAACACGACATAGGATATTTTTGGATAGTGTGGATACCTCGTCTCACACATGCTTAGTACCTTGGAAACATAGTACACATGCCTTTGCACGTTGAAATTGTGTCCTTCCATGTTGCGCTCAACGACTAGAATGACGCGAACAACCTGGTTGGCTGTCGAGATGTATAACAACATAGGCTCACTGGGGTGAGGGGCGGCTAGGACGGGATTAGTAGCCAGAAGTGTTTTGATTTCTTCCAAAGCCGCGCTGGCCTCATGTTGAGAGCATGGAGTAAAGAAGACATGTGGTTAGGAGCGAGGAGAAGCCAAGGGTGTTGGGATGTGTCCTGGTAAAGTTGAGAGCATGGAGACCAACATCCCTCATGGGCACAACAAACTCTCCTAGTTACACAGCCGTCGCGATAACGTACGTAAAGTTTAGCCGCCGCCATATGTAATCTCAAGACTGTCCTGTCTACAACGTCACCGCATTCCACCACGCTCTCCTGCCTTCTCTCTCCCTCACTGTCACCACATGCCATATCCTTCCCGTCTCTCCGTCCCCGAATCGGCTAAGTGGTGGTACGAGGAAGGAGTTGAGATGCTGAAGGGATAAACAACCACTCGGCGGCTAAGCGCATATACATGTGCTAGCGACATCTGATTTGACATGGACCGGCGAGCGAAGGAGGAGGCATCTTGCAGCCGTGACAATTTTTTAGGCGAACCAAGATGAAGCAGAAGTGGAAGGGGAAATGGAAGGCACATGATCTGGCGGCCGCGTTGGTTCTAGCGTTTTTGGAAGGTCAGGAGTCGAGGAAGGTGGAGCCAATGCGGGGATGGAGTGCAAGAGGTTGAATTCATGAGCCGCAAATCTGGTGACATGTGGTCAATCCAACGGGCAAATGGATTTGTGATGACGTGGTACACTGTGAGGGCAGGGAGATCAGATAGTGAGGGTCCGCTCGATACTTCTCATTTGACATTGTTAGATTGCAAATTTAAAAGGGGCAAACCGTGATCGGTCTGAACCTACGAAGTATCAACTCAGCTCACTTCCACGCATCGTCCCCATTTCCCGCATGACACATAGCACACATCGAGCACCACAACAGTGGTCAGGAGAGCGAGGCACTATACATTTGCTCGCCATTGTTCTTGACAATGGTAATAAAAATAGACAACACCGTCACATGATAAATTAAGAAGTTTTTAAAGTGCCTCTAATATTTTTTCAATCGAGATACAAATAGTAACAAAATCAGGATTTTGAAAGGACCCCATTACTAGTCTGTTTCTTTGTGGATCAGATATCTTTTTTCTCGATCAAGTAAAAACTCAAATCCATCTCCTCCAAACGTTTCCTCTCCACCGCTCCCGAGTCCATGACCTAACCAAAGCCCAGCAAGCTGCCAGTCGTGCGGGTCCGCAAGCACTCGCCCCCCGATCCCCCGATCTGAACTCGCCGGCAGCCGCCCCCGCCCACCTCTGTGCCTCGCCGGCCACTCGTCGCCGCCGCCTCGGCCTCCCGCCTGCCTCCGTGGTTCCGTGCCTCGTCGCGCCCTCCCACGCACACTGCTGCTGCGCCCCCGCAGTCCACTGCTCCCAGCCCCCCAGTCCGCAGACCGCAGCAGTCCTGCCCGGCGGCTGGCGGCGTGCAGCAAAGCATCCCTCCAGCGGCACAGCCTGCACCCTGCAGCAGCCAGCCCTCCCACGATTCAACACAGTACACAGGTACGGCTGTTACCCCATTCTCCAATCTTCCCAATTTCGCAATTTATTTATGATTCAAACCTTATATTGATTCATTCATTTGCTGTTGTCCAATTATGATTGTTAGAATGTTTGTACTGATAAGACGTAGTATTTCTTGTATAATTGTTGAAGAATGAAAGAGGACAGTAAACATTGCTTCTCTTTTATGGAAACACGTTGCAAAGAAGAGCTATGCTGGAGTAGGATGTGCTCATTCTTTTAAGGTGGACCATCCTATTTTAAAACCCTAGATCTGCCACTAGCTACAGTCTACCGCTGCTTTGCCTTATAGCCGCCGCCGTGCGTAGCTTACCATCACCGCCGGCACCTCAGTCCCTCACCCCTGCACCATCCTCTCCACCGCTCACGCGCAACACCGGCGCTGTTCGCATTCTACCTTATTGGGACACCACATCCCTGCTGGTTCCACCCCGTCCCCGGTGTTGGCTATTTGATTTTGACGTATGCGCCTTTTGCCATCCAGGGACGAGTTCAACCTCTACTGACCTCCACAAATTTTGGGTGTCCCCGTACGCACCATCTAGATCCCCCCTTGGATGTGGTAGACGCAGCGGCTGCTAAGGTCCTCGGTCTCGTTCGTTTCGCAGTTTTAATTTAGCAACATGTTTCTATTCCTTCTTGTTTTGAGTTCTCATTAGCTTTCCAGTTTTAGTGGTTAGTATAACACGTCCACATCTTGCGCTTTTGCCCAAATATCGCACGTCTGAACGATGCATCTACGTATCTCAGTCTTACTGTCGCTGGCGGGAATGTTATCTCCAATACCTCAGTACGAGGACCGCTGAGACTATCGTGTGTATTTTCTCTGATTATAATAGTGTGACTGGCGTGGGGTGCATCGGGGATTCTGGGACTGTTATAATTTGCATTTGAAGTGTACAATTCATGGTTTGGCTCATACATATAGTCTTTTATTCTGTCATCGTAGAGAAGTTCTATCCAACTCGAGCAGGCTGAATTGTTGCTGAAGTGTAGTTTGCTTGTAGGTGTTGCTCTAATGTCTGGTAATGAGACCTGGACCCATGAGATCGTGATGGATCATCTGTTAAAGTGTCATGCTTAGCAAACATAGGCGTTTGAAGTGCTAAGTCTAATTCGTTTTGTTCTATTATTTACAGAGGTGTTGAAGTTTGCAGATTACCCTTTGCCATTCTGAGATCTATTGTTTTTTGAAGCTGAAGTGAGCAATTCTCAGAATCTTGAGCACATTTGACAACAACTCCTCATTCACATGAAATGTCACTGCTTAGTAGATTCTTCTACAAGAGGCCTCCTGATGGATTACTGGAGTTCATTGACAGGATCTATGGTAAGCTTCTGAAGTGTTGTTACTCTGTTTTTTTATATTGATCACCTCATTTGTTTTATTGATTCATTATTTTGTATTCCAATTAATTTGGTATCTTATGCCATATTGCAGTTTTTGATTCATGCTTCTGCACTGAAGTTTTGCCGCATGGAATGTACCCAGTCTATTTGAATGGAATTCTTACAGAGTTGCATGAAGAGCATGCAGAATCTCAATTTCTGGCGATTAATTTCAGAGATGGGGATAAGGGAAGCCAGCTTGCTGATATCCTACATGAATACGATATTCCAGTAATTGACTACCCACGTCATTTTGAAGGCTGTCCAGTGCTTCCTCTATCTCTTATACAGCATTTTCTTCGTGTCTGTGAACACTGGCTATCTACTGGGAACAGTCAAAATATTGTACTACTCCATTGTGAGAGAGGGGGCTGGCCATCATTGGCATTTCTGCTATCTTGTTTTCTTATTTTCAAGAAGTTGCACAGCGCAGAACATAGAACTCTGGACATTGTTCACCGCGAGGCCCCTAAAGGGTTCCTACAGCTATTTTCTGCACTCAACCCAATGCCCTCTCAGCTTCGATATATGCAGTATGTAGCCAGAAGAAATATCTCTCCAGAGTGGCCTCCTATGGAGCGGGCGCTCTCTTTGGATTGTCTGATCCTTCGAGCTATTCCAAATTTTGATTCTGATAATGGATGTAGGCCATTGATCCGAATTTTCGGTCGAAATCTTCTTGGCAAGAATGCTAGCATGACTGACATGATTTTTTCAATGCCTAAGAAGAAGTCCTTGCGCCACTATCGACAGGTAGGTGATAATTAGAATCACATGAAGTTCTTGTTTGCTTTCTTAATTTATTTTTATTTTGCATCAATCTGCATTTTTTTCATGCAGGAGGACTGTGACGTGATAAAAATTGATATCCAGTGTCCAGTCCAGGGAGATGTTGTTCTGGAGTGCGTACATCTTGATCTTGATCCAGAAAAGGAAGTTATGATGTTCCGGATAATGTTCAATACTGCTTTTATCCGTTCAAATGTACTGATGCTGAATAGTGATGATGTTGATATACTCTGGGGTTCAAAAGATCGGTACCCAAGGAATTTTAGAGCAGAGGTAAGAGCAATGCACATACTCATTTGAATTTTTCAGGCAAGAAATCAATTACTGATGCAGATTTGGAAGTGCAGGTACTGTTTTGTGAAATTGGGGGCATTTCTCCTCCAAGGGCTCCAACAGTAACATTGAATGGTGATATGAAAGGTGGTTTACCAATTGAAGCCTTTTCAGCTGTTCAAGAACTCTTCAATGATGTTGAATGGATGGAAAGCGGTGACAATGCTGCTTTTTGGTTGCTCAAAGAATTCTCAGCAAACTCTCTGCAAGATAAATTTCAAAAGCTAATACTCAGCGACATGAAAGAGCTTTCAAAGTTCCAAGCTAAAGTTGGCCTCCAGATGCCACTAATGTCTCCACTGGATTCTGATGAAGAAAAATATTCTGCGGCTTCTGATTCCGGTTATTCAGTAGATTATGAGAAGGTTCAACATGGTGGGAACTCATCTGATTCAGAGAACATTGATCGTGCTCTTACCACTGAAGATTCTGAATCCATTGGTACATCTATTTACACTACTTCTGTTGCTGGACATGGTGTTTTCATGCTCTACATTCTCTCCCTTTTCCCATCATCTTAATTAAACTCTGATTCATAACTAACACAATTTGTGCAGCTACTTCCTCAGCGAACACTTCATCTCCTCCTCCTCCACATGGTAGATCTTGTGGCCTTTCAACTGAACAAAGTCTGCTGTCAGGAGAATTACAGCACGAGTTACCTAACTGGCAGCCGCTACCACTATCAGCAGAAAATGGAAACAAACATGCTATCTCGGCACAGGTGTCACCACCAGCAGCAGCAAATGGAAGCAAACCTATTATCTCGGCGCCGCCGCCACCGCCGCCGCCACCACCACCACCACCAAGTGGCAGCAAACCTGTTTTCTCACCACCGCCACCACCACCACCGCCGCCGCCGCCGCCGCCAAGTGGCAGCAAACCTGTTTTCTCACCGCCGCCGCCACCACCACCACCACCACCTCGGATTAGTAATGTATCTTCTCCACAGCCTCCACCTCCGCCACCGCTGCCAAATTCTCGGACAGGAGCTCCTCTATCTGCACCGACCCTGCAGCCTCGGCAAAATGTTCAACGTCATTCAGTCCCACCACCTCCACCACCTCTCCCCCAAGCTCAAGGAATAGCTAAGAAATGCCCTCCGCCGCCTCCACCTCCACCCCGCCCCCCTGCCACTTCTGAAAGAACATCTACAACTACTGCCACTCTGGTGAAAGGGCCACCTCCTCCACCACCTCCACCTCCACCTGGTGCACCATGCCCACCCCCACCTCCACCATTGCTAGCTGGCGCTATTAAAGGAGCTCCTCCAACACCACCACCTCCACCCTTAATGTCAGGAAAGAAAGCTCCTGCACCGCCACCCCCACCTCCACCCGTAATGTCAGGAAAGAAAGCTCCTGCACCCCCACCCCCACCTCCACCCGGAATGTCAGGAAAGAAAGCTCCTGCACCCCCACCCCCACCACCTCAAGCTCCAAAACCACCTGGAACTGTACCCCCTCCACCACCAAGCTCAAAAATCTCAAATGCACCAGCACCACCTCCAGTATTGGGAAGGGGAAGAGCAGCAACCGGATCAGCAAAAGGTCGTGGCATTGGATTGGCGCTTCAAAGTAACCCCCCAAAGAAAGCTTCATTAAAGCCTTTGCACTGGGTGAAAGTTACACGAGCAATGCAAGGAAGTCTCTGGGCGGATGCCCAAAATCAAGGGAATCAGGCTAGGTAACTGTTATGCTGCCAATATTTTTGCATTTAATTCAGCTGTTGATGATTTTACATCATTGAAACCACTAGGCATAAAATTCAACATCCGTTGTTTATGAACTACTCCCTCCATTCACAAATAGATGTTTTGGACATTTCATCTATATCCATATCTATCTATAACTATACCAATATAAAAAGACCCAAAGGGGCAGATCCAACAAATCCCGTCCGTCAAATCAGGTCAATCCAACGACTCAGGCTGCTCCAATGGTGAGCGCTCGACACGTTTAGTGTGCAGTTAATATCATACCAAATATTAATGCCAATGCTAATCACATAATTAATACACAAATAATATCCTACCTAATATTTATGTGTAATTAATATATTACCTAATATCAACGCGCATTGCACGCACACATTTACTAGTATGTGTCTATACATCTGATTCAGAAAAAGGTTAGAACATCTTATATTTGTGAACGGAGGGAGTATATATCATGCTACAGTCGCGAAAACAATCCAAATAATACGAAGCTGGTAGCTTCCCCCCTTTTTGGGAAGAGGTTGAGTAGTAGGCCCACATGAGGCTGGTAGCCTCCCTAAAGAAAATACATGGGTCTGGCATTCTATGTCCTTGTTTAACATGTGGGAAATCTCTGTATTGAGACTGTATTTATTCATGCTGTCGAGCACTATTTTGCAGGGCTCCTGATATTGATATGTCCGAATTAGAGACCTTGTTCTCCACTGCTGTTGCAACCAATGCAAGTGAAAAAGGAGGAACGAAGCGTGGCTCAGCTATTAGCAAGCCAGAAATTGTTCACCTGGTATGGAAACTTACACTCTTAATGCACTTATTTTCTTTAGGGAACTTGAATTTTTTTGAACTTTCATTCTTGTGCTTCTACCTTAAGCACATTAATCCTTTCATACTTGTTACCTTAAACTTGTTATTTGAATTTTTTTTCGTGGTATGTTGAATTATCAAGCCCTGAATCTCAGTTTTTTCAAACCATTCTTGATTAAAACTGTTTCGTGGTAATACGATATGCATGATTACTGCTCTTTCTCAAGTGAATCTATATTTTATTTCCTTGCAAGTGCTCAACTGATTGACACTAACTTATTATGTTGTATTTTCCATTTAAAGTATGAAATTATGGTTTTCATATGTATGGTACTTCCTTCTGCAATAGGTGTCCTTTTGAAGGGACTTTTGAATAGTTTTCTCTCTCGCATTCTTGTTCCATTTATCATCCCACACCAAACTTCTGTTTTCTTGACATCTTCAGTTATTTGCAATCAACAGCATTATGTTCTAGCATGAGGAGTTAGAGAAATTTTGTTGATTCCATTAGGCCATGGACTAATTGTTCTGCTAGTTTCATTACAGGTTGATATGAGAAGAGCAAATAATTGTGAGATCATGCTTACCAAAATCAAAATGCCTCTTCCTGATATGATTGTGAGTATCCTTTGTGGGTTATTACTTACCCTCTCTACTCTTTGACAAAAAAAAGATGCACATGATTTCTCCGTGGAATAGTGACATCTCAGAGAATTTTGTGCTGTGTTGATGATGTAATTATTTATACTCCCCCCGTTCCATAATGTAGTGCATATGGATTTTTCGGAAGCCAAAATTTACATACTTTGATGGTTTGACCAAGTTTGTAGAGAAAATTATGTACATTTAGAATATGCAATGCATATTATTATATTCATCATGAGATATATTGTCATCTTGTATATGTTTGGTATTATAGATATAGATATTTTTCTCTATAAACTTGGTCAAAGTTTTTTAAGTTTGACTTTCAAAAAAAATATATATGCACTACATTGTTGAGCTGTGGGAGTACTATCCTGAATATCTGAAGCTTGTATTCATATTACTTTTCCTTTTCCCGTTTCTATTCTTATACTACTTTTGATGGAGCTAATACCTTTGTTGACAACCTTCATCTGCATTTTTTTTGGTATTTGCTTAAGTGTAAACTTGTATGCTATCATACATTAATAGATTCGGCGATGTACACAAATCTTGCTAACATATTCCATACACTATGCATGAAAGTTTCTGCCATCACAAAATTATTACTATAAGTCCTAGGTTTTTCTTGTTTAATTTGCACTCATACAGTGGTCTAACATTAGGCTGCGTAAGCCTACAGGGCACTGGGAGACTTAAATGTCTTTCAGACTCTCTTTTGGTAATGTAAAACCACTGTATATGGTTATCATACATGCAAGTTACTGCTGAGTTGTGTTGCTTTCTCGATCCATGTTTTTTATCTTCTAATTAATTTATCACACTGACATTATTAGTCTGCTCAAATGGTGCTGTTAACAAATGTCTGTTAGCCTGATACTTTTTAGTGTTCCTATGTAATTTTCTCTGAAATGGTTGTATCTTGCAGAGCGCGATCTTGGCTTTGGATACGTCTGTTCTTGATAATGACCAAGTGGAGAATCTCATTAAGTTTTGCCCTACAAACGAAGAAATCGAGATGTTGAAGGTGCTTCTGCTTACTACTATCTTTTGTTTTTTGCATTTCATGATCTGTAACATATTCCTTATCATTTAGTATCTGATGCTGTTTTGTCCTAATTCGCTATCCTTATCCTCTATGAGCTCAGAACTATAACGGCAACAAAGAAATGCTTGGAAAATGTGAACAGGTTGGTTTAATATTTTGGTTGCATATAGTGTGCCACTTTGAATATATTGATTGAAGCTTTCAACTTTGTTGTAGTTTTTCCTGGAGCTAATGAAAGTTCCTCGCGTCGAGTCCAAACTAAGAGTTTTTGCTTTCAGAATTGCATTCTCAACACAGGTCCGTTGTCTTCGTCCATCAGTTAATTTACTTGGATTATCTCGCTTTCTCCATAACTTGCAGTTGTAATGTGATGTCTTGCTCTTTGTCAGGCTGATGAGTTAAGAACTAACTTAACCACCATAAATGATGCAACAAAAGAGGTACAATGTTGTATCATCTCTTTCTTGAGTAAAATTTTAACTTACACATAGACTGGCTTAATGTTTTATTTTGTGCAGGTGAAAGAGTCTCTGAAGTTACGGCAGATAATGCAGACCATTCTCACATTAGGGAATGCATTGAATCAAGGAACAGCTCGAGGTACCAAATCAGTGTAGAAAATTTGCATGGAATGCCTTTTGTTTAATAGCATCGTCTGATACGGTGATGTGCTGAACAGGTTCTGCTGTTGGCTTCAGATTAGATAGTCTTCTTAAACTATCGGATACTCGAGCTAGGAACAATAAGATGACACTAATGCACTATTTATGCAAGGTATGCACTCGGCATAAAGTGTTATGCTATGCACACTGGTTTGCATGCTAAGATTCCTCTCAGTCCATCTTCACCACTGGCCATGCCACACAATAATACAATGCTGGTTAGGGTTTAATATCTTACTGCAGAAAACTATGCCACTTCTTATGGACTTACGATACATGTTTTTTTTCTATACTCCTATGCAATCTTGTTGTGCTAGTAGCTTAGTAACAGTAATTTACCTGAGCCTTTAAAGTTGGGAATCATGCATCTTGTCGTAGTTTGAATATTTTATATAGGAATAAAGTCCACATTCCAACCTAAACTCAAGCAGAGGTTCATTTTTCAACCCTGAGCTCTAAAACCGTTTGAATATCAGCCTCAACTATTGAAATACATGATGTTTTCGCGGCAATTGCAGTCATGACTCTGTGGAAGATGTCTGTTTGTTGCATATTAGCTCAGTCTGCTCAATATTTTCTTTCACGGATCAGCTCTGGGTATATCAATTACTAATACAGATCAAACAAACAATAACAGGGTGCTCCAAACACCCATTATTAGCTTGTCACCAGGTTGTTGTGTTTCACCCTGATGGCTGGATTCAGTGTCGGTAAATTTTCTGGTCGATTGTAAGTTCTAGGAGCATGAACAATCTGATCTTAATTGGGATCGTATCTGATTGGATTAGTTTTTCTCAAGAGCGGTCTCATCTGATGCTTGTGAGCGTAGAACTGGAACTGGCCAGCTGCAGGCACCTCAATTCCTATCCTGGATCTTAATCTTGAGCGCCTTTTGATGATATAACCTATATAAATCACAATCCCTTGGGAAGTGAGGGGTCATTGGTGTAAATGTTATCGATGGCTTCCACAGGAGTTGTTAGTTGGATTGTAAACTTCTGCCAGTGCTCTGCATAGTCATGGTTTTCATGTAAACTCCAAACGGCAGGCTGTTACTGGTCACTGTCCAGGAATCAGCCTCGTTCCGGTATCCCAAATTATGGTGCTGTGCACGTGGGCAATTGTTTATCTAGTATTCTGCAGCTTAATGGAAGATTAGCTATTTTGACTCAGTTTCTAATTGCATGTACCTATGCATATTTTTAATAGTCTGCCAGTTGCTCATGCTCGTGCCAAGTGCTCCTGGGTTCGACGCGGCCTCTCTGCATTGTACTATGCAGGGGTATGGCTTGCCTTGTATAATCCTTTCCCAGGCCCCACCTGGTGTGGGAGCTTCTAGCACTGGGTCTGTCCTTTTGCCAGTTGCTTTTGCAAGCTTGTGCAGTTTACCTTATCTTTCTCTATTACATGCCAGCTTCTTGCTGAAAAGTTGCCTGAGCTTCTTGATTTTGACAAAGACTTGATTCATCTGGAAGCAGCTTCGAAGGTACTGTAGTTATCTGTTAATAGCAATTTTGGATGATCATCGAGCTACTCATCAAATATGTTGCTCCACAATTGCATTTGTTAATCACCCCAGATCCAATTGAAGTTGCTTGCTGAAGAAATGCAAGCAATAAACAAAGGTCTTGAGAAGGTCGAGCAGGAATTAGCTGCTTCAGTGAACGATGGAGCAATATCTGTTGGCTTCCGCAAGGTAAGAAATAATTCCCTTTTGTCTATTTTTCAGAGTTGTTGGATGTTGAGCTATTTGTTCTGTTTACATTTAGCCCACTGGTTTAAGGAGCTTATATTTTACTCGCTCAGGACAAGAAATGACACAACTTAAACCATATTATTATTACAAAATTATTGAATTAGCTATCCCCAGACATTCAATGTGTACTTGTTTCAGTGTTTCTCTGAACTTTATGTATAGTAGGACCACAGAGTGCATATTTTTCTGCATCATCCATTCACTAACCGCTTCTATAATGGAATAAATATGCACCACCTCTCAAGTTGAAAAGAAGTGCTGCAAGGCTCCATGTCTTGAACAAATTGCTCAGAACATAAAGTCAAAGAATGTGCCGGCTTACAAAATGTTCTGCTAGCTACTGAACAGAAGTGATGCGCAATTCAGGGAATCATCGACATTCACTTTTATGCATCAAGCTCAGCAATAACACCGTGCACAGTCCGAACTCTGGACTCGCTAGGAGTTGTGACCTTCGGGGACTCCTAAACTCTAAAGCAAGCATGTCTGATGAGATTAGTTGTGCTATATCAGTAATGATTCTTTTACGAGTGAACTGAGATCAGTTGCTTTTGCAGGCATTGAAATCCTTTCTCGACTCGGCAGAAGCTGTAGTTAGGTCCCTCATTTCCTTGTATTCAGAAGTGGTGAGCCCCTGCCTTAAAAGTTATTCTTGTAAACGCCTTATGTTTGTGTAAGACCTTGATGACATTTGTTTTGCAGGGAAGGAATGCTGATTCCCTAGCTCAGTATTTTGGTGAAGATCCAGCTCGCTGCCCTTTTGAGCAAGGTTTTGTGTGGCCTTTATAATATTTTACAGCTTTATTAGGCATTGTTCTCTTAATTATGTCCACATATGTAGCTCATCATACGCCGAAGGTGGTCAGTGAAGTTACATCTTTGAGTAATATCATATTTATCAATTTCACTATGACAATTCGCTGATCGCACTAGCAGAAGGAAAAAAACTTCATAGTATTGCCCCTAATCCCTTGAGGAAGTTCCTCTCATAGGTCCAAACATTTTGTTGTCCAAACAGTGCATTTCTTCGAATCAAATTGCTGTTTCTAGGGAATGGTCTATCAAGTGGCATTCTCTGTTCTTTTAGTTCCATTATGAATTGAGTCAACATGCTTCTGTTTTTGTATTGATATGAACTTAGTTGTTTTAGCACAACAGTATTTACTTTTTGATCTTTCCTTGATGCTTTCTTGCTTTTCTGTTCTCAGTTACGTCGATTTTGGTTATTTTCGTGAATATGTTCAAGAAATCACGTGATGAAAATGCTCGAACTGTGGAAGCTGAGAAGAAGAAAATGGAAAAGGAAAAGGCAAGTATGTCTACTATAAAAGGATCGGAGTGAGGACATTTCTAAGCCAATCTTCCATCTCTGTGACCCCGCTGAGGAGCTGCCGCAGAATGTTACATACACCGGAGGCCGCTTCTGCTTTTTGATGCTCAATGAGTATACGCAGAGGTGTAACGTCAAAAGGCTTAGGCTCGTTGGCTGCGCGTCATCCACTAAAATGGTAATGTATTTAGCTACATTCCCTGTTTGAACTAAAATTATATTGCATCTTCACCAGTAACCAAGTATTAATGTTTTATATGCTGTTTTAGTGATTGCAATCTGCATGAACTTCCTGTTTCAGTTTAAATTATATCTGAATTGCAGGCTTATTTACTGTTTGTATGTGCATTGTACAGATTGCCCTAGAAATACGTTTCTCATTTTTGCTGTATTTAGTGGCTGTGCTGGGATTTATTTTTCATGCTTATTTTCTTAAAACGAATACGCAGGTTGCTCGCGGTTTGCAAGCTAAGGAACTTTTTGTGATTCTCACTAGCGGGTGGGTTCGTGGCAAACATTCCTGAAACAAAATGCAGGGAGGCTCGAGGCCGCTGTAGTGTTGTACATATAGCAGTTGCTGATACATAGCTTTCTTACATGTACATAAAGTTAGCTCAAGTGGAAGCAAAGCAAAAAGTTCATGATTGTTGTAAAATTTCTTGTATCATCCAACAAACAAGCAGACTGGTGCCATTTCTGCAGAGTGCGTGAGCCAGTTAACGAAGCTCCTACAAGGCTGCAATGTATTGTGCCTTTATTCAATTATTATTATTGTTGTTATATGCAGTGCACGCCTGAAGGATGTGTCTGGTGCTAAGCAGGGCCTAATCCATGAAAAATTCCAGAAAATACTACTCCTATCTGAGATAGAGAACCGACGTAATCGGGGCGTTTGTCAAAGAAATACACGAAAAAAGGGACCTTGGGAAGGACTGGATGCAAAAAGAACATTCTTCTTCTATTATTGGCACACTAGCAAGTACTTAGTGCAAACCTGCTACGCAAACCCTTGTACAAACTAACGTGGTATGCTTATTCATGTACTTGTTCATCCACTCACTCACCAAATAATAATTAATTTCCTGGGCTGGGCCAAACCCAGACGTGCATGCATTGTATTCATTTCCGCAGGCCGAGGAAGGTGAAGATGAAGCGGACGTAGTCGTAGCGGAAGAGGTGGCGCATCATGGCGATCTTCTGCTCGTCCCACGGCGGGTACCTCAGCATGGCCTCCACCAGGAAGCCCCGCCGCAGCACCGCCTTCTTGTGGCTGAACATCTCGAAGGAGTACTTGCCGTGGTACTGCCCGAACCCGCTCTGCCCCACGCCGCCGAACGGCAGCGTGTCGATCCCGAACTGCACGCACGCAAATCCATCCAGGAGCCATTAGTTACTTATAAACCACGTGCCGGTCAGAAGAAAATGTCGTTGGTACTGGCGGCGCGGCCTACTTGCACGACGGCGTCGTTGAAGGTGACGCTCCCCGACGACGTCTCCTCCACGATCCGGCGCTTCAGTTGCGCGCTGTCGGTGAAGGCGTACACGGCCAGCGGCTTCGGCCGCGCCCTCACGAACGCGATGCTGTCCTCGATCTTCTTCACCTGTACCACAAGGAGACACCATTTTCATTCATCTTCTTCGCCCTTGGGTTTGGTGTTGGGTTTGCAGTAATTGGTACCGTGATGATGGGGAGCAGAGGGCCGAAGATCTCCTCGGTCATGATCGCGGAGTCCAGCGGCGGGTTCAGCAGTATCGTGGGCTCGATGGACCTGATGAAGTTTTTCATTTGATGAGGACGGAGACGAGGAAATTAATATGCAGATGGGTTCAGGGTGTACTTACAGGTTCTTGGCGTCCAAGCCGCCGCCGTGCAGGATGGATGCCGCCACCGCCGGGTCCTTGAGGAGGTCGCTTAGCCGCTTGAAATGCCGCCCGTTGACGATCCGCGCCATCTGGTCCTGGTCGGCGATGAACCTCTTCAGCGTCGACTTGAGCACCTTGATCTTCATCATCAGCCAAGAGAAACGAGCACGCGAGGTGTGGTTAGAATGATCTGATCGAGAATTACACAGCCACCAGACAAAACCGTGCGTGCGTGCGTGCGTACCAGGGTGGGCGCGAATCGCTCCTCGACGAGCACGTAGTCGATGGCGATGCAGGCCTGGCCGGCGCAGGACGACCACTTGGCGAAGATCACGCGGTTCACCGAGGTCTGGAGGTTCCTCCTGCCGGCAACGGCGTCGAAGATGCAGGGGCACTTCCCGCCCAGCTCCAGCGCCACGGGCGTCAGGTGCTTGGCCGCCGCCGCCATCACCACGCGCGCCACGCGCGGGCACCCTGCCAATGCCAAGGGTTGCACCTGATTAGCACTGTACCAACTGCTTGCTGGCCAGTGGAAGTTGACCGTACCGGTGAAGAGGACCTTGTCCCATCTGTGCTCCATGAGCTGCTCCCCCACCTCCGGGCCGCCCTGGATGACCTTCACCGCCGTGGCGTCCAGGTACTCGCCTATGTTCTCCTCCAGGAACCTGGCCGTGGCCGGCGCCAGCTCCGACGGCTTCAGCGCCACGGCGTTCCCGGCCGCTATGGCCCCGATCAGCGGCTCCAAAGAAAGACCTGCGACGCACGTACATATATACTGACCATGCATCATGCATGCATTGACGATGTACTCCTAGAACACAGAGAATTAGACTGGTTTCCTCGTTCAGTACGTAGTACGTACGTACCCTATCGATGCATTTCTATCGTCCACCTTTGAGTAAGCACGGTAACTCTAGGACGGCCGGTTTTAACCGTTGCTGGCGAGACCAGCGACGCGAAGTTTTTTGCCCCAGCAGCTGAGGTGGTACCACTTACCACTGTCCATGCCTGCCAGGTCGTCAATGCGATCTTTGGCGAGCCGTCCAGGGTGTAATTTGAGATGTGCTACAGGATAAAGTTACGAGAGCGTGGTGCGTTGCGTCCGTTCCATAGGCTGTGGACCAGCAGCTTATTGCCTCCCGGGATCTAGGGCATTACCGCGACACAAGCTTGTGTACGTCGCTGACGGAGGTAGATCCATGCGATAACAGTACGTACGTAGTGAAATCTCTGGAACTGCAAGCGCTGTTGCACGGCATGTGCGCTGAACTAGCGTAGCGTATGACTCTGCATTAAAAGGGCATGGCGCAATCAGGGCCGGGGCTTCACCGACGCGCAAACGGACGAGGGAAGGCACATGGAAGAAATTGAAGGCGCTTGGACGGAGGCTGCGGATTGGGGGAGAAATAGAATAAGGCGGTTCTCCCTGGTCCATATGCGATCCGAGAAAAGTCCTTTGCCTCCTCCGTTGGTCCCTTCACTCTCGCTGGTGAGATAAACCCCTTTGTCATACATGGCGCTCACGACACAAGTGTTTTGTTTAGACTGATACTTCCTCCGTTCCTAAATGTAAGTCTTTGTAGAGATTTCACTACGGACTACATACGGCGCAAAATGAGTGAATCTACACTCAAAATGCATCTATATACATCTGTATGTAGTTCATAGTGGAATCTCTACAAAGACTTATATTTAGGAACGGAGGGAGTATAATACAATCGGCGACATATTACCATGTCACTCGAAAATAACCACTATTTTTTAGAAAATTCTCTAGGTTTCTCATATTACCATGTCACGCTAGATTCATTTTCCTTGTAACCGAGTAATCTTTAGTCTGGGTGTTTGAAGAAATCACCATTCACCCACAATAAATAAATAAAAATGAAATCACCATCGAACCCTCAACAAAAAGGTCGCCATCAAATAAGAGAGAAGATCAATGTTGACATGGCTTGCGTACTCTTGAAGGGATTGCCGACGTCGTAAGTGTGCCCCCGCCCATAACTCCTGGCCAACACAGTCGACGGACGATTCCTCGTCTTTTTATTGTGAAAAAATGAATTCATATTCTTTCAGCCGTCAGATGATTATCGGACCGCTCAGAAGGCAAGTAGTGGCCGTAAATCTGCTTAATAATTCAGCTAATGTGTACTACATGGCAATTCAGATAAGGAGTTCGAGCTAGGCGAGCGTATGTTGTGTTGTATCCTCTCCCACTTCCCCCTCTCTTATCTATGTTACTCTTGTTCTGTCCTATCTTTTTTCAAATGATACGCAAGCTTTGCGTATTCGTGAAAAGAAATCGACCCATTTTGATGAACTGTCCCTATTGAAGTGGTACTGTAGTACTGGACTCACTAGGCGAGAGAGACTGATGGGGTGGTTCACTTCTGTATGTGCAGCTATCACAGCAGTGCCGTGCTAATTCATGCACGTATAGTTCCATAGCCTAGCTGGTACGCATGTGCCTGCTGTATGGAGGGAAATTAAGTGGACCAGTGAGCGAAACCGTCAAACTTCAGTAGACCCATGCACGGAAATGAGAAATTCAGGAACATCACTCAGTGGAAATGTGAAATTCAGTAATGCTACTAGTATCAGTGAATAGGAGCTGAGCCATTTTTCTCGCGGTGTGGGAAGTCACTGTGGCCTACTGTACTACACTAGTTCTTGACTCTTGAGTGCAGGATTAATCGGGCTACAACTCGCAAGAAGAGAAACGAAAGAGTACAGTGTCTAAATTGGCCAAAAGTACTACTCCCTCCGTTCCGAAATAATTGTCTTTCTAGATATTTCAACAAGTGACTACATACGGAGCAAAATGAGTGAATCTACACTCTAAAATATGTCTACATACATCCGTATGTTGTAGTCCATTTGAGATGGCTAGAAAGACAATTATTTCGGAACGGAGGGAGTACAACGTAGTTCCAGTTAAAATGAGAGATTGGTTGTCAATCAAGAGAGTACTTACCCAAGGGGAAGTTCCAGCAGGAGAAGATGAGGACGACCCCGAGCGGCTCTGGCACCACCTGCGCGCTCGCCGGGAACGCCACCAGCGGCACCCAGACCTGCGCCCCCCATCCATGACACGGCGGAGTTAGGCCCCAAAAGCAGCCGGGGTGCGATGCGAACGAACAGTATGCATTGCAGAGTGACCAATAATTAGTCGAGCTTGCCTTCTCCGGCGCCACCCATTTCCCGATCTCCCGCAGCGCGGCGTTGGCCGACTTGGTGAGCACGCCGACCTAAACACCCCCAAAACCACCGGCATAGTTCAGATTGTATGTATGGACGGCTGCGAGCGCGGCGTACGACGACGACGACGTGCAGATGAAACGAAGGGGGAAGAACCTCGTCTCTGTAGGCCTCGGCGCGGTGCTTGCCGAGGTCGTCGTGGAGCGCGCGGAACGCCTCCTCCTCCTTGTCGGCGAGGAGCCGGAGGAGGCCGCGCAGCTGGGACTGCCGCCACGACAGGGGCCGGGTCCTGCCGCTCTCGAAGGTCCCTCGCAGCTCGCCCAGGCGGCGCTCCACCGCCTGTGGCGCCACCGCCGCGCCGATCTCCTCCACGCTGGCCGCCATTGAGCCCATGCTCTCTGCTCTCCCTCCCTCTCCTCGATCTCACTCGCTCGCTCTGTTCTGCTGCTCCAGTGCTCCACTGTGAGAGTGTGAGCAAGTGACGGCTCGCTCGCCGGTAGGCCCATTTATCGCGACGGTCTCGCGCCCATGCTGCGCACGGGGCTTCAATGCGGGTACCGGCGCAGTCGACTGCAATTATTTTCACCATTAATGCGGTTACTGCAGCTCGGGTTTGATTGGTGTACCATTGCCGTAAGTGCATCTTCAGAGTCGGGTGTAGGTTGGCCGGCATTGTTCCTTGGAGGGCGTGCATCCTCATTCCGCGGCCCGCTGCTTCGTTGGTTGAATGCATTATATGATTGGGCATGGAGCATGGTCCGATTGGGAACTGGCGACGTGCACGCATATGCGTTCGTATCAAGTGTGCTTCACGTTGCGCATTTTCTTACATGAACGTTGTACTCCCTCCGGTGCATTGGACGTCTTAGATGATGCATCACAACATACACGGAGAGAAAAACAAGATAACTTGATGTTTATTTGCTAATTACTACTCCATCTGTACCGAAATACTTGTAGTTGGGGGAAACTAGTACAAGTTCCCTCAGTTACAAATATTTTGTTATAGAGGGAGTAATACTCTTGCATGCAAATCATCCTGCTAAAGTTAGTTTATTTGCTAAACTGACAACTGCATGTTGTGCTCGGTACACTCAAGTCATTGAAGGAACGTACGTCCCACGTCCTCTGGGTGTTGACACACGAATACGTCACGTGTACCCTCGACGTGGGAGTGATGCACCGCAGCTCATGTCAAAGGAGACCCGATCGACAACGCGATTCGCAAGACAGTCGGCGGGCGCTTTTGCAGACCCGAAATCCCGCACGCCCGGGAGGGACCCCGTCAGGGAGTGGGGCGACTATGGGCTGCTCCAGGTAGACCTAATCGCCCCTAGAGCCTCGTGGATCGCTGCCCTCCAATACGAAGAACAAACGAAGAATGAGAAAGAAAGATACAAGGATAGGGGATAAAGATAGATGAACGCAAAAGTGTAATAGATTGATTGGTTCGATTGGCATTGTTCAATCGGCCATCACCTCCAACATATATAAGAGGCGGTTGGACTTCCCGTACAAGCAAAGGATTCATCTAGGCTTTCCTTACACGAAAAATCACATTAATTCACGTCCTAGAGTCCTAGTTCCAGTCCAACTCGGATTCAGTCTGAATCTGGCCCGAACTTCTGTCTTCCTCCTCGCGCGGGCCGCCAAATTTGTATATGACCTCCAATTAAGACTGCCCAAATATCAAATTTGTGCGTCTCGACGAGACGAACAAGTCTCGTGTTGGTCACTTTTCCAAACAAGGCCGTCTTGAACACTCTACGAGGTCATCTTTACCTTCCAGTCGGACTCGGTCATGTAGCCGACTGGACTGTCCCAGTCTTCTAGTGAATTTTCAGGCCGTATACTATCTCGGATGATGATGACACCAAAACCAAAGTTGACCGTTTCGACGACACACACAACTTCCATGTTGAACACTTTCTCATCTGAGCCAATCTAGATAACCTTTCGGGCACATCTTCAGTTTTTTGTCGGAGCACTCGGATCTCTCCACTCGGATATTAGAGCCTTTCACTCGGATCGCCCGACTGGACTTCTTCACTCGGACAACAACTTTCACTAGGATGGTAAATTTTTCACTTGGAAGACAATCTTTCACTCGGATCGCCCGACTGGACTTATTCACTAGGACGACAACTTTCACTAGGATGGCAAAATTTTCACTTGGAAGACAATCTTTCTCGGATTACTATATTTTCACTCAGACGGCAATCTCTTACTCGATCGACAAGCTTTTATTCCGATGATAAGCTTTTCACTCGGATGACTATATTTTCACTCAGACAACAATCTTTTACACGATCGGTAAGTTTTCACTCGGATCTCTTACTCAATCGGCAAGCTTTCATTTCGATGATAAGCTTTTCACTCGGATGACTATGTTTTCACTTGGACGACAATCTTTTACTCGATCGGTAAGTTTTCACTCGGATGGTAAGCTTTTCACTCGGATTTCCCGACTGAAAACACAGTCTGATTTTGATTTGCCTCTCTAGGTAGCATACGACCTCAAATTGAGACGATTTATGTATGGGTGTCGATCGGCTCGACGAGACGAAACCTTTTCGTGTTGAAGGTTTTTCGATTCAAGGCCTTCTTGAGGGTCGAATTGATCGCGCAACCCATTAGACAGGGTGTCTGGTACCTCGCGCCATATTTCCGTTTAGGTTTGGTCTGCAGTGTATTGTCTCTAACTTTTGTATATGAACTCAGATTGAGATGATTTGTATATGAAAATCGATTGCCTCAACGAGATGAATACAATCCATGTAGAGTGCTCCTTCATCCAAGGTCGTCCTAAAGGCGTAACCGGCCGAAAAGCACTCGGAAAACTAAATTCTCCACTCGGAGTACAGTTTCGGCCCCTAAGATAAGGTCAGATGATGATAACCGAAACATCAAAGTTGTTCCACTTGGCGACGTGAAACTTTTCATGCTGAAAACCCTTTCGCTTGAGGCCATCTTATTTGCCGTTTGTACCGTGCCAAAATCTCGTGTCAACACTCCGTTGATTGATTCCTTTGTTCGTGGTAGGAAACGGGAAACAAGATGGGTGTTATTGCATCTTAAGCGTTTTAGCATTATCTGATTTTTGTATTGTGCCTAATGCATTGGTACAGAAGGTGTACCGTTCTGGGATGTCCCCAAGGCACATTTCACAGATAGTGCTACATTAGGTTGTCATTTGTGTGGTCATTCTCTTTTCCTTACCTTCTCCTTTTCTGTTTTTTAGACTTCTTAATTTGGAAGGGATAGTTTCACCATGGATTTTGGCCCTTGGTTTTCTCCAAGAATATATATCAGATGGCAATAAATTTTAGTTTACATTCTTTTTGTGATAGTTAGAACATCTGCAACCAGAGTGAACAAATCCCCCCCCCCCCTCGACTTCCCCTAAACTTCCATGAGCGTGTCCGGATAGTGTCGCCCCACCCCTCAAATGTCCTTTTTTGCAACCACAACCCTCACTTTGAAAACCTCAAATCCATGATTTGTACATAAAAAAAATACTTAGTTCAAACATAACAAAAAATTTGGAGTGCATAGTTGAAACATAAAACTCATCGATTTCCTGTGTGGATCCAAATATATTCCACAAGATTATTGAGTAGTTATATGCACCTGTTGATCTCAAAGTTACCGATGCATCTCTAGAAAGTTCACAACATGCTCCCCATCTTGTTCTGTGAGGCGTACTTGAACTCCGGGCTTCTCAGAATCATGCGTGGGGATGCCCCATCGCCCTCATCCTCCACAATCATGTTGTGCAAGATGACATAACATGTCATCAGCTGCCCAAGTGTCTCTTGTTTCCACATCATTGCACCTCCATGAGAAATACCGACAATGAGCTTGGTGCACTCCAAATGCCGTCTCCACATCCTTCCTAGCACCTTATTGCATTTGTGCAAAGAGACAGTGTTTGTTACCTTAGGGCTTGGATATAGTCTTCACAAACACCGCCCATTGAGTATAGATGCCACCAACAAGGTAGTACCCCATTTTCTAGCTGTGCTAGCTGCACACCGAAGCATCCCCATCACAAAATTGAACAAAGGAGATAGCTGGAGCACATTGATATCATTGTGAGAACCAGGCGTGTGAAAGAAAGCATGCTAAATCCACAAATCCTTGTAAGCCAATGTTTCAGGTATGATGGTAGTCTCTTTAGTGTGACCTTTTACTACCCGCGGAAACCTTTCGGCAGTTCTTCCATTGGCAGTGCATGCAATTGATTGAACCAAGCATACCTAGGAATCCTCTTGATGCTCCAATGCCCAACAATTTTTTTGTCTTCTCCACAATTGGTTCTCTTAGGCACTCTAGTCCAAACACCTTCACTGCGGTGCCTGCAAAATTAACTATGGATTTGGTCTCTCCCATCTAGAAGCCTTGCCGTCCAAGACAAGGAAGCCGGGTCAGTGGGGGGCTCCCCTCCACTGACGTAGCCAACTAGGTTTTGTAACGCCGAGGCCCCAGTATGTTATAGAAGACAGAGCCGAGCTAGTCGATAGATATCATACAATCAAACCACCAAGCGAGAAGGAAGACAAATCGAACCTCAACTGACACGAGGAGCTAATGGATCGCCAACAGCCGGCGATGGGAAACAGAGCACGTCACAAACCCGAACAGGCACGAGGAACTAATGGTCCGCCACCGCCAATAAAGATACCACCAAGCTGAGAAAGCTTGAGGAAGCCCTAGCGATGAAGAAAAGAGAAATGGTATGTGAGGCAAGCACAAGAGAAGAAGAAGACCGCCCCCATTATATGCCAGGACACCCCCACACTCCGCAACAAACCAACATACAACCGACCCGGGACAAACCGAGACAAAGCCACCTGTCTACACGAACCCAAAGCATTCGAATCCCTAATAGTTTGCCCACATGCCAGAGGCCTACACAGCTGCCAAAAACAAGCCCGATTAGGAGAACCGAACAGTCGGGTAGGCAGATAGCCCAAGCAGCCACCTCGGGAACACGCGAAGTGGCACACACGGTGCCATACCAACTCTATGAGTTGTTAAGCACACACACGCACAGTCGGGCAGGGGAACCAAATATCCGGTGGGCCGAGAGCCCATGCAGGTGCCTCTCGAACATGCGAGGAGCCATGCGACCCCCAATCCGATGGCCCTCTCGACCACCCGACACACATCGCCCCGAGCCGCGCTCGTGCGAGCCCGGTTGGAGTGATTGAGGCAGTCGGACCGGGGCGAACTACGCTGATAGGCGGACACGACCTGCCCCACACGCGCGGGCCAACGCGCGAGACAACACACGCGTGCACGACTAAAAACATCACATGATAGTGGTCCTGACTGCGCTCGTGGCCCGTCGGTCATGGACCCCATAGAAAAAAAACCCGGGTGCATGCCGTCTGGGCAGTCCAGACAGTAGCAACGGTAAAGTAAATAAGCAAAGCACAATATGTGAAAAGATCGTAGGCATTGGATCAGTGATGGATAATTATGTCGGATGCGATTCCTCATGTAATAGTTCTAACATAGGGTGACACAGAACTAGCTCTAGTTCATCAATGTAATGTAGGCATGTATTCCGAATATAGTCATACGTGCTTATGGAAAAGAACTTGCATGACATCTTTTGTCCTACCCTCTCGTGGCAGCGGGGTCCTAACGGAAACTAAGGGATATTAAGGCCTCCTTTTAATAGAGTACCAGACCAAAGCATTAGCAGTAAGTGAATACATGAACTCCTCAAACTACGGTCATCACCGAGAAGTATCCCGATTATTGTCACTTCGGGGTTGTCGGATCATAACACATAATAGGTGACTATAGACTTGCAAGATAGGATCAAGAACTGGCATATATTCATGAAAACATAATAGGTTCAGATCTGAAATCATGGCACTCGGGCCCTATTGACAAGCATTAAGCATAGCAAATTCATAGCAACATCAATCTCAGAACATAGTGGATACTAGGGATCAAACCCTAACAAAACTAACTTGATTACATGGTAAATCTCATCCAACCCATCACCGTCCAGCAAGCCTACGATGGAATTACTCACGCATTGCAGTGAGCATCATGAAATTGGTGATCGTGGATGGTTGATGATGACGACGGCGACGAATCCCCCTCTCCGGAGCCCCAAACGGACTCCAGATCAGCCCTCCCACGAGATATTAGGGTTTGGCGGTGGCTCCGTATCGTAAAACGCGATGAAACTTTCTCTCTAATTTTCCGCGAAAGCAAATATATGGAGTTGGAGTTGAGGTCGGTGGACGTCCAGGGGGCCCACGAGGCAGGGGGCGTGCCCCCACCCTCGTGGACAGGGTGTAGGCCCCCTGATGCTAATTCTTTCGCCAGTATTTTTTATTAATTCTGAAAAGTTGCTCCGTGGATTTTCAGGTCATTCTGAGAACTTTTATTTCTGCACAAAAATAACACCATGGCAGTTCTGCTGAAAACAGCGTCAGTCCGGGTTAGTTCCATTCAAATCATGCAAATTAAAGTCCAAAACAAGGGCAAAAGTGTTTGGAAAAGTAGATACGACAGAGGCGTATCAGTGGCTATGCCATCTCCATTAAATTTAACTTAATTTGTGAATATGGCATAAACGATAAACCTTGGTTAATGGCATTTGCATGCCTTGTGACTGAGTCGATTCTGGCACATCTCAGGTAGGGGGTCCCGAGCTAGCACTACTAGGAAAGCCCCTATAGGTAACAACTTAATAGTGGTGCGGGTTATTTGGGCCGCGCTACTCCTACTTAGTAGTAGCGCGGTCAAAAACCATGCGCTACTAGTAGGGTATAGTAGTAGCATGGGTATGGTAGGCCCCCACTACTACTAAGTGGACCCCACCATGCCCCCTCTGGGCAGGCAGTAGTAGTAGCGTGGGATGTGAAACCTATGCTACTACTAAGCGGATAGTTGTAGCACAGGTGAGACAACTAGCGCTACTACTATGTTTCACTTAGTACTGGATCCGGCGCAGCCTGTACATCCTCTCCATTCTCTCTCTCTCTTTCTCTCTCAATTCCCTCTCCCTCCCTCCCACATTGGTAGCACCACCGCTCTTTCTCCTGCCTTTGCTCCCACCCTATGCTGCTCGAGGGCCTCGCCATCTCCGACCTCGCGCCCCCTTTGCAATTTTTAAGCAGCAGGCGGGCTAATCTCTTGCCGGTAGTCCAATCCGACAGACGATGCTCAACCGACGGACCCCAACTCCTTCCTGTCCGGCCGGACCTCCACTCTGGCGAATTCATCCCCTCCTCAGTCGTTCACGTACGGGAGCAAGGTGAGGAGCAGCTTCACTGTTTTTTTTCAAATGTTGGCATGTAGTATTGATTTGTTTTTGTACATTGACATGTAATATTGATTTTTTTTCAAATGTTGGCATGTAGTAGTATTAATATGTGACCACGGAGGTTCATGTGAGTTCATTGCCAAACATGAACATGGAAGAAAGAACTACCAAAATATGCAAGTTTGAATAGAGTACATATACTTCATACACGAGTGCCTACATTTTGGTGCTTTAAGAAGCCATAGAAAAAACAACTGGTGGTTTGGAAGTTCATAAATAAGAAAGAAAAGAAAATATTTGTGGAAATAAAAATGTTGGCTTTAGCCCAATAGATGTTGTCCTTTGGTGCCAGCGCAATGTTGAAGTTTGGAACTCGTAAATTTAATTTTTTATGTCATTATTTGATATATGTAATGTTGTTCGATGCTTAATTAGGGTTGACTTTTGGTATGATGGGGCTCCTTGTGTGGTAGATTGATGTTCTTAAAGTAAGAATCCCGAGTGTTGTTGTGGGGTCGCTTCTCTTTCTTCTCCTTGTGCTAGACCTTGGTAATGCACTAGGGGAAGGAGGAGAAGCGACCATCACCGGCGGTCAAAATATCAGTGAGGGAGTGTCCACCATATATACACCAACATTATTAGTACTAATGTAGATCATTGTTCTTGAGGTAAGCATCCCGACTGTTGCCGTGGGGGTCGCTTTTCCTTCTTCTCCTTGTCCTAGACCTTTTTGGTAATGCACTCATGGAAGCAGGAGGAGCGACCATCACCAACAGTCAAAATATCAGTGAGTGCCCACCATATATACCACCACTTTAGAGATAAGAGTTGTTCAAGGGAGACTCAACAGACCAAAAGTCAACCCATGATGAATAATGATCTGTGTGTTGACTTACTGAATTTGCCACCGATTTTTAATATTTCAATTATGAACACATCAAATGGATGCCGAGGGTAGGATCCCTGAGTGCGGTGACTATACCAACGAGGGGTGTATGTGTGATGATCCTCACATGGAAAATGATAGGTGCTTCTCCCTCACGCTTAAAGGGGGCTTCAAATATTATACGTTATATAATTATGCACATATTTCTTCTTAATTAAGCATAGCTTAAGATTTTACTTTAATGTGTAATTTCTATTTTTTTATAATTTGATTAGTGCATCCCTTGTTATGCAAGATATCATGTCCTAGAGAAGCTCTAGATTTTAATGATATGGATAAGGTGGATGAGAGGACAACTTACCTTAAGACGGAACATGGTTTCATTTTCGAGGCTATGATCTACAATCATGTAGGTCACACATATTTTGCTTGTGCAAATTGGAAAGGATTATGCAAGGCTTACAAATTTAAGGTGGGTATGAGCATAACCTTTGATATTGGCATCGTTCCTCGATATGTTCCAGTCACTTTATTAATATGATCAAGACATTTAGGTGGATCTGGATATGATTCCAATTCTTCCTCTGTGTGAGTTTCTAAAACAAATTTGTTAAATAATCTAATTGCTTATCTAAAAATGGTTGTTATTCACTCCTAACTTAACTTGTTTATTTTAAATTTGATAGCTTATTTTCTATCTCCAAGAAGAAAACATGGAATATAGTAGGCACAACCTATTACACTGCTGACTCAGATCTTACTTGGGAGGACAAGAATTATCTTGTCTCCTTTGTTAATGTTGTCCAGTCGTTTGAGAACATTTATGGAGCTGGGCGAAATCTACATGATACGTGCCACTATTCGACAAGTTGAGCGATACTAACATTCGTAGAAAATGCATGGTAATATTTTTTACTATTGTGTCACTAGTCCATCTTTTGCATACATACTTCTTAAATAAACTACATTACTTACAATGTTAGTATTATGTTCTTCAACACAAGCTCCCCTAGTGTTGTTGTGCCTGCGCTGATGGATGTGCAAGGTGAGATGACAATTATTTTCCATGAGAAGACCAATTTCAAATATAGATAATTGACTGAATGCCTGCCGGATGGACGCCTCAAAATTGAAGGATGGAGGCAAATAGTGGAATGATTGCAGGCCAGAAGTTGGAGACCGGTGAATTTCTGTGCACCATCACGGAGATGGAAGGCTTTTCCTATTCTTTTATAACTTTCCTAAAAGAGCCTCTCAAAAAAAAACTTCCCTAAAAGAGAGGAGTAGGTCCTTGTACTTGTCATGATTGGTACTAACTAACTAGTGGGTATTTGTAGCATCGATCGTGTTATGACTACTATGTGCTGGGAAGTTATCTACCTAGGATGGTAACAATTAGTTGCACTACAAAAAAATACACTTCCGTGATGATACATGTTTGCCACAGTAGGTCGCGTTTTTTGTCATGCATGTACATCCATGACGATTTTATGACAGAATCAAGATAGTCATACCTGTGCTGTCATGGAAATGTTCCATGACATTACCAAAATTATCATCACGGAAGTGTCCACTTCCATGACGATAAATTGCGCGTCACAGAAGTGCTTTCATCAAGGGTGACTGACACGTGGCATCCACCGTAACGGAACACCGTTAAGCTATCGGGTCGGGTTTTGGATCCGATAACCCGTTAACAGCCCCGACCAATGGGAAATTTCCATGTGTAAAATTCTTATTGGCCGGACGAAACATGTGTCAGCTCGTTCGTGGGTCAGATAGGCACCTATGATATGTCGACACGTGCCACGGCCCACCACTGGCCCATTTAGCTTACAAAGCTAGCCCATTTGACTTGGTCAAAAGTTAACGGGCTGGCCCATGAAAAGCCTGTTAACGGTCTCTTTGCAAATAGCCCATTTTATGGCCCGGTAACTCGCGGGCCGTTAGGCCCTAAAGGAGATCGGCCCAACAACGTCATGTGGGCCGTCGAATATAACACCAGCCCATTTCATTTTCGGCACATGTATGGCCCACGATGTCTTTTGGCCCATATGAGGCCTTCGTATCTTTAGGCCCTTTAGAGGCCCACGGTGGCTCTAGCCCATAATGAACAGTAATTTTCTTTGTACTCGTTAACGGCCCGTGATTCACATGGGCCGTTTCCAGCCCGTGTTAGATTTCGGCCTATTGACGGCCCATACGTTCTCGGGCTCCTTTCCGGCCGTCGATTACTTCCGGCTCATTACTGGCCTGTTCCCGTAATGGGCCAAATTCGTCCCATGGCAAGAATCGGCCCGTTTCTGGCGTGTTAACCCGTTGTGTCGTTTCCAGCCCATCCTATATTCTGGCCCATTAATGACCCGTTATGCCTGTGATAGAATTAAGCCTTTGCTGTCCTCCGGCCTGTTAACGGCCCATTACCATGCTGGGCCGATACCAATTACGCCTGCTTTCGCCCATGTGAACCCATTTATCGATGGCCCAAGGCCCACCGATTCTCTGACCTGTTGGAGGCCCATTTATCGACGGCCGTAGGGAGACCCATGGATCCTACGGCCCGTATATAACCCATGGTTGTTGCGCCACTAGCAAACCGAGAAAAAGAAGACTAGGAAATAAATAAGGCGAAACTAATGCTAGGCTATTAAAGCGATTACACGATTACATCCACTCGGCATCAAAGATCGCCACCGGTGCAAATATAGGGAACACCCTACACTATACAAAAATGGCTTGTTGTTTTCTTGACGGTGGCCTTGCGTTAAGAATAAATTTTGTATTGCACCAAAACAAATTACAACTATATAACAAAAGGAATGTTGGCATAAAACTTAACACTCTAGCGATAAATGCACCACCGAAGTTGAAGCTCACCATTTGACCGACTATTACGTTTTCATGCTGTATTGTCCGATGGAGCACCATAACCCTCGCCTTCATTTCTCCTAGGCTCCTGAACAACATAGCAAATGTCTGATAGTTTGGTTTCAAAACCATGCATATCTTGATGACATCGAACAATGTCTCTCCTTGTTTCACAAAGGGTCTCTTAGGGAATGGACTTGTGTCTGGAGCGCAGATACAATATTGCTTTGAGCTTGCATATCTTGATCATGAGGCAGTTTGGACGAGATTGCCTTAACAACCAACCCAGTATTACGTAGGAACGTGCTTTTGGCACTGTTAGTGGACATGTACTGACCCACTGCAGCAAGAGCTGACATTGCGATTATAGTTGCCTCGCCACCTTCAGAAGGTGGCGGTTCCTCATTTTTCCATAGCTCATTGAAAAGTTGAGTTTTTACATTAGTAGTACGAGCGAGAAGATATTAAGGAGGCATCAAAACCAAACAAAATAGCTTTGGTCTATATCTGAAACTTATTCTGGTGAACCCATATAAAATATTAGTTGTATTTTATTGAAAAGTACATAATAAAACTAGGTTCCAAACATATGACCATGTACCATCGCTAATGTATTGTCTATTTCTTCACATTGTATTAAGGGCTAAGGATAAAGAGACAAAGTTTATAATATGGTAAGCATTGTATGACATCATTCATATCACAAAACAACTGAGAATAGAAAAACAGGCAATTGTAACGTTGTGTGGGCAAGTCCAGCACGGAACTAGATTACGGGTCAAGATCAAAGGAACATCACTCCTCTCTTTTAAACCTTGTAAGGTGCAATGATATGCTAAGACAATTGTGTATAAAATTGAAAAGAGTAATAGACATTGGCTGCAAACCATGCAGTTCAAGGCACAAGTCATAGTAAGTAGTAGTTAAAAGGCATGATGATTAAGGACTTACAACAATGGCTTTGGTGGTGTAGTCATGCCCTTCTTCTTCTGGTGTGACAGTCCTTGAAGATTTCCACAGCATTTGGTTCAGGTACTTTTTGGTCCTTGCGGGCTTTCCTCTGCATTTGGAACAAGTCAATATAGATCTGATAATATGGTACATCGAAAAGAGTGAAACAACAGCTAATTACAAGAGCGTCGCAGTGTGCAATATAGCTACGAGATCCTGTCGCCACTTTCGTACGGTTGGCCTTGTTCTTTGAAAAGTTCACCTACAAGAAGATAGATTTGTGTGGCACATGCGTAAATACGACTTCAACATGTGATCTGGTCACATATATATAATGTACGTGATACTTCGGATCAGACCAGTGTTTAATGAGGCCCCTCCAGTCTTCATCCGATATATTTTCCACTGGAGATGTTTGGGAAAGTTCACCGTTAGCCTTGCCTTCAAAGTGAGTTTTCCTCAAGTTATACCGATACTGTCGCAGAGCAGACTTGAAAACATGGGTGCAAGCTTGTCTGGTTGCATCATCTTGGCTATTCAACTTGAACCTCATCTGTTGAAAATTATGGGAGTCTCATTATCAGCAACCTAGAAAGTATGGGACGAGCAAGGCGATATTACTAGTTTCCATACATAACCATACTTACAGATAAATGGTCGAGGAAGGTGTTGAACTGGGTTTCGTCTTTGTCATTCCTGTACTGAATCCATGTTGGGAGGATACGTACATGACACCTAACGGCAACCGCTGCCACTGATACTAACTTGGCTGACTCTGTAGCATCACGTGGCCTTTTTATACCCGCCTCAAAATGGATTTCCATTCTTCCTCCTCTAGATTTAGTTAACCTATCGAGCATTATCCCTGATGTTTGTTTCCTCTTGCGCCTAGGTGCTACTCTAACAACGAACATAGGAAGTGTTAGTGTGCATCAAACTGTGAGACTACATATAAAGAAGCATGCAACTGTACCTTAACTCCAGCAACTACCTTCTTGCTGTTGAAGCTCACAAGGTTCATCTGATATTGCCAACTCGTCTTGTGTCAAGAGTGCTTGGGAAGTAGTGTCAGGTGGCAAGGGAGCTTGGGAACGTCTTGCTAGCTCGATTGGCCTACGAGTAACTCGTCTGTTGGTAGCACTGTGGTAGGTGTTGCAAGAACTAGGGTTGTCTCTGCTTGTTTGGTGGCAGCTATTTGTTTCTGTTTGGATTTTTTGCAGCTCTTGTAGCATGGGATGCCCTGTTTGTAGAATTTTCCGTTGGACTTTGACCTTCTATTGCACCATCGATGCAGGAGAATCTGCGGGATTCATCCGCTTCTCATTCCCCGCCATTACATGTTTCTTCCTCTTTCTACATGCCATGTTAAGTCAAGCCGACAAGAAAAATGAATAACAATTTAGTTCTTCAGAACAAATTGATGCATGATGCAGACGAACTGAACTTTTATGTTAGACAACCACATGATAAGAGGATGTAATATGTATGAAAAATAGGACGGAAGAGATAACCAGAACTATGATGTGTAAACTAAGCAGAAGACATTTCACCAAATTAGAAGCAATGCAATGGAAGATAGACACCATATGAAAGATGCTACAAATATCGCTATGCCAAGTTAATAGTGTCTCATCATAAATGGCATTTAAACAAATGTGAAGCAGTACAAGAAATAAATCATATGCAAGATGCAAACAACATCACACTACCAAGTTAGAGGTCTCTTGTCGGAGTAATTGGACACGGATACCCCGAAGACGGTGAGACAATAAATCAAGACATCAGGGCTAGCAAAGCCCCTTAGTCCGACTGCCCGGCCGCTCCTGCCGGCTCCCCGTCCGACTGCTCTGCCCGGCCGGCTGTCGGCTGCCGACTGCAGCCCAACCCGACACGACAAGACACCGATGAGACGGATGTACCCGAGCACTGTTCACGTGTCACCTCAGCCATCATGTATAGTATCACTTGTCCCCTGGCACTATTTATGAAGTGACCCAGGGGACAAGGATGACACCCACCATGCCTTGCCCATGCCACTACCTAGCTTACTCTCTAAGCTAGCCCACACTATATAATGAGCATCCATCCATCCATCCACACAAGACACTCACGCATGAGCTCACACACATGCATTCGGCCATAAGCCATGGGCATAGCCGGCCACTAGAGGATGCCTCATACAGGCATATACAAAGCCAGATGCCTATGGCACTGACCTCAGATACAGATCCAGGAGCACTTTGTACTAGATATATCAAATACACTCAGAAATGCAGCAGTAGGAGTATTATCTCTCCGGAGAGCTCCGAAGCTGGGTAAACTACCGGTTGCTATTCGCATACCGCTCCACAGGCCTATCGGCAGCGATCTTGCCCTCACACGGCCACCTTGTGGCATATGTAAATCTTACACCCCGTGAGAATACCACGATATTTGGCGCCCACCGTGGGGCGGTACTATGCTACCGCGCTGCTGCTGGTTTCGCAGTCCGGGTGGGACCTTTTTTTTCGTCATCCTTACTGCAGCATCGCAGTCGTCTCTCCGGCCGCGCTCGAGGGATCAACATCGACTCGCCCTCGGCGTAGCCATGTGAGGCGGCGTGCCGTCGTCGCCGGCCTCGCCATCTTCGCCAGCTCTGCCGTGACGTTGCCGCCGTCTCTCTAGCGGCGCTCGGAGGCTCGGCACAGCCAGGCGGCCGTGCGGGCAGCGGCGGCCTCGCCGCCGGCCTCGATACCGTCAGCCTCCCTCTCTTCTCGCGGACGCTCTGCGTCGCGCGCTTCACCAACTCCTCGCAAGCATCATGGCCTCGTGCCTCGCTGTCCAAGCAGCGGCGGCACCGCTCGACCTGGCCCCTCTGCCCTGCCTCCTGCTGCTCCCAAACTGCAGCCGCCCTCGCCCGCTTGCCATACACTTTTCCAGATATGAGTCATACACAACTAGGGCTGGAAAAAAGCTCGAAGCTTGCGAGCTAAACAAGTAGCTCGTGACTCGGCTCGAATCGACTCGAACTCGAAGAATAACGAGTCGAGCCGAGCTTCAGCTTAAGATCGTTTATAGACCAAGTTAAACGAGCCAATCTCACGGGTACTCGTGTAACTCGTTAGGCTCGGTACAAAAGATCAGCCATTCTCAATACAAAAAAAGATCAGCCACTCAGCACCCTATATCCCAGGCGCACAACACAAGGCCTAGCCGTTGAAGGCCCAAGTGCCTAGGAGACTCATGCGTTACAAGGAAATTACTATTGTTTAGTGATATATATGTTTAATATATACATAATCATTTTATAATATATGAGGGTTTTATGTTCATATCTTTAATGAGCTTAACAAGCTAAGCGAGCCATTCATGAGTTATCTGAGTCGAGCCAATCTTGGATTTGAGCTCGTTATAATAACGAGTCGAGTCAAGCTAGCTCGTTAACGAAACGAGCTCTAGCGAGTCGAGCCGAGCTGGCTCGACTCGGCTCGAATTCCAGCCCTATACACAGCCTATGCATTGGCCAGATGCAGGCCATACGTTGCCTTGTACACACATCAGACACTAGTCAGATAATCCCCAGATATTGCCCATATAGTGCTCATGCATTGGTCATACTGTAGCCATGAACTCCTCATACGTATGTGCACTAGCACGCCTCGGCTTCATCTCATCGCGCGGGTGCAGCCGCCGCCCTCCCGCTTCCAGGTTCCTTGTCGGTGCTGCGCCACAACCCTCATCGCGTCTGGGCGCGCGCCTCTGCGACCGCCTTCTCCTCAGTGTGCTGCTCCCCTCCCGCGCACGAGGCACCCATCCGCGCCTCGGGTCTCCTCGGTTACGCGCTGCTCCGCACAGGCACCCCTGCGGGCCCGACCTCCTCCGCCCTGGCTCAGCGCGCCCACACTGCTTTGTCGGCGTCGCTCTGACCGAGTGCCTCCGCGCCTACGTGGCCGTCGTGCTGCCGCACCCCGCCACGGCCTCCGCCGGCTCGCCTCAATGGACGGCCGGCTCCGTCCGCATCCCGCCTTGCCGCATGGCCGGGTTGCCGCCTCACCGCCTGGCCGCGTCGCCCTCGCCCCTGCGCGGCCGGACCGCCTCCTCCGCCCGGCCCGCGCGCGCCCGCTCCACCTCGAGCCCGGCCGCGTCCGGCTCCCTGGTGCCGCCCCGCGCCCGGCCGGGTCCGGCTCCGTCCGCCTCCAGACGCCCACCTCAGGCCGGCTGCGGGTAGCCGCTCCAGCCGCCTGCCTTGACCGCCTGTCCGAGAAAGAAGTCAGTGGTCGTCTGCCCGATGGCTGGCTGGAAGAAAAGAAAGAAGTAGGTCGGTTGCCCGCATTGAAAATAAGAAAAAGGAAGTGGCCGGCTCCTGCCACCGGGACGGGCCGGGTCCTCACGCCGGCCACCCAGCTGCTGCCGGCTTCCGCACAGCCCGGCCGGCTCCCGCCACCCGGCCGCGGCTCCTCCCGCCACTCGGCGTCCGACCTCCCGGATCGCCCCCGCCGGCTCCGTCCATCCACCTGGCACGACACCCGGCTCTCCGTCACCGCGCGCCTCCGCGCCCGCGTACGTCCGGCCTGGCGCGCCCCCGGCAGCCGGCTGCCTCGCCCGCACGTCCGTGTCCCTCCATCCCGACCAACCAGCTCTGCCCGCTCGCGGCCGCGCGCCAGTTCAGTTCGCCGCCTCGCTCCGCGGGCTCCGCTCGCCGCCTCCGCTCCTGGCCGACTCCCGTGCCCAGCCGCCCGCCGGCTACACCGTGGCCGGTTGCTCGTGCAAAAAGGGAAAAGGCCGGGTCCCCAGCCGGCCGATGCTAAAAATGAAAAAGAAAGAGATGGGGCCGACTGCCTGGTAGCCGGCTGGGAAAAGTGGGCTGACTACCCAAGAAAAGTCAAGGGCCGACTGCCCAAAGCCGCCAAAAAAAAGAGAGATGTGCGTTCGACTGTCAGTTGTGCGTCCGACTGCCCGCACCTGGCTGAAAATTGTGTCTGACTGCCAGATGTGTGTCTGACCGCCTGCTGGAAAGAAGGTGTTGGCCGCCTGCCGGCTGCCAATAGTTCGACTGCTGAGTCGGAGTCCGGCTGCCCAGTCGGATGAAAATGAAATGTCTGTCCGGCTGTGCCCACAGCCAGACAAAGAGAAGAAGAAAAAAGAATCAACTTCAACAAAGAAGACAAAGTAGTCGCCGGGAGATCCGGCCGGCCGCCGGTGATCGGCGGATCTCGAGCTACACCCAATGAATCTGTTGATCGCCCATGAAGAAGAAGACAAAAGTAGTTCTTGGGAGATCCGGATGTTGCTCAGTGATCGGCCCAAATCTCGGGGCTACATCAGTGAGTCTTGTTGGCCCCTGAAAAGAAGACAAAGTAGTTCTTGGAGATCCGCCCGATTCCAGATCGGCCGAATCTCGAGTTACATCCAATGAGTCTTGTTGGCGTGCCCGTGAAGATTGCAGACAAGAGAAGAGTTTTGTCCGTTGTCGGTAAACGTAAGAAGAAAAAAGAAGAAAATGGCGCCGCAGAAGCCGCCGCTGGCCGATCGAGCTGGACCGGCTGGACCCCCTTCGAGCACCCGGGGGCTCGAAGGCTACAACGTGTGCCGGCGCGCCATGGCGAAGGCCGAGCACCGATCTTCGGCAAACTCCGCCTTGGCTACACGAAAATCAATGTGAGCTCCTCACCCGCATATTTTTGCACCACGAAAGCACGGATAACCCCCGCATTTTTTTTGACTGTGAACTGTGGGGTGAAACCCCCACAGCATATCAAAACTTTATTAAAGCCAGACAACAGTTACAGCAACATGATTACAAGAGGTAACCGAAAAGAAGGAGAAAAACAAAAAAAAGCAAAAAAGCAAAGGGTAAAATTAAGGGGGGCAAGAAGGAAATCCACTTGAGTAGCTCATCCTTGTATCCAGACCTGATCCTATGCTGCATCAGAGTTATGTCATGCCTGAAAGCTCCTTTCCATTTGTTAAAACTGGCCCTTTCACCTCTGAACACTTTGGCATTTCTGATGACCCAAATATTCCAGCAGGCAATAGATACTACTTCAGTGGAAAAGGGCTTATCAAAACTTCTCCTCGCCTGGATGACTAGGTCAGACATTGAGGTTCCAGACGACCAATCAATCTGCAAGTAATTCCACACTCTGACACTGAAATTGCAATTGAAGAAGAGATGGTCTCTGGTTTCTCTCACTTGCAGGGGGCATAGCCTACAAGAAACACCATCATCCATGTGCCAGTGTCTTCTATCAACCATATCCTTAGTGTTTAGTCTGTCCATGGTGAGCATCCATGCAAATACCTTGATCTTGACAGTGCAAGAGGATTTCCAGATCCAGCGCAGCAGGTGGTGGAATGTTTCATTCTGGAAAACATGATCATAGAACAGCTTAGGTTTGTAAACCTTGGAAGAACCCTGCCATAACCATATATCCTTGCTAGTGCCATCTACGGTATGGGAGCTCAAAGATATTTCTTATCAAGTTTAACTCATCAAAAGCTTGAGCGGACAAAGGTAGATGAAAGTGTTGGTATAAATCATCGAGTTGAAGATGTCATACAAATCCATGGATCCTTGGCAAAGAGAATAGTCTAGGGAACCTAGACTGCAAGGTAGAAACTTGAGCCAAGATTCCAGTTATCGACCAAAAAAGCGGTGTCCCCATTGACACGCACCTGTGGCGATCCTCAAATTCGCAAGACCTTGCAAATATCTTTCCTCCAAAAGGAGCCACAAGAAGTTGTTCCCCGGGGCATGCCATCATGATAATATGAGTCCCAAATTAAGGACACCCAAGGTAGGTCTTTCCTGTTGAGAAAGTTACTAGCATGCTTTAGGAGCAAAGCCACATTTTGAACACCCAGGTTCAAAATACCAAGACCACCCTTACTTTTTGGTCTACAAATCAAATTCCAAGCAGCAAGAGATGGAGCAGGCTCATCCCTATTTTTCCTCCACAGACATTGGCTTTGAATCCTTTCTAGCTGCTTGAGGATTCCAACAGGAACAGCCAGGCTGCCCATAAAGAAGATTGGCATGGAAGACAAAGCAGAATTTAAGAACTGCAATCTCTCACCTTGATTGAGGAAGGAGGAACTGGCAGTCATTATCCTCTCCATACAGTCTACCAGAGGCATAAAGTCTACCATCTTTGGCCTTGTAGTACCCACAGGCAAACCAAGGTAAGTAAAAGGCATCTTTCCAATTTGACATCCAAAAGCAGAAGCAAGCTCAGTCATGACTGCATTTTCAACATTTATAGGAATGATAAAGGATTTATGGTAGTTAACATCAAGACCTGTGGACTGAGAGAACACCAACAGCATCTCCTTCAGAGCTAGAAGTTGCTGCCTATCAGCAGGGAGGATGATCAAGGTATCATCAGCATATTGAATGATAGGGTAGTCTTGATCATGACAAGGTATAGGTAGCTTTAGGATTCCCTTTCTGAACATATCATTGATGACTGTTTGCAGAAGATCAGCAGCTATCACAAATAAAAGAGGAGAAACAGGGTCCCCCTGTCTAACTCCTTTTTTGCAAATAAACTTCCTCCCAGGCACACCATTCAGAAGGACAGAAGAGGTACCAGTGGCAAGGATCTGTTTCATCCATAAAATCCACTTGTCATTAAAGCCTTTGTGTTTTAGGATTTGGAAGATAGCTTCATGCTCAACAGAGTCAAAAGCCTTCTCAAAGTCCAATTTGAGGATGACAATGGGCCTCTTAGACTGATGGCATTGATGCAGATACTCAAAGGTCCAACCAATGCAGTCCTGAATTGTTCTGCTCTTAATGAAACCATATTGGTTCTTATGAATGCATTTCATAATTATCCTCTGAAATCTATCGGCAGCCATCTTAGAAAGAAATTTTAGACCCATGCTTGTGAGAGAAATGGGCCTATAATCCCCCACTTCCTCAGGTGATAGTTTCTTGGGTATCAGAGTAATGAAGGAACTATTAATGTTTTCCAGCACTGCAGTCCCCTCATGAAAAGCATGAGCCAGATCATAGAAGTCACTTGATATGATGTGCCAACACCTCTTGAAGAATAGACCATTAAAACCATCAGGTCCAGGTGCTTTATCCACAGGCATGTGCTTGACCACATCATCCATTTCCTCTTTTCCAAAGGGCTCAGTAAGCACATCCAGGCCCTCCACTGGAGTTATAAGAGATGCTAAATCAAACCCCATGACAATCCCTCTGGAGGTGCCCATTCTGTTTTTAAAACAACTCCAAATAATGCCAGCCATTTGTTCATGGTCAGAAACCATAGAGCCATCAGGTAATTTGAGACTAGCAATTGAATTTCTTCTGTGCCTCTCAGTGGCCATTGCATGAAAAAACTTGGTGTTCTCACCCCCAACCTTAATATACCTGATAGTGCATCTCTTTTTCCAGTACATACAGTGCAAGTGTAGAAGCTTTTCCAAATGAACCTTTACAATTTTCCTGAAATTGTACTCCTGCCTAAACAGGGGCCTCCATTCCTCCAACTCATCTAAAAGAAAGACCACATGATTACACTTGGTAATTAACAATTTCAACTTGGAAACACTCATTTGCCATCTCTTAAGGCACATTCTCAGATGCTTAAACTTGTCAGCAATCTGAGCAGTAATGTGTGTCTTCCTAGATGTGGTTAGCCAAGATGATTCTACATAATCCATAAAGCCCTGCAGTTCCAGCCAATAATTTTCAAACCTAAAAAGATTTGATTTTGGTATGGTTGTCTTGATTGATACTAAACAAGGGACATGATCAGAGGCTGTCCTGGCTAGAGGCAACACTTCAGTCATTGGATAGTCAGTGATCCAATCTACTGATGTGAAAAACCAATCTAACTGCTCCAGAAGAGGGATGTCTTGCATATTGGAACAAGTGTAAGATCTACCTTTAATTGGCAATTCAAGGAGACCCAAATGTCCAATAATCTCATTAAATATGAACATATCATTGATGTCCCCCCCAGGTAAGTTTCTATTGTCCACTGACCTAAGAAAATTGAAGTCACCAAGCAGCAACCAATGCTCATGAATGGGGATATTGAGATTATATAGCCAGGTTACAAAATTGTCCCTTGCTTCCCCCTGACAAGGACCATAAACAACAACCAAGGTCCAACTTTCATTATTCTGCCTGGAGGTAAACTTAATCACTATAGCAAATTGCTGAACTTCAATTAAGTTTCCAATAAAAACATTCGAATTCCAAACCACAAGAATACCACCAGAAGCCCCTATTGAAGGGGAGCAAGCAAAAGAATCAAATCTTTTAGGGCAGAAACTTTTGATTGGTCTAGAATCAAAGGATGAGCATTTAGTTTCTTGCAAGCAGGCTATAGGGCATTGGCTTTCCTCCATTTTCTGTCTGACAGCTCGCTGCCTAGCATCAGAGTTCAAACCTCTAACATTCCAGCACAACACATTCCAGTTTCTACATGAATTACTCATTAAAACATATACTAGAAGGCATAACCCACATGACACACAGTGTCACATGTCCAAAATAATAGAACAAAGTCTGACCCATCACACAGACATAACAAAGTTTATGACATAACTGACAGGCATAAAGCATAAAAGCAGCCAAAATAGGGGCCTGCCACACCAAAAAGTCCAGAAGCAAGCTACACATCAGGATCGACGGATGCAGTAGCAAGTGGGTCCACCATAAGTGCATCCACCGAGAGAAGAGTGACATCAATTCCAATTCTCTCCCAATTTCCTGAAGCCGCGCAATTGGAGTCGCCGGGGGTATTTCTTCAGAAGCCTGCTCTTCAGACTCATGGGCCATGAAGGGCTTCGCTCTGGGCTTCTTTTTCTTGGGCTGTATAACAAGCTCATGAAAAACGGGCTTGAAACCATCTCGCTTGACAAAGCTCCTAGTGCAGCGTCTGACGACAATATCCACAATTGGAGTTGGCGCCATAGATTGCCGGGGCCTTCGTGCAGTCACCACAGACACAGGAGGATCAGACACAGGAAGAACCGCCTGATCAGGTGCAGAATCAACAAATAGAGCTCTAGCGACCGGCCTGGCCACTTCCTGATCCTTCCAAGTGAGACGAGGGAGATCCATATCAGAGAAAGCAAAGTCCCAGCTCCGCTTAGACAGAATGACAGGCGACAGAGGCCGCATTGCAACTGGCTTGGGGACAGAAATCACCATAGGAGCTTGTAGCATAGCTTCAAAAGAGCGTCTCCAAATCAATTCAGGAGGTAGAGGCGGCCCATAAGGCACATCAGGCATAGCAAAATCCTCCCTAATCACAGGAGGCTGATAGACCACCATGGCCCACTGATCAGGAACAAACTCCTCATTGAATACAGGGGCCTCAGGCTGCTCATCATCAAGAACAACAACAGGCAGCACAGGAGCGTCAGCAGCCGAGCTTGGCTGAGCAGATAAATCCATGACCATGGACTCCTGGTCCTGCACAGGTTCAGGGTCAACATCTTCATCCCAGTTTCCCCAGTTATCATCAGCAACCTCATTGACCACCGGAGCAGGTGGAGGCACTGCATTCCAGCCCAGGGCAGGGAAAGCAGGTAAGTTGAAAGGGGGCCTCTCAGGGAATGGAACCCCAGGCACCGGATGTGGATTGCCATTGATTGGCATCCACTCCTCGTCTTGCGGCATCTGCTCAGCAAAGTTAGCCCCCAAGATGTAGAGAGGAGCAGTCCAAGAAACTCTTGCACCTCCATAGGGTGCAAAATCCATAAACACCACATCACGTGGCACCATAATGTCTTCTGGGAAGAATGCAAAAACCAGCGACCTGACCAAGTAAGGATCCTCGCTAACCCAATGATGAAATTTGCCAAAAGTATTGACAGCAGCCCTGATACACTCTGTATTGCGAAGATCCAAAGGAATGCCCAAGAACATGAGAAGGCCCTGACGGAAACCCTGAACTCCACTGAAATTTTCTCCCACGTCATGCTTCATAAAACGCACAAAGCGATCATTGCCCAATGGCTGCGGCGGTAGCTGCAGCAGATGGAAATGGACAACAGCATCGCGAAGCTCAAAAAGCCCGACAGAGCGAATCCATGGCTGAGCCGATCTGACTAAAACTCCATGCTCTTGCAACCACTAAACTACAGCCTCTATAGCAGCACCTATCTCATCTGGTTGGGGTATAGGCATTACCTCAGCAAGCATAAACTCCTCATGGCAGCGCACAATTGGGGTATGTGGCGAGACGAAGGTTCTTGGAAGGCGATCTTCACCCCCGTTGATGACATGGTGGCCCGCGGGGACGTACAGCTGAGGATCCAAATGAAAGTTCGCCATCGGAACCGAGTGCTCAGCCTCAAACGACGGTGAGTGCAGCGACGGAGGAGGGGTTTCAGGCGGCGAGGCAGAGGGAGTCTTGGGGCCAGGGCTGATGGAACTGGACGAAGAAGTTAATGCGGAAGAGGAAGGGAGGTCCAAGCTTGGTAAAAGCGTTGTCAGAGAGATATTCTCGCAGCGCGCCTCGGAAGTCGTAGCGTTAGCGGATTTGGGTTGCCAAACAAGCCCCAAAACCTGCGCAAATCTGTTACAATCTTTCTTGATGTGACCCGTCCTAAGGCAAGAGATGCACCATAACTTGGATGTGCAGGCGGCCGCAAAGTGCCCCTTCCTCAAACATTTTTGACACGTGAGAACTTCATCAACCATATTGGAAATTAAATCCTCAAAATCATCCCTTGCTTGCTGAGAAGAAGGAATATCCAAATTAACAGCAGAAGAAGCCAGCCCAGCCCGATCAGACCCAACAGAGCACAACCCATGGCCCGTGGCACGTGTTGGCACGTCCACATTCAAAGAACCCGAATTCCCGCCCGAGATAGCCGGCGAACAATCAGATAATGGCATGAGATCTTGAACCGTACCGAACGAGATAGATGGCCTCGCCGACGTCCACCGAAGGCTCACCGGCGGCGCAGGATGAATGACAACTCTCTCATGTGGCGGGATAGTATAACCAGCGTCTTCAGTAGTTTGAATACAATTTTGTGAAGCCGGATACCGGTAACCACGACATGCATTATAATTTTGAAAGACCGCAAAAGATAATTTCTTGCCAACCGAATTAGAGGATTTGAATGAAGATTTTGATGGCCTAGAATGCATGGCTAGAACCCCGAGCATACGCCGCTTAGAAGGACTAACTAGGATCCACTCGACATCACATTCCAAATTCCAGATCCTAAACTCACGACTCCAATTAAGACCACCGTTACTCCAAAGATGAAAGTAACATTTGAAATGATCATAAGCAAAAGATCGAAGACTAATAATGATCATGGCGACAGCCTTGCACGATACCTGAAAGCCAAATACCTTATCCTTGATTAAGAACACCATAAGATCAATGCCCGAGCCGCCAATTGCTGCCTCAAGAGCTGCCGCCACCGAATCTTCATTCAAACGGAAGGAATGACGTCCAAAAGAGACAACCATGGTGAAGATCTCCGAGTCTTCCATTGGATGCACCGAAAAACCCGTAGATTGAAAAATCTTCTCGGCAAAAACCAAACCCTTGGAGAAGTCCAAGCCAAGGGTGGAACCATCATTGGAACCCATGAAAGATGGGTATGAACGAGTAGATCTCAAGACGCCGGAGAGATCTAATGGAGAGAAACTAAAATTTGGTGGCTAGGGGTGGAGATCGCTGGAGGTGGTGGAGATCGCCGTGGAGGGGGTGGGGGTGGGAGAGGGAGTCATATTTCCTTGTAGTTGATATAACCCCCGCATTTCATTACAGTTGCATCACTATTCACCCCGGCGCCAGCCAGAGTTGGCCCGGGGGCTGGCCGCTTGGTCTGAGACGTTAGTTCCCACAGACGGCTTAATAGCATGCGCGGTACCAAAGGCCCACTCTTAGTCACAGACCACAGAGCAGCTGTCCAGCTAGCGAGAGCAAAAGCTGGAGGTCACCCCACGCGAAAAACGTCTGGGAAGAAAAACTGTTCGGGCGACCCGACCATTTCCTTTACAAGTATCTACTCGGTTGAATCTGCTCCCAGACTCTGAGTACTATACACTCCACTTTGCGGCCCACTCTCAGCTACAGACCACAGAGCGGCTGTCCGGCAAGCAAGAGCACAAGGCAAAAAGCAGAGGGAACACGAAAAAGATTAAGGGGGCTCGGACGAAACCGAGTCGGCACCCTCCGCATAAAACTTGCAATGATAAAAGCAAACATTTGATATATCTGCGTGGACTAACTTTGTCTTTTTCATGATCATTTCCGTGAACACTAGCCAAAAAACCTCCGCCCAACTTTGCCAAGTTGCTCGGAGGCTTGGGGGCTACTGTCGGAGTAATTGGACACGGATACCCAGAAGATGGTGAGACAATAAATCAAGACATCGGGGATAGCAAAGCCCCTCAGTCCGACTGCTCGGCCGCTCCTGCCGGCTCGCCGCCCGACTGCTTTGCCCGGCCGGCTGCCGGCTGCCCGAGTCTTGCCGACCACCGGTACTGCCATTGCGCCAACCAGCCGGTGCCGATTGCAGCCGACCGACACCGACAAAGACAATGGCGAGGCGGCTGTGCCGAAACCTTTGTTCACGTGTCACCTCAGCCATCATGTATAGTGTCACTTGTCCCTGGCACTATTTATGAAGTGACCCAGGGGACAAGGATGACACCCACCATGCCTTGCCCACGCCACTACCTAGCTTACTCTCTAAGCTAGCCCACACTATATAATGAGCATCCATCCATCCATCCACACAAGACACTCACGCATGAGCTCACACACATCCATTCGGCCATAAGCCATGGGCATAGCCGGCCACTAGAGCATGCCTCATATAGGCATATACAAAGCCAGATGCCTATGGCACTGACCTCAGATACAGCTCCAGGAGCACTCTGTACTAGATATATCAGATACACTCAGACATGCAGCAGTAGGAGTATTATCTCTCCGGAGAGCTCCGAAGCTGGGTAAACTACCGTGTGATATTCGCATACCTGCTCCTGGGCCTATCAGCAGCAGTCTTGCCCTCACACGAAGCCACCTTGTGGCATATGTCGTCTTGCACCCCCCCGTGAGAATACCACGACATCTCTCGTCATTAGTGCCATTGCATATTCACAGCATTGCATATTCACAACTTATGATGTGTAAACTAAGGAGAAGGCATTTCAACAAATTAGAAGCAATGAAAGCTAGACACCATATGAAAGATGCAACGAATATCACTCTACCAAGTTAAAATTGTCTCGTCATAAGTGCCATTTCAACAAATTACTAGTACAAGCTAGAAAAGAATGTGAGATGTAACCTATATCACACTCCAAAGTCAAACGTGTCTTATGATAAGTGATTGTTGCAGGTTACACAACAGTAGTAATTTGATGTAAGAACATGGTGTGATAGACAGATACTGTATGTTCTAGAAACAGGAACACGTGTCTTATTCAAGTATAATGTGTAAAGTAAGCAGATGGAATTTGATACCACAAGTGTAGGGGATCGCAACAGCTTTCGAGGGTAAAGTATTCAACCCAAATTTATTCATTCGACACAAGGGGAGCCAAAGAATATTCTTGAGTATTAGCAGTTGAGTTGTCAATTCAACCACACTTGGATAACTTAGTATCTGCAGCAAAGTATTTAGTAGCAAAAGTGGTATGATAATAAAAGTTACGGTAGCAAAAGTAAAGATAATTGTTTTTGGGCTTTTGTAGTAGTTGTAACAGTAGCAACGGAAAAGTAAATAAGCGAAGAACAATATGTGAAAAGCTCGTAGGCAATGGACCAGTGATGGATAATTATGCCGGATCACGATTCCTCATGTAATAGATATAACATAGGGTGACACAGAACTAGCTCCAGTTCATCAATGTAATGTAGGCATGTGTTCCGTAAATAGTCATACGTGCTTATTGAAAAGAACTTGCACGACATCTTTTGTCCTACCCTCCCGTGGCAGCGGGGTCCTAACAGAAACTAAGGGATATTAAGGCCTCCTTTTAATAGAGAACCAGAACAAAGCATTAGCACATAGTGAATACGTGAACTCCTCAAACTATGGTCATCACCGAGAAGTATCCCGATTATTGTCACTTCGGGGTTGTCGGATCATAACACATAATAGGTGACTATAGACTTGCAAGATAGGATCAAGAACACACATATATTCATGAAAACATAATAGGTTCAGATCTGAAATCATGGCACTTGGGCCCTAGTGACAAGCATTAAGCATAGCAAAGTCATAGCAACATCAATCTCAGAACATAGTGGATACTAGGGATCAAACCCTAACAAAACTAACTTGATTACATGGTAAATCTCATCCAACCCATCATCGTCCAGCAAGCCTACGATGGAATTACTCACGCACGGCGGTGAGCATCATGAAATTGGTGATGGAGGATGGCTGATGATGACGACGGTGATGAATCCCCCTGTCCACAGCCCCGAACGGACTCCAGATCAACCCTGTCGAGAGAGATTAGGGCTTGGCGGCGGCTCTGTGTCGTAAAATGCGATGAAACTTTCTCTCTGTTTTTTTCTCCCCGAACGTGAATATATGGAGTTGGAGTTGAGGTCGGTGGAGCTCCAGGGGGCCCACAAGATAGGGGGGCATGCCCTATAGGGGGGCGCCCTATGGGGGAGGGGGGCGCCCCCCTGTCTCGTGGACAGGCCGTGGGCCGCCTGGTGTATTTCTTTTGCCCAGAAATTCTTATTAATTCCAAAAAGTGCCTCCGTGGATTTTCAGGACATTCCGAGAACTTTTCTTTTCTACACATAAAACAACATCATGGCAGTTTTGCTGAAAACAGCGTCAGTCCGAGTTAGTTTCATTCAAATCATGCAAGTTAGAGTCCAAAACAAGGGCAAAGTGTTTGGAAAAGTAGATACGTTGGAGCGTATCAACTCCCCCAAGCTTAAACCTGTGCTTGTCCTCAAGCAATTCAGTTGATAAACTGAAAGTGATGGAGAAAAACTTTTACAAACTTTGTTTGCTCTTGTTGTTGTAAACATGAAAAGCCAGCATTCAAGTTTCAGCAAATATTATGAACTAACCATACTCACAATAACACTTAGGTCTCACAATTACTCATATCAATAGCATAATCAGCTAGCGAGCCATAATAATAAAACTCGGATGACAACACTTTCTCAAAACAGTCATAACATGATATAACAAAATGGTATCTCGCTAGCCCTCTCTGAGACCGCAAAACATAAATGCAGAGCACCTTTAAAGATCAAGGATTGATTAAACATTGTAATTCATGGTAAAAGAGATCCAGTCAAGTCATACCCAATATAAACCAATAGTAATGAATGCAAATGACAGTGTGCTCTCCAGTGGGTGCTTTTTAATAAGAAGGGTGATGACTCAACATAAAAGTAAATAGATAGGCCCTTCGCAGAGGGAAGCAGGGATTTATAGAGGTGCTAGAGCTCGATTTTAAAATAAAGATTAAATAACATTTTGAGCAGCATACTTTCACTGTCAACGCAACAACTATGAGATGGCTTTATCTTCCATACTACATGCATTATAGGCAGTTCCAAACAGAATGGTAAAGGTTTATACTCCCCCAACCACCAACAAGCATCAATCCATGGCTTGCTCGAAACAACGAGTGCCTCCAACTAACAACAGCCCTTGGGGAGTTTTGTTTAATTATTTTGATTTGCTTTGATCTTTTTGGATCATGGGACTGGGCATCCTGGTTACTGGCCCTTTCTCGTGAATGAGGAGCGGAGTCCACTCCTCTTGAGAATAACCCACCTAGCATGGAAGATATAGGCAGCCCTAGTTGAAACATGAGCTGCTCGAGCATACAAAACAGAATTTCATTTGAAGGTTTGGAGTTTGGCACATACAAATTTACTTGGAGCAGCGATTAAATACCGCATATAGGAAGGTATAGTGGACTCATATGAAACAACTTTGGAGTTTAAGGAGTTTGGATGCACAAGCAGTATTCCGCTTAAATGCAATTGAAGGCTAGCAGAAGACTAGGAAGCGACCAACTGAGAGAGCGACAACAGTCATGAACATGCATTAAAATTAATTCACACCGAATACAAGCATGAGCAGGATATAATCCGCCATGAACATAGATATCGTGAAGGCTATGTTGATTTGATTCAACTACATGCGTGAACATGTGCCAAGTCGAGTCACTCAATTCGTTCAAAGGAGGATACCATCCCATCATACCACATCATAATCATTCTAATAGCATGTTGTACGCATAAGGTAAACCATTATAACTCATAGCTAATCAAGCATGGCACAAGCAACTATAATCTCTAAATGTCATTGCAAATATGTTTACTTCATAATAAGCTGAATCAGAAACGATGAACTCATCATATTTACAAAAACAAGAGAGGTCGAGTTCATACCAGCTTTTCTCATCTCAATAAGTTCATCATATGTCCTCATTATTGCCTTTCACTTGCACAACCGAATGATGTGTATAATAATAAGAGTGCACGTGCATTGGACTAAGCTGGAATCTGCAAGCATTCAACTCAAGAGAGAAGACAAGTAATATGGGCTCTAAGTTAAATAAATAATCATGCAAATAAGAGCCACTAAGCATTTTCAATATAGTCTTCTCGACCCCCAAAAGAAAGAAAAGAAAATAAAACTATTTACACGGGAAAGCTCCCAACAAGCAAGAAGAAGAACAATAAATCTTTTTGGGTTTTCATTTTAATTTCTACTACAAGCATAGAATTTAAACTAACTAATTTTTTTGGTTTTTCTTAAGGTTTATCAAACACACAAGAAGAAACTAGAAAAAGAAATTTAAACTAGCATGGATAATACAATGAAAGAGTATGAGCACCGACAACTAGTGTGTGAACATGAATGTAAAGTCGGTGAGAAATACGTACTCCCCCAAGCTTAGGCTTTTGGCCTAAGTTGGTCTAATACCAAGGACCGCCGCTACTCTCCCCGGTATAATGGGAGGTGTAATCAGGATACCACTGGATGGTCATCTCCGGATCCCACTGGACAGATGATGCACGATAAGGGTCCAGCTCGAGTTCGGCTCAAGTTCGAGTTACGGAGTAAAAGCTTGAGCTCGATGATTGTTCACCGCTTCCGGTGTGACAAGAAAATTTTCTGCAAGCAAATCAAACAATAGAGGCGCAAGCAAAATAATAATCTCAAAGTGTTCCTTATTAAATCTAAGTTTATACAAGAGCATCTTCTCTTTGTTGTCAACAATAAACTTGTGCTACCATGCTCTTGTAATCTAAAATGTGAGGAGGCAATTTTATCTCCTCTTTCTCGTGGTGCCTAATGGGTATCTGAAAATGTCTAGCAAGACGTGCATCATAGATACCTCCAAATATGGGGCCTTTTGTACGATTAAGGGCTAGCCGCTTAGCAACGACGGCACCCATACTAAAAGTATTGTCCCCAAGCAAGGCATGTTGAAGAATGATAATATCAGGAACGCTCAGGTTTCCACTATTTCCACGACCAATCAAGCATCTACTAGCAAATATGGCAAAGTAGCGTAAAACAGGAAAGTGTATGCTAGAGACTTTTGCCTCGGAGCCCTTCTTTGGCTCTTCTACATCTATAGTATTAACAAAGCCACCCACATCTTCACGATGGGGTTCCTCTAATTCTCCTTCATAAGGTATCCTACACCCCGCGCAAAAATTACGTAAAGACATTTCTTTGAATTCATCATATAAATGAAATGATACTGCAGGCGGTGACTTCTTAGGATAATAATAAAAGTTTTGCACGAAAGTATTGGTGAGTAAGAGATACTGATCGATCCGGTTGTTTATGAAACCGGTGAGGCCTGCAGTATCGATCAAAGAATAAAAATCTTCATGAATTCCAGCTTCTTTCAAGAAATCCTCGCATGGCCATTCACACAACCGTACTTCCGCTAAGCGAGGAAGATTATACTTGGCTTTTTCCTTCTCTTTGGCTTGTTTTTCCTGAGAGCTTTGTCTAGAAGAGCCCCTCAAAAGTTTCCTTAACATTTTCTGAAAATTTCTGAAATTTTAGTAACTTCAAAATAAAAGTGAATAAAACTAAACAAGATTGGTAGCAACTACTCCTACAAGTGCCTAGAGCCTATATCATGCATTAGAATTGCTTGGGACCTCATAAATTTAACATGCAAGCTCAAGAACATGGTCACCTATGCAGCAAAAATTTGCAATGAATAAAGCACTAGAACAAAAACTAATTGGACCAATGGAGGGTCACATACCAAGCAACAATCTCCCAAAGCAGTTTTGTAAATGGAGCTTTGAGCAAGGAGAACGAAAATCGCAGCAAAACGAGCTAGAACTCGTGCTTGAGCTGGATGGGGATTTTTTCGGTAGAAGATGAAGTGTGTGGGTGCTGGCATAAGTGGAGGGGGGCCACCAGGGGCCCACGAGACAGGGGGCGCGCCCTATATGGGGGGGGGGGGCGCCCTCCACTCTCGTGGCCTGGTGCTTGCCCCTCATGTAGTGTTTTCAGTGCCTAAAATCCTCAAATATTCCAGAAAAAATCATACTAAATTTACAGGGCATTTGGAGCACTTTTATTTTTGGGATATTTTTTAATGCACGGATAATTCAGAAAACAGACGGATAATACTATTTTTGCTTTATTTATTCTAAATAACAGAAAGTAAAAAGAGGGTACAGAAGGTTGTGCCTTCTAGTTTCATCCATCTCATGATCATCAAAATGAATCCACTAACAAGGTTGATCAAGTCTTGTTAACAAACTCATTCCGAATAACACGAAACCGGAGGAATTTCGAATAACACTAAGTTACCTCAATGGGGATATGAAAATCCCCAACAATAAGAATATCATACTTTTCTTGACAGTAGGGAGAGGAAATTCAAAACCTCCAATAATAATAGTTGGAACTTTTCCATTAGAATTGATGCTATGAACATGAGATTGTTTCCTCGGAAAGTGTACCGTATGCTCATTACCATTAACATGAAAAGTGACATTGCCTTTGTTGCAATCAATAACAGCCCCTACAGTATTAAGAAAAGGTCTACCAAGGATAATGGACATACTATCGTCCTCGGGAATATCAAGAATAACAAAGTCCGTTAAGATAGTGACATTTGCAACCACAACAGGCACATCCTCACAAATACCGATAGGTATAGCAGTTGATTTATCAGCCATTTGCAAAGATATTTCAGTAGGTGTCAACTTATTCAATTCAAGTCTATGATATAAAGAGAGAGGCATAATGAAAGTGCAACTATCCCTAGGTGGTTTTGGTAATTCATAACAACATATAGCTCATTGAGATAATGCTATTCCAAGACAAATATTTCAGGAAAGCTCAATGAATGGCATGGCATGGATGATGAAAGTGGATCCCTCAAAATATTAAGGACAAAGGATTGGCTCAAGCTCAAAAGCTCAAGACTCTACATTTTACGTTTTAGTGATCCAAGATCACATTGAGTCTATAGGAAAAGCCAATACTATCAAGGAGGGATGAGGTGTTGCTTAATGAGCCTCTTGCTTCAAGTGCTTAGTGATATGCTCCAAAAACCCTCAATTACTTTCTCACATCCACATATGACCTAAACCCAAAGTCAAAATCGGTCCTACCGATTCTTTCTATCCGGCGCCACCGAGTTCAAATGTCATAGCCACTGCCACAAACCCTAGGCAAATCGGTCTCACCGATAGGGATCTCGGTCTCAACGAGATGGGATTGTAATCTCTCTGTTTCCCTTCGTAAGTTTTGGTCTAACCGAAGTGAGCGATCGGTCCCACCAAGATTGCAATGTAAACTCTCTGTTTCCCTTTCGTAACATTTCAGTCTCATCAAAAAGAGCGAATCGGTCCCACCGAGTTTACCTAACCAACTCTCTGGTTAGCTAATTACCAAAATCGGTCTCAACGAGTTTGTGTAATCGGTCTCACCGAGATTACGTTATGCCCTAACCCTAACCATATCGGTCCCACCGAGTTGCATGTCGGTCCCACCGAAATCACTAACGGTCACTAGGTTTACTGAATCGGTCCGACCGAGTTTGTTGATTCGGTCCCACCGAGATTGGTAAATTGTGTGTAACGGTTAGATTTTGTGTGGAGGCTATATATACCCTCCACCTCCTCTTCATTCGTGGAAAAGCCATCGAACAAACCTACACTTCCAACTTACAGTTTTGAGAGAAAAAACCTACTCATGTGTTGAGGCCAAGATATTCCATTCCTACCATATTAATCTTGATCTCTAGCCTCCCCCAAGTTGCTTTCCACTCAAATCTTCTTTCCACCAGATCCAAATCCTATGAGAGAGAGTTGAGTGTTGGGGAGACTATCATTTGAAGCACAAGAGCAAGGAGTTCATCATCAACGCACCATTTGTTACTTCTTGGAGAGTGGTGTCTCCTAGATTGGCTAGGTGTCACTTGGGAGCCTCCGACAATATTGTGGAGTTGAACCAAGGAGTTTGTAAGGGCAAGGAGATCGCCTACTTCGTGAAGATCTACCGCTAGTGAGGCAAGTCCTTCGTGGGCGACGGCCATGGTGGGATAGACAAGGTTGCTTCTTCGTGGACCCTTCGTAGGTGGAGCTCTCCGTGGACTCACGCAACCGTTACCCTTAGTGGGTTGAAGTCTCCATCAACGTGGATGTACGATAGCACCACCTATCAGAACCACGACAAAAACATCCGTGTCTCCAATTGCGTTTGAATCCTCCAAACCCTTCCCTTTACTTTCTTGCAAGTTGCATGCTTTAAATTCCGTTGCTCATATACTCTTTGCATGCTTGCTTGAATTGTGTGAAGATTGCTTAACTTGTCCAAAGATAGCTAAAATTTGCCAAAGTCTAAAATTGGGAAAAGGTTAAGTTTTAATTGGTCAAGTAGTCTAATCACCCCCCTCTAGACATACTTCAATGTCCTACAAATAACACTAACACCGGCTCCAAGATCAAATAAAGCAGTTCTAACATAATTTCTTTTAATAGAGCATGGTATAGTTGGTACACCCGGATCTCCAAGTTTCTTTGGTATTCCACCCTTAAAAGTGTAATTAGCAAGCATGGTGGAAATTTCAGCTTCCGGTATCTTTATTTTATTTGTAATGATATCCTTCATATACTTAGCATAAGGATTTACTTTAAGCATATCAGTTAAGCGCATATGTAAGAAAATATGTCTAATCATTTCAGCAAAGCGCGCAAAATCCTCATCATCCTTTGTCTTGGATGGTTTAAGAGGAAAGGGCATGGGTTTCTGAACCCATGGTTCTCTTTCTCTACCATGCTTCCTAGCAACAAAATCTCTCTTATCATAATGTTGATTCTTTGATTGTTATCAAGATCAACAGCAGGTTCAATCTCTACATCATTGTTTTTGCTATGTTGAGCATCAACATGAACATTATCATTAACATTATCACTAGGTTCATGTTCATCACCTGATTGTATTTTAGCATCAGAAATAGAAATATCATTAGGATTCTCAGGTGTGTCTACAGTAGGTTCACTAGAAGCATGCAAAGTTCTATCGTTTTTCTTCTTCTTCTTTTTAGAAGAACTAGGTGCCTCTAAATTATTTCTCTGAGAATCTTGCTCGATTCTCTTAGGGTGGCCTTCAGGATACAAAGGTTCCTGAGTCATTCTACCATTTCTAGTAGCCACTCTAACAGCAAAGTCATTTTTATTATTTAATTCGTCAAGCAAATCATTTTGAGCTTTAAGTACTTGCTCAGCTTGAGTAGCAACCATAGAAGCATATTTGCTAACAAGTTTGAGTTCATCTTTAACTCTAGCCAGATTATCGCTTACACGTCCTATCTCGAAAGCATTATTCTTTAACTCTCTACCAACATAAGCATTAAAACTTTCTTGTCTAGCCATAAAAGTAATCAAATTGATCTAAGCATGAGCTATGAAATTTATTAGAGGGGATTTCAAGTTTGTCATATCTATAGAGAGAATTACCTTTACTACCTGTGTTGGGTTATCAAGACAATATGGTTCTTCAATAGGCGGTATATTAAGACCATGTATTTCTTCAATAGGTGGTAAATTCTTAACATCTTCAGCTTTAATACCTTTTTATTTCATTGATTTCTTTGCCTCTTGAATATCTTGAGATGAGAAATAAAACACCTCTTCTTGAAGTGGGTTTAGGAGTAGGCTCGGGAGTTGGCTCAATTGGTTCGAGAATTACTTGAGAATTGTCTTAGGAAGAGTCAATTATTTTCATTAGTCAACATACTATTCAATAATATTTCAGCTTAAATCATTGTTCTTTCCCTGAAAACACAACCAACACAACTATCCAAGTAGTCCTTGGAAGCATCGGTTAGTCCATAAAAGATATCAAGTATTTCATTTTTCTTAAGAGGATGATCAGGCAAGGCATTAAGTAACCGGAGAAGCCTCCCCCAAGCTTGTGGGAGACTCTCTTCTTTGATTTGCACAAAATTATATATTTCCCGCAAGGGAGCTTGTTTCTTATGAGCAGGGAAATATTTAGCAGAGAAGTAATAAATCATATCATGGGGACTACGCACACAACAAGGAGCAAGAGAATTATACCAAGTCTTAGCATCACCCTTTAATGAGAACGGAAATATCTTAAGGATATAATAATAGCGAGACTTCTCATCATGAGTAAACAAGGTAGCTATATCATTCAACTTGGTAAGATGTGCCACAGCAGTTTCAGATTCAAGGCCATAAAAAGGATCAGATTCAACCAAAGTAATAATCTCAGGATCAACAGAGAATTCATAATCCTTATCAGTAACATAGATAGGTGAAGTAGCAAAAGCAAGGTCAGGTTTCATTCTAGCATTAAGAGACTGCTGCTTCCATTTAGCTAATAATTTCTTAAGATCATATCTATCATTGCAAGCAAAGATTTCCATAGCAGCTTCTTCATTCATAACATAACCCTCAGGAACAACAGGCAACACATAATCATCGGGAGAATTTTCATCATCACTATCATAAATAATAGCATCTTAAATAATTTCATTCCCCCTTACTCTAGCAAGTTGTTCATCAAGAAATTCACCTAATGGCAAAGTAGTATCACACACAGAAGTAGTTTCATCATGCATAGCAGAAGTGGCATCATCAATAACATGCGACATATCAGAATTCATAGCAGTAGCAGGTTTAGGTGTCGCAAGCTTACTAATAATGGAAGGAGAATCTAGTGCAGAGCTAGATGGCAGTTCCTTACCTCCCCTCGTAGTTGAGGGCCAAATAGTAGTTCTATCGTCTTTCAAGTTCTTCATAGTGATCAACAGATATAAATCCCAAGTGACTCGAGAATAGAGCTATGCTCCCGACATGGCGCCGAGAAGTTAGTCTTGATAACCCACAAGTGTAGGGGATCGCAACAGCTTTCGAGGGTAAAGTATTCAACCCAAATTTATTGATTAGACACAAGGGGAGCCAAAGAATATTCTTGAGTATTAGCAGTTGAGTTGTCAATTCAACCACACTTGGATAACTTAGTATCTGCAGCAAAGTATTTAGTAGCAAAAGTGGTTTGATAATAAAAGTAACGGTAGGAAAAGTAAAGATAATTGTTTTTGGATTTTTGTAGTAGTTGTAATAGTAGCAACGGAAAAGTAAATAAGCGAAGAACAATATGTGAAAAGCTCGTAGGCAATGGATGAGTGATGGATAATTAAGCCGGATGCGATTCCTCATGTAATAGCTATAACATAGGGTGACACAGAACTAGCTCCAGTTCATCAATGTAAGGTAGGCATGTATTCCGTAAATAGTCATACATGCTTATGGAAAAGAACTTGCATGACATATTTTGTCCTACCCTCCCGTGGCAGCGGGGTCCTAATGGAAACTAAGGGATATTAAGGCCTCCTTTTAATAGAGAACAGGAACAAAGCATTAGCACATAGTGAATACATGAACTCCTCAAACTATGGTCATCACCGAGAAGTATCCCGATTATTGTCACTTCGGGGTTGTCGGATCATAACACATAATAGGTGAGTATATACTTGCAAGATAGGATCAAGAACACACATATATTCATGAAAACATAATAGGTTCAGATCTGAAATCATGGCACTCGGGCCCTAGTGACAAGCATTAAGCATAGCAAAGTCATAGCAACATCAATCTCAGAACATAGTGGATACTAGGGATCAAACCCTAACAAAACTAACTTGATTACATGGTAAATCTCATCCAACCCATCATCGTCCAGCAAGCCTACGATGGAATTACTCACGCACGGCGGTGAGCATCATGAAATTGGTGATGGAGGATGGTTGATGATGACGACGGCAATGAATCACCCTCTCCGGAGCACCGAACGGACTCCAGATCAGCCCTCCCGAGAGAGATTAGGGCTTAGCGGCGGCTCCGTGTCGTAAAACGCGATGAAACTTTCTCTCTGATTTTTTTCTCCCCGAACGTGAATATATGGAGTTGGAGTTGAGGTCGGTGGAGGTCCAGGGGGCCCACAAGATTTGGGGGCGCGCCCTATGGGGGGGGGGGCGCCCCCCTGTCTCGTGGACAGGCCGTGGGCCCCCTAGTGTATTTCTTTCGCCCAGAAATTCTTATTAATTCCAAAAAGTGCCTCCGTGGAATTTCAGGACATTCCGAGAACTTTTCTTTTCTACACATAAAACAACATCATGGCAGTTCTGCTGAAAACAACGTCAGTCCGGATTAGTTTCATTCAAATCATGCAAGTTAGAGTCCAAAACAAGGGCAAAAGTGTTTGGAAAAGTAGATATGTTGGAGACATATCAGAATTCAACAAAATTAGAAGCAATACAAGATAGACATCACACATAACATGCAACCACATATAACAGTGCCAAGTTAGAGGGAGCACCAGCGATGGTGCACTAGGGGAGACGTGCTCATCATAAACACAGCTTTGTTGAGTGTCTATGCATGTGTTGTCTTGGAAATCATCTTTGGGCGATGGAGGAGTAGAAACTATAGAGGCCCTCCGTTTGGAAGGAGCACCTTTATCCGCTACCTTGCTAACTTCCTTCCGCTTTATTGATTTTGAATTGTCAAGTAAAACCGACAAGAAAAAGCAATAAAATTCTGTCTTCAGAACTCATTCACGCATGATACTGACAATCACTACTTTGATGTAAGGCAAACACATGATACCAGGATGGAATATGTACGAAAAACAGGATGTCATGGCATGTTCATAACTGTTTGTGTAAACTAAGCAGAAACCATTCCAACAAATAAGAAGCAATGCAAGCTAGACACCACATGAAAGACACCACATGAAAGCGTCCCATCATAAATGGAATTTCAACAAATTAGAAGCATCACATGCCATAAATCATATGAAAGATGCAACTAATATCGCACTGCATATACTAAAGGTGTCTCGTCATATTGATTGATGCGGGATACAAAAAACAATAGTTTTATGTAAGGACATGCTTAATAGACAGATGTACTATGTACTAAATACAGGAAGGCATGTCACATTAACATGTATAATGTATAAGCTTGTCGTGGGAACGAACACCTATGGGGCCGGCGGACCGGGCCCCTTTCGGTTCGGCGGGGATCGAGATCGCGAAGGGAAGATCGAGGCGAAGCACACGAGCGGTTTACCCAGCTTCGGAGCTCTCCGGATAGATAATACTCCTACTACTGCATGTCTGATTGTATTGTGTTCTTGCTCGGGAGCGCTAAATGCTACAATACACACTAGCTGCTAACGAGACCGAGCGTGGGTGTTTTCTGGTTTCGAACCTCCCGAACCCTCCTCTCGTTGCGCATGGGCCTCCTTTTATATGCTAAAGGGTCACCGGCGGTGCAACGCGTGAACAAGGGCAAAAATGGAAAAGTGTTGCGGTTGGTACAACTACTTATGCAGTGTATCCTACCTAACCACGGCGGCGGGGACAAAGGCATTAAATGCCCGTCTGTGTCGCCCAAACAGTGCAAAAAGGGACCGTCAGGGGCGCCACCGCTCGCCACGATGGCAATCTTGTCAGCGTCGCTTGCCACCTCGCATCGCTGGCTGCACAGCCTCTTGCCACGGGCGCCTGGAAAGGTCGGGCGACACGTTAGTGGATGTCTTTGGGCGCCGGTCTGAGTGGTAGCTTGCGCGGCAAGCGCCTTACCCTTGATCGTTGTATTGTCGCGCTGGAAGCTTGTCGCTCACGGGCCTTGCTTGGGCGCGTGGCGTGTCGCGGCAAGTTCCTTGAAATGCCTTGGTTGGCCTTAGGCAAGCTCCTCTTGCCGGGGTCTTGTCTCCTGGCTTAAACACTTTGTTCTTGAATGGCTCCAAAGGAACCACGGAGGACCTTGGCGGTCACCCGGCAAGCCTTGCCGCAGGTCTTCTGCATTGCCCGTGCACAAGTTTGGGATACTAGGGTACCCTACTCTAGTACAGCAGAGCCCGGGCTGGGCCACCTGCAGTGCTTGCGCGCTGTTGGGCGAGGCCCAAAAGCAGGCTGCAGACACGCAGCGGCCTGGTTTCGCGCCGTATCTTACTCCGTATCCACAGCGCCCTCCCTAACGGCCGCGTTGAATCTTGGCGTCATGGGAGAGATCGTGGCTGGTTTCTTTATTCGGAAAGGCGGGCGTCCGCCCCTCCCTCTTTATAATCCAATCTCGAAATCTCCGCGCTCCTCCCATTACGAAGAGAGCGCTCCTTCCCCCATCACCACCAGCACCACTAACGCCGTCGATCTCCCCCACCACCTCCGCCATGGCTCAGCGGCAAGGGAAGGCCGTGAAGTCGGCCGGGCGCTGCTGACTCGGCGCTGCGAAAGGCGAGCAATCTTCCTCCACAGGCTCGCCTTGAAGGAGCTGAGAATACTACTACCTCTTCGGTCGACGTGAGACGCGGCGCATCCAGCGCCTGAAGGTACTCTCCGCCGCCGCTTCGGAACGGGCTCCAAATGGATATCCCTTCTTCGCGTTGTTCTTCTACTGCGGGCTCTACCCGCCTTTCTCTGAATTTTTCTGCGACATCATGTCGGGGCGTGGTTCTCTCTCTCTGTGGCCTCGAGCACCTATGGGGCACGGGGGCCCCTTCTGATTCGGCAAGGGAGGCGGAGGCGTCTGTGAGCGGTCGAGGTCGGCCAGCAGGGGAGGCAGGCAATTTTACCCAGCCGGGGCTCTCGGGAGATAACACCCTCTGCTGCTTTGTGTTTATTATTTGATCTCGCTCGGCGTGCGGCGTATGGTGGTGTCTGGGTATCGAATGGATCGAACCCCTTCTCGTCTTATGGGCCTCCCTTTTATAGTCGAAGGGGGCATCCACGAGTGGCAGCGTGGGAAGAGGGGTAGAAAGGTAAAATCGCAGGATGGTACAACGATTACTGCGGTGCCCTACCTAACTCGGCGGCGGGGACAAGGGCATTAAATGCCCGTCTGAGTCGCCTAACGATGTAAAAAAACGACCGTTAGGTGAACCACGGTTGCCGCGATGGCGCCTCCGTTTGCCACCTCGCTCCGCATGGCTGCGTCGTGCCCGCCCGTGCCCTTGGGATGGCCTTGTGTTGACCGTCCTTTGGGTGCGCTGGAGTTTGGGTGGCAGCCTTGCGCGACCCTTCTCTTGTTGTCTTGGCAAGCTTGCGGCCGTCCGGGCTGCCGGTAGCGCGGGCGCCGCGACAAGTCTTCTGGTGATGCCTTGGTTGGTCTTCGGCAAGCTCCTCTTGCGGGGCCTTCGTTCTTGGGTTAGTACTTTGTTCTTGAATGGCGGTAATAAGGAGCGGTGGAGGGCCTCGGCGGGCGCCCGGCAAGCCTTGCAGCTGGGTGCTGCGTTGCCCGTGCACAAGTTAGTACTAAGGTACCCCTACTTTAGTACACCGACAGAGCCCGGGCTGGGCCATACAGTGCGGCGTTGTTGGGCGGGCCCAAAACGATCTGCGAACACGCGTGGCACAGGTCCGCCTGAATCGGGCTCCGTGTCCACGCGCCCTCCATAGCAACGCAGCGTCGATTGCGGCGTCGTGGGAGGAATCGTGGGTGGAGCATGCGATCTTTAAGGCATCCACCCGTGATCACGGTGCGGTGAGTCACTTCACCGTCGCTCGGCTCCGCTTTTTCGCCACGCGGCTCTCATGCGTTGGGGGTCGTGGGCGGCGATGGTGGGAGACCGAGCCGTCACGGGCGAAGATGGCGAGTCGGCCCCGCTCCTCTGTCCTCCTCGCCCCCTGATTGGTTGAGCGGGGCGGCCGAGCCCCACCTCGCCCTTTAAAAAGGCGGAAGGGCACAATAGTCTCGCACTTCTTCTTCTTCGCCGTCTCCAACTCCGCTACTCTTCCCCCATCGCCATGGAGGAGGAATCCTGTCCTTCAGCGGTGGCAGCGAGGTTGCCTCCAGGCAGCGCACCTCTCCCTATCCAGCGCTGCGGCGCCGGAGCCGGCCGTGAGGGAAGAGGGAGGCGCGAGCCGTCGGCAAGTCGTGGGCGTGGTCGGGCGCTTCGGGGAGGCGGCGGCGATGTCGCCACCCGTCTCCACCGGCAGCTCCTCTCCTTGGCGGTCCACAGGGGCGACCCACAGGAGTTCTTCATCAAGCTCGCCGAGCACCTCATCGCCGCCTCCGGCTGCCGGCCCGTTCGCGGCGCGATGGAACCGGATCCGCCGAGATGTTGGAGTTGCGCGCGAGGGCTGCAGGATCGGCGGCACTTTCAGTGGCGTCGTATCCCGACCACCGGCGTGATGTACCGATCGAGGTGGAAGGCGTTCGCGCATCCACAGCTTGGCGGCGGGGTTTACCCTCCATTTTAAGTTAATGGAGGCGACCTTCTCGCCGTCAAGGTCTTGAGACTCCGGCACCGGGCGAGATCTTTGTGTGGACAGCTCCTCCGATGCGAAGCCCCTCCTCGGCGAGAGTGATGAGGAGGAAGCGGCAACGACGATGAGGATGGCGGGTCCGACTAGGCGTCGGACGCTGCCTCATGCGCCACCGGCGACCGCATCATCCGGATCGCCCGGCCTTGAACTCCGGGGCCGTCTCCTTGGGCGGTGGCATAGGGAGGCTGCGAAGAGGAAGAGGGTGGCGGCAAGGCCGTCAAGTCGAATCTGAGGCGAGGCCCTCGGCAGCGTCTTGGCGTCCGCCGCCCGTCTTCAAGCTCTGCCTCCGGCGCCTCCGTCTCCGCCAAGCTCTGGCGGCCCAGGAAGTTCTCTTGGTGACTTGGCGCCGTAGCTCTCCTAGGTGCCTTTGCCCTCCCGAGCTTCTCTTGCAGGGCCTCCTTGACCTACCTCTGAGCAGAGAAGCAGGAGAGGATTACGGGCATCTTATCTTTTAACTTGTAAGCCTTGGGCCTTAGCTGTATTTAAAATCTGTAATCCTCTCTATCATGTTTTTCATCCTCTATGGACTTGTACTAAACTGGGATGTTTTTAATGAAAAGAGGGGCAGCTTGCGGACTAGGTCCTTTACTTGATTTTGTGCCTTATGCGTTCCACCCCTCGCTTCTAGGGGACTTGCGGGCGAACACACTTCTTGAGTCTTGGGGCGTCGGCAGCCAGGGCGGTGTTGCCTCCGGCAAGAAACCTTGTCGGGCGATTGCAGCGCTTGTGTTGTTGGCGGACTCGGAAACAAATCAAAGGCGCAACAGCGCGACTTCGGCTCCTCAGCGCCTGAGCTTCTTTTACAAAGCACACTTTCGTTCAGGGCGCGGCTCCGCCCCCTCAGTCCATAAGAGGGTGCATGATGAGGGATGAAAAACTTATCTGGCGCCGCAGCCCCCGGCGGCTCTAGCTTGTCGGGGAGAAATCTTGGCATCTGCAGCCCCCGGCAACTTTGGCTCCGCCAAGACCAGTGCTTGTCGCCTTCTTTGTCCTTATCGCCGGCCTTGCGGCCTCCGGGGCCTGGCACATTCTTGAAGGAACTTTGGCACTTGCAGCCCCCAGCGAAGCTGGCTTGCCGGGGCCCGCGCGCCAGCGCGCCCTTCTGGCTTCTCCTTGTCACTGTGATTATAGCCACGAAAATAACTGAGACAACGCTGTAATAAGCTATTCTTTCATGGTGCGACTCTGCAACGCGATGCCATGCTCTGCCCTTCGTATGTTTACACTCTCGCTTTTAGGGAACTCACGGTGCTAACACACTTCTTGAGTCGCGGAACATCAGCAGCCCATTGGCGGTGTTGTTTCCGCAAGAAACCTTCTCGGGTCGATTCACGGGGCACTTGAATTGTTGGCGGACTCGAAAACAAATCAAGGGCTTAACTCAGCCGTGAGTTAGTTCCTTCGCGCTAAGTTTCTCATACGAAGGATGCCCCACGGCAAGGCTTGCTATATTCGCCCTCTACTTCGCTATATCCCTTATGCGTTTTAACCCTATGCTTCTAGGAACTTGCGGTGCTAACACACTTCTTTGAGTCACGGGACATCGGCAGCTTCTTTGGCGGTGTTGTATCCGGCAGAAACCTTCTCGGAGCTAGTTGCGGCGCACTTGTATTGTTGGCGGACTCGGAAACAAAGCTAGGGCCTTAACTTAGCCCCGAGTTGGTTCCTCAGCGCCTGAGTTTTTCGTACAAAGGATGAGCAGCTCGAGGGACATAACACAAGGTCATCGGACTAAAAAAAAGTGCTCTGTACAAGATCTTGGGTGACTTAGCTTTTCCGTCTTCAGCGATCCGCCGAGGCTGTGCTTCTTCCCTGATCTTCCCCCCTTGTATGTTTTCATCCTTACGCTTTCGGGGAACCCCTCGGCGCAAACACACTTGCTGAGCGCAGGGCATCAGCAGCCCGCTGGCGGTGTTGCCTCCGGCGGGAAGAACTCGTCGAGCTGGTTGCGGCGTGCTTCTATCATCGAGTGGACTCGAAACGGATCGATGGCGCAACCCAACCACGATTCGACCCCTCTGCGCTCGGGTTCTTCATACAAGGTATGGATTTCCAGGGAGCACAACTCAAAAGTTCGAAGCTTGGCAGCTTTCTTTGCCTCATCGGCTGGCGAGCTCGATGGTGCGTCCTCGGCAGCGCGCAGCACTCGGGGAGGTGTGCTTGCGGGCGGGCACGAGCCGTTCTTGCCGGGCTTAGTCTATGGTCGGTCTGCCTTTTCTTTCTCGCACTTGCCGGTGGAGCTCGATGGTGCGTCCTCGACGGCAGCGCAGCACTCCGGGGAGGTGCGCTTGCCGAAGTGGGCATCAGAGCTATCCTTGTCGGACTTGGCTTTCTTATTCCTCCGGGGAGCTTCAGCGGCAAGTGGCTCGCGCTCTGCTGCGGCAGCTGCTTCCCGGTAGATCTTGTCGGCGCAGATGAGTGCATCCCTCTTGTTGCCTTGGACTGAAATGACACTCATCGGGCCAGGCATCTTGAGCACATTGTACGCGTAGTGAGAGGCCGCCATGAACTTGGCAGCGGCGGGTCGGCGAGTATCCCATTGTAGGGTAATGGGATATCAGCCCGTCGAATGTGACCCTCTCGATCCTGAAGTTCGATTCGCTGCCGAGCGTCACGGCAATGTGATCTTCCCTTGGGCTTGCTCCTTCGGTTTATCCCTTGAAAGGTGCGGTCTCTTGAGCTTCGTTGTCGGGGATCTGGAGCTTCTTGAGTACTGCGGAGGAAATTAGGTTTAGGCCGGCCCCGCCGTCAACCAGCATCTTCGTGACCTTGAGGTTGCGGATTGTTGGTGAGATCAACATCGGCAAGCACCCGACCACGGCGATGCGGTCAGGGTGGTCCTCAACATCGAAGACGATGGGTGTGCCGGACCACTTCAGAGGATTGCGCGCCTCGACGGACGGCTCCGCGGCGTTTACCTCTCGCACCCATTGCTTGAGTTGATGGTGCGAGGTGTGCAGAGAGGCGCCGCCGTCGATGCACAACACCTCTGTTGCCTTCTGAAACTCCTGGTCATCAGTCTCATCTTCCTCCATCTCATCATCCTCATCTTCATCTTCGTCCTTGTCACGACCGCGGGGAGGCCTGTCTCCTTGCCGTGGCTTGGCCTTGCCGCGGTGCCCTCCCTGGGCGGGAAGCTTCTTGCCGGATCCTCCGCCACCTCCTTGGGCTCTCTCCTTATCGCAGCTTCGTATTGACTTTACGTAGCTCCGCCATCTGCTCGACTTTCTTGCAGGTTTGGAGATCATGGCCCTTAGTGCGGTGGATCTTGCAATATCGCTTGCGGAGCCGTCTGCTTGTCGGCGGCTGCCACAGCCTCGCCGGGTCGTCGGTCTTGGCCTTGTCGAGCCGCCTCCGTTCTTAGGAATGCTCAACAGCTAGTACATCCTTAGCCTTTCTCTTCCTATTGTTCCGCCTCCGGCTCTTCCTTGCCGGGCGGCATCCTCACCGAGATCATACGCTCGGCAACCTCTCGGGGATTTTCCTCCCCTCCTCGGCCCGTGCACACTTATCGGCGGGCGTAGAGCTTCGGCGACATCTCGATCTTGCACATCGCCATTTCCTCCCTCATCCTGCGATTCGCGCGTTACGATGAAACAGCGGCGATAACCGCGGCGGGGTGGGCGTCTGGATGTTGCCGCGCAGCTGAATCTTTGTATGTACTTGCGAGGGCTCCCCTCTTTACGGGCGAGCAAGTGGAGGTCACTCTCCGGCCATGAGGCTTGTGGCCACCGTGAAAGCGCCGACAAACTGATGGCACAGTCCGCCCATGAAGAGATGGAGCCGTCCGGCAAGTGCATGAGCCAAGATCGGCGTTAGGCTTGAGTACCGGCGGGAAGTAGTTGGCGAGATCTTCTCGTCGCGCCCCGGCAGCTTGCACGCGATGGTGTAGATCTTGAGGAACTCCGACAGGTGTATCCTGTTGTCGTACTTCTCGAATGCGTCTGGTTTGAAGTTCTTGGTTTTGGGCCCTTTGGACTTGCCGCGGCTCGCGGGTGAGCGCGAAGCGACCTGCAGCGTCTGACAAATCGCTGGTTCTCCGGCGCGTGCATGTCGACGGCGGGCCCAGCGCGCTGGTTAGATTGGCGTCACGCTTCTCTCCGGTGCTTTCGTCACGAGTCGGCGTCTTCGTGTTGCCGCTCACGGAGAAGCGTGGCGCCGATCCGGCGAGTCAGCGGGTCCGGCACGCGGTGGAAGTCGGTCGGGGTTGGTCCGCGGTGGCGATCTTAGCCTTGAGGTTGGGAGTGCGGAGGTGGCACCCAGCGATCTTGTCGGCGTCGGCTTGCGCTGGCGCCTGCGAACCTCGACACGCTTCGATCGCGGGGTTTGTTGCCATTAAGCGAAGCCGATGAGGCTGTAAATGGTCATCCTCGATCGTCGATCTTGTCGCGTTGGAGGGTAGTCTAAGCGGTGGGCTCGGGCGGCGCTTCCTCTCTATCTTAGGTGGCGGTGGCGGCAAGCGGCGCGAGGAGCGGATGTGCTCGGACTCCCAAGCTGGATTGGGAGGAGCAACACCTCGTCCGGCGGCCGTACCTCACTCGCGCCCGACATCTTTGGCGTGCACGCTAACCTTGAGCGTCCGCGACCCACCAGCAGCCTTTGCTCCAACGCAAGCACGGTGCTAGGAACACCGGTATTGTTGACCTTGCACCTCTGGGAAGGTGCGGCGTCTGCCGTCGCCCGGCGCTTGCGGGCCCTTGTTCTTGGATCTGGTGACGCCGCGTCCCACCGTCGGCGCCCGCTCCTCCGCCGGCGTCCACTCCACCGCTGCTTGCTCGGGCGGTGGTGGAATGATGTAAACGGGCGGCCACCTCGAAGATTCTTCTTGGTGGCATGTTGATGATAGCGTTGATGTAGCGTGGGGAGACGGATCGGATGCTCCGACCTCGAGGCCCCCTACAGCGCGCCAAAGATGTCGGGCGTGGTTCTCTCTCTCTGTGGCCTCGAGCACCTATGGAACGGGGCCCCTCTGATTCGGCAAGGGAGGCGGGCGTCTTGCGAAGAAGATCGAGGTCGGCCTTGGGGAGGCGGGCAATTTTACCCGGCCGGGGCTCTTGGGGAGATAACACCCCTACTGCTGCTTTGTGTTTATTATTTGATCTCGCTCGAGCGTGCGAGCGTATGGTGGTGTCCTGGGTATCGAATGGATCGAACCCCTTCTACATGCGCATGGGCCTCCCTTTTATAGTCACGAAGGGGGCATCCACGAATGGCGGCGTGGGAAGAGGGGTAGAAAGGTAAAATCGCAGGTTGGTACAACAGTGCACAACAATGCCCCTACCTAACTCTGACGGCAGGGGACAAGGGCATTAAATGCCCGTCTGGTCGCCCCGACAGTGTAAAGAAACGACCGTTAGGTGAACCACCGGTTGCCACGATGGCGCCTCCGTTTGCCACCTCGCTCCGCATGGCTGCGTCGTGCCCCGCCACGTGCCCTTGGGATGGCCTTGTGTTGACACGTCGCTGGGTGCGCTGGAGTTTGGGTGGCAGCCTTGCCGCAGCAAGTGTCTTGCCGCGACCCTTCTCTTGTTGTGCTGGCAAGCTTGCGGCCGTCCGAACTGCTTAGGCGCGGCAAGTCTTCTGGTGATGCCTTGGTTGGTCTTCCGGCAAGCTCCTCTTCTTGGGGCCTTCGTTTTTGGTTAGTACTTTGTTCTTGAATGGCAGTATTAAGGAGCGGTGGAGGGCCTCGTGCGGCGCCCGGCAAGCCTTGCAGCGAGGTGCTGCGTTGCCCGTGCACAAGTTCGGGGTACTAAGGTACCCCTACTTTAGTACACCGACACATCATGAACACCTCGGGTTCCACCTCCTTGACTTCACCCCCAATGCTGTTACGACCATGGCAGTTTTCGCACATCTCTGCGAAAACTTTGTCGAATCCACCCAAATGTAGCTCTTTTCGCCACTTCTTTATGCCCCGAGTTGAGAGAGGGGAGCCCTTATCCGGCGGAATCGCTTTGGATCTTGAGCGGCAAGAAAGAAGCGTGTCTGGAGGAGAGCTCCGCGGCCGATGGGAGAATGGAGAGCGAATGGTCTTTGGATTGTCGAGGAGAATCCACAACCATTTACCGCCCAGCGCCAAGTCGATGGTCTTGGCAGCGATTGGAGCAGCGTGGCCGGAAGGCGATAGGTGAAGATTGCCATCACCGGATCCTGCGCCTCGGGCTTCTTTGGGCTCCTTGTGGCGCCGTTAGGCGCGATTTTCTTCGCCGCCGCATACGCCCCCTGCGGGAGAGGAGGAGACCCGCTGGGAATTGAAGTCCGGCGGACGATATGAGGTTGCGCCGGGCCTCAACTTCAACCGCTGTCACAGGCGGGCGCGATGCTCAAGGCTGTTCAAGCACGATCCTCAACATCCCGAATGGTTCGAGGCTGCGAAGGCGTCGTCCCGCTGTGCAACAATTCCTCGCTCGACGCATCCATGCAATGATGCCGTTGTGCGATCGCATAAATTGTCCCAACAGCAGGCAAAACTGCGAGACGGCGTCGTGCGGCGTTCTTTAACAACTTAGTGGAGGTGGCGGTCGCTCCGATGGCGAAAAGCCTCACCGCGACACCACCGCTGCGGAGATCGGCGCATCGCCACTAGGGCGGAAGAGGCGGCGGCGACCGCTGCCGCGAACAAGTTTGGATTCACCGTGGAGGCGAGAGGCAGCGGCGGCAAGCCTTGCTGGCGAGTGGCTTGCGGCGAGGAAGAGCTTGCGGGTCGGCCTTGGTCGGCGAGCCCGCCGAGGTGCGGCGGCCCGCCATCTTGAGCGACTTGCATAGCGAGCCCAGCGCAGCCCCCAGCTCCACCAAAGGCGTCTCCGCAAGGCGGGGGCGTGGCGAAGCGGCAGATGAGTCAATAGCCGTCGCGACGCGCGACGCGCTCCACCGCGACAAGCGATGTTGCCGCGGGAGCGCCTCACGCCGCTGCGGCAACTAGAGCGGGGTCTTCCCGGACCACCGCCACTGCCCCCGCCAAGCGGCTAAGGGAACCTCTCCTCCGCCTCGTCGCGCGAAGGTGGGCGGACTTCGACCTCTCCGCTTAGCTCCGGCGAGGAAGAAGAAGAGTAAGATTCTTTGTTGTACTTGTAGTTCTTCAATTTTGCTGTTTACATCTTGTATCGATTTGCTTTACTCTGAACTCCTTCCTTTTGGGACCACAGCCCGAGAGCGAAAGAGCCAAGGCTCCGGTGATTGTCATCGAGGGCGAGCCCACATGACAATGCGGCGCCCGAGACCTTGCCGGACCTGGCAATCATTCCCCAAAGCAGCCCAGCGCAGCCCAGTAATAAGTATATGGTTTACTTCCCATTTGTTATGGCGTGCATGGGTGTTCTTTCTTTCTTGACCTCATTGTTGGCTTGTGTAGGAAGCGAGCAGCCTCACCGAAGCTTACCGGAAGCCGCCCACGAGATGCTATCTGCCGACTCGCCCGCCAAGGGAGGATTCCCGGCAAGGGCGTTCTCGGCAAGGAGAAGTCTCCGGCAAGGGACAGTTCTCCGGCAAGGGACGGTTCTCCAGCAAGGGACAGCACCAGCGACCCCCCGGTGGTGGAGCCCATGACCGCAGATCCTAGTACAGGTAACCCTTCTTGCTTGAAAACTTCCCTTGTGTTCTTCTTCTTCTGATCTTCTTTTTGGATATTTGCTTGACTTTTCTCCCTCTTCCGGCCGTCAGATCCATCTTCCGCGGAGCCGATGGAGACCGAGGCCATCGGTGAGGAGAACGCGTCTTGGCAACACCGATGGCGCTTGCCACCGAAGAAGGAGCTGGTCTTGATGAGCCCGCCCGGCGAAGAGGCCGCCAAAGCTGCCGCCGCATGAGCCGGGCGAGGGTCCGCCATCGCCTTGATGACCACGAGGCGCGGAGCGCAAGGCGCTCGCCGACCGCCGATCCCTCCGCCCTTTGCCGCGCGTCGAGCTCGAAGAGCCCCAGCCAGCGCCTATTTGAAGGCCGATGATGGCGTCTTCATCAAGCTCCACAGGCGTCAAGCTCGGCGCCGGTCGAAGGAGAAACTTTGACGGAGAAGTGCTGCGCCTCTGCTGGTTGGCGCTGGTTGGCGCGGCGGCGGCGATGGCGAGTCGAGAGAGCAAGCTGCTGCTGGAAGCTGGTGTCACTCTACCGCGCAGCGGGCCAAGCTGGAATCCCGAGAAGCGCTTGTTGCGAAGGTAGGAGTGGATATCGAGAAGCATGCGGAGGAGCTCCGGAGTCACAACCAGGAAGCTCTCCGGTCCTTCGCAGAGGAGCGGGCGCAGCTTGTCGAGGCGCGGAAAGCCTTTCTTCTCGAGAAGGCTGAAGCTGAAGAGCAACAGCGGCTTGCCGCCGAGGAGCTGTTTGCACGGGAGGGCGAGTTGGCGCAGCGAAAGGTTAATCTTGACAGCCATGAGGAGGAGCTTGCTGCGCGTGAGCAAACAGTTGGCGGGGCTCTCAAGGAAGCAAAGGATGCTGCCGCGGCTGCCGAGGCCGCCAAGAAGGAGCTGGAGACGAAGGTGGCGCAGCTGGAGGTCGATCTCAAGGCGAGCGGCGAAGAGCTTGCCGCGCTCAATCAAGAGCGTGAGAAGGATGCCTACGCCCATGGCGAGCTGCAGGGTCGCCTCGTCGAGAAGGGCAAGGAGCTGAGCGCCGCCAAGAACTCCAACGCAGATCTTGAGTTGAAGCTGGCTACTTTGACCAAGACGCTGGACGACGCCAAGGAGCAGGAGGTGGCCTTGAAGGAGGAGATCAAGGCCAACGAAGCACTGGCAGCGAGGGCATGAAACCAAAACACTTTTAGGGAGGCTGTGGAACTCAGGACAGAGGGTCTCGTGAATATCGCCCTTGATCATCGGCGGGAGCTGGCCTTGTTGGGATGGAGGATTTGGGTATTCCTCCGATGAGAACCTCGGCCAGCGCCAAGCTCACTTTGTTCTTCAAGGGCGTGGCGGCGGCCCTCCAGCGACTCGGGAAAGGATCCCAAAGCAGCTGGCCGGCGAGTCGCGCCACGATCTGCGAGAGTTACGCAAAAGGTGTTGGTGAAGGTGGCCTTCCGCAACCCAGGCCTCAACCTCACCAACGTCCTCAAGAAGCTGCCTCCGGATGCTGATCTGAAGCGCTCAAGGCCCTTATCGCACCCATTGTGGACAAGGTGAGCGAGGTCGAGAGGGTTGATGGCGGCTGCGTGGATTAGGCCGCCCGTTTCCTCCTTTCCTTGTCGCTGCTAGTCATATTCACGAGAACAATCTATTAGAGCTGCGACAAGCTATCTTGTAATATAACTTTATTTTGGGTATCGATTGCTATGTTATTCCCTTTACTTGATTCCTTCCTTTGTATGTTTTTGCCCTCGCTTTTAGGGAACTTGCCGGTATGAGCACCTTAGCCACGAGCGCTGAGTCTTGGGACGTCGATAGCCATTGGCGGTGCCGTAACCGACAAGAAACCTTGTCGCAACTAGTCGCTGCTCACTTAAGTTGTTGAGCGGACTCGAAACAAAGTAAGGGCGCAACTAGCTACGAGTTGGTTCCTCCGCGCAGGTTTTTCCATACAAAGCACGATCGTTCGAGGAAGATAACTTAAAATTTTAAAACTGATTGCTCAAACTTTGGCTACTTAGCTTTTACATCGTTTGCGTCCGGCAGGCTTAAACTTCCTTGAACGACGCCTGGTCCACACCATTATCTTCTCCTTCCCCCCCGGCAAACTTGTGGGCGGGTGAACCTCCCTTTCTTTGAGAAAGAGAAAGAAGAAAAAAATAAAGATACGGGGCCTTACGGCTCGTTATTGCTTACTGGGGGTAGGTGCTGCACAAAGTGTCAGATAACACATGCAAAAAATAGAAAGCATGAATTTGACAAGATGTGCGGAGCATATGAGCTTTATTTATGCATGGGGTCTGCGCCCGGCTTTGTACAAAGGATTACATGCAACAGCGGCAAGACTTGTACAAAAGGTGGTTCTTGGAACAGGTTCGACAACCGCGCTCTGAGTAAAACTTACGAAGATGCTCAATGTTCGAGAGTTGCTCACCGGAAAGCCATCTTCAGTCTCAAGGAGGACAGCGCCAGGCCTAGTGACTCGTTTCACCCGGTAAGGGCCTTCCCACTTTGGCGTCAACTTGTTGGAATTCTTGGCGGACTGAATACGCTGAAGAACAAGGTCGCCTTCCTCGAGACTTCTGGCATTAACTTTGCGGCTATGGTAGCAGCGCAAAGCTTGCTGGTATCGAGCAGCTCGTACAGCAGCCTGAAGACGGTCCTCCTCAAGGAGCAGCGCATCATCTTGTCGCAGCTGCTCTTGCTCAAGCTCATCATAAGCGAGCACTCGAGGCGACCCGTACACGAGTTCCATGGGGAGAACTGCCTCTGCTCCATAGACTAGAGCGAAAGGTGTCTGGCCGGTGGCTCGATTCGGCGTCGTCCTGATCGACCAAAGAACCACCGACAGCTCCTCAATCCAGTTCTTTCCGCACTTGCGCAGCTTGTCGAAAGTCCTGGTCTTGAGCCCGCGCAGCACTTCAGCATTTGCTCTCTCCGCTTGACCGTTGCTTCTCGGGTGAGCAATGAAGCGGCGGACCTTGGCGCCAAGATCTTGGGCGTCTTGCGCATGAAGGTGTGGCTCGTGAATTGCGTGCCGTTGTTGGTGATGATCTGTTAGGGATTCGAAGCGGCAAACAATCGACTGAAGAACTTGATCGCTTGTTGTGCTGTCACCTTCCTCATTGCTTCCACTTTCGCCACTTTGTGAACTTGTCGATTACAGCGTACAAGTACTCAAAGCCTCCGACAGCTTCGGGGAAGGGGCCGAGGATGTCGAGCCCCAGCACCGAAAATGGCGGGATAAAGGGATCGTCTGGAGAGCTTGAGCTGGCTGGTGTATCTGTTTGGAGTGGAACTGACACGCTTCACACTTGGTTACTTGTGCAGTTGCATCCTGGAGGGCTGTCGGCCAAAAGAAACCTTGCCGGAATGCTTTGCCGGCAAGTGCTCTTGCGCCAATGTGGTGACCACATATGCCTCCATGTATCTCCGCCAACAGCTTTTGTCCGTCTTCCCGGGGAATACACTTCAATTTCACACCGTTGAGCCTTCTTCTGTACAGTGTGTCATCGACAAACTGGTACATACTTGACTGCCGGGCTACTCTTTCCGCTTCTTCTTGCTCTTCGGGAAGTTCTCCTGTCTGAAGGAAACGGACAATCTGCTGTGCCCATGCTGGAGCTTGCGGCTCGACAACAAGGACTAAAGGCACATCTGTTGCTGTGAGAACATCCGCTTCTACGGCGAGAACCTGCGGCTCGGCCGGAGCTTGATGTTCTCCGGCAAGCTTGCCGGAGCAAAACTTGTCGGGAGCGTCTGCTTCGACGGAACAAACCCTAGGGCTTGCCGGAGTAGATTTCTCCTCAGCACCCTTGGTGTTGATCCTGGGGACCTTCTTGGCGGTGGCTTCGGGGAGCTCTGCCGGAAAATAGTCACCAGAAATCAACTTCCTCTTCTTGCTCTGTCCAGTTGATGGCGTTACAGACGGTTGACTCAGTTTGAGCACAAAGATTCCTGGTTCCACAGGTAACTTAAGTGCGGTGCACTTTGACAGGCCATCGGCAATGTCGTTCTGAGCTCTCGGAACATGTTCCATCTGTAGGCCGTCAAAGTGCTCTTCTAACTTTCTCACTTCGTCAACGTAGGCTTCCATCAACGGACTCTGATAATTCTTGTTGACTTGGCGGACGACAAGCTGCAAGTCACCCCTGACAATGAGCTTCTTGATCCCAAGGTCTGCCGCGATCCTGAGACCGGCAAGCAAACCTTCATACTCCACGGTATTGTTTGTCGCTTGCTCCTTGGGAAAGTGCATCTGGACTACGTACTTGAGGTGCTCTCCGGTGGGTTCAACAAGTAGCACGCCCGCACCGGCGCCTTGCAGCGAGAAGGCACCATCAAAGTACATCAGCCACTCTTTGCTTGCTTCCTTGATGGGGATGCTCGTTTCTGGAATTTCTTCATCTGGTGTTGGAGTCCACTCTGCTATGAATTCTGCCAATGCCCGGCTCTGGATAGTTGAAGTGCTCTCAAACTTGAGGCCAAAGCTTGACAGTTCAAAGGCCCACTCGACAATCCTGCTGTTGCTTCGGATTCTGCAGTATCCTCTTGATTGGAAAGTGAGTGACAACTGTGATCTCATGTGCTTGGAAGTAATGGCGCAGCTTTCTCGAGGCCATGAGAAGGCCGAAAAGCAACTTCTGCACACCAGAGTACCTTGACCTAGCCCCCTGCAGAAGGGAACTGACAAAGTAAACTGGGCTCCGCACCATTTTCTTCTGTATCTCCTTATGCGCCTGCGCAGATCCATCTTTGTCGGGACCCGAGCTTGTCGGTGAAGTCTCTTGCTTGTCGCTGGATGCATCTGCCGTGGTTGCTGGCTCACCATCCGTCTCCCTCTCTGCTACTAACGCAGCACTAACCACTTGATTGGTTGCCGCTATATACAGCAACAACTTCTCTTGTGGCTTAGGTGCGACAAGTATTGGAGTGGAGGACAGGTATCTCTTCAAGTCTTGCAGCGCTGCCTCCGCTTCCGGAGTCCATTTCATTGGACCTGCCTTTTTCAATATTTTGAAAAAGCGGCGCGCCGCAACAGAACTTAGAGATAAACTCTTTGAGAGCAGCCACGCAACCGCAAGCCTTCGTACATCCTTGACGCGCTTTGGTGCTTCAATCTGCTCAATGGCCTTGATCTTGTCGGGATTGGCTTCGATTCCCCGCCGAGACGAAGAACCCGAGAAGCTTGCGGATGGGACTCCAAACACACACTTCTCGGGTTAAGCTTGAGGTTGATCTTGCGCAGATTTGCAAAGGTTTCATCTAAATCCTGAATCAGAGTTGCCTTGTGCTTGCTCTTGACCACTATGTCATCCATGTAGGCTTCCACATTTCTGTGCATTTGTGGCTCAAAAGCGTGATGGACTACCTTGCAAATGTTGAACCAGCATTCTTCAAACCGAAAGGCATCCGTATGAAACAGTATGTGCCATATGGAGTGATGATTGCGGTCTTCTCCTCATCCTCTTCTGCCATGAAGATCTGATGGTATCCTGAGTATGCGTCCAGAAATGAAAGCAAGTCACATCTGGCTGTGGAGTCAACAATCTGGTCAATGCGCGGCAAGGGAAATGGGTCTTTGGGACAAGCTTTATTAACATCGGTAAAGTCAATACAAAGCCTCCATTTCCGTTTGCCTTGGCGATGACTACGAGATTGGCCAACCACGTAGGATGGAGCACTCCTCTGACAAGGCCTGCTGCTTCCAATTTCTTGATTTCTTCTGCGATGAATTCTTGGCGCTCCACTACTTGTTTCCTGACCTTCTGCTTGACGGGCCGCATGAGGACAGATGGCAAGACGGTGCTCGATTACTTTCCTGGGAACACCGGGGATGTCAGACGGTTGCCATGCAAACACGTCGGCGTTACCGCAGAAAGCAACGAGCGCTTTCCTATTTAGGGTTGAGAGTGGCACTGATGGTGAAGGTACCACCAGTGCCGTCCTCCTTGGCGGACACCTTCTTGGTCTCTGGCGGAGCTGCCATTGTCTTCTTACACTTGCCGGTGGAGCTCGATGGTGCGTCCTCGATGGTAGCGCAGCACTCCGAAGAGGTGCGCTTGCCGGAGTGGGCATCAGAACTCTTGCCGGACTTGGTCTTCTTCTTCCCTCCGGGAGCTTCAGCGGCAACTGACTTGCGTTCTGCTGCGGTTGCTACTTCCTGGTAGATCTTGTCGGCGCGGATAAGAGCATCCTTCTTGTCGCCAGGGACAGAGATGACACTTATCGGGCCTGGCATCTTCAGTACGTTGTACGCATAGTGAGAGGCCGCCATGAATTTGGCGAGTGCTGGACGGTCGAGTATCCCATTATAAGGCAACGGAAAATCAGCAACGTCAAAAGTGACCCTCTCAGTCCTGAAGTTCATCTCGCTGCCAAATGTCACTGGCAACGTGATCTTCCCCTTCGGCTTGCTCCTTCCCGGGTTGATTCCTTGGAATGTGCGGTCTCTTGAGCTTCATTGTCGAGGATCCGGAGTTTCGGAGTACCGCGGAGGAGATCAGTTCAAGCCGCCCCGCCATCAACTAGCAACTTAGTGACCTTGAGGTTGCGGATAGTTAAGCGAAACCAACATCGGCAAGCACCCGACCGCGATTATGCGATCGTGGTGGTCCTCAATATCAAAGATGATAGGCGTCTTTGGACCATTTCGAGGCTTGCGTGACTCGGCGGGTGGTTCTCGCGCATTGACTTCCGCACCTTGCTTGAGCCGGCGATGTGAAGTATCTGAAGCACCGCCGTCAACGCACAAAACCTCTGTAGCTTTCTGGAACTCCTGCTCATCAGCCTCGTCATCATCCATATCTTCATCGTTGTCGTCATCTTCATCCTTGTCGCGGCCGCGGGGAGGCCTGTCTCCTTGCCGCTGCTTGGCCTTGCCGCGGCGTCCTCCCCGGCCGGGACGTTTCTTGCCGGATCCTGCAGTACCTTCTTGGGCCTTCTCCTTGTCGCATCGCTCATACTCAGCCTTTTGCTGCTCGACAAGCTGTTCGACCTTCTTGCAGCTCTGGAGATCATGGCCCTTGGTGCAGTGGATCTTGCAAGATCGCTTGTCGGTGCCGTCCGCTTGTCGGCGGCGCCACGGTGTTCTTGGCGCCACCTTCGCCGGACTGCTCAGCGACTAGCATATCTTTGCCTTTCTTCTTCTGTTGTTCCGCCGCCGTTTTTCTTTGCCGGGCGGCATCCTTGCCGTCGATCCTCCTGCTCTGTGTTCTCTCCGGGAGTTTCCTCCTTCCTTAGCACGCACACTTGTCGGCGGGGCATATAGCTCATCGACGTCTCGATCTTACACATCGCCATCTTCTCCGCATCCTGCGGTTCGCGCGTTACGATGGAGCGACCGATGACCGCGGCAAGGTGGACATCTGGGATGTTGTCTTTGTACACGGCTGAATCTCTGAATGAACTTGCGCAGGGACTCTCCTTCCTTCTGGGCGAGCAGATGAAGGTCGCTTTCTTGGCCATGAGGCTTGTGGCCGCTTGTAAAGACGCCGACAAACTGATGGCATAGATCGCCAGAGGAAATGGAGTTGTCCGCAGTGCATGAGCCAGACCGACATTGGGCTTGAGCACCAGCGGGAAGTAGTTGGCAAGGATCTTGTCGTCTCGTCCCCCGGCAGCATGCACCGTGATGGTGTAGATGCTGAGGAACTCCGATGGATGCGACTTGCCGTCGTACTTCTCTGGTACGTCTGGCTTGAAATTCTTCGTACTGGGCCACTGGACTTGCCGCAGCTCACGAGTGAAGGGCAACCTACACAGTCTGACAAGTCGCCAGTTCCCTCGGCGCATGCATGTCGATAGAGGGCCCAGTAGCTGGTCTGATTGACGCCGCTTCTCTTTGGCCTTCGATCGAGTACGGCGTCTTCTTCTTGTCGTTCGTGAAGAACTTGGCACTGATCGCGACGAGCTCGTGGATCTGATGACGCGGTGGAGTCGTTGTCGAGGTTGACCCGGCGAGTCGACGATCTTGGCCTTCGGGGTGGAGAGTGCACGGTGGTTGCACCCCCACCGATTTTGTCGCCACCGGCCAGTGCCTGGCAGTCTTGCCGCGGCTGTGATGCATTCGGCTGTCGTGGAGTGTCGCCGTTGGCGAAGCGATGAGACTCTGAATGGTGGCCCTCCATTCGTCGATCTTGTCCGCCGTTGGAGGGTAATCCAGGAGCAGTTGAGCTCGTGCCAGAGCTTCTGCTGGAGTGGAGGGTGGCAGTGGCGAACGGTGCGAGGAGCGGGATATGCTCGGACTTCTAACTATGTTAGAAGGAGCAGCATCCCGTCCAGGCGACCGCATCTTGCTCGTGCCAGCATGTTGGCGCGCATACTGGTCTTGAGCACCCTGAGATCCACCAGCTTGATCTTGGTCCAACGAGCGTATGGTACCGCGAGTACCATGACGCTGTCGGTCCCGTACCTCCTGAGATGGGCGCGGTGCATGTACGGACGCCGAGGTCTATGCAGCCTTGTCCTTGGACCTGGCAGCACCGTGAGCTCCCTCGTCGACGCCCGTTCTTCCGCCGGCGTCTACCCCACCACTCGTTTGCTCCGACGGCGGTGGGATCGACGTGGACGGAGCAGCCACCTCCGAAGCCTTCTTCTTCGGTGGCATGTCGATGAAGATGATGAAGATCTAGCTCGCGTGAATGCCGGATCAGGTTCACACAACCTCGACGCCCCCTACCTGGCGCGCCAAAGATGTCGTGGGAACGAACACCTATGGGGCCGGCGGACCGGGCCCCTTTCGGTTCGGCGGGGGGGCGGAGATCGCGCGAAGGGCAGATTGAGGCGAAGCACACGAGCGGTTTACCCAGCTTCGGAGCTCTCCGGAGATCTAATACTCCTACTACTGCATGTCTGATTGTATTGTGTTCTTGCTCGGGAGCGCTAAATGCTACAATACACACTAGCTGCTAACGAGACCGAGCGTGGGTGTTTTCTGGTTTCGAACCTCCCGAACCCTCCTCTACGTTGCGCATGGGCCTCCTTTTATATGCTAAAGGGGTCACCGACAGGTGGCAACGTAGACAAGGGCAAAAATGGAAAAGTGTTGCGGTTGGTACAACTACTTGTACAGTGTATCCTACCTAACCCTGACGACAGGGGACAAAGGCATTAAATGCCCGTCTGTGTCGCCCAAACAGTGCAAAAAGGGACCGTCAGGGGTGCCACCGCTCGCCACGATGGCAATCTTGTCAGCGTCGCTTGCCACACTCAAGACCGGGCTGCCTGACCTCTTGCCGCGCTACCGAAAGGTCCTGTGGCGACACGTTGGTGGATGTCTTTGAGCGCCGGTCTGAGTGGTAGCTTGCGCGGCAAGCGCCTTGCCGCGGTCGTTGTCTTGTCGCATCCGGAAGCTTGTCGCTCACCGGGCCTTGCCGGGACGCGTGGCGTGTCGCGGCAAGTTCCTTGAAATGCCTTGGTTGGCCTTCCCGGCAAGCTCCTCTTGCTGGGGTCTTGTCTCCTTGGCTTAAACACTTTGTTCTTGAATGGCTCCAAAGGAACCACAGGACCTTGGCGGTCACCCGGCAAGCCTTGCCGCGGGGTGCTGCGACTGCCCGTGCACAAGTTTAGGATACTAGGGTACCCCTACTCTAGTACACCAACAAAGCTAAGCAGACTAGCACATGTAGTTTAACCAGATTGGAAGAATTGCAATCTAGACACCATATGCAACATGCAACCACATATCACGCTGCCAAGTTAGAGCAAGCACCTGCGATGCTAGTGTAGGGGAAATGCGGTAATCAACTACAGAGCTATGTTCACTATCTTCATATAGCCTTGCTGTTTCTTGAGAATCATGTCGGGAGGCTGACGCTGGAGTAGTCCACTTGCCTGCCTGCCTCATCATAAGTGATTGATGAGGGATACACAAGAACATTAGTTTGATGTAAGAACATGGTTAATACACAGATGTACTAGTATGTACCAAAAACAGAAAGGCATGTCATATTCAAAGGTATAATGTGTAAGCTAAGCAGATATGCAATTTAACCAAATTGGAAGCAATACAAGCTAGACATCCGGCTGGAGTGGTGAGCATGATCATCTAGGACCCGAGAGCCTGGTGGGAGGCGGGCTGCCGCCACCATCGTGGCTTTTAGTTGGCTTCGGTGATGCTGTCTTTGCTTTGGCTTGTCATCGGCTCGGCCAAGGCCTACGACTAGCTATTTGTCTTCTGGTGCTCACGGGATGGTGGTTAATGGAAAAAATATCTTTCCTTATCTTAATGAAGACTGACTTCAGCCTTTCGAATACAAGCTAGACACCATATGGAACATGCAACCACATATGACACCGCAAAGTTAAAGCAAGCACCTGGGATGGTGGTTCATTGCGAGTGAGGTCATCAACTCCAGAGCTACGTTTACCGTTTCCATCTGCTAACACTGCACCCTTTATAGCGCTGTAACGTGTCGTGCCTACCCGCGTAGAAAGCTGGCACAACTTCTCTCTTTTCTTTGCTGCGTCCCTCGTGGTACTCTGAAATACCCTTGCATAAAAACACAATAGTGAGAGTATGGGTGAAGTGTGTGCAGAACTAGTGCACTATAAAAGTAGCAGATAGCAGGTGGCTGAAAAATAAATGATAGGAGACATATGATAGCTCTACAACATTGCATGGCAAACAAAATTAGATTCTACTCCGTATGATTTTTTAATATATGAGCACAGGAAATGCAGGTACTCCTCCAGCACACCACCACATGTGGTCATATCTAAGATAACAGTCGACTGAAAATAAATAGGTCAGTCAATTTTTTAATGAACCGTCCGATCTATAAGGAACGGGCAGATGGCCTTCGTCTACCTCCCTCCAGTCACCGTTGACGATCTTTCTCGAACCGCCAGTGACCACTAGCCCAGACCCTTGCCTCCACCGCCCCGCCCTCCCCTCGACCTCACACCACCGCCAGCTTGGCAAAGTGCCCCTGTGCCATCCTTTAATCCCGGCCGACCTCCAGATCGGGCGCCAGTAGCTCTAGGCCCCACACGCCCCTAAGATAAACACCAAGGCGCTGCTTCCCCGGCGTAATAGGCGTACTAGCGCCTGTTACGCCGGGGAATGCTTCCGTTAATTGGGAATCAACTGACTAGAAATTGAAATTCAGGGGGCCGATGGACCTCTAGCTGAGGTGAAATAGTATATGAGGAGAAACCTTGTGCATCGTGAGTTACTAGGAACATCTAGTATGAAGAAGAAGCGACCAACTAGTGTCTTTTGTGGGATGAATACCGTGCAAGAAGACACGTAAGATTTGCACGAATAAGGGAAGAGGAGTACCCTTATCGGTTGCCAGTGTGGTCTCGATATGTCGCGGTGATCTTCTTGTTTTTCCCGGGGGAACCAATGTTTTGGAGAGCCGTGGATCCTTGGACAAACCCATGGCCAAATTGTTGACTGTGTTGCCATGGCCGTATATCAGCGGAGGGGAAGCAGATCCGAGGCGGCGAAGGACGGCGTAGCAGGAATAGCTCCGGTGCGGTGGACGGTGGCGAAGTTGGAGCGGCAGCGGTGAGGCGCAGGACGGCATGGTTGAATTGGCTCGGGTATGGATGGATCAGCCTTGGATTCAACTACTAGCCATGGAGGGCGTTGCGGTTGAGGTTGCGGTGGACGACGACATCAGGGTATCGGCTCCGGCGTGATGGAGGAGGGTGGCGTTGATGGGTGGGATGGGGTGGCGGACGGAGGATGTCGGGATTTCGCTGCTGTTGGAGAGGTAGTTTTTGCGCCCATGGAGTATGAATGGGGAATCGACGGGTGGGAGGGAGGGGGAGAACCATGTTTGATCCAGGACGCGCTTGTTTTGGCTTTTTGAATGTAAGATGGGATGCGCTTGTTTGAAATTTGGGGAAAGTACAAACTTTGCCCCCTCTTAAATTTCAGACTCTCATGGGTCGGGGTAGGATGGTAATCCTGTGTCCCAAATAGTGGGCGGGGCGATTTGACCACAGCATGTGTGCTTAGCCGGCCATTGTGTATGAAAGTTTTTCGGAGGCAGTTGTGTGGTGTCTAGATGAAGCTACAAACCTACCTCGATTTAGACCTTTGGACGTCAGGCTGGTAGGTTTCACGGGTCGGAGTTATTAGAAAAGTAATTTCCTTGTACTACCAAACATTGGTCTCACGCGGTTTCGGGCGAGTAGATGCTCTTTTGGCGCTTCGTTCGAAAATTTGAAACACAAGCATTCACGTTTAGAGTACTCTTGAACTATGAGGATTGACCTAAATAGACAACGTTATATTTGACCTTGTATGTTTGAAAACCTCATTAAATTATCCGCTTCTTTTTGAAATTTTGACACTTGAAAATCCTATAACTGCGATTATATTGGAATGGAGGAGCTAAATTTGAATCTGTTTTGTACACGACTACATATGCTATTATGCACAAAATCAGAGCAAAGATTGGTGCCCCCATAATTTAGGTACGATTTAAAAATGCCGTGATATCAAATTCAAATAATTGAATGGACTTCATGTTGAATTCGATTTTTTTAAACCACCTTAAGTTGAATTCAAATGTATGCTAGTTCATAGGTAGCCATTTATAATTTTCATTGTGTAACTTTCGTATGTATAATGTGCTTTACACACACAACATGAACTATACTCATGTTTATATTCGATTGCTAAAGCGATGCATTCTGTGGAGTTCAAAATACTAACTATGTAGATCAGTTGTGTCGAATAATAACATAGACATGCTCAAATTCGATAGAATCTAGATGTCTGATGGATGAATGACCGTTCCTTACGCGAATTGCAAATATCATGATCCCATCCTAATATTTGGATACAATTTATATCTTTAATCAATGTGTACGACAGTCTTTTACATGTAGTTTCACTCTCCATCGGTGGTCTCTCACACATGCTCACACACTCTCTCCCGAGGTGTCTTTCTCGCACACATGCTCTAGATATAACCCTCCCTCCCTCTCGTAACCATTTACAACTGTTTTCACTAACCTTTATCACAAGCACTCTTCCTCTCGCAAGCATACACACGCACAATCCCCATCAACCCTTTCTATATACATAGACCTGCCTATGTGTCTCTTGTACGCACATTATCTTTAGGCCTGTCTCTCACGCATTGTCTCACACCTCTCTTCCTAATCGATGAGTATGATTCTAGCAGAGCATTCTATAGGATGCCCCTTAAAGTTAGGTTGGATGAATAGTAATATCAGAGATAAAGGGGTTACCTTAGTCCGAGAACCTAGGGTTACAAATCCTAGCCGGCTTTGTTAGTGGACACAAAGTCCTTCACAATTCTGCTATCTTTGTCTTATACGACTAGTCATCCATGGGTCTCCCTAAATGCGTCACGGGCCGACCAATGTGGTGCAGGACGGATCCGAACGAAGGGCCTCAGCTCGACCCACCGGACCTCACGCGGTGACACACCCTCTGCCCCCACGTCTCGTTATCTTCTCACACCCACACATACCAACACAAACACCACACACACAAAAAATTCTCCTGGTGCCTCTATCCCCTCCCCCTTGCATATACACACTCAAGGGAATCTCTCATCGTGACGTCATATTCGTCTCTCTCTCTCTATACCACTCTCATTTCTCGTGCTATCTTTCCCATGCCCCCCCGCCGGCCCCTCTATCCATGCCTCTCTCAAATACGTAATACACACACATACCTCTCTAGGCCCCGCCAAATGCATCAACTGCACATTCACACATGTTACATCACGTACCCCATTGATCTAAAAAGCCCTCTCTTCATGTTTATTTCGCATACAACATTCCTTTGGAATAAAGAGTGGCCAAAAAATTATTTTAGAATTTCTACATATATACAACATTACAAAGTTATATGGAGGAGTACGAACGCTAATTTGCATTGCATGGTGCCCACAATAATATTTATTCCGCACTGTGAATTTGTTATTTTTATACTATATACAAAGTTAGTCATAATAAAGAGAAACGAAGAGCATATCTCTCTCCATCGCATACCCCCCCTCTACGCCCCTTTCACATATGCACACAAACTATCTCCAGGTCCTCTAAAAGTAAGCCCCCAGCACATTCACGCTGTTTCATCTTTCTCTCGCGATATATACAACGACGATCATTGTATTTGAAGCGAAAGCATGATACGTACATTGGACTTCAGAATCCACTCATTACGGTCACCATTTACGTTTAGTGGTTATTATACAGTCACGGGCTCACCGTACAACTCTGTATTTGCTCAAGACATGACTAGTTGACCAGTTAAATGCTCCACGTGGCACCTCTAGTGTTGCATCACATTATCTCACTACCATCGTCCCCACCTGTCGGCTTGTATCGACTCTACATCTACACTCTTATAAAATATATACACTCCTGTAAAAAACAGAGTTGGTGATGATGGTGTGCTTGCCATCCTGCAATATAGGCCTTCCGATTTATATCTGACGGATAGGAAAGAAACTATGGCAATTTTGCAAAAAGGTACCCACACACCTCTCCACATTTGCAAATAAGGCCTTTCCTCATTCATCCTTTTCTCTCACAAGATAAACTAGTCATACAAATGCATCTTGATGTTACGCGCAATGCACGGGCATCTTGCTAGTAAGAATGAAAACAAACGACAGAAAAATATTGGACGGTGGTTCGAAGTCATGACCGCGGGCATAGCGGACAAGGTGGCCTTGTATTGGTATGCTGAGCTGTCTGTTTTAACACACAAGAGCTGGTGTGGTGATTATGCACACACGCACGCATGCACACGAACTGCATGCACGCAACACTCACACAAACACATGCACCCATGCACGCACGCAACACTCACACATACACGTGCACCCACGCACGCACACAACACTCACACGCACACACGCACACATGCATGCACACACCAGTACACTACACGACCAACACACACTCTCATGCTCAAGTGCTCAACCTACACGTGCATGCGCACACATCGAGCCCCGATGCATACATACACAACCAGTGATTCCCTTTGCACGGGTTGGAGTCTTGTCGCGCCTGCATAAATTTGTGTTTATCTGACCTTTTACCTATGTGAACTGACAGGTGGGACCCACAAATAACATGGTCAATTTAACTAGTCAACATGGAGCCACACAGACTATTTGGCCGGTCAACAGAGTGCAATCCGATGCTAACCATGAGCAAGTGACCGTATAATCACCGCAAAACGTATATAGTGACCGTAATCAGCTTATTCTGAAGTTCGGTGACCGTATTACGCTTTTCTCTCTGCAGGCCCTCCAAAACTACATCTCTACATGTTCTCGCATGTTACATCTAACAACTATGCAATACATCACTACTACTACACTCTAACACAATAAATCATATGTGTTTTTAGTTTTACTAGATATCATATTGTTACTTAATTATTTAGTTTGCATACATTAAAATTGCCTTTGAAATGTATGACCAGTATCATCTACCGCGCGGGAAAAATCCCGCCCTTTCCTGTTTAATCGGGTTTGTATCGATGGATCGTGCGAAACAGCAAAACTATAGTACTATACAATACAGTGACAGTTCACTGGGGCCGTCAGGTCGTACTCCTCCGTCAGAAGAGTGGGCGCTTCGCTTTCATAAATCTTCTAGTCCTTTCACGACATGTGGGACATCAAGCTACCGGGTCCACGTGCCATACCGGAATACAATGCAGAGCAGCCGGGGTGAAGCACCCCAGTCATGGCGCCGGCGTAGTAATGAGCAATGAGGCGTCAAATCACAAAGATGCACCTTTTCCGCAGTTAAGTTGGAGGGACGAAGTAATAATGCTAAAAAAAGAAGTTGGAGGGACGAAGCAACCATCATTTAATTCCTTGCTGAATCCGCTTCTCCCTCATCTTCTTGAACTTAACCATGTGTTGCTTCTGCCATTGTTCTGCCCCACGTGGGACGCGGATCGGCTTGGTAAAGCACTGACACGTGGGACCGCATGTTAGCAAACCGCCAGGACAACATCCTCTAAAAATAAGAAGACCTCCCCCGCCATCCACACGGCAAAATCACCTCCTTTTTACTAATCTTGATTCTATATTTTTTTAGACCAATATAATTGAGATTTGTATAGATAGCACACAGGAGCAAAACCAAGTGGTACGGTTAAGGGCATCCACAATGTGTAACCAAATGTGAAAATAACTTTTGGCATTGTGGGAACCATTGTGGACGGTGTTGCCAAAGCCAAAAATATGGAACCGAAGCTCCCTGATTGATTGATTGAAGGAATAGAAAAATGCAACGTCTCTCCTCTTTCTCCCATGCTTGGACGCATGTAGTACAGTATAGAGCACAGAGTCTACTCCCCTGTCCCTTCTATCACAAATCACAAAGCAGTGAGGCATCAAATCATAAAAGAACGGACGAAGCAACCATCATTTCACTGTTCGCTGACTCCGCTTCTCCATCATCTTCTTCGAGAAACCATCTCACCGCACTAAGCTGGACGGACGATGCTATTGTGTACTAGTAGTACTATGTACATTTACACGTCCTTTGGTTCAACGAACTTCCTGGATGCAAATAAGGCGCTTGTCTCGGCTTGGAGGCGGCACTTGCGAACGACTTACCGTGGTCTCCCTCAATGGTGTTCTCCGTTGAACGCACTTCGCCAAACCACAACGTTCGAGATATCGTCGACGTCACCGCAATGGGGAAGGAAGTCAAATATAGTTACTACCTCCATTTTTTTTGTACACAAGGCCAGTATATCAAAAGTACAATTTGCAAAAGGCCACTAACACTAATCGAGGCAAAATTGATGGGGTTTGCCTCGTACAAGCAACCAAATTGATGGGGTTTGCCTCGAACAAGTGTGGAAAAGGATAGTAACATTGCCCCCTTTTTATTTTCTTTTTCTTTTTTTGGGCCTTTCTTTTTTTCTTTGGCCTTTTTTTCTTTTCCTTTTTTTTCTTTGGCCTTTTTTGGCCTTTCTTTTTTTTATTTGGAGAAAATGCTCTAATAATGATGATCATCACACTTCTATTTATTTACAACTCATGAGTTACAACTCAAAACTAGAACAAGATATGACTCTACATGAATGCCTCTGGCAGTGTACCGCGATGGGCAATGAATCAAGAGTGACATGTATGAAAAATTATGCATGGTGGCTTTGCCACAAATACGATGTCAACTACATGATCATGCAAGGCAATATGACAATGATGATGCGTGTCATGATGAACGGAACGGTGGAAAGTTGCATGGCAATATATCTCGGAATGGCTATGGAAATGCCATAATAGGTAGGTATGCTGGCTGTTTTGAGGAAGATATAAGGTGGTTTATGTGTGATAGAGCGTATCGTATCACGGGGTTTGGATGCACTGGCGAAGTTTGCACCAAGTCTGAAGGTGAGAAAGGGCAATGCATGGTACCGAAGAGGCTAGCAATGATGGAAAGGTAAGAGTGCATATAATCCATGGACTCGACATTAGTTCTAAAGAACTCATATACTTATTGCAAAAATCTACAAGTCATCAAAAACCAAGCACTACGCGCATGCTCCTAGGGGGATAGATTGGAAGGAAAAGACCATCGCTCGTCCCCGACCGCCACTCATAAGGATGACAATCTAAGAACACCTCATATTTCAAATTTGTTACACAACGGTTACCATACGTGCATGCTATGGGACTTGACAACTTCAACACAAGCGTTCTTTAAATTCATAATTACCAACTTGCATGACTCTAATATCACCACCTCCATATCTCAAAACAATTATCAAGTATCAAATTGATCGTAGCATCCAATTCACTTCCTATGATAGTTTTTATTATACCCAACTTGGATGCCCATCATTATACAACCAATTTTATAACCATAGAAAATACCATGCTGCTCTAAAAGGCTCTCAAATAATATAAGTGAAGCATGAGAGATTAACAATTTCTACAAAATTAAGCCACCGCCGTGCTCTAAAAGATATAAGTGAAGCACTAGAGCAAAACTATCTAGCTCAAAAGATATAAGTGAAGCACATAGAGTATTCTAATAAATTCTAGTCAAGTGGGCTTCTCCCAAAAGGTGTGTACAACAAGGATGATTGTGGTAAACTAAAAATCAAAGACTAATATCATACAAGACGCTCAAATTAAGCAAAACACATATCATGTGGCGAATAAAAATATAGCTCCAAGTAAAGTTACCGATAGACGAAGACGAAAGAGGGGATGCATTCCGGGGCATCCCCAAGCTTAGGCTTTTGGTTATCCTTGAATATCTTGGGGTTCCATAGGCATCCCCAATCTTAGGCTCTTGCCACTCCTTATTCCATAGTCCATCAAATCTTTACCCAAAACTTGAAAACTCACAACACAAAACTCAACAGGAAATCTCATAAGCTCCGTTAGTGCAAGAAAGAAAAACCACCACATAAGGTACTGTAAGAAAATCATTCTTTATTTATATTGGTGTTAAACTTACTGTATTTTAACTTCTCTATGGTTCATACCCCCGATACTAGCCATAGATGCATCAAAATAAGCAAACAACACACGAAAAACAGAATCTGTCAAAAACAGAACAGTCTGTAGAAATCTGTAACTTTCGAATACTTCTGGAACTTGAAAAATCCTACCAAAATAGGAAGTCCTGGGAAATTTGTCTGTTTATCTACAGCAAAAAGAATCAACGCAAAATCACATTCATGTGAATTACAAAAATTATTTTCGTGCGCACAAAGTTTCTGTTTTTCAGCAGAATCAAATTAACTATCACCGTGGTTATCCTATAGATTCTACTTGGCACAAACACTAATTAAAACATGAAAACACATCTAAGAAGAAGCTAGATGAAATATTTATTACTAAAAAAAAGCAAAAACAAAAAATAAAAATAAAATAAGGTTGCCTCCCAACAAGCACTATCGTTTAAGGCCTTTTTAGCTAGGCATTAAGATTTCAATGATGCTCACATGAAAGACAAGAATTGAAGCACAAAGAGAGCATCATGAAACACGTGACAAACACATCTAAGTCTAACATACTTCCTATGCATAGGCATATTATAAGCAAACAAATTTGCAAGGCAAGAAAAAACTAGCATATGCAAGGAAGAAGAATGAGACGATAGCAATCTCAACACGACGAGAGGTAATTTAGTAAGATAAAAATTTCTACGACCATATTTTCCTCTCTCATAATAGTTACATGTAGGATCATTGGCAAATTCAACAAAATATCTATCACATAAAATATTCTCAACATGATTCACATGCATGCAAAGTTGACACTCTTCCAAAATAGTGGGATTAACATTAACTAAAGTCATGACCTCTCAAAACCCACTTTTATCGAAAATTTCATAAGATTGAACATTCTCCAAATATGTGGGATCTAAAGTTTACACTCTTCCAAACCCACTTTCAATAATATTGCAAACACTATTATCAATCTTATATTCATCATGGGGATTAAATAAATTTTCAAGATCAAAAGAAGAATCACCCCAATCATGATCATTGCAACAAATAGTAGTCATAGCAAAACTAGCTAGCACCCCCAAGCTGCATATTATTAGCACAATTGACATCAAGAGAATTTATAGTAACATCATTGCAATCATGATTTTTATTGAAGGAACTATCAAGTATGGGTGCAATAGCAACAATCTCATGTTTAACATAATGAACTATAGCAAATTCATCTTCATTAATATTGGCATCATGGCCACAAGAATAGCAAGCATCATGTTCATCAAGGGATATTTCAATCAAATCATCGGAATCATCATTATCTATAGATTCATGCATATCATTATTTTCTTCCAAAGCAACGTTCATTCTCTCAATAAATTCTTTGACATAGACATTATGAGCATAATTTTCATAGAAATATTTAAGTATGTCAAAATTTTCAGATTCGTAGAGAGTAATATCATACTTTTCAATCAAAGAAGCAACTTCATAAGCACCCTTAAAAGCAACAAATTCTTCAATTTGTTCGATATCATAGTAACTATAAACACCCTTTGCATAAGAAGATAAGATTTCATTATCATTAAACTCACATAGGTAGGGAAGGTGTTTTTTAGGGTTCTTAGAGCAACAAGTAAAATCATAAATTTCAAAAAGATTCCAAGCATAACACAGCAATCTGTTTATTTGATCCCATAAGAGTCTCCCCTTTTCAGACAAACAATGACGCACAAAATGAGCATGCTCATCTAAAGATTTCCCATCAACTAGGCTAGTTGGGGTTTCAAAGACGAAAGATAAGGATCAAGATGATCCCAAGAGAACACTTTAAGTGGATCCATATCAATAGATTTTTACCAAGCAAAGATGCAAGCACGTAGAAGGCACATGGAGACACAAGCAAACATAAGATCGAACAGAAGAAGGGCGAATAAAACGGCAAGGGTGAAGTGGGGGAGAGGAAAACGAGAGGCAAATGTCAAATAATGTAATGCGAGGGAGATGAGTTTGTGATGGGTACTTGGTATGTCTTGACTTGAGCGAAGACCTCCCCGGCAACGGCACCAGAAATCCTTCTTGCTACATCTTGAGCTTGCGTTGGTTTTCCTTGAAGAGGAAAGGATGATGCATCAAAGTAGCGTAAGTATTTCCCTCAGTTTTTGAGAACCAAGGTATCAATCCAGTAGGAGGCTCCTCAAAAGTCCCACACACCTACACAAACAAACAAGAACCTCGCAACCAACGCAATAAAGGGGTTGTCAATCCCTTCATGACCACTTGCGAAAGTGAGATCTGATAGAGATAATATGATAAGATAAATATTTTTGGTATTTTTATGATATAGATTGGAAAAGTAAAGATGCAAATAAAAGTATATGGTAAACTTATATGATAAAAGATAGACCCGGGGGCCATTGGTTTCAATAGTGGCTTCTCTCAAGATAGCATAAGTATTACGGTGGGTGAAGAAATAACTGTCGAGCAATTGATAAAAAAGTGAATAGTTATGAGATTATATACGCATGATCATGTATATAGGCATCACGTCTGTGACAAGTAGACCGACTCCTGCCTGCATCTACTACTATTAGTCCACACATCGACCGAATCCTGCCTGCATCTAGAGTATTAAGTTCATAAAGAACAGAGTAACACATTAAGAAAGATGACATGATGGGGAGGGATAAACTCATGCAATATGATATAAACCCTATCTTTTTATCCTCGATGGCAACAATACAATACATGCCTTGCTGCCCCTGCTGTCACTGGGAAAGGACACCGCAAGATTGAACCCAAAGCTAAGCACTTCTACCATTGCAAGAAAGATCAATCTAGTAGGCCAAACCAAACTGTTCGAAGAGACTTGCAAAGATAACTTAATCACACATAAAAGAATTCAGAGGAGATTCAAATATTTCTCATAGATAAACTTGATCATAAACCCACAATTCATCGGATCTCGACAAACACACTGCAAAAAGAGTTACATCGAATAGATCTCTAAGAAGATCGAGGAGAACTTTGTATTGAGATTCAAAGAGAGAGAAGAAGCCATCTAGATGATAACTATGGACCCGAAGGTCTGTGGTAAACTACTCACAACTCATCGGAAGGGCCTCGGAGATGATGTAGAGGCCCTCCATGGTCGATTCCCCCTCCGGCGGAGCACCGACGAAAGCTCCAAGATGGGATCCCGCGGATACATAAGGTTGCGATGGTGGAAATAGTTTTTGTGGTGCTCCTGGATGTTTTCGGGGTACGTGGATATATATAGGAGGAAGAAGTAGGTCGGTGGACGCTCGAGTGGCCCACAAGGGTGGGGGCGCCCACCTCCAAGGGACGCGCCGGGCACCCTCGTGGCCACCTCCTCTGTTGCTTGACGTCCACTCCAAGTCCCCTGGATCATGTTTGTTCCAAAAAGATCGCTCCCGAAGGTTTCATTCCGTTTGGACTCCGTTTGATATTCCTTTTCTTCGAAACACTAAAATAGGCAAAAAAAAGCAATTCGGGCTGGGCCTCCGGTTAGTAGGTTAGTCCCAAAAATGATATAAAAGTGTAAAGTAAATCCCATAAACATCCAAAACAGGTAATATAATAGCATGGAACAATCAAAAATTATAGATACGTTGGAGACGTATCAGTCGCTCCTGCACGCCGCGGTCGCATCGCACCCTCACACAGTCGCTCCTGCACGCCGCAAACCCAACCAAGGGAACGCACCCTCACTGACACGTGCTTACGCATGTGAACAAACCAAACTCAGCCATCCTACCGCTGACACATAATTTTCGTTCATAGAGTATGTTTATCCAACCGCATGTTGGGGAGTATCCGTACGGCCCGTGCGGTGGTCTATTGGGGAAGAAGAAGAGGAGAGGAAGAAGGGTTAGGAGACGTAGGATATTCATCCAACCGCCTGAAATGGTAGACTGACCCAAGTCAGGCGACTTGCATAACAATATATGTTTTTACACAACAAAAGATCCACAAAAACAACAACATAAAGAAAAACTATCACTGCTCGTAGAACGAGACGGCCTCGTCGTATTTGGCTGCTGGCGCGAACCAGCCGTAGCTGCCGACGTGTGTCTCCACACCGTGGTTTTCCTCGGCCTCCAGCTACTCGTTCACATGGAGCGTGTGGGCGCTCTGCACGGACGAGAGCACAGCCCGGTTCAAGTCGAGGACGTCCGGTTCCGCTTGCAGGAGGGCCTCGATGGCAGCGGCATCCGCGCGCTCCGCGTTGAGTCGAGTCTCCGCCGCCCGGTTCAAGTCCAGGATGTCCGGTTCTGCCTGCAGGAGGGCGTTGATGAGAGCGGTATCCACGCGCTCCGCATCGAGTTGAGCCCCTACCACCCGGTTCAAGTCCAAGACGTCCAGTTCGGCCTGCAGGAGGGCCTCGATGGCAGCGACATCCGTGCACTCCACCTCAAGTTGAGCCTCCGCCGCCCGGTTCACATCCACGACATCCGGTTCCGCCTGCAGGAGAGCCTCGATGGCAGCGGCATGCGCGTGCTCCGCGTGGAGTTGAGCCTCTGCCTACCGGTCCTCCTTTAGTATCGCCATGTTGAACCTCTGGTCCGCCTGCACCATGGGCGACTCGGACGCCGGCACGAAGTCGACGTCCATCATCTCATACCCATCGGGGGCCTTCTGCGTCGCGACCTCCGCCATGAACATTGGATCGGTTTCCTCCTCCTCGTAGCTTGTCTCCAGAGAACTCGGGGATTGGCCCACCGCAAAGCGAGCTTGGGAACGGAGGTCTGTGTCGCCGACCACCGCCATGATTTCTACGCGGCGCTCCGGCGTCATCATCTTGTAGTAAGTGATCTTGCAGCACACCATGGCTTTCCGGCGAACTAGGGGATGCTTGATGAGGGCTAGGGGATCGAAAGGTGGGGGAATGGGCTGGAGATTAGGTGTGGTTTTAGGGCAATGGCTGGCGTAGGCCGAGCATCAAAGGTTCTGGTGTGAATAGTGGTTCCGGTGACGACTGGTCAATCGGTTTTGACTGTACATCGCTCTTGTTGTGTTCACGCTGCAGCCCGGCACACTGGACCCTCCACGTCGCTCACCGAATGGAACACGCTTCGTCTTGCGTTTTCGCTCACTTGTGGTACCGTAGTTGAGAGCAAACCGACGTCCCTCTCCCCCTCCCCCTCCCGCGTCATTTATTATACTACCACTCCCTCCGTTTTATGCGGAGTAAATAAAAACAGAGGGAGTATACTATGGATGAGGATCCCCTGACATGGCCGAACCCATTGAGTAACTGACATGAGGGGCCTAGCAAGCATGGGGTCCGCCAGTAAGTGACCGAAAGGGAGGGTAAGGCAGGGATACCTACGTCAGAGGATCCACTTCCACTACTACTCCCTCCTTCCATTTAGTATATAGGGCCTAATGCGTTTTTGAGGCTAACTTTGACCAAATCTTAGAGTAATAATATATGACATGCAACTTACACAAAGCATACGATCAAATTCGTATGTGAAAGGAGTTTCCAATGATATAATTTTCACATTATACATCTCATGTACTATTAATCTTGTCAATAGTCAAATGCGGCTTTAAAAACACATTAGAGCATGGTTAATAATATAGCCAGTCGATGGCTATGAGGGACTGCCATGTCATCTATAGCCATCATCTATTATATGCACTCATACAATAGTGTGGGCTATAGGGTTGGCTATGTCCCACAAAAAAATTTATAAGGTTGGCTATTGTATTAGTACTTTTTTCCATCTCCTCTCTATCTCTTTCTTCATATTTATTGTATTTAACTAGGAATGCGTATATAGCTAGGCTCTTGCATGAGAGCTCACTCCCCTTACTTTTTCACATCTCTCTCCTCCACACAGGCCCTATATAAATGGAAGGAGGGAGTACTACTATGAGCATTGCATACTCTAGTACATATGTTGTCAGTACTCCACTAGTACTATTGGACAGGGAGATTAAAAAAGTTACTATTGGACTGGCTATACGTGGCAAAATCCTAGTAGGAAGAGCATGCGCGAGAACAAGCACATTCACGTGGTTGAAAACAAATTCGAAACCATCTCGAGTACAAATCTAGGAGTACGTACGAATCTAACAATATTGATTGGGCGTTGTTGAATGTTGATACTTTTTTGATCAAAGTAGAGATACTTTGACTACACATAAAACTTATATGTAAACTAGAAAGGATAGGAGGGAGTATATTGTACGTTCAAAAATGAAACAAACATTGAATACCCTTTATATATGATTTGCGGATGCGATGATCACCGGTTCAAAGTTTTGAATCCGCCTTAGGTATCACGTGCCCCCACTTGTTCTCTCTTGATTTGATCTCGGGGTCCGGAGATCGATTGAAAGAGGACTAGGGTGGGTACATGTCAATGATACTCGGCGGAATGTTCAAATGAGGCATGCGGGAGGATGGACTCGACCGGAGGGCGACATGATCGATGGAGAAGAGGGTTGGTGAGGAATGAGAAATAAGCAAACGCCACATGATTATACTTGAACGGCTCAAATAAACAATAATTTGTCTCGCTTGGCCTACATAGTGAAAGGCCTAATGCGCAACGCAGACGCTAGAATATAGCCGGGAAACAGGGAAACCGACATGTGGGGCACACCCGTCGGGACGATGTAGCGCAGACTAGTCCAATGGAGGAGCTGGCCCACGACCTCCTTACCACCGACAACCATTCATGTGGGTCGTGGGGGCTAACAATGTGGCCAGCTCCAGCATCGCTTCTGGACACGGCGACCGCGGTAAGCGACACGCTCATCGTTGCTAGACACGGTCGGTTTCAATGTGCCGAGGGTGGCGTTAGTGTTGTGGCATGACCAACAGTATGTTTGGTTTGTGCCCAAGGTTGCCCCATCAAAGCATTGGGTAGCCAAAATTTTGGTTGAGGTATTGGTTGCCCATGATTGGGCCAACATTGGCAAGAAAAATGAACTAGAGTTGGCTAGAGTTCATTGGCATGCCAAAAAATGGCAACCATCCAAACAAAGACCAATCTTTGTGTCATGACCAAAATTTTGGTAAGGTGCACTTTGGCCACAATCCAAACACACCCCAACACCCGGCTCGTCGAGGATGCACAGGGCACCGCGACGCGTCCGCGGAGTGGTGTAGCGCGGCCAACTGCATCCTCAGGACCTGAGACCATGCCGGGTCGTCTTGCTTTTTCAATGACATGCGGGGATCGCATGTGAGCAAAGGGCATCTCCAACGTTTCCATGACCGCAACTGACTACCCTGGCACATCAAAACCCTCGTCCCTCGCACCGTCGAGCGGTGCGTTCCCAGCCGGCGCCAGCTGCCCGCATTCATGCCGTCCATTCGTATGCCGTCGTTAAGAGGCTCGGTGCCCGAGGAACCAACTCCGGCGACTTAATGACGCACCCGGACGCTTGGCCTCACCGGAATGCGCTACTTAAAGCGGCAATGCCCAGCTAACCTCCACACCATAGTGCATGTCCTCCACCACATCCGCCATGACCGCAAGCGCGAACGCTCTGCGGGAGAGCTTGTCTTCGGGGATGGAGCTTGAGGTCGTCGCACTCGCTCAAGTCGCCTCTCGCGACGCAATAGCGGCATAGCCAGACGCGAACGCGACCGCACAAGAGGTGGCCATGCTTGTGGCCGACGAAGGGAGTACCGTCAGCCACGTGTCCTACTTCCCGTCGTCCAACGGCCGACACCTCCAAGGTCGGGGACTCCTCCGAGGATGAGTAGGGCATGGGAGGCGGCAGGGCATGGTGTGCCAACTGGCCGGTCCGTATCCGGTGTTCTACTCTTCCTCGCCGGAGACCGCACCTTCACTTCACGGGTCTTGAACCCCGCCCCCGTACATAGAGATCGCAGATGGAGGACGTTGGTTGCCGCCGTAGAATAGGTCTAGGGTCGGGTTTCTTTTATTTTTTATCCTATAAAAGTTCAAAATGTAATCAAAATTTGCCGTGTTTGCATTAATCTCGGCTGGTGTATATGAACTTTCACAATAATATAGTATATTGTAGGAGTACTAGCAAGATGCCCGTGCGTTGCACGGAAGATCAAGATCTTGTGGGAGAAAAGGATGAACGAGGGAAAGCCTTATCTGCAAATGTGGAGAGGTGTGCGGGTAAATTGTCATAGTTTCCTTCCTATCCGTTAGATATAGATCAGACGACCTATATTGCAGGATGACAGGCACACCATCATCAACAACTCTGCTTTTTATTGAACCGAGACAAATCTAACATGCAAAGTAAAATAAACACATAGGGTCTATACATACACAATTTATCTTAGGTACTCCAATAGTACGTCCACTACACATTCACGCATTTCACATCTTTCTACATCTACGGGAACCTACGAAAGGGTTAACGTAAATTGCCTCTCTCTCCTCCCCTGATTTTCATGGTGGTGGGCCCCTTCCTCCCCCCAATCTACAATCAACAGCTCACACGTTTCACATTACGTTAATTATGTAACTGGGATTAAGTAGGTGTAGCATTACTCGTCCTAAAAAACCCAACTAAGCCAACCTCCCAGCATATCGCGCGGGAAAAGACCCGGCCGCGCCGTTTTAGTCGGGATTACCGGATTACTAGTAGTAGTATTGATGGATCGCGCGAAGCAACAAGTTTTTTTGAGTGGGCGAAACACCAAGTTTAAAAGGAAAAAAGGCGGTACACTCACAACACTCCTGTCGCGGTTGCATTGCACCCCACACAAGTTCGGTCCTGCACACGGCTCACGCAAATGTAACGCAGCGCTTTGCTTGCCTCTTCACCGACACGGGACTGCACTTGGAGAAACCGACCATGCGCTAAACTCCCCGCCCACCGCTAAAAATCCTCCCCACCCAAAATTTCCCCAAATCCGATTCAACCGCCTTTGGCCAACTAGCCAATAATATTCCCCAAACCCTCCCCCGTCCCCTCCACCCCATTCGCTCTGCCAAACCCGCCCTCCCCGCCGCGCTGATACGTCGCCGCCGCAGTTCGTTGAGGGGACACACGGCGATCCTCTCGCTCCCGCAGTACACTCTCGTAGACTGCCATCCTCTAGCCGTGCCGCCACCGCTGGCTACGTTCTTGTGGAGGTGCACGGCGGTCAGCGCCGCCACCGCTGGCGATGTTCGTGTAGAGATGCACGGCGGTCAGCTTCTCCCATAGTACACACATTCTAGACTGAGGCCCCGTTCATGTCGGTGTAGCGCTGAATGTTAGCTGAGAGACGTTGTTATCTCACTGTTTGCCGAAGTAGTTTACAGTCAATATGCTCTGCTTAGCTGAGATGGCATGCCAAGGCCGATTAGTTGCTAAAATATCCTGCTATATATTTATTGTGACGTAGATTGCCATGGTCTAGTAGCCAATCTGTTAGGTGAAATAGCTCTACACCGTTTTATACTCGATCTTTGTTGTTGTGATGGCCTTCGATAGTTCGATGGCTGTGTGCTCGGCCTCATTGACTGCTGAAACAGCCTGCCATAATTTAGCACTCAAATCTGTTTGCTAAATTAGCTTTACATATATTTCGTTACTTAGATCTGCTCATCCAAATATCTTGCCATAGCTTTAGACATCGACCTAGGTATTTTTTTCTAGACTTCATAAAAAAGCATATATGTTTTTCCTGTAATATCTAGTAGAAGAACTAATTTGTATGTCTAATAGATGGACATGACTTGGATAACTTCTGCTCAAAGATTCTCCGCTGCATATGTCGAGGGGGTTGAAAATTTCATGAACTTTATCAGAGCTGAGTACGGTGGTCCAAAATCAGATGTGCTCTGCCCATGTAGCAGTTGTATGAATTCAGTTACAAGACCCCAGTCAACTGTGCAAAATCATCTACACTTGTATTGGATGTCGGTCACATATACTAGGTGGGTTCATCATGGTGAAACTCTCAACGTCAATGTTATTGACTACGTGGAAGCAGCAGATCACCATCTTGATCTGCCTGATGCTCAGGTGGAAGAGGAGGAGGTGGTGGTGGTGGCGGAGCCAGTGAGTTTGACCAACATTGAAACAATGCTACGAAATGCTCGTGCATTGTGTGAACTTTCACCTGCAGAAGAAAAATGGTGGGCTCGCATGTTGGAACAATGCAACGTGGATGTCACCCCAGGAAATAAGCTGTCAGTATTCTCAACTATGGTCACCTTTCTTAAGGTGAAGACATCTGAGCGGATGACCAACAAATCATTCGATGTGATGTTGGATGCTTTCCGCAAATCTTTCCCAGATGCGTCTGAGCTGCCACACACCTACTGTAAAATGAAGAATTTCCTTCATGCGGTTGGAATTGGATATGATATGATCCATGTTTGTAAGAATAATTGTGTTCTGTTCCGGAAGGATTATGCCAACTTAAGTGAATGCCCGAAATGCAAATCATCAAGATGGAAAGATGGCGATGCTGTGAAGAGGAATCCTCGTAATGTTCTAAGACATTTTCCAATTATACCAAGATTGCATAGGTTGTTTCATGATGCTGAAACAAGAGAGGATGTACTGTGGCATTCTAGGAACCAGCAGTATAGAGATCAGAATGTAATGAGCCATCCATCTCATGGTAGTGAGTGGAAAAGCTTCAATGATAAACACAAACAGTTTACTGCTGACCCGAGAAACATTAGACTTGGCTTAGCTTCAGATGGATTTAACCCATATGGCCACCAAAGTGCCACATATAGCATGTGGCCAGTGCTTGTTATCCCTTACAACATGCCTCCAAATGTCTGCACCATAGAATCAAACTGCATGATGGCCTTGCTCATCCCAGGTCCAAAAAGTCTTGGAAAGGATTTTGATTTGTTCATGGAGCCTCTTGTGGAGAAACTTCAACAGCTATGGAGGGGTGTTCTCACTAGAGACCTATGTAGCAGCCCACCAGCTGATTTCTTTCTGCATGCTGTTATAATTTGGTGCATTCATGATTATCTGGCTTTGGGAACTATGTCAGGGCGAACGACAAATGGTTACAATGCATGTGTTTGATGTGACAGGAATCCACTGTCATACGCAATACTTAACAAGATCTGTTACATTGGACACCACCGTTTCCTTGCCAAGGACAAGCCGCATCCTAGAAAATACCGAAGACATGTGTTCAATGCAACGCATGAAAACCGTGATGCGCCAAAGAGGCTCACCGCCGATGAGTTGCAAGTGGAATTAGAGAAGGTCAGTATATTACACCGTGAAACCATCCCGTAATGGTAGCGGAAAAGGAAGCGTGGCGAGGCGGAAGAGATTATTGTTTACCCACAGTCCACTTTGTGGGACTTGGAGTATTGGAAAGATTTGGATCTGCGGCATAATCTTGATGTGATGCACATCGAGAAAAATATATGTGACAACATTATCGACACACTTCTTAATATTGAAGGCAAGACGAAAGATACCTTAAAATCTATGGTTGATTTGACACACCTGGGTATCAGACAGGATTTGCAGGTGCAAGATGAAGGTAAACCACGGTATATGGCACTAGCTTTGTATGCCTTGGACAAGGTAAAAAGAAAAGAATTCTGCGAGGTCCTGTCACGTGTGAGATTCCCACATGGATTTGCTTCCAACCTTGAAAGGAGAGTCATTGCAGATGGAAACAAGGTACAAGGGTTGAAAACTCATGGCTATCCCTAGGTGGTTTTGGTAATTCCTAACAACATATAGCTCATTGAGCTAACATTATTCCAAGATAAATATTTCACGAAAAGCTCAATGAATGGCATGGCATGGATGAGAAAAGTGGACCCCTCAAAATACTAAGGATAAAGGGATTGGCTCAAGCTCAAAGCTCAAGACTCTACATTATATATTTTAGTGATCCAAGATCACATTAAGTGTATAGGAAAAGCCAATAGTATCAAGGAGGGATGAGGTGTTGCTTAATGAGATTCTTCTTCATAGTGCTTACTGATATGCTCCAAAACCCTCAACTACTTTCCCACATCCACATATGACCTAAACCAAAAATCAAACTCGGCCCTACCGATTCTTTCTATCCGACGCCACTGAGTTCAGATGTCATAGCCACTGCCACAAACCCTAGGCAAATTGGTCTCATCGATAGGGATCTCGGTCTCACCGAGATGGGATTGTAATTTCTCTGTTTCCCTTCGTAACGTTTCGGTACCACCGAGATGAGCGATCGGTCCCACCGAGATTGCAATTTAAACTCTCTGTTTCCCTTTCTTAACATTTCGGTCCCACCGAAATGAGCGAACCGGTCCCACCGAGTTTACCTGACCAACTCTCTGGTTAGCTTATTACCAAAATTCGTCCCACCGAGTTTGTGTAATCGGTCTCACCGAGATTACGTTATGCCTTAACCCTAACCATATTGGTCCTACCGAGTTGCATGTCGGTCCCACCGAAAATCCTAACGGTCACTAGATTTGCAGAATCGGTCTGACCGAGTTTCTCAATCCGGTCCAACCAAGTTTGGCAAGTTGTGTGTAATGGTTAGTTTTTGTGTGGAGGCTATATATACCCCTCCACCTCCTCTTCATTCGTGGAGAGAGCCATCAGAACGAATCTACACTTCTAGCTTACATTTTCTGAGAGAGAACCACCTACTCATGTGTTGAGGCCAAGATATTCCATTCCTACCATATGAATCTTGATCTCTAGCCTTCCCCAAGTTGCTTTCCACTCAAATCTTCTTTCCACCAAATCCAAATCCTGTGTGAGAGAGTTGAGTGTTGGGGAGACTATCATTTGTAGCACAAGACAATGAGTTCATCATCAACACACCATTTGTTACTTCTTGGAGAGTGGTGTCTCCTAGATTGGCTAGGTGTCACTTGGGAGCCTCCGACAAGATTGTGGAGTTGAACCAAGGAGTTTGTAAGGGCAAGGATATCGCCTACTTCGTGAAGATCTACCGCTAGAGAGGCAAGTCCTTTGTGGGCGACGGCCATGGTGGGATAGACAAGGTTGCTTCTTCATGGACCCTTCGTGGGTGGAACCCTCCGTGGACTCGCGCAACCGTTACCCTTCATGGGTTGAAGTCTCCATAAATGTGGATGTACGATAGCACCACCTATCGGAACCACGACAAAAACATCCGTGTCTCCAATTGTGTTTGAATTCTCCAAACCCTTCCCTTTACATTCTTGCAAGTTGCATGCTTTACTTTCCGCTGCTCATATACTCTTTGCATGCTTGCTTGAATTGTGTTAAGATTGCTTGACTTGTGCTAAGTTAGCTAAAATCTGCCAAAGACTAAAATTGGGAAAAGAATAAGTTTTTATTTGGTCAAGTAGTCGAATCACCCCCCTCTAGACATACTTTCGATCCTACAAGTGGTATCAGAGCCTTGGTCTCCATTTGCTTTGATTTCCATAGCTTTTGGTAGTCATAGCCTTGGTTTCACAACCTAGGAGAGTATGGCGTCTAGCGAGGGAAATTATCACCGTAGAGGTCCTTACTTTGATGGTACTAATTTTGCTAGTTGGAAGCATAAGATGAAAATGCATACTCTTGGACATAACCCTGCCATTTGGGCTATTGTGTGTATTGGCTTGCAAGGTGAATTCTTTGATGGGAGAGAACCAAACCGTGAAGCTAGTGCGGAAGAGTTGAAGATGCTGCAATACAACGCTCAAGCTTGTGATATCCTCTTCAACGGATTGTGTCGTGGAATTGTCACGGCAGATGTCCTTAGTGTGTGGACTTAGTCGCGAGGGGGCCAACGCATCTATGTGGTAGCTTGAGAGGGGTTGAGCGGAATCGAGAGACGCAACACAAGACAAGGGTTTAGACAGCTTCGGGCCCCAGGAAACATCATCCGGTAAAAACCCTACATGCTGTTTGAGGCTAGATCTCATTATCATCACGAGGCAGTCACCGTAAACTGGCTCTCCTCTAATTGTGTCTAGCCCTAGAGATTGTTGTTTTCTTGTCCCTCTTTGGGGAGCCCTGCCCCTCCTTATATATGTTGAAGGGGCGGGTTACATGACTAGCCCTAGTAGGATTAGGATTACTCTATTACAAGTGGAGTCCTAGTCTTGCTTCCTTTGTAGAAAAATATTCCTTGTGCTTTCCTCATAAACCGGCCCACCATAGCGTGATCCGGCCTTCCATAAACCGCCCGTTGGGCCACCGGGTCTTGTCGCTCCTCTGACCTGTCTGCCGGATTACCAATGAATCTTAAATCGCCAGGTCCAAGGGGGTTGCCGGTGAATCGCCAAACTCTAGCCGGGTCATAGATCCGGCGGTTTATACTGCGGGGTATATCCCCGACAGATTGTGCCCCGAGGAATTCAACCAAATCAGCCGTCTTGAGAACGCAAAGGAAATTTGGGATACTTTGATTGACATGCATGAAGGTACCGACTCCATCAAGGAATCCAAATTTGATGTGCTTCAAAGTCAACTTGACAAGTTCAAAATGAAGGATGGTGAAGGTGTCGCTGAAATGTACTCTAGGCTTGCTCTTATCACAAATGAGATTGTCGGCTTAGGAAGTGAAGAGATGACTGACAAATTCATCATCAAGAAGATCCTAAGAGCTTTGGACAGAAAATATCATACCGTGTGCACATTGATCCAAATGATGCCCAATTACAAAGATCTCAAGCCAACGGAAGTCATTGGAAGAATTGTTGCTCATGAGATGTCACTCAAGGATAAGGAGGAGCTCCACAACAAGTCAATCGGTGCTTACAAAGCCTCATGTGAAGCTCCCACATCATCAAGTGAGAAACAAACCTTCAATGAAGAATTGACCCTAATGGTGAAGAACTTTAATAAGTTCTACAAGAGTAGAAGCAAAGAGAAAAACTCCAAGTCAAGGTCCTACAATGACAAAAGATCTTCTAGTCGAGAGCGTAATTGCTACAATTGTGTTAGACTCGGACACTATTCCAATGAGTGTACAACACCCTACAAAAGAAGAGAAGAATCACCTAAGAGGAGAAGTAGAAGAGCAGAATCACCACCAAGAGAGAGACGGAGTAGAGATGATCGTTATGAACGAAGAATATCCCAGAGAAGCAAGGATTCAGAAAGGAAGGACAAGTCATCAAGGAGCTACACAAAACGAAGACATCAAGATCATGTTGGTGAATGGTATCCGGCTCCGACTCCGACAATCACTCTGAGCGAAGCTATCACTCCGACTCCGAATATACTCAAGATGAAGGTGTTGCCGGTCTAGCACTTGTGTCAACCAACTCCTACGACATATTTGATTCGCCAAATGAAGGACTTGGAAGATGCTTCATGGCTAAAGGCCCAAAGGTAACACACCCCGAATATGTTGATTTCAATAGTGATGAAGATGACTTGTTAGGTGATGATGATTTACTTGTTGACAACTCTAGTGATGAATACTATGATGAAACATCAATTAATCATGCTAATCAAGATAAAATGAATGACGATGATAAGGAGAAGATTGAGCTCCTAACTAAAGAACTAAACACTATTAAGTTAGCTCATGAAACTATCTTAAAAGATCATCGAGAACTTTTAAGGACTCATGAGAAGTTACGCTTTGAAAAGCTCAACCTTGAGCAAGAGCATGAGTTCTTAAAGGCAATCAATGATGATCTTCATAAGAAAAGTTCTTCTTACATTGCCAAGTGTTTACTTTTATCCACTTACATGCCTCAAGTCAAGTCTAGTAACAAGAACAAGAAGGATTCTTCCTCTAGTAGTAACAATAATCATGCTAAATCCAATGTTGTTGCTTCTAGTAGTTCTCTTGATTCCACTAATCATTCTCTTAGCCAAGTTACACTTGAGCAAGAAAATAGCTTATTGAAGGGAATTATAGAGAAAGGTGTTTACAAGAGCCTTGCCGGGAGTAAGCAATTCCAGGAAATTGTACGCAAGCAAGGAAGGCACCGGAAGAACCAAGGTGTTGGTTTTGAACGAAAGTTCAATGCCAATGGAGTTGAGTGGGAAGAATATCAATACCCCAAGACAAAGTTTGTTCCTTAATAAGGGAAGTAGATCCTACTTCCTTCAAAGGGACACAAGCTCAAGATGATCTTCCTCCACAAGACCACAAGCAAAAAGGCAAGGATGAGCTTCAAGAGGAGATTGATGCATTTGAAGAAGCTCCCAAGGCCTTGGTCAAGTGGGTTCCCAAGACTACATCAAGCTCTACTTCATCAGGTACGACTACAACTCCAAGGATTCCCATCAAAATGGTGTGGATCCCGAAGAAGAAGAACTACAGAGTTCTCAAGGGTGACTCCGCCAACATATTTCACTCATATTGAGGGAGTCCTGGACTAGGGGGTGTCCGGATAGCCGAACTATCATCATCGCCCGGACTCCAAGATTATGAAGATACAAGATTGAAGACTTCGTCCCGTGTCCGAATGGGACTTTCCTTGGCGTGGAAGGCAAGCTTGGCAATACGGATATGTAGATCTCCTACCATTGTAACCAACTCTGTGTAACCCTAGCCCTCTCCGGTGTCTATATAAACTGGAGGGTTTTAGTCCATAGGACGAAGAACAATCATACCATAGGCTAGCTTCTAGGGTTTAGCCTCCTTGATCTCGTGGTAGATCCACTCTTGTACTACCCATATCATCAATATCAATCAAGCAGAGTACGGTTTTACCTCCATCGAGAGGGCCCAACACGGGTAAAAACATCGTGTCCCTTGTCTCCTGTTACCATCCGCCTAGACGATAGTTCGGGACCCCCTACCCGAGATCCGCCGGTTTTGTCACCGACATTGGTGCTTTCATTGAGAGTTCCTCTGTGTCGTCACCGATAGGCTGGATGGCTCCTTCAATCATCAACGACGCGGTCCAGGGTGAAACTTTTCTCCCCGGAATGATCTTCGTATTTGGCGGCTTTGCACTGCGGGCTAATTCACTTGGCCATCTGGAGCAGATCGAAAGCTACGCCCCTGGCCGTCAGGTCAGATTTGGAAGTCTAAACTTCACGGCTGACATCCGCGGATACTTGATCTTCGATGGATTCGAGCCACAGCCGAGCGCGCCGCACTGTCACGATGGGCATGATTTAGCTCTCCTGCCGGACAGTGCCCTGGAGGCCGCACATGAGTCCGCTCCGACCCTTAATTCGGAGCCGAACGCGCAGATCGAGGACGGGTGGCTAGACACCGCCTCGGGGGGCTGCAGCCTCTACGGCGATGGAGCCGAATACTGACCTTGTCCCTTGCAAAGCTCGTAACTCCAAGGTGACGGACTCCTCGCCGGACTCCGAACCTCCCGCGCCCCCTCCAATCGAATCCGATTGGGCGCGGATCATGAAGTTCACCGCCACGGACATCATTCAACACTCACCTTTTGGCGACATCCTGAATTCGCTAAAGTATCTCTCATTATCAGGAGAGCCCTGGCCGGACTGCGGTCAGGATGGTTGGGATGCGGACGACGAAGAAATTCAAAGCCCACCCACCACCCACTTTGTAGCCACTATCGATTTATCTAACCGACATGTTAGACTTCGACTCAAGACATCGACGGTATGAACGACGATGCCGGAGATTTACCAAGAACCAGCGCCATCAAGCACCGGAAAGCCACCTCGTCATATGACATATACATGGTGGATATCCCAAAGGATGGGAATGGCGAGGAAACAGCGGAGAAAGACCCCTCCAAGAAACAGCCCAAGCGCCGGCGTCAGCGGCGCTGCTCTAAATCCCGCCACAGCAAGAATGGAGATTCCGGCACCGGAGACAATAATACCAGACAAAGGTCGAAGACAACCCCTCCAAAGAAGATTCAGACAGAGGACGGAGAAGCCAACCCTCATGAGAGAGCGGCAGCAGAAGAGGTAGAGGATGATAATTACATGCCTCCCTCCTTAGACGAGGCAAGCCTCGACGACGACGAATTCATCGTGCCTGAGGATCCCGTCGAACAAGAGCGTTTTAAACGCAGGCTTATGGCCACGGCAAACAACCTCAAGGAAAAGCAGCAACAACTTAGAGCTGATCAAGATCTGCTAGCCGACAGATGGACCGAAGTCCTTGCGGCCGAAGAGCATGAACTCAAACGCCCCTCCAAAAGCTACCCCAAACGCAAGCTGCTCCCCCGATTAGAGGAGGAGGCATATAAACCTGCATCACCAGCACATAATACGGCTGACCGACCACCTCGTGGCCGCGACAGAGAGGCCTCTAGGCCCTCCACCAGAACCATACCCCGGCACCGCTCGAAAAGTACGAAGCCACGTGGGAATGCGCCGGACTTGTGAGACATGTTGGAGGATAAGGCAAGACAATCAAGATCGATCTACGGATCGCGTGGGTGCCCCACGATGGGCGACCACGACCATCGCGCTGGATACAGCAACTTCGGCCGGGCCGAACACAGTAGACAAAGCTCACTCGAGCTACGTCGTGATATAGCCCAATATAGAGGCGCCACACACCCACTATGCTTCACAGATGAAGTAATGGATCATCAAATCCCCGAAGGGTTTAAACCCGTGAATATTGAATCCTATGATGGCACAACAGACCCCGCGGTTTGGATCGAAGACTATCTCCTTGATATCCACATGGCCCGCGGCGACGATCTTCACGCCATCAAATATCTCCCACTCAAGCTTAAAGGACCAGCTCGGCATTGGCTTAACAGCTTCCCAGCAGAATCAATTGGGTGTTGGGAGGACACGAAGCCGATTCCTCGATAACTTCCAGGCACATATGTGCGACCACCGACACCGATGACCTAAGACACATAATTCAGCAGCGGACAAATCGACTGCATAATTACGACACGGTTCTTAACAAAGAAAAATCAAATCATCGACCGTGCGGATGCAGAGGCCCTCGCAGCCTTGAAACATAACATCCGCGACGAGTGGCTTGCCCGCACCTAGGACAGAAAAGCCAAATCCATGGCAGCCCTCACTTCACTCATGACCCGCTTCGCGGGAGAGGACAGCTGGCTAGCCCGCAGTAACAACCTCAGCAAAAATTCTGGCAGTCCGGATATTAAGGACCGCAATGGCAGGTCGTGTCGCAACAAGAACAAACGCCGCGTTAACGGCGATAACACTGAGGATACGGCAGTCAACGCCGGATTCAGAGGCTCCAAACCCGGTCAGCGGAAAAAGCCATTCAAAAGAACTACTCCGGGTCCATCCAATTTGGACCGAATACTCGACCGCTCGTGCGGATACACGGCACTTCAAAAGCCAGCTTAATCACACCAACAGGGACTGTTGGGTATTCAACAGAGCATGCAAGTTAATTGCCAAAAACAATGACAAGGGGCTGCATAGCGATGATGAGGAAGAGACCCGCCACGAACAATAGAGGATAGAAGGGTTTCCCCCCACAAGTGCGGACGATGAACATGATATACGCAACACGCATACCCAAGAGGGAGCGGAAGCGCACTCGTGGACGATACGCGATGGAGCCATCGCGAAGTTCAACCCATGGTCCTCCTGCCCGATCACTTTTGATCGAAGGGACCACCCCACCAGTATCCGCCATGGCGGATTTGCCGCATTGGTTTAGACCCAATCGTCGATGGATTTCACCTCACTAGAGTCCTGATGGACGGCGGCAGCAACTGAACCTGCTTTATCGGGACACGGCGCAAGATGGGCATAGACCCTCAAGGATTAAACCCACACGCACGACCTTCAAAGGCGCCATACCGTGTAGAAGCCAATTATGCAGCTCACCACACTTGAAGTGGTCTTCGATCCCGGATAACTTCCGGCGAGGAGTTAATCTTGACATAGTTCCGCTCCGCAGCGGCTATCATGCTCGCTTTCGGACGGACCGCGTTTGTAAAGTTCAACGCGATGCGGCACTACGATATCTCAAGCTCAAGATGCCAGGCCCTCGAGGAGTCATCACGGTCAACGGAAACACCGAACTCCCTCCGAACGGAGGAACACACACGCTCTCGCGGCGAAATCTGAGGCAGCCCTTTAAGGCAATTTTCGAGTCCGCCGCTAAGTGACCGGACACGCCAAACGCTACCGGAGTAATCTACAACAAGACCACCTAGCACGCCCGAAAGCATCGCGAGTAATGCGGCCCTAACCCCAGCCCTTGCAAAATTGTAAGATCGGTCCTCGCGTACATCATTACGCTCGGAGATACCATGGGCATAGGGGAGGGCACGACCACGGCAGGCCTGCACGCGGCTTAACCGCACTGGGGCCCCAAGTGTGTCATTCTTTTCCTTTTCTTTTTTCTTACCCACAGGACTCCGCTCACGGAGGCCTGTCCGTGCAAGAGACCCGCCAACTCACGATGCAACAGCCAGGGAAGGAGAAAGGCTACGACGAGTATCCAGGTGGTCTCCATTACGAGCATTAAATCAGTTTTATATACCACTCCGCAACCTACCCCTGGAGGGGGATATGTTTAATAGTCCCATACCTTGCTTACCGCACTATTTGTATCATTCTGCATTTATGGCAGTATTTCTTGAATAAGCAATGCATTGCTTTTCGCTTATAATTGCATTTCTTTCTTATACATATGTTCATTTATGACATGTTGCATCCGTACACTTTGGTACGGCTAAATACACCAGCGGCTTAAGTTCCCCGCATTATGGTGTGACAAGTCCGAACACTTTCACAAGTGCGGCACCCCGAACTTATAGCATTATATGCATCGGCTTCAATCATGTCTTGGGTCAATAGTTGGGTTTGCCCGGCCCCATGTTTTGGTACCTTACGCCCGTTGTATCGCTAAGGTAGCACTGGGAGAACCATCGCGATTGCGCCAGCTTGAGCTGGGCAAGCACCTCGAAGGAGAAAGCTAAAACGATCACATGATAAGGCGAAAGCTGGTCACTGCTCGAGAGGTTTTTTCGAGTCCCTAAAGACTTATGCCGCTTAGAGCGAGGAACCGGCTTTGTCTGCCCAGCGTGATAGCGCCCGAACTCGGTCTTCCTAACACTAGGGGCTTCACCAAATTTAAAATTATAGAATTCTATGGCTAAGTGAGAGTGTTCAAGCATTATAAGTCCGGTTGCCTCGCTCGTTGTGTTGAGCGCCCCTAGATGGACCCAAAATGGGAACACGAGTGGTCAAGTTTATCCGAACACCCCAAAGATCATGCATGGGGGCTGAAGTTTACGACTTGCCATCTCTCGATTTGATAAATGGCCGCATGTAAGGTAATATTTTAAATTAACAAGCGTTGCTTAGCGATATGACCAAAGTTTTCAGCGATAGGATAACAAAATGCTAGTCTACTCAAATATTACATGTTTGAGCACTCACCGCAATCATGCGGGCACCCTTCAGACACTCTTATAATACATCTCGGCGTGCGATACTCCTTGCCCGTCGGTGGCGCGTCCGTCACAAGCTTCTCGGCGTCCATCCTGCCCCAAAGGCACCTTTGCGGGCAAGGCCCGACGGCACCTTCAATGCAAAGTGAGCGCTTGACGACTTCAACCCGGGACACGATCCACCAGCCGCCGCAGACCAGGGCGAAGTAGCTCCTGTGCATGGCCTCCTTGGGCCACAAATTAACTATGAGGCCCTTCATGGCCTGCTCGCCACCTTGGAGCTCGACCAGCTGCTTCACCTGGTCGCTAAAGGCACTAGATGTCCGCCTCAAATCTACCGAGACCGAAGACCTTCTCCGTCGAGCTCCCTCCTCGGCCCGGAAAGCGGCAAGATCGGACACGCCATGGGCAGATCTGCGAACGCTCCTGGAGAGCTCCAAATCCGGGTAAGTAATAGGTAATTCACATTCACATGCTTACTTTGCATGAAAAATGCCTTACCCGCTGCTATCTTCTTCAATGCCTCGATTTCCTGGAGGGCCTTGTGGGCTTCGGCCTTAGCGGCTTTGGCACTCTCAAGAGCCGATGCAAGCTCGGACTCTCGAGTCTTTGAGTCGCGCCTGCACTCTCATGTTTTTCCACGAGCCCGAGCTCTTGTTGCACCTCCGCCACCCGCCTCCTGCTTCTCTCGCTCGGCTCGTTCATGGCGCATTATGCTTGGCACAGACACCGCCTCCTTCAGGGTCGCCACCTCGTTTGTAGCCCCTGAAGTACCCACATTATCCTTGTTATTTCTCTTGCAACCAAATCATTTTCTGTAAGGTACAAATTTAATACGGTGTTACTCACCTTCCTTGTCCTCGAGCTGCTTCTTGGCATGGCCGAGCTCGCTCTCGGACCGCCGAGGCTCTACTTCAAGGTATTCACCTCCTTGATCGGTCTTGGCAGAGGTCAAGCGCCTGCAATCCCATATTGACATATTTTTCAGACTCCTGCAGATATCTTTTTAGATCCTCGGTCCGCTTTTGTTTCCAACACCGAACCGAGCATCGTGGCCCTCTGTCTATGCGGTATTATATTACATATCTTAAAATTCTTACCTCAAAGCCTGTTAGAAGGCTGCTGCAGCTTCAGTCACCTGCTCTTGGCGAAGCTGAACCTTTCAATCACCGCACTCATGATAAAGTGCAGTGTTCTTCTTCGATAGAAGCATCGTTGAGCGCCTCAACAAGTTATCCGACGCCTTGGTTGACGGAGGCCGCCGTGTCACGATCTTGACCTTCTTACAAAGGGGCGCTCGCGGACTCGGAACCACTGCAGTTCCGTGCGGAGTCCGGTGCAAAGTCCGGGAGGTAGCCCTGCGGCACCTCCGGGGCCTCCTCCTCCTGGCGGGTCCCTTCCTGGGATCCCACCTTGACGTCGTCAGCGTCCCGGGGGGTGGAGGCGGTCGGAAGAGAATCCATATCCGACGTGCCCAAAGACCCGCTCGACGAAGCGGGAAGATCGTCCTTGGGCGGGACTACATGTTGTATGCGGTATTAGAAAGACACAGTGTGGCAAAAAGAGAAATTATAAATCATCTAGGAGTCCGGATGCTTACGATCTCGCCAGGGGATTGGCCCTTGAGGGCCACTCCTCGTTGTCGTCGCCAACATTGGCGGAACAGTCCGGGGGAAGGGTCCTTCCCTTCTTGGACCCTTCGGCCTCCCTCGTTGGGGAGGCCTTCCTCTTCTTCTCTCCCCCCGCTGGGGGAGAGGCCTCTTTCTTCTCCTCCTCATCTTCGTGGGAGGAGTCTGCCTCGGAGTCATCGGACGATGAGTCCGATACCACCTGACGCAGGGAACTCCTTCGGTTTCCCGTGGCCTTCTTCTTGGCCTTCTTCTATGGCACTACGTAAAGTGCCAGGACCAGCAGCCCTGTCAAACGGGCATCCGCTGGGTCTTCTGGAAGAGGAGCCGGATAGTTAACCTGTCCGGACGCCTTCTGCCAGGCCTGTTAAAGGCATTGGGAGTTTAGATCCCGCATAGAGTCAAACTATGAAAAGTAAGTGTCCCATAAAGGATGGCGTAGCTTACCTCGCCAGCCGGACGCTGTGTGCTGAATCCGCGATCTTCGGTAGCGATGCGGAGCTTGGCGCCTTGAACAAAGACCTCCGTGCAGCTTTGTACGTAGTGTCAAGAGCCCGCCAAGGTCGATCTTCAGTGCGGATCAAACTCCCACAAATTGAAGTCCTGTTCTGGTAGGGAGAATCCAGCGGACGAGCATGACTGGATCACGCTGACAAGCTTGAGCTTCTTGTTCACTGTGGTCCGGAGACATGATCGAGTCCGTCACTCTTCAAACTACCCCATAGCAATCCCTTCTTTTCCAGAGGTGAGCTGCATGGGGATGCGGATCTGAATTGGGGCGCTGCCCATTTAGGGTCACGCTGCTCGATGATGTAGAACCACCCGATTGCCACCCTTTGATGGATTCCACAAAGGCACCCTCAAGCCAAGTGACGCTGGGCATTTTGCCCACCATGGCGCCAAGACTCCGCTTGGCTGCCCTTCACAACCTTCGCTTGACATTGAAGGTCTTTAGCCACAAGCGAAGTGGGGCTGGATGCAGAGGAAGGCCTCGCACACGACGATAAACGCCGAGATATTGAGGATGAAATTCGGGGCCAGATCATGGAAATCCAGGCCGTAGTAGTACATGAGCCCCCAGACAAAGGGGTGAAGTGGGAAGCCCAGTCCGCGGAGGAAATGGGGAAGGAATACCACCCTCTCATGGGGCCTGGGGGTGGGGATGAGCTGCCCCTCGTCGGGGAGCCGATGCGCGATGTCGCTAGACAGATATCCGGCGCCGCACAACCTCTCTATGTGCCCCTCCGTAACGGAGGAGTCCATCCACTTGCCTCCCGCTCCGGACATGGCTGGAGAAGGTCGAGGTGAGATGTGCGGACTTGGGTGCTGGAGCTCGAGTGCGCGGAGATGGATAAGCAAAGGAGGAAGAAGGCGTGGGTAAAAGAGGTGGATCCCTATCCCCTTATATATGGGAGGACGAAAACTATGCGTCCCCACCGGCCTGGTAAAACTCACTTATCTCCCAAGCGCCACAATCAATGGCGTGGTTGGGTTACCCATGTCCGTACTGATGGGAATCCCGGAATAAGGGGAACACGATCTCTGCTTCGACAAGACGTGCCAAGGAAACCGCTTCGCTAAATGCGCTGAGGTGGTATAATAAAAACAATTCAAGTAAAGGCTTGGTAGTGGTGTGACGTCACGGCACAAAATACGTCAGCAGATTGAACTTGTGTAAATATTATTCTCTCTACGGTGGTACGTGGAATTTATTTTGCAGAGCCGGACACTATCCTGGTGTTCACAATCTTCTATGAATTATTCGGAGGAGGAACCCGCCTTGCAATGCCGAAGACAATATGCGCGCCGGACTTCTCGTCATTGAAGCCTGGTTCAGGGGCTACTGAGGGAGTCCTGGACTAGGGGGTGTCCGGATAGCCAAACTATCATCATCGGCCGGACTCCAAGGTTATGAAGATACAAGATTGAAGACTTCGTCCCGTGTCCGGATGGGACTTTCCTTGGCGTGGAAGGCAAGCTTGGCAATACGGATATGTAGATCTCCTACCATTGTAACCGACTCTGTGTAACCCTAGCCCTCTCCGGTGTCTATATAAACCGGAGGGTTTTAGTCCATAGGACGAAGAACAATCATACCATAGGCTAGCTTCTAGGGTTTAGCCTCCTTGATCTCGTGGTAGATCCACTCTTGTACTACCCATATCATCAATATCAATCAAGCAGGAGTAGGGTTTTACCTCCATTGAGAGGGCCCGAACCTGGGTAAAAACATCGTGTCCCTTGTCTCCTGTTACCATCCACCTAGACGCATAGTTCGCGACCCCTACCCGAGATTCGCCGGTTTTGACACCGACACATATCATTTTGGCAATAACAAGTGCAATCAACTTCCACATCTTGCACTAGTTCAAGGAGTCACAAACCCTCTTGTTGGTAAGACAAGGGACAAGGTAACCTAAAGCTTTCATAGACATCATCTTGTGTGTGCATCACTCTATGTCTATGGATATCCTTGTTTGTTCCTTGTGGGACTAACCCGTGTAGGTATTGAAAGTGCAACTCACTCCAAAGGATTGCTCCAAATGATCTACATCAACGTTGAGCATCCACATCTTCAACACCTACATGAAGTCATCATCGACAAAACCCAAGGTTAGTTCATCCCTCTAAGGGGGGAGCTCACATCTAGTGGGAGCTTTACTCTAAAATTGAGTTAAAGCAACTCTAATGGTCTAAACACAACAATGCATTATGTAAAAGTGGTAACCCCACTTGAGCTTAAATGTTGAGTATGACCTATGATCAAATGTTCTCATTTGACTCCTAAGTCAATATACTCATATATAGATGACCTAATCATTGCCAAATGCTTGATAGATGCTAAAATTGGTTGTGCATGCTTTGCCACATATTTCATTTGCCATTTTATTGTGTGAGCATGTTGGTTGCATATTTTACTCATTCGAGGACATCCACTTATTGTTTTGATTGATTGGTTTCTTTTTCTTTTGCCAAGCGGATGGACAAGAATGCCTAAGAACCTTCTCTAGCTATCTATGCTTTTCTTGTCTCAAACTCTATTCATGCGACATCACAAAATTTGATCAAGTCAGATTCGAACCACTCTGTGTGAGGAGCACTCGGAGTCCCCGATTCGTCATAGACATAAACTTCCAAAACTTCTTTGTGCGTTTTGGTCTGACCGATTCTTCCATTTCGTTCATACCGAGATCACTAAGTCGATCTGAGTTTTCAATCTCGGTGCAACCAATTTGAACTTTTCGGTCACACCGAGTTGCTGTAACTGCTAGCAGTTATGCATCTCGGTGCTACCGAGTTGTTCCACTCGGTCACACCGACAGGGTCAGGTTATATATATCCATGGGCCAAATTTTGGAAATTTCTCCGAACTCTTTCGCCCGCGCTCAGCCTGCTCTGCCTCCCCTGGGTCTCCGGATCGTCCTCGTCGTCGCCAGCTGCCTCTTGCCGCTGGTCTCCACCGCCGTCAACGGGATTCTTCTCTGCCGTTGCTGCCGTAGCTAGTCCATCGCCGAACTAGGGTATGGATTTGATCACTGTGCTATCCCTATCTGATTCCTAGCACATTCTGTTCGCCATGAATCTTGCCACGATTGAAACTATCTTATCTAGTCAAAGCACTCCGTAGATTAGGTTTGGATTGAAAATTTAGGGTTAGGTTTCTGCCAAAACCATCTCGGACCAACTGTGCTGTAGAACTTAGTACCACCGATTCGGCTAAGGCCATTGCACATGTAATTCTCGGTCTGACCGAGAATTGCAAATCGGTGTGACCGAGTTCAGGACTTTGTGAAACCCTAGCAGTCTCGGTGCCACCAAACTGTGACTCGGTCTGACTGAGTTCACTAGTTTAGGTTCCAAAAGCTACTTCGGTATCACCGAGTTTACAAATTGGTAGATCCGAAATGCTTTCTATGGAAAACTAAAACTAAGTTTTTGACTCATTCTTTGGCAAAAACCTCTGTATTTTGTGATGCTCATCCACTCTATCTCATCTATATCTATTCACAGGGTCTGCATTAGTGTTTGCAATATGTCTGATCAAAGTGACAGCCAGAGCAGGGAACAGGAGCAGGTTCACATGAGTGAGGGCACTAGTCCCTCTAGCAGCTATGATGATGGCAGCAGGAGCACCCCAAGCAACTTACCCAAAGTTGCCACCAGGGCCAGAAAGAAGAGAACCTCAAAATTTGACGATGAACACTATGTGGCTATTGAGGATGAGGCCACTTCCAAGAAGAAGGTGCTCAAGAAAGAATATGGCTCAGCTGCAGCCACTAAGCCAGGAATGCAGAAGAAGGCACCTGCAAGAAGGATTCCCACTTCCAAACCTAGGAAGGTTGCCACTGGAGAAACCATGAAATTCACCCTTGAGTCAGAAGATGAAGCTGTTGGCCAAGACAAGAAGAAGAAGAGAGTTGGAGCCACCTCTGCCAAAGTTCTTGGCAATCCCTCTATGAGGAGAGACTCAAAAGAGGAAGAAGAAGAGGTTGCTGCACCAGCACCTAAAGCTCAGAAGCTTATGGGTGATGCCATTAGGTCAGGTGCTGCTTCATCAAAGCCCAAAGAAGCACCCAAGAATTCTTCCAAGCCCAAGACTGCACCTAAGAGGAATACCAGGAACATATCAGCTGCTGAGAAGAACAAGGCCCCAGTGCCTGAAACTGTTGCTGAAGAGGAAGATGATGAAAAGCATGTCTTGAGAAAATTGAAGCCTAAAATTCCAGATCATAATGATGCTCATCCTGTAGCTGAGAACATGAAGCTGAGAAAGGATGCAGGCCTCAGGCAGTGGAGGTTGATTGATCCTTATGCAGTCCGGAGGAGAACTGCTGTGGACTATAGGTTCCATACAAAGGAACATCAGGATTTCTATGAGACAGTGCTGCTGGACAAGAAGCCAATAGTGTGTGACATGAGATGGGTGAACTGGAAATACATCAAGGAGAATGAAGAACACTATCCTAGTGTGTATGACAGCTTTAGTGCTTGTGGAGCGGTAGACTTTGTTGGGCAAAAGCTCACAAAGTGGAATGATGAGCTAATAATGCAATTCTACTCCACAACACACTTCTATCCAGATGGCAGGATAGTATGGATGTCTGAAGGTACTAGGTACCGATCATCAATTGAAGAATGGGCTAATGTGATCAATGCACCTAAGGAGAAAGAGGATGACCTGGATGTCTATGCCAAGAAGAAGATGGATCACAACACTATGGCACATATGTACAAGGAGATCCCAGATCTTTCTTTGTTGAAACACACAAGTTTGGATCAAGACATTACCTTCATCAGATCGCCAACCATCAACTGGATCCTCAAGCACACTCTTTTGCCCAAGTCAGGTGATCACAATATGATCAGAGGCCATGCAATAAACCTGCTACACTTATTTGATGTGCCACAAAAGTTCAAGGTCATGAGTCTTATAGTTGAAACTATCAAGAGGACAGCTGCTGACCAAAAGAGAAGTTGTGGGTATGCCCCACAGATCCAGGAGCTAATTAACTCCAAGATGGGCACTGGCACATACTTGTTGGACAAGGATCATATGCCTATCTATCCAGATTTTGAGGACAACCAAGTGGTTATGGATGAAGATGAACCATCTTCTGTGCAAGCACAAGCAAAGAAGGAGAAGGCAAGGACTGAGAAGGCTGCCAAGATGCCAACAATGGATGAGGCATCTAAGTACTTCCTGAAGGGCAAGCAAGATCAGCTTGGCTACTTGATTGCATCCACTCTAAGGATTGAGAAGGGGTTGGCCACCCTAACTCAAAACCAGGAGAGCCTGGAGTGGATCATGGAGCAAAAGTTCTATGACTTGGATGTGAAGGTAACTGAGATCCAGTCTGTTGTTGAGCAGCTCCAGGATGATATGCAGGAGACGAAGGGCAAGACAACCACATATGCTTTTGCCAGAGTGCCTAGAGCTCAGAGATCAGCTGCAGTGCCAGTGACAGACACAAGAGCAACTTCATCTGCACCAGCTACTGCCTCAGTGCAACCAACTCCAGCACCTACTCCACCAGCTCCATCCACATCTACTGAAGTCTTCGTTCAAGGAGCCATCTCTACACCGCCACCTGAAGACCAAGCCTGAGCGACGATTTAGTGCTATGCATTTTCTATGAACTTTTTGGTAACTTGTTGCCAAAGGGGGATAAAAATGTATAGATCATAGGCTTCGAGAGAGAGCGTTGCTTTTTATTCTCTCTTATTTTGGCGGTTGAACTTTGTTTGCTTTTGCTTGTTTGAGATACTTTCTGTCTGTGTGATACTTGGTTGATCACGTGTTTGACCATATGCTACTTTAATGCTTGTTGGATGATATAATCCTTTTATCCCTATATGATCATTCACTTTGCTTGGTGATGAGTGCATGTATTCAATTATTATCATTTTGAGCGCTCCACCAAGATGTATGTGACATGGAAGAGTAACCCATGAGCCTAACTCTTTGTGCATTTGCAGTCCAAAGCAAATCTTAAACTATGCACAAATTTAGGGGGAGCTCTTGCTTATCTCATACTTCTCAAAGTGACAATGTTTTTCACTCTTATTATCATTTGTCGAAGCTTTGATCTATATGTTGTCATCAATTACCAAAAAGGGGGAGATTGAAAGTGCAAGTATCCCTAGGTGGCTCTGGTAATTCCTAACAACATATAGCTCATTGAGCTAACATTATTCCAAGATAAATATTTCCGGAAAAGCTCAATGAATGGCATGGCATGGATGAGGAAAGTGGACCCCTCAAAATACTAAGGATAAAAGGATTGGCTCAAGCTCAAAGCTCAAGACTCTACATTTTATATTTTAGTGATCCAAGATCACATTGAGTCTATAGGAAAAGCCAATACTATCAAGGAGGGATGAGGTGTTGCTTAATGAGATTCTTGCTTCATAGTGCTTAGTGATATGCTCCAAAACCCTCAACTACTTTCCCACATCCACATATGACCTAAACCAAAAGTGAAACTCGGCCCTACCGATTGTTTCTATCCGGCGCCACCGAGTTCAGATGTCATAGCCACTACCACAAACCCTAGGCAAATTGGTCTCACCGATAGGGATCTCGGTCTCACCGAGATGTGATTGTAATCTCTCTGTTTCCCTTCGTAACGTTTCGGTACCACCGAGATGAGCGATCGGTCCCACCGAGATTGCAATGTAAACTCTCTGTTTCCCTTTCGTAACATTTCGGTCCCACCGAAATGAGCGAACCGGTCCCACCGAGTTTACCTGACCAACTCTCTGGTTAGCTTATTACCAAAATCGGACCCACCGAGTTTCTGTAATCGGTCTCACCGAGATTACGTTATGCCCTAACCCTAATCATATTGGTCCTACCGAGTTGCATGTCGGTCCCACCAAAAATCCTAACGGACACTACATTTGCAGAATCGGTCCGACCGAGTTTCTCAACTCGGTCCCACCGAGTTTGGCAAGTTGTGTGTAACGGTTAGTTTTTGTGTGGAGGCTATATATACCCCTCCACCTCCTCTTCATTCGTGGAGAAAGCCATCAGAACAAACCTACACTTCCAGCTTACATTATCTGAGAGAGAACCACCTACTCATGTGTTGAGGCCAAGATATTCCATTCCTACCATATGAATCTTGATCTCTAGCCTTCCCCAAGTTGCTTTCCACTCAAATCTTCTTTCCACCAAATCCAAATCCTGTGAGAGAGAGTTGAGTGTTGGGGAGACTATCATTTGAAGCACAAGAGTAAGGAGTTCATCATCAACACACCATTTGTTACTTCTTGGAGAGTGGTGTCTCCTAGATTGGTTAGGTGTCACTTGGGAGCGTCCGAGAAGATTGTGGAGTTGAACTAAGGAGTTTGTAAGGGCAAGGAGATCGCCTACTTCGTGAAGATCTACTGCTAGTGAGGCAAGTCCTTCGTGGGCGACGGCCATGGTGGGATAGACAAGGTTGCTTCTTCGTGGACCCTTCGTGGGTGGAGCCCTCCGTGGACTCGCGCAACCGTTACCCTTTGTGGGTTGAAGTCTCCATCAATGTGGATGCACGATAGCACCACCTAGCGGAACCACGAGAAAAACATCCGTGTCTCCAATTGCGTTTGAATTCTCCAAACCCTTCCCTTTACATTCTTGCAAGTTGCATGCTTTACTTTCCGCTGCTCATATACTCTTTGCATGCTTGCTTGAATTGTGTTAAGATTGCTTGACTTGTGCTAAATTAGCTAAAATCTGCCAAAGACTAAAATTGGGAAAAGGATAAGTTTTTATTTGGTCAAGTAGTCTAATCACCCCCCTCTCTAGACATACTTTCGATCCTACAACTGCCACGTCCTACTTCAAAGGGTTTTACTTGTTATCCTTAGAGGATTGGGCCGCCCTGACTTATACAGAGCAGTTGCAGAGTTGGGACAATTCTTCAGGGAAATTTGCAGTAGAAATATCAGGATAGATGCTTGGAGCGTCTTAGAGACAATATACCAACTATCCTATGCGACCTTGAGAAGATATATCCTCCAGCCTTCTTTGATGTGATGGTGCATTTGGCTGTTCATCTACCTGATGAGGCACTACTTAGAGGTCCAGTACAATATGGTTGGATGTACCCTATTGAAAGGCGGCTAGGCACTTTCAAGGGCTATGTTAGGAACAGAGCAAGACCCAAGGGTTCCATTGTAGAGGCCTACATTGCTACAGAAGCGTTGACATTCTGCTCAAAATACATTGAAACAGTTGATCAGCTTAGCAAAGAGGTGGGTGAAGACAATCACGGGCTCAATGTTTTCGATTATTCTGTTCAAATTAAAGGGAAGAGTCGACAAGAGGACAAACCTAAAGATTTGGACAAAATGGTTTGGTATGTGTTGAATAACTATCCTGAGATACTACCTTATATCAAGTAAGTGCTAAGTACTGCAGCTTATACATCGTAATCTACTAAACTTGCAGCACATTCTTATATATTTACATGTTTGACGTGATCACTATGTTGTGCAGCGTCTATAAAAAGGAGTTACCACCACAAAATCCAAGAAACATTGACAAACTGGTTATGGCAGGATTTGCGAAATGGTTCAAGAGCCATGTAAGCTTTTGAATTGCACTGTCAGTTTTTTTCATATATTGAGTACATAAGATGATCAGCTTGTCTATTTTCTAACCATAGGTTAAGAAGATGCGGGAGGATGGTCATGCAGTTGATGATGCCCTTTACTCTCTAGCAATGGTTCTTGATACTCGGGTAAGACATTATGAATCTTGCGTTGTTGGAGATGTGCGCCACAACACCTGTCAGCGTTCTGGGAACGGGGGTCGGCAGACTTGCTTGCCTGTGGCCTGCGGCGAGGCTCAAGCAATGACCAGGTACGGCCCGTCTTCATCAACCCAAGATCAAGACCCTCGCGAGGGGCCAAGCCTCGCGGGGCGGACGATGCAAGGCTTCCTCAGGGGCGGCCTCACCTGGCAGGCTCGCGAGGAGGGGGAGAGATCAAGGCAAGGAGTACCTCACGAGGTGCTCGTGACGCAAGCCATGACGATCGAGACCAGGCAGGCGCCAGCCTGTGAAGTGTCCTTGTTTCCTCTTTGGTGCAAAGGGGGCAAGTGTAGGCGCGGAGTACCGAGGCATCAAGCAAAGGTTACCATATTGGTGCAACGAGACCAAGAACAGCAGAGCGGCAGGACGGAGGTCACCGTGGAGCCCAAGACGGCATCATCGCCAGTGCCTTTGGCAGTCGAAGACCAACTTTAGTCAGGATAACTTGTACTAGCTGTCTCCCTTCAAAATGGCCGTTGTTGGCTCCCTTCCCGCTCAATATTTGGGAAGAGGACGAGGGCCCCTATAAATAGAGATAGCCACCACCGTAGAGAGGGGAGACCTGATCTAGGTCTCACCTAGAGCCAACAGAGACGGAGCCATTCCTCTCCAAGCGCACCACCACAAGAACACCCCCGCGAGGCTGTTCTTCCATTGTACCGTTCATCATCAGCCCCAGAGGCAATCCACCACCACACACTAGAGTAGGGTATTACACCACATGGTGGCCCGAACTAGTATATACCTCGTGTCCCTCGTGTTGTTCATCGTGTAGCTTAGATCCGCGACGAGGCTTTGGGGCGTGGATCGGTTGGGAGAAGATCTTGGTGCGTACCCTAGAGTTCGAACCTTAAGGGTTTTGCCGGAACTCGATATCCGACATTTGGCGCGCCAGGTAGGTGTGCGCCGGAGCTCTCCCTTCCATCGACCCGCTCTCCAACAACACCGTGCTTCGCCCTCATGGCGGGCAACGCGCCGCCCACTCCGGCGGGGCCGGGGGGCTCTGGGCCTTGGCCCCCGCCTTGTGACAGGTGCAGTTGCCGCACAAGTTCAAGCCAGAGATGTCGCTGCTCTACAACGGCACGACGGACCCGCTGGTTTTCCTGCTGGCGTATGAGGAGGCCGTCCTCAAGGCCGGGGGCGATGACAAGGTGATGGCCAACTGGCTTCCCATGGCCCTCACCGGCGTCTCGTGCATGTGGCTGCTCCACCTGCCAATTGCTTCTGTGGCCTCCTGGGAGGAGCTACGTGACCTCTTCCTCGCCCATTACGCTGCGCCAGTGCCCCCGATTGTCACAGCTCTCCTGGGCGGCTCGGAGGCGCCACCCTCGGGCCGCCACATCAAGCCCTTCTTCCGCCAGATCGGCGCCGCCCTTACGCGGCACGGAGCTCCTCCGGGTTGGGCGGCACCCGAGGCCGACCTGACCTTCAGCTCCGATGATCACCCCGTCAACACTGCCTGCTCGAGTGCGCTCCCAATGCTTTACACGCCCACCATCTGCCAGGTGGCCGTCACCAGGACCCTCATCGATGGTGGTGCCGGCCTCAACATGCTCTCAGTGGAGGCCTTCAGCCTCCTCCATGTGGCGCTAGAACGGCTTCAACCCAGCAAGCCCTTCTCAGCCGTCGGAGGCGGTTCCTACGGCTCCCTGGGGCAGATCCGCCTCCCGGTGACCTTCAGCACCCACAACAACTTCCGCACGGAGCTGGTCATCTTCGACATCGCTCACATCGGCCTCCTGTACAATGCCATCCTTGGCTTCCCAGCCTTGGCCCAATTCATGGTAGCAACCCATCCGGCCTACAACCTCATGAAGATGCCTGGGAGCAGCGGCGTCCTCACCGTGGCTGGATACACCAAAGATGCTCTGCAGGCGCTCAAGCTCGCCCTCAAGGCAGCCGCGGCGGCACAGCCCGCCAGCACTGACACCTCCAATGCCAAGGGGGTTGCGCCAACCAAGAAGAAGCAGTTGTTCACCCAAGACAAGGCAGAAACCAAGTAGGTGCCAGTTGACAAGGATGGGTCCTCTGGCGCCACCTTCACCATAGGTGCCAATCTCGACCCTGACCAGGAGGAGGCACTGGTGAAATTCCTGCGCTCGAACAACGAGGTGTTCGCGTGGGAACCCAAACAGCTAGCGAGGGTCCCAAGATAGTTGATTGAGCATCACCTGAATGTGTGCCCTAATGTACACCCCATAACAAAAAGCAAGGCGGCAGTCCACCGAGAAGCAAGCCTTTATCATCCAAGAAACCTGCAAGCTAGAAGCTGCAGGTGTCATTCGCGAGGTTCGCTACCCTGAATGGCTGGCAAACCCTGTGGTTGTGCCAAAGAAGGGAGGAAAGGAGCGCATGTGCGTCAGCCTTCACCAACCTCAACAAGGCCTGCCCTCAAGATCCATTCCCGCTCCCTTGCATCGACCAGATTGTCGACTCCACCGCTGAGTGTGACCTGCTATGCTTCCTGGATGCATTTTTGGGCAATCATCAGATCAAGATGGCGATAGAAGACGTGGAGAAGACGGCCTTCCTAACCCCATGCGGGGTGTACTGCTACACCTGCATGCCGTTTGGGTTGCGCAACACTGGCACAACCTTCCAGCGGCTGATGCATATCTCCTTGGGCCGGCAGCTCGGGAGAAACGCTGTGGCCTACGTCGATGACATTGTGGTGAAGTCTCGGGAGGCGAAGACCTTGATCCAGGACCTGGAAGAAACCTTCGCAAGCCTCCGTGAAGTGGACTTGCGGCTCAACCCGGAGAAGTGTGTGTTTGGCGTTCCTTAGGCAAGCTTCTGGGCTTCCTCGTATCCCACCGGGGGATCGAGGCCAACCTAGAGAAGGTCAAGGCAATTGAAGACATGAGTCCGCCGCAAACCCTCAGGGAAATGCAGAAGCTTGCCGGGCGTGTAACTGTGCTAGGACGCTTCATCTCCACGCTAGGGGAACGTGCCCTTCCTTTCTTCAAGCTGATGAAGAAGAAGGGCATGTTCGAGTGGACGCAGGAGGGTGACGACACATTTCAAGACCTCAAGAAGTACCTGACCAGCCCTCCTGTGATGGTGGCCCCGCGTCCTCAGGAGCCCCTGGTGCTCTACCCCGCCGCCACGCGCTACTCCACCAGCGTAGCTCTGGTGGTGATTCGGGAGGAGCGCCAGGTCAAGGCTGCATCGTGATCGGCCGCAGCCCCGACCGCGGCAGCACAAGACCAGGAAGGCCTCGCGAGGGCCACGGCCTCGGTAGATGGAGACCAGCCTCAACAGGAAGACGCCCCCAGGGCTGAAGGGACCTTACCAAGTAGTCAAGAGCTGGGGGATCCAACGTCTTAGGAGGCACTCAACTCTCCGGAGGGCACGCGCTTCGTCGGTGCACCCACCCTCGTCGAGCATCCTGTGTATTTCGTCAGCACGGTGTTGCGGGACGCAAGGGCACAGTACCCCATGCCCTAGAAGCTCTTGCTCGTGCTATTGGTGGCCTCGCGGAAGCTGCAGCACTACTTTCAAGGTCACCCCATCAAGGTCGTCTTAGCCTACCCATTGGAGAGGGTATCAGGAGTCCCAACTCCGCTGGAAGGGTCGCTGAATGGAACATCGAGATGGAAGCATTTCAGTTGGAATTCAGCACGACCAGGGTCGTCAAAGGAGCCGCACTTGCAGATTTTGTGGTAGAATGGACAGAGGCGCCAGGGCTCGAGGCAGGTGAAGATCGGTCACTTTCCCCAGGAAGCGAGGCACCAGATGGCTGGGTTATGTACTTCGATAGAGCATTCTCGCGACATGGCGCGGGGGCAGGCGCAGTGCTTATATCCCCCACTTAGGACAAGCTCTATTACACCGCGCAGCTCTGTTTCCAGCAGGGCGAGAAGGTCTCCAACAACATAGCAGAATACGAGGGCCTCATAGCAGGCTTAAAGGCCGCGACAACTCTGGGGGTGAAGCGCCTCGTCATCAAGGGCGACTCACAGCTCCTCGTCAGCTTCTCCAACAAAGTGTACGAGCCAAATGACGAGCACATGGAAGCGTATCTTGCGGAGGTGCGCAGAATGGAGAAGCACTTTTGGGGGCTAGAGTTGCAGCATGTGCCCCGCGGCACCAACCAAGAGGCTGATGACATTGCCAGGAGGGCATCTAGGCGGCTGCCTCAGGAGCCTGGCATTTTCGAGGAACGGCTCTTCAAGCCCTCGGCAGCACCGACGCTATCAAGCACATCACAACCTCGGGAAGAACTCCCTCAACCACCTGCCTCAGGAGCCCCGGCCCGTGGCCCGACCTCAGGAGCACGCCTGCTCCTGGCGCTGGAGCCTCAGGAGGGATGCTGGACTGCGGAGTTCAAGGACTACCTGATGCAAGGGATTCTACCAGAGAAGGAGGAGGACGTGGAACGCGTAGCCCGGCAGGCCATGGCCTACTGCATCCAAGACGGAGAGCTCTACCGGAAGAGGCCAAATGATGTTTCCCTGCATTGCATCTCCAGGGAACAGGGGAAGGAGTTGCTGGCTGACATACACGGTGGAGATTGTGGGCACCACTCGTCATCACAGACCCTCATCGACAAGGTGTTTTGCAGCGGGTTTAACTAGCCTACAACACTCAATGATGCGATCGAGCTGGTGAAGGCTTGTGAAGCCTGTCAATTCCACGCCAAGCAGATTCATCAGCCAGCTCAGGGCCTGTAGACCATCCCACTCTCGTGGCCATTCGCGGTCTGGGGGCTGGATATCTTGGGCCCGTTTCCCCGAGCACCAGGGGGCTACCGCTACCTCTACGTCGCCATTGACAAGTTCACCAAGTGGACGGAGGTGGAAGTTGTCTGCACCATCCCAGCTGGCTCTGCAGTCAAGTTCATCAAGGGCCTCGTGAGCCGATTCGGGGTCCCTAATCGCATCATCACTGACAATGGTTCACAGTTCACCAGCAATCTCTTCAAAACATATTGTGCTAAACTTGGAACGCAGATATGCTACGCTTTGGTGGCACACCCCCGGAGTAATGGCCAGGCCGAACGCGCCAACGCAGAGGTCCTGAAGGGCCTCAAAACTAGGACCTCAATAAGAAGCTGGAGGCCTGCAGCAGGGGCTGGTACGATGAGCTCCAATCCGTGTTTTGGTCCATCCGCACTACCGCCACTAAATCGACTGGCGAGACCCCGTTCTTCCTCGTCTACGGAGCAGAGGCGGTCCTCCTCATGAGGTCATGCGTCGCTCCGCATGGGTCCTAGTGTTTGACGAAGCGCAACAGGATGCCATGCGGGGGATGGACCTCATGCTGGGGGAGGAACACCGTCGGAAGGCCGCGCTACGAGCAGCAAGATACCAGTAGGCGCTGCGGCGGTACCACTACCGCAACATCCGCCCCAGGACTCTTGAGGTAGGTGACCTCGTGCTCAGGCGGGTGCTCTCTAGGGAAGGGTTGCACAAGCTCTCGCCCATGTGGGAGGGCCTGTTCAAGGTTATTTATGTGTCCAGACCTGGCGCCGCGCGCTTGGAGACCCAGGAAGGGGTGCCCATTCCGAACGTGTGGAACATTCAGCACCTCCAGAGATTCTACCCTTGAAGTAAGGCCCAGTGCCTGTAAAGAAGGCCCGATGCCTGTGAAGAAGGGCCCAGTGCCTATAAAGAAGGCCCGGTGCCTGTGAAGCTTGCCGCCCCAAGAAAGGCCCGGTGCCTGTGAAGAAGGCCCAGCGCCTGTGAAGCTCGCCGCCCATGACACTCTCACGTAATAATGAGTTGGGGCTGTACATGCCCCGGAGTCTCCGGAGTGCCGCCCTTGGGCCTCGGGGGCTCCCGTCCACGCCCAGTAGTAGCACTTAGCTCCGCGCTGGTGAGAAGACGTCGAAGACTAGACTAGGTGCCGGACGCGGCTTTTCATTTGCTTTCCGCAGTTGGCTTGTTCTCCCTTGTTTGAACTTTTATTGGAGTTGCTTCTATTGTTGTTTACCATCCCCTGTCCCTGTTCTCTGTCTTAAGATTTCGCTCGGCTCGTTCTATTTCTCGCAAGCCTCGCGAGGGGGCTACGCGGGCGCCCTCGTGAGCCTTTACTCGCCTAATTTCGTGAGGCTCCCTCACTCAAGTTCACAGCGGGAGCACCCCTCCCGGTCCATGCCCCACGGGCATCGCGACGCAAAGCAGCGAACCTAAGTTTGTCACCCTCACGACAAAGGTTCGAAAACTATTCCCCCGACTGATCTTTGCAGACCTCAAGACACCCGGCGAGGCCGCAGGCAAGTACCTAGCGAGGCGAAAACCGCAGCGAACATCCCAAGCTAAGTTGTTCCTACGCGCAAGCACGTAGTCGCAATACCATAACACATCACGGGAACGATAGGAATAGCATGATAATTAGGGACAATAGTCTTGCACGCCCCCACGGGGCACCGTACTTCTCTCTCAATGCAGGAAAAGGAGAAAAACAAAATAAAAACGCTGCACCCCGCGACGTCTCGCGAGGAAGGATTCGCATCGTACTCCCGGGTTCAATCGGATTCCGCCTCGCGCTTCACCAAGGCATGGTGGCGGGACGACCCGCTACCGCCCTCCAGGCGGGCGCAACGACGTGGTGGCTGATCACAGCCACCGCTGGAGGAGCTGTCACTGGAGGAGGAGCTGCTGAAGCTCGGCGAGCCGCGGACGCCGCCAGGAGCGGGTTCGCCTTCGCCCTCATCACGGCCATCGCCAAGGCCAAGCACCTCGTCACCGTCGTCATCTTCGGGGCAGCACCCAGCACGACGGCCATCTTCTCCGAACACCCTCACGTAGAGGGTTGCGTCACCATCGAACTTGAAGTGGAGGGTGCACCGCGCCCCGAACCCGCAGCGGCAAGCGTCTGCCACCGTGGGCGAGGCCACGCGTTACGGCGCGACAGAGATCTCCACCGCGACCGAGGAAGCCCTGCTACAGCAACCTTCGCTGCGGCGAGCCCACCGGGGCGATGGCGGCGAGTTCGCCCGACAAAAGCGGGGAGCTGGAGCTAGTTGCCGGCCGGATCTGCGGACCACACGACAAACTCTGGCAGCACCTCTGCCGAGTGAAAGCGTGGCCGGGGAGTCCGCGTAGCCACGGCGCGTCTTCCCCCGCCAACCGGGCGGCCATCACAGCGCGAAGGACCACCACCGCGACCACGAGGAGCCGCTGCAGGAGTTGCGGGGTGCTTTTGGGGACGACCACGGCCGCGCTTGGGCGGAGGAGAGCTAGGCCCTTCCTGACGAGCCTTCCCCTTTTCCGTGGCCGAGAACCTCTTCCTGGGCGCCATGGGAAACGACGAGCAGCTGGAGGAAGGAGGAAGGAGTAGCGCGCGGAGCAAGAAGAGATGGACAACGGGGGCTCGCGCCTCTCCGTACTTATAGTCCAGGGGAGGCCAACCGTCGGCCTCCATGATCGCAGGTAATCATGAATCTTTTTGCATGCATCAGGGACTCGTCAAATCAGGTAGTTGACGAGGCAGCATGGGGAAGCGGAGACGCCCACGTCCAATCAAGTGCCACGCGGCGACCAAGGCCACAGGCTGTTGGGGCTCGCGGCGCTCCGCACTTGCCCTTTGGCTTCGCTGCTAAGCCAAGTCCGAGCGCGCCTTGGGCCCGAGGGCTACTGTCGGCGTTCTGGGAATGGGGGACCCCAGACTTGCCTGTCTGCGGCCTGCGGCCGGGCTCAAGTAGTGGCCCAGTACGGCCCGTCTTCATCAACCCAAGCTCAAGACCCTCGCGAGGGGCCAAGCCTCGCGGGGTGGATGATTTAAGGCTTCCTCAGGGGCGGCCTCACCAGGCAGGCTCGCGAGGAGGCGGAGAGATCAAGGCAAGGAGTACCTCGCGAGGTGCTCGTGACGCAAGCCATGACGATCGAAACCAGGCGGGCGCTAGCCTGTGCAGTGTCCTCGTTTCCTCTTTGGTGCAAAGGGGGCAAGTGCAGGCGCGGAGTACCGAGGCATCAAGCAAAGGTTACCATATCAGTGCAACGAGACCAAGACCAGTAGAGCGGTAGGACGGAGGTCACCGTGGAGACCAAGATGGTGCCATCGCCAGTGCCTTTGGCAGTCGAAGACCAACTTTAGTTAGGATAACTTGTACTAGCTGTCCCCTTCAAAATGGTTGTTGTTGGCTCCCTTCCTGCTCAATATTTGGGAAGAGGACCAGGGCCCCTATAAATAGAGATAGCCACCACCATAGAGAGGGGATACCTCATCTAGATCTCACCTAGAGCCAACAGAGATGGAGCCATTCTTCTCCAAGTGCACCACCACAAGAACACCCCTCGCGAGGCTGTTCTTCCACTGTACAGTTCATCATCAGTCCGAGAGGCAATCCACCACCACACACGAGAGTAGGGTACACCACAACGATGGCCCGAACTAGTATAAACCTTGTGTCCCTCGTGTTGTTCATCGTGTAGCTTAGATCCGTGATGAGGCTTTGGGGCGTGGATCGGTTGGGATAAGATCTTGGTGCGCACCCCAGAGTTCGAACCTTAAGGGTTTTGCCGGAACCCGATATCTGACAACACCCTTGCATGAGACGAAGGCAGGAAGACACAAAACAATGCCATCATGAGCACGGATACGTATGACAAAGAGACAACTAAAATGTATGCTAACATAATAGACATTGTTTAGTTGAAGTATATCTCCAGTTTCGAGGATCATCGGTGTGTGGCTCTGTTGTGCTGTCGTTGGTATAACCTGTTTTTCAGGATCGCAAAACCCAAAGTTGATGATTATTTCAAATCCATGTATGTCAAGGCGGCGTACCAGACCAACGAGCCTTTTATTTTGGCAAATCTAGCAACACAGATATTTTTCTTGGAAGACACAATTGCACGTAGCGATGACTGGAGAGTATTGCAAAGGTTTGAGCAGAGGAATTCGTTTAATGAAGTTGCACAACAAGATGATGCTTACACTTCTCCTGATGTACAAGATAACACAGATGTTCCTAATATCTTTGAGAACCATCAAGTCAAAGACGCCGGCGAAAAGATTGCCTGTCGTGTTGTGGACATACAAGAGTTGATCAAGAAGAAGCCAATGTTCGAGGACGTTGAGGACGAAGAAGAAGATGACACCATGGGGAATTACAATTCAGACTGATACACATGGCGAAGATGTCGACGCTGCTGTGGCGGATGATGATTACATTGCTTTTGTCGTATTTTCCTGTCAGAAGACATTTTTTTATCTACTATGTGAAATTGTGTTTGCTATGACAAGTGAAACCTGATGAACATGTTGTTTAGTATTTTGCTGTGAGAACATCACTTGTTATGTATACTGATTTGTGTTTGGTGATTGTATGAAGACTAAAACATGATGACATTGTTGTTTAGTTGTACTCATATTTGGATGTGAAACTTGAATTTGATGACACAGTTTGCTGTTGGATTGCAATTTTCTCGACGTCTTCGAATGAGAACAAAGATGACCCGACAGGGCCTCTGCTATTTATTTATTATGAGCAAAATGGGATACCCCCTGATTTCCACTAATAGAAATCATTAGATGTTCACAACACTACGCCCAGCCTCCTACAAAGGTTTTATTCATTACTAGTTTCAGCAAAGTGCTCATGACATAGCCATTGAATACATCACGAGTGCTACATACACTGCAAATAAAGAGACAATCATCCTACAGAGCACATCGATTTTGCCCATTATCTTCACAAGCTCTTTCATCTCCTCATTGCTGCCAAGGCCGTTCAGCAACTGTTGCTTGGCCATGATCAAAGGAACTGCATCTTTAACCTTCTGCTCTGCATCTTGCTCTTCTGTCGTTCCTTCAATTACTTATCCAACACCCCAACCTGCTGGTATTGGGATTCCTATTGACACCCGATTTTGGCATGGTCAATAACTTAACTAATATGGCCTTAAATGGAGAAGTGATCTACATAAAAGAGTTTCGTATTGTCCATATGAACATCTTTGAATTTTGGGCCATCGCCATCCGATCTCATCTCGAAGGCCGAAGTTGTGTTCAAAATACTGAGATTTTGTATCCAGAACACTATTTGGCTTATTACGCCCCCAAGACGGCATCATATGGAAAAACATCCTACAGGAATTGTCTTTGTCTCATTGAAACAATCGATTTTGATATAAAAATCGTCCAGATCTGAGTTTGTATGCAAAAGTTAGAGCAATCGGAGTGCAGCCCTGTCACGATGCGAGATGTGGCACGCCCCACCAGACGCATGTCTGATGGGTAGCGCGAGGGAACAACCTGTTTTGCGCGACCGATTTGACCCTCAAGATGACCTCTGATCAAAAAACGTTCAACATGAAAGTTGTTCATCTCGTTGAATGGTCAATATTGCGTCTGGTCTCGTTTCCATCTGAGATCGTTTACCACCTTAAAAATTAACCGCAAGGTATAGCCAGTTTAAACCGAACAGTTTTGGAAAGTTCGGACAAAACCAATTCGAATTTGACTAGGGTTTTGGACGTGATTCCAAGCCTTTTCCTTGCATAGGAAGTCCAGCCGCCTCTTACATACCTAAGGGGTGACGGCCGATTGAATAACAACACACAATCACAAAACTCATCTACTTTTTACCCTAGTTTTACATCTCTCCCTGGTTCTTTCTCTCTCGTTCTTCGTTCATTCTTCATGTTGAAGGGCAGCGATCCTAGAGGATCTAGGGGTGGGCGAACCAACCTAGGGCAGCCCATAGCCGCTGTGCATCCAGACGGGGTCCCTCCCGGGCGCGTGGGGTTTCGGGTCCTGAAAAGCACCCGCGGGATTGCTTGCATACCGCACTTCCGGACGGGTGTCCTTTGACGCGAGCTGCGGTGCATCACCCTCGGTGTTGGAGGTACACGGTGACGTGTTCGTGTGCGAATAATTCCTCGGCTAACCAAATAAGCAGCGTAGTTGCATTCCTGCCGCATCAGCAACTTCCTAGAAATACAAATCACACAAATCTTCCCTTTTCTACACGAATCAAATTGGAAGATTATCAACCAAACTATTAAACAAATTAGCAATTGAAAGCAGCAGAACAACACTTAAACATATTATTACCCCATGATTCAGGCATTTGTAGAAGACTCGGCCAGGGTTGAGGATTGTGGTTGAGACGCGACGGATGACTCTGCGTACTTTGCAGCAGTGGCACCACACCAACGGCAGCGGGTTGCGATGAGCAATCGGCTGCGGTGCGCATGCCGACGGGGGTGTGGTGAGACCCTTGACGATAAATACGGTGGCGACTTTGGCACATATCTGGTTTATGCATCTTTGAAGAGCAGGTGGACGAGCAGCCAGGCGGACATGGTTCTTTGCGACGAGCTTGATGCTAGGCAAAGTAAGTAGAGAAGAGGAGAAGCGAACGTTGGATATGTCAGTTTCATTACTTGCAGAGTAGTATAGCACCATATATAGTCATAGTCTAGGTTTGGATTCGAACCAGCTACAGGAGCACGTCTCTCTTTTTTCTAAAACTCATAAACGTCTCTTTACTGGTACACTAGCTTGTTCTATACGCCTTCCCAAGTCTTTGATTTACTTTCCTTTTTTTGTGAGGAAGGAAGGAGGACAAAATTGAGAGTTCCTGGGACTCGAACCCAAGACCTCTCGGTTGAAAACCAAGGGTGCTAGTCACTTATGTGGCGAACATTCCCAGGGAGGAGGATGATAGACGAACGCATTTTCCTCGCATTTTTAGTTCGACACAAGATCGAATGGTCGCAGTTTCGGGAATGTTATCAGGCGAACGAGCCCTGTTTTTCTTTTCTTCCTATATAAAAAAGTATGCTACTTGGTGTAGGCTTAGTCAACAAACGATTGTGCCAACCTTGACCGTTGGATTGACATTCAACGTCTGTCGTGTTTCTTCAATCTCTTATTTCTCAAGCCTCCAAAGCCAAACCAGCGCCGGTGGGACTGCCTGCTCCCGCCTCCCATGGCTGGCTGTGCTACCGCGCACGCATCGTGGCCACATTGCACCCTAAAACTCTGAGCATCTTCCCCGGCTCCTGTTCGTTCAAGTCTGAGGCCTCACCATCATCCTCCGCCTTGGGTTACTCATTGTGGCGCCGCCCTCCGGTGTTGTCAACATGATCAACAACCGAGAGGAATAAGGTGAAGGAAATATGCCCTAGAGGCAATAATAAAGTTATTATTTATTTCCTTATTTCATGATAAATGTTTATTATTCATGCTAGAATTGTATTAACCGAAAACATAATACATGTGTGAATACATAGACAAACATAGTGTCACTAGAATGCCTCTACTTGACTAGCTCGTTAATCAAAGATGTTTAAGTTTTCTAACCATAGACATGAGTTGTCATTTGATTAACAGGATCACATCATTAGGAGAATGATGTGATTGACTTGACCCATTCCGTTAGCTTAGCAATTGATCATTTAGTATGTTGCTATTGCTTTCTTCATGACTTATACATGTTCCTACAACTATGAGGTTGTGCAACTCCCATTTACCGGAGGAACACTTTGTGTGCTACCAAACATCACAATGTAACTGGGTGATTATAAAGGAGCTCTACAGGTGTCTCCGAAGGTACATGTTGGGTTGGCGTATTTCGAGATTAGGATTTGTCACTCCGATTGTCGAAGAGGTATCTGTGGGCCCTCTCGGTAATGCACATCACTATAAGCCTTGCAAGCAATATGGCCAATGAGTTGGTTACGGGATGATGCATTACGTAACGAGTAAAGAGACTTGCTGGTAACGAGATTGAACAAGGTATTGAGATACGGACGATCGAATCTCGGGCAAGTAACATACCGATGACAAAGGGAACAACGTATGTTGTTATGCGGTTCGACCGATAAAGATCTTCATAGAATATGTAGGAGCCAATATGAGCATCCAGGTTCCGCTATTGGTTATTGATCGGAAACGGTTCTCGGTCATGTCTACATAGTTCTCGAACCCGTTGGGTCCGCAGCAAGGTTTCGATGCGGTTTATAATGAGTTTATGAGTTTTGATGTACGAAGGAGTTTGGAGTCCGTATGAGATCGGGGACATGGCGAGGAGTCTCGAAATGGCGAGACGTAAAGATCAATATATTGGGCGACTATATTCGGACTTCGGAAAGGTTCAGAGTGATTCAGGTATTTTTGGTCTGGGAGAGTTACGGAATTCGCCGGGAGTATCTGGGTCTTATTGGGCCATACGGGAATAGAGGAGAGAGGCCAAAAGGAAGGAGGCCTGTGCCCCCCCCCTCTGGTCCGAATTGGACAAGGGGTGCAGCCCCCTTTTCCTTCTCCCTCTCCTCCTCTTTCCTTCTCTCCTACTCCAACAAGGAAGGAGGAGTCCTACTGCCGGTGGGAGTAGGACTCCCCATGGCGCGCCCCCTCCTAGGCCGGCCGCCCCCTTCCCCTTGCTCCTTTATATACGCGGGCAGGGGGGCACCTCTAGGCACAACAACAATTGATCCCTTGGATCTCTTAGCCGTGTGCGGTGCCCCCCTCCACCATAATCCACCTCGATAATATCGTAGCGGTGCTTAGGCGAAGCCCTGCGTTGGTAGAACATCAAGACTGTCACCATGCTGTCGTGCTCATGGAACTCTGCCTCGACACTCGGCTGGATAGGAGTTCGAGGGACGTCATCGAGCTGAACGTGTGCTAGAACTCGGAGGTGCCGTAGTTTCGGTGCTTGATCGGTCAGGCCGTGAAGACGTACGACTACATCAACCGCATTGTTCTAACGCTTCCGCTTTCGGTCTACGAGGGTACGTGGACAACACTCTCCCCTCACGTTGCTATGCATCACCATGATCTTGCGTGTGCGTAGGATTTTTTTTTGAAATTACTACGTTCCCCAACATAAGGAGATGACTATACATGGTGAGGATGACAATAGGGACCCAACAGCGCGCGCAGTAATTTTGTTTTTTCGGGACGGAGAAGGGTATCAACTGGGTTGTGCGGGACCTGTGGCCCGTCTAGCCCAGGCTTTTATTTCATATGTTTAGCACATGACCAGCCCCGTTTGTTTTTTTCCTTTTTGAAAATGGCTAGCCATCTATTTTGTTTTTTACAGAATAACCAACGTAGGCCTACTTGCTTTTCTACGCCCTGTTGGGCCTGAAATCTTTCAAAATGAGGAGCGATGCATTTTGCCCAGAAAATGGGCTATAAGTAATAAGAAATGGGCTATAAGTACTAATAAATGGGTTGTAAAATAAAAAAATACAGAAACAAGCAATTAGTTCCAAAATACTTTTTTCTTTAGGATTTTGATATTTTAAATTTCATTGTTTTGTGCGGGTAAAACTTCATTGAATTTAAATTAAGGTATATGTAGATTTAAAATTAATTTGAATCTGGCTAGAAATTTCGGGCTGTATGCTGTTTGGGACAGATTTGGAGGCTGACTTGTGGGTCTACTAGGTTGACGTGTACGAAAGACTTTTTCAACTTAGTCCACAAATGATTCTAGCAGCAGTGACCGTTGGATGTTAATCCAACCGCCATGCTGCTTCTTCTTCAATATCTGATCTTCTTGTTCCAGCCGCCCAAACCAGCGCTAGTGGGACTGCCTGCTCCCGCCTCCCGTGGCCGACTATGCTGCCACACAGGCCGCACCGCCCCACCCTACTTCATTGCTGGCCAGGCCATTCCTCTAGTCACCCACACCTCTTGTTATTTTCCGGCGACGACAGCCGGACCAGTAAATTCTTGTACTCCCCACCGCGTGGGCAACCATTGCCGAGTCTTCCCCGGCTCCGTGTCGTTCCCTTCCTAGGCCTCGTAAATGCGTCCACGCCATGGTGCTCTCGGCGCGTCACAGTCAACATAATCACGAAGCGACATCCATCGGACGTGGGTATGCGTGGGGAGGCTGACAGCTGGGTCCACGGTCACACACAAGAAATGCCTCCTTATTACGTGCAAAATAATGATTCCTCCACGGCAATTTGGGACCCACGGAAGAACCTCGTATTTTGAAAAAATGTTCCCCCTGGCGACAGGTCGGATCCACCAGCTATATCTTCGCACGCAAGGAAGTGCCTCCTTATTACGCACAAAAAAATGAATACCCCCTGCTAGCTGGGACCCACCATAGTGGGAGGCTGACTTATGGGCCAACTAAGTTGATGGGGATGGAGGGATTTGTCAACTTAGTCAATATGAACGATTCTAGCTCCAGTGACCGTACTATGTCCATCCAACAGCCATAGTGCTTCTTCAACCTCTGGTCTTCTTACTCCAGCCGCCCAAACCAGCGCCAGTCGTGCCGCGTGCTCCTGCCTCCCATGGCCGGTTGTGATGCCGCGGAGGCCTCACCGCCCCCTACTACTCCCACCACTGGCCAGTCCATCCCTCTACTCACCCACACCCCCTGTTATTCTGCGGTGACCGCAGCCTCACACCGCAGCCGAACCAGTGAACCCTCGTACTCCTCTCCTTGGCGGGCTTCCTGCCAGCGTCTTCCCGGCTCCACGTCGTCCCCTTCCTAGGACTCGGCGTGTCGTCCACCGCCTCAGTGCTCTCGGCGGCGTGGTCAAAGTGGTCAAGGCGACTTCCATCGGAAGAGTACTGTACATGGAGAACTGACAGCTGGGTCCACGGCGGCCGCAAGGAAGTGCCTCCTTATTACGCGCAAAATAATTATTCCTCCACCTAACAGCAGGGACCCACCAGACGGGCCACCGTATTTCGCGAAAAAAACTTTTTCCCCCTGACTGCTGGGACCCACCAGCTACATCTTCGCACGCAAGGAAGTGCGTCCGGGCAAAAAAAATGATTCGTCCCCCTGACTGCTGGGACCCACCAGCTACATCTTCGCACGCAAGGAAGTGCCTGACAGTCGGGACCAACCTGGTTGAAGCGTACATAGCTTTGTCATTCTGGTCGCGAATGTGTATGTACATACGTGTCGTAGTAGAGGCGCGCACGTGTCGTAGTAGAGGCGCGCACGTAGCATGTACACATATGTACAACGGCCAGGGTAAAAGAAAGTAAATACAGCCAAGTACATACATACGGGCGGGGTCTCGAACGCCTACTCGTGCATACGTACGGCTAGGGCTCATGTACATGGCTGGGTCGGAACGGAGAAACAGCATCGTCGTCATGTTCATGTTGAGGCAACGGAATGCGTCGTGTTCATGGGGAGACAATGGAATGCGTCGTGTTCATCGGGAGGCAATGGAGCAGCGTGGAGCCAACGGCTTGGGCCAGAACGAGCGATGGAAATGTGGCTGTCGTACCGCGGAAACGAGAGAAGCGACCTTGTGTTCGACCGATCATGTTGAAAGCAGGATCCTGTTCGCCGGGAGAAGTGCAGCGTCTTGCAAAAGCGGAGAAGCGGGCTTGTGTTGGACCTCCTACGGTTGAAACGGGGTCTGTTGATCGGGAGGGTGTGGCATACCGCCAAAAGCGAGAGAAGCGGACTTGTGTTGGGCGCTACGGTCAAGCAGGGGTCTGTTCGCCGGGAGGTGTCGTGGAATAGTCACGTCGGATGTCTGGTGAAAGGACTTGGTTGTGGAGCCATCGCAACTAGGAAGCTTGAAGGGTTAAATCGGGACAAGGGACACGAGAGTTTATACTAGTTGGCCCCTTACGGTGAAGGTAAGGCCTACGTCTAGTTGGGTTGGTATTGATGTTTCGATGACGAGAAGCGAGATCGCTATGCCCGGCTCTCGATGAGTTGTTTCTTGCCCTAAGCCGCCAGCCAGGTCGTCCCCTTATATACGGGTTGGCGCCTGCGGCTTCAAGTCGGCGGCTTATAAGCGATGTCGGCTCGGTGACTAGTTAAATCTACCTTATGTTACATGTCATGCCATCATGGCGGTTTTACTACAGCAGACCTTAAGCCGCTGTGGGCCTTAAGCCTTTTATTGAACCGCCATCTTCATGCTTGGTCTTGGGCTTCCTCTGATGAGTCCTCTTTGCGTAACCCGGCCCCTCCTGGGCGGCTTACACAAATAGCCATATCCCCAACATTAGGCCCCATATTGATTTGAACCTGTTCATGTTAATCTTAAAATATACTTCTAAAGAATAAATCTTGATCTTACGACTTTCTGAGGGCTTTCTTTTAACCGCTTGAGCGTCATCTTCTGGATCCATCTTAACCCGGCCTGACGTCATCCTTTCTTTAATTCGTTTTCTATTCCATCGTATCCTTCAACGGATCTCTGCCTTATTAAGTGTTCCGAAAATCGAGGCATCAGGGCCGCTGGTTAGTAATTCTTATCTCCTCGTTTCCCGCGCTGTCTCAGTTATCCTCTCCCTATAAATAGGCGTGACCTTAGATCTTTCATTCATCTCCTTCCAGTCGTCTTCTTCCTCTCCTCTCTGCCACTCGAGCTCCGCCGCTGCCGCCGTCGACCCCCTCGTCTGCATCGACTCAGGCCGCTGCATCGACCTAATTATGACCAGAAAACGTCCGCGAATCTCTGCAGCTCGTCTTCATCCGTGAGTTCCTCTCCTCCTCTTTCTCAGATCTACATTGGAACTCCGCTGAGTTCGTCGGCGTTCATCACTGCCCGACACAAACCCTCGCTAGTTCTCATCTTCAGCGCCCCATTTAGGTCGTAAACTATACAGAACTGCCGCGGTAGTTGTTTGTACTGATCTTGCATAGAAATAGATCTCAGTTTCCTTGCTTAGAAACCCTCTTCAAATGTATGAACTTCTCTGCTCTATTTCTAGGTCTAGAAAATTTTCCTTTCAGAGCAATAATTTGATCCATGATAATAACTGTCGTGTGTGAAACTTGTTTCTGTCACCCGGAAACTTTCTTCTGTAAAACTTGCTTCTATCACTGCTGTCTAAGTGTCCGGTTTGAATTGCTCTTGATACTGATAGCGGCTTAAACATTATTCCACCATCACCCTTATATCATTAGGCCCCTTTCTTAAGCCGCCACTGTGAATAATTTAGATATCTCTCCGGATTAAAGTTGAACCGGAGCTTTCTTATTTTGTCGTAGGGCAATTATTATCATGGCTCCTAAGGCGGCCAAGGCCCCTGTGACTTGCAATTGGGTTCCATCCACAGTGACCAAAAGCAAGCTCGCCGAATTCGTGAAGTCTGGCCATCTGCCAAAGAAGGAGGCCATGTCTTATCGTGCCCGTCACCCATCTGAGGAGATACCTCAACCCAAAGATGGGGAGGTAGTAGTTTTCACAGATCACATGAACCGGGGGTTTGCCCCTCCAGGCTCAAAATTCTTCAGGGAAGTTTTGGATTTCTTTGACCTGAAGCCTCAAGACATTGGACCCAATTCCGTGTCAAATATGTGTAATTTCCAAGTCTTCTGCGAGGTATACCTAGGAGAGGAACCAAGTCTGCTGCTGTTCAGAGAACTTTTTTACTTGAACCGGCAGAATGAACGTGCCAACGAGCCTAGTCTCGAGCTTGGCGGCATCTCAATCCAGCGGCGCAGAGATTGCCTTTTTCCTTACACTGAGCTGCCGAGTCACCCAAAGGACTGGAACCAAACGTGGTTCTACTGTCAAGACACCTCTCCGGCTAACGAGAAGCCTCTGCCTGACTTTCGTGCCCTGCGTCTTGAGTCCAACCATCATCTGGCGGACAAGTTGACTGCTGTTGAGCGCCTGCCTCTTAATCCCACCATCAAGAAGATCAGAGCCCTTTTAGGCAATGGGTTAAGCGGCATCGATTTAGTCCGTGTCTGAGTCACCTGGCGGATACTACCATTAAGCCGCCGCTCCGGCTTAATGAGTACTTACACACGCGAGAAAGAAGACCCGATGCGTCATAGCCTTGAGGACTTACCAGATGATGTGGTAGATGCTACAGTACAGTCGCTATTGAAGGAGGGCATTGTAACCAGCAACACCTTCGGTTTACTTCCCTTCTGTAAGAAGAACCCGGCTCCTGCGGTAAGTAACTAATCTTCACAAATACTCTTTTAGATGTTACCTTGCTGTACTTATGATTCTTTATCTGTTTCCACGGGCCGATGATAATTTCTGGAAGGTCAAGTATGACCATGAGGCTGCCAAACAGGCCAGGGTGGCCAAGAAGACTGAAAGGAAAGCCGCCAGGACGGGCACCTCTAAGAAGAAGAAACCCAACGCCTCCGATATGCTCAAACTGGATGACTCTTCTTCGGATGAGGAAGAGGTAATATTTTTTTGATATTTATTTAACTCCTTTGTCATTACTTTACTGACATTCGATCCTTTCAGGAGGATACTGGGAACAGTCAAGCAGTTGGCGAAGAGGTAACTATAATTTCCTCCGACTCAGAGCCTTTTCCAGCACGAAAAATCTGAAGGGTGACCCGGAAAGTAAGGTTTTCACGCCCTCTAGCTTACCAAGATCCTCAATTTATTTTGAAGCAACAACAGCTTGAAAATCGACGGCAGACTCGGGCTAACCAGGACGCAGAGCTCTCCTCCGGCTTACCCGACGTAACCAGGAAGCGTCGGACCGAGGTTATCTCTGGTTTACGTTTTGTTTTACCTTTGAAGGGTGTGATTCGCCAACCTCTCAATTCATCTGACTCCAACTATCAGGATACCACCCCTTCTTCTGATGAGTCGATGCAATCAAACATGCCGACTTTCAAAACGGCTCCCGGATAACACAACATTTCTTACTTTAAGTTTTTCCATACTTATACATTGATGCTTACCCTTCCACTTTGATTGATAGTTTGCAAGTAAAACCCAACAAGAGGGCGAAGAAGAATAAGCCGTCTCATGACCCGGTGGTTACTGAGCCGGTGCTTGACTCATCCGTTCTGACGGCTCCACTCATCACCACCACAGAAAACCCGACATTCCGGTGCCAACCGACCCGCTTTGTAGAAGGCGTTATCCACAACTCGGATGACCGGAAACTCCTAGCCGGTCAAGGCGGTGACCGGAGGTTGAAATTGTGAAGAGCCAATATGTTGAACGGGCGACCTCTGTTCTTGCCCAATGCACTGCCAAGGAGGAGTTTGCCCAGCGTCGGAAAGCCAAACAGGACATCACTGATTATTCTCACCTAAGTATTGGTGATATAGTCTCGGGCTATCTGAACCAAGTGCAAAATAGTCGTGACCTAGAAATTGACATGGTGAAGCAAATACAGCATAAATCTGAGGTATAACTCATGCTTTTATTCTGAACCTTACTTACTATGCTAGCCCCCAAGTCTATTGCTTATGAGTGAATATGCTGTAGACTTAGTAATCGACTTACTGTTAGTTTTGTCCGGTTTAAATTGAATATGTTTAACCCGGTGATAGCATGAAACTTTGAATTTGGGTTACACATTAGTCCCCAGGTGTCAAGTACCTTTACTTGTAAAGTGCTTGAGACTTAATATGTATGACACGGTAAAATATATTAAAAAAATGTTTAAGCATACATTAGCCCCCAAGTGCCAAGTATCTTTACTTGTAAAGTGTTTGGGACTTGAATGTTATCTTACCATGATTCTCACCATAGCCTGATGTCGATGCAGGCCACCATAAGTCAATTTGAGGCGGAGATTGCCGATCTAAAGAGTCAGTTGAAAACCCAAGAGCTCGAAACTCAGAAAGCCAACTCCAAGTTTGAATTCTGTGTCTCCGAACAAGAGAAGCTGAAGAAAAATTTTGAATCGGAGAAGAAAACTTGGGTTGATGAGAGGGCTTCACTGGTGACTCGGGCTGAAAAAGCAGAAGCATCTCTTGCCGAAGCAACAAACGAGCTGTCCGACTTAAAACGGCAGATATCCCAAATGGTCTCAGCCATCTTCGGTAAGTCGCTCATAAATATTGTAATCTTTCAAGGGTTATCGTAATAATTACCTCTGGCTTACTGTTATACCTGTGAACATACACGCCCCAGGAGTACCAATCTAAAGGAAAATATGCTGATCAAGCTTAAGGCGGTGTATACCTTAGTAAGCGGTTGTACTCAAGTCCTGGCGCCGTTGGCCGTTGTGGCCTTATCAATACCGCTCCTCGGCTCCTACAAGATGTGTTGAGGCATCTTTGGTGCTACCTCAATGAATTCAGGACTTAAAGGCGGGCATCTGCGAGGCCGGGCCGTGGCTGCATTAAGTCGAGCAAGGGCATGGGTGCCGGAACTTGACCTTGCTGATCTCTCTCTCGGATATCCAAGCCTTAAAGAGGACGACACTGCTTTTGATGACCAAGACTTCACTGCCTGTGTTAAAGCTGTACGTCCCTTGGCGACTCTCATTGGGAATGACGCTGATCTTACTAAGTATTCGCCGGGTTACGATAGTGAGAACCGGAGAATCCCAAACGCCCCATTTGACCAAGTCAGCCTGATCCCTCCAACGCGTAAGCATACCTTTGCCCCTGAAGTGGACCCGGCCACTGTAATAGATGATGAAGCTGAATTTGAAGCTTTGAGCGGCATTGACTGGGCCTCGTCCACCTTCTAGGACAAAACAACCGAAGGAGGAGAGGGGAAGGATAACCCGAAGTCGTCAAGCCAGCCAGAGGAATGAACCGCCAGGCGTGTTACCACCTTTGCCAAAAAACAATGCTTCACTTTGTTTAGACTCGGGGAGTCTTGTAATAGGATAGAAAAACTCCTTAATGCTAGTCATGCCCTTGCGCATGTTTATGGTGCTTATTACTTTTGTAAGCCGCCATCACTATATTTTGCTGGCTTATGTGAATCATGTATTTCCTTGATGTTTTAACTTTCTTTACCTTACCCTGCACATAAACAAGTAAAGACTTCCTGGGTGGTTTACTGCACCAGGGGGTTATAGAATATTGAGAACCCGGAACATGATCAGAAGACCACCTGTATAAGTCGGTTCATGATTAGTTAAAATCATAACAGCATACCTGCAACCCTTTTAATACCCTCTCTGGCTCATATAAGTTTTTACCTGGCACTTTTTCAGAACCTGAGGTAATCACTATAAAACTGGAAGGATCAAGAACCAACTCCTCAAGAAGGTTTCAAAGATAGTTAAAGTAATCATACTTATAAGCAATGCTTACAGGCTCCTGATTCGAATACGATCAGAGAACCGTTCCAAAGGGGTTAAGCTAAGATTCGGATATGATCATATAGCCCCCAGTGGCTTTGGCGATGCTGATCAAGTGGGTATTGACAGCTATGTTCTTTTTGGTTCGAATCGACCTATGTTTGAGCAGGAAGCCCCAAGTGAACATAAGAGTTGTTTAATGGCGCTGATTTGAATACGATCCACGTCGGACCCAAAGGGTTAAGCTATGATTCAAATATGATCAAAGCCCCCAAGTGGGTTTGGCAGTATGCCGATCAAGTGGGTATCGACAGCTATGTTCTCTTTGGTTCGAATACGACCTATGTTTGAACTGGAAGCCCCCAAGTGACCATGGCTAGATTCAGATATGATCATAAGCGGACCAAAGGAAAGCCAGATTGAGATATGATCCGTCCCACATTGGCGGCGTCCATCACACGATAAAGACATAAAACATTCTTTATGGGAAAAAAGGACAGAGGTCCTGCTTTATTGCTTTATATAATATGTACATCGGAAAAAGGTATCTTAAGTATAGTAAGGCCGGAGATGAGCTATATTCCACGGCCGGCGGGTCTCCTCCTCCGATTTAAGTGAGTCCTTGTGCTCTCGAATATCGATGAGATAATATGACCCATTGTGTAGATTCTTGCTGACCACAAAGGGCCCTTCCCAAGGCGGGGATAGCTTGTGCATGTTAGACTGATCCTGGATGAGCCGGAGCACCAAGTCGCCTTCCTGAAAGGTTCTGCTCTTCACCGTGGTTGTGATAGCGGCGCGAGTCTTCTTTGATAAATCGCCCGGCGGGCTATTGCCAAGTCTCGCTCCTCGTCCAACAAGTCAAGTGCATCCTGACGAGCCTTTTCGTTATCCACCTCAACGTAAGCCGCCACTTGGGATGAGTCGTGCCGGATGTCACTTGGCAGGACCGCCTCTGCTCCATAAACCATGAAAAAAGGCATGTATCCCGTGGATCTGTTAGGTGTAGTGTTGATGCTCCATAACACGGAGGGTAACTCCTCCACCCAACAACCCGCAGTCCGCTGTAAGGGGACTAAGAGCCGGGGTTTGATGCCTTTCAGGATTTCTTGATTAGCTCTCTCTGCTTGACCATTGGATTGAGGATGAGCAACGGCCGAAACATCAAGCCGGATGTGTTCTCTTTGATAGAACTCTTCCATGGAACCCTTAGAGAGATTAGTGCCATTATCAGTTATGATGCTATGTGGAAACCAAAACGAAAGATCACCTTTTTCATGAACTGAACCGTCGTGGCTACATCACACTTACTGACCGGCTCTGCCTCAACCCACTTGGTAAACTTGTCCACTGCCACCAGTAGATGTGTCTTTTGGTCTTTAGACCTTTTGAAAGGCCCAACCATGTCAAGCCCCTAGACTGCTAACGGCCAAGTGATTGGGATCATCCTCAATTCTTGAGCCGGCACATGAGCTCATCGTGAGAACTTTTGACAACCATCACATTTACTGACCAGATCCTCCGCATCAGCATGAGACCTCAGCCAATAGAAAACATGACGAAAAGCCTTGATACGAGAGATTTTGACTCGGCATGATGGCCACAATCCCCTTCTTGGATCTCGCGAAGTATTTCTTGGCCTTCTGTAGGTGACACACATCGTTGAAACGCCCCCGTGACGCTTAGGTGATGTAATTCGCCGTTAATAATCGTCATGGATTTGGAGCGCCTGATAATTTGTCTCGCCAATGTCTCATCCTCCGGCAATTCACCCCGGCTCATGTAAGCCAAATAAGGCACCGTCCAATCCGGGATAACATGAAGAGCCGCCACTAGCTGTGCCTTCGGGTCTGGCAATGCTAGTTCTTCCTCGGTAGGCACCTTGACAGAAGGGTTATGTAACACATCGAGAAAGGTATTGGGCGGCACCGGTTTACGTTGGGATCCCAACCGGCTTAAAGCATCAGCCGCATCATTCTTCCTTCGATCGATGTGTTCCACTTGATAACCCGTGAAGTGACCAGCCACAACATCTACCTCGCGACGGTAAGCCGCCATAAGGGGGTCCTTGGAATCCCACTTGCCTGACACTTGTTGAGCCACAAGATCTGAGTCGCCCAAGCATCATACCCGGCTTAAGTTCATCTCCTTAGCCATCCGGAGACCATGGAGTAAGGCCTCATATTCAGCTGCATTGTTAGTACATGGAAACATAAGCCGGAGTACATAACAAAATTTGTCACCTCGAGGGGAAGTTAACACCACTCCACCCTCGAGCCTTCTAGCTACTGGACCCATCAAAGTGAATCGTCAATATGTGTTATCCGGCTTCTCCTCAGGGGCCTGTAACTCTGTCCAATCATTGATAAAGTCCACCGAGGCCTGAGACTTAATAGAAGTACGTGGCATTACTTCAAATCGTGAGGTTAAAGCTCAATGGCCCACTTGGCGACTCGTCCTGTTGCCTCCCTGTTCTGAATGATGTCTCCCAAAGGGGCAGAACTTACCACAGTTATAGGGTGGCTTTGAAAGTACTGCTTCAATTTCTGGTTAGCCATGAACACCCCGTAAACAAGCTTCTGCCAATGCGGGTACCTTTGCTTGGATTCAATGAGCACCTCACTGATGTAGTAAACCGGCCGTTGAACCGGATGCTCCTTACCGGCTTCCTTATGCTCCACCACGATGGCAACGCTGACGGCTCGTGAATTGGTAGCCACATATAACAACAAAGGCTCTTTGTCAGCAGAACGCGAAGCGGGCGGCTCGGACAATTGTCTCTTTAAGTCTTCAAAAGCAGCATCAGCGGCCTCACTCCAGACAAAAGTGTCAGTTTTCTTCATCATCTGATACAACGGGAGGGCCTTCTCATCGAGCCGACTTATGAACCGACTTAAGGTGGCGACACGACCCGCCCGATCGTTGAACATCATTGATGCATGCGGTTTAGCCAGGAGAGTGTCGCCTTAATCTTCTCGGGTTAGCTTCAATGCCTCTGTTGGACACGAAAAGCCCAAGAGCTTGCCCAGAGGCATGAAACACACACTTGGCGGGTTAAGCATCATCTTGTAAACCCGGAGATTGTCAAAGGTCTCCTTTAAGTCAGATATCAAGGTCTCCTTTTCTCTAGACTTCACCACAATGTCATCCACATAAGCATGAACATTACGCCCAATTTGATCGTGCAAACAGTTCTGCACACACCGCTGATAAGTCGCCTGGGCACTCTTGAGCCCAAACGACATAGATACATAGCAGAAGGCTCCAAACGGCGTGATGAAAGCCGTCTTCTCCTGGTCCCTAACTGCCATCTTAATCTGATGATAACCAGAGTAAGCATCCAAAAAACTCAATTGCTCACAACCCGCCGTAGCATCAATGATTTGATCAATACGGGGAAGAGCAAAGGGATCAGCCGGACAAGCCTTGTTTAAGTCTGTGTAATCCACACACATCCGCCAGGTGCCGTTCTTTTTCAGGACAAGCACCGGGTTATCCAACCACTCCGGGTGAAAAACTTCAATGATAAACCCGGCCGCTAAGAGCCGGACGACTTCTTCCCCAATAGCTTTCCGTCGCTCTTCGTGAAAACGCCGAAGAAACTGCCTGACCGACTTATACTTTGGATCAATGTTGAGAGTGTGCTCAGCGAGTTCCCTCGGTACACCCGGCATGTCAGAAGGTTTCCATGCAAAGATGTCCGAGTTCTCACGGATGAACTTGATGGTAGCGCTTTCCTATTTGGGATCAAGTTCTGCGATCTTTGAACTGTTTAGAAGAATCACCGGGGTAAAATCAACAAGCTTTGTCTCAGTGCCGACTTAAACTTCAGCGCCGGGTCGTGCTCTGTAGTTGGCTTCTTCAAGGATGTCATATCCATTTGGGTCGACATTATCTTGATAAAATTTGAGCTCTTCCTGCTGCCAGCAGCCGACTCGGCATAAGCGCGTCACCTTCTTCACACTCCGTGCTACCTTCTGACGCCATGTCTGGTGATGGTGCCCTTGTGACCCGGCATCTTGAGCTGCAAATAAACATAACATGGCGGGCCATAAACTTAGCATAAGCCGGCCCCAAGCAGGCGTGGTATGGGCTCTGATTTTGACCACCTCAAACTTCAATTTCTCAGCTCTGGAGTCATGTTAGTCTCCAAAGGCCACCTCCAGCTCAATCACCTTGGCCCAGGTAAGCCGACTTACGAGGACAACTCCATGGAAAACAGTGTTGGATGTTCTCAGATTTTTATCAGTTAAGCCCATGCGTCAAAAGGTCTCATAGTAGAGGATGTTGATGCTACTACCCCCGTCCATGAGCACCTTAGTGAACTTATACCCACCAACTTGAGGTGCCACCACCAAGGCCAACTGACCCGGATTATCGACCCGTGGAGGGTGATCTTCCCTGCTCCATATAATGGGCAGCTCGGACCACCTCAAATAACGAGGGATTGTCGGCTCAACAGAATTGACGGCCCTCTTATGCACCTTCTGGTCACGTTTGCATAAGCTAGTGGTAAATACGTGATACTGCCCACTACTCAATTGCTTCGGGTTGCTCTGATAACCCGACTGCTGCTGCTGTTGCTCCCCTTGACTAGTCTGCTGTTGGTTATAGCCCCCTCCTTGACGTCCCTGAAAGGCGGACCCTGAGCCGCCACCTGGGCCATGGAAACCGCCAGCTCCTAAACCACCACCAGACCCATTATGACCATCATAAGTGTTGGAATTCTTAAACGCCTTCATGATTGCACAATCCGTCCACAGGTGCGTGGCAGGCCGCTCCCTGGTGCCGTGTCTCGGGCAGGGCTCATTAAATGCTTGTTCAAGAGATGGGCTGACCCACGGATCGAGGCGGTTTACCCTTACGTCTCGGATTGTTACCTGCGGCATTGGCATTGGCTACGAACTCGGGTTACCGTCGCCTTACGCTTACTCCCTGCTTTGATTCCCGGGTTATCTTTGTCACCCTTTCTATTGTCGTTCCTTCTTCCCATCCCTGTCTTCTCATTGTCAGACGCGGGATCCTTGGTACTATCAGAATCGGCATATTTGACTAAAGCCGCCATCAACAGTACCCATATCCTTGCGATCACGTTTAAGCGCCCGGCTTACGCCTCAGCGGCTCAAAGCTACAATTCTTCTCCAACATAAGGAATACAGAGCCGGCATCCATATTGTCAGATGAATGAATTATCTCCTTAAACCGGTGCACCCAATGGGTGGTGGACTCACCATCCCCCTGCTTACAATTGGTTAAGTCCACAATTGACATGGATTGCTTGCAGGTGTCCTTGAAGTTCTGAATGAACCAGGCCTTCAACTCTTCCCATGAGCTAATGGAATTGGGTGGCAACCCCTTCAGCCAAGACCGGGCTGTTCCATCTAACATCATGGTGAAATACTTAGCCATCGCTGCGTCACTGACCTCTAGCAGCTCCATGGCCATCTCATAACTCTCGATCCATGCCCCGGGCTGTAAGTCGGCCGTGTAATTCGGTACCTTTCGAGGTCCCTTGAAGTCCTTGGGCAGACGTACATTGCGCAGAGCCGGTACCAGGCAAGGAATGGTTCTAGTGGCCACCCCCGCCTCAATAGACGTCGTTGGATACTCCGGGTGATCCTGATGAGCCGCTGCCTGAGCTGCTCGTTTATTCTCCTAATGTATTCGATCTTGTACCGGGTGATAGCCACCAGGCTGGTTATGGCGCTGGGCTTTGCTTGACAAAGCTTCAGACTCCATGTGCCTGCTATAACTCGGGCTCCGGTTCTGGCGGGGCAGCGCTAACCAAGGCGGGGGAGTTGAATGGATTCTGTCCCGGCTATAAGAATAGGTGTCTTGTTGAGCCAAGGCTGTCTGAAGAAGTTCTCTAACTCTCCGGGTCTCCACCGCCGCAGGGTCGTCACCGTCCATGGGAAGAGCCGCCAAACGTGTTGAAGCTACAATTAAGTTCTCCATAGGGTTGGAAAAGTGACCCGGGGGGGATTGGTACATAACGCGGCGGTGGCATGCTCACGTGAGTCGGCACCGTCTCCCGGGGCTGAGTCGCCCTTCGCTCCTACCGCCATAAGCGGATTGGTCTTCGGCGGGTTACGGCCGCCCCAGGTGTCGCAAAGGACCCGAGGATCGTAATTCAGAGGCAAATGGGACTGAGTTTTCTAATGTCTCCTCCTCATTACCTCATTAGACGCGTTTAGGCTCATTGTGAGCTGATAAGCTTCGACGCAGTGATGTGCCCGCCGCCGAGAGCCGCCTGCTCAGAAGCTAGTCTAGTATCCTCGCCTGCCAAGGCCTCTTGGCCTGAAGTATCTCCTCACGCACCATGCTATCGCTGGCCATGCTCATCTTTATCTCGCAGAATAATCGTGGCGGTTAATGTGGCCGTAAGCTTGTCCATGAGGTCTATCGCACTCGAGCCGGTGGGCGCATCGCCGCCTTCCCGCTGCTCCTAAACCGACGTTACGCAGCGGCTGTAGAGTTTGAGCCGAGTCCCAATTAAGAAGATTCCGCCCATCTCGGCGCTCAAAGGTCCGAATACTGATGCCATCGAACAGCCCCGAGCCCATTGTCTTGCACTTGGTACAACGAATCTGTTGAACCGGCGGACGAATCATCGTTCGAGAGGACGGCCGTCTCACCCCTATCTTCAGATCCTTCAGAAAAGTCCTCTCCGTGGACGCAACCCACAAAGGCACGCCTCATGACCGGTTGAGTCCGGGTCTTTCTCGCACGCTGAGCCATCTCAACGAGGTCGGTGCAGCTTGTCCGCCAGTAGGTCCGCCATCGATCCGACCGATGAAGACGTGATTCCGCCCGGGGACCCGTACCAGACTCGATTGAGCAAGCGCTGACCCCAGCCTTCATCGTCGATGTAGATCTTGCCGCGACGACTGAGGGAGTCCTGGACTAGGGGGTCTCCGGATAGCCGAACTATCATCATTGGCCGGACTCCAAGAATATGAAGATGCAAGATTGAAGACTTCGTCCCGTGTCTGGATGGGACTTTCCTTGGCGTGGAAGGCAAGCTTGGAAATACGGATATGTAGATCTCCTACCATTGTAACCGACTGGTAACTCCTAGCCCTCTCCGGTGTCTATATAAACCGGAGGGTTTTAGTCCATAGGACGAAGAACAATCATACCATAGGCTAGCTTCTAGGGTTTAGCCTCCTTGATCTCATGGTAGATCTACTCTTGTACTACCCATATCATCAATATCAATCAAGAAGGAGTAGGGTTTTACCTCCATCGAGAGGGCACGAACCTGGGTAAAAACATCGTGTCCCTTGTCTCTTGTTACCATCCGCCTAGACGCATAGTTCGGGACCCCACCGAGATCCGCCGGTTTGACACCGACATTGGTGCTTTCATTGAGAGTTCCTCCGTGTCGCCACCTATAGGCCCGATGGCTCCTTCGATCATCAATAACGACGCGGTCTGGGTGAGACTTTTCTCCCGGACAGATCTTTTGTATTCGGCGGTTTTGCATCATGGCCAATTTGCTTGGCCATCCGGAGCAGATCAAAAGCTACGCCCGCCATCGTCAGATTTGGAAGTTTGAACTATACGGCCGACATCCGCGGAGACTTGATATTCGACGGATTCGAGCCACGGCCGAGCGCGCCAGCACTCTCAATGATGGGCATGATTTAGCTCGCGGCCGACAAAGGCCCTCGAGGTCAAGACAAGAGTTTGCTCCACCCTTAACTCGGAGCCGATCGCTACCGGACGAGGATGGGTGGCTGAGACGCCGGGGCGGCTACTCTACGGCGATGGAGCCAACACCGACCAGCCCTCACGGGCTCGTGGACTCCAGCACGGGACTCCTATCCGACCTGTAATCTTCCGCGCCCGCTAATCGAATCTGATTTGGCGCCGATCATGGAGTTCACCGCTATGGACATCTTTCAAGACTCGCTTTTGGCGACATCCTCAATTCGCAAAGTGTCTCTCTTGTCGAGAGCCTTGGCCGATTATGGCCGTGGATGGTTGGGATGCGGACGACGAAGAAATTCAAAGCCCACCCACCACCCACTTTGTAGCCACTGTCGATGACTTAACCAACATGCTAGACTTCGACCAAGACATCGACGGTATGGACGACGATGCCGGAGATGACCAGAACCAGCACTCATCGGGCACTAGAAAGCCACCTCACATATGACATATACATGGTGGACATCCCAAAGGATGGGAATGGCGATGGAACAAATGGAGGAAGACCCTCCAAGAAACAGCTTTGCGCCAACGCCAATGGCGCGCCTAAATCCCGCCACAACAAGAATGGAGATTCCGCACCGGAGACAATAACACCCCCGATAGTGCCAAGACAACCCCTCTAGCAAGATTCAGCACAGAGGATGAAGAAGCCAGCCCTCATGAGAGAGCGGCGGCATAAAGATGTAGAGGACGATAATTACATGCCTCCTCCGGAGACGAGGCAAGCCTCGACGACGATGAATTCGCATGCCCGAGGATCCCGGCCGAACAAGAGCTGCTTTCAAACACAAGCTTATGGCCACGGCAAGCAGCCTCAAGAAAGCAGCAACAGCTTAGAGTCGACTCAAGATCTCGCTTGCCGATAGATGGACCAAGTCCTGTGGTCAAGAGTATGAACTCGAACGCCCTCCAAAGCTACCCTAAGCACAAGCTGCTCCCCGATTAGAGGAGGAAGCATATAAACCTACATCACCAGCGCACACGCTGCCAACCGCCACCGTGGGTCACACAGAGAGGCCTCTAGGCCTTCCACTAAAGCCGTGAACCCCAGATCGCCGAAAAGTACAAAGCCACGGGAATGCGCCGACTTAAGTAGACATATTGGAGGATAAGGCAAGACAATCAAGATCGATCCACGGATCGCTGTGGGCCTCTACAATACGCCGACGACAACCGTCAGCCGGTACACACAAGAATTCGCCGGCAACACAAAGAGACAAAGCTCGCTTTTGAGCTACGCCGTGATATAGCCCAATATAGAGGCGCCAAGACACCCATTATGCTTCACAAATGAAGTAATGGATCATCAAATCTCAAGGGTTTAAACCCGTGAACATTGAATCCTATGATGGCACAATGCACTCGCGTTTGGATCAAAGACTATCTCCTTCATATCCACATGGCCCGCGTGATGATCTTCACGCCATCAAATACCTCCCACTCAAGCTTAAAGGACCAGCTCGGCATTGGCTTAACAGCTTGCCAGTAGAATCAATTGTGTGTTGGGAGGACCTGGAAGCCGCATTCCTTGATAACTTCCAGGGCACATATGTGCGACCACAAGACGCTGATGACCTAAGCCACATAATCCAGCAGCCAGCATTTAATCGCCGCATAATTCGACACGGTTCTTAACCAAGAAAATCAAATCGCCGACCGTCCGGACAAGCGGAGGCCTCGCAGCCTTCAAACATAACATCCGCAACGAGTGGCTTGCCCGGCACCTGGGACAGGAAAAGCCGAAATCTATGGCAGCCCTCACATCACTCATGACCCACTTCTGCGCGGGAGAGGACAGCTTGCTAGCCCGCAGTAACAACCTGAACAAAAATCCTGGCAGTCCGGATATCAAGGACCACAATGGCAGGTCACGTCGCAACAAGCACAAACGCCGCATTAATGGCGACAATACTAAGGATACGACAGTCAACGCCTGATTCTGAGGCTCCAAACCCGGTCAGCGGAAAAATCCATTCAAAAGAACTACTCCGGGTCCGTCCAATTTGGACCGAATACTCGACCGCTCGTGCCAGATAGACGACACCCCCGAAAAGCCAGCTAATCACACCAACATGGATTGTTGGGTATTCAAGCAGGCAGACAAGTAAATTGCCGAAAACAATGACAAGGGGCTGCATAGCGATGAAGAGGAAGAGATCCGGCCGCCGAACAACAGAGGACAGAAGGGTTTCCCCCCACAAGTGCGGACGGTGAACATGATATACGCAACCCACATACCCAAAAGGGAGCGGAAGCGTGCACTCAGGGACGTATACGCGATGGAGCCAGTCGCCCCAAAGTTCAATCCATGGTCCTCCCGCCCATCACTTTGATCAAGGGACGACTCCACCAAAGATCCGCCATGGCGGGTTCACTGCATTGGTTCTAGACCCAATCGTTGATGGGTTTCACCTCACTAGAGTCCTGATGGACGGCGGCAGCAGCCTGAACCTGCTTTACCAGGATACAGTGCGCAAGATGGGCATAGACCCCTCAAGGATTAAACCCACAAAGACGACCTTCAAAGGCGCCATACCGTGTAGAGGCCAATTGGCTGTGCTCACATAATCGAAGTGGTCTTGGATCCCTGATAACTTCCGGCGAGGAGTTAATCTTCGATATAGTTCCGCTCAGCCGCTATCATGCACTACTTCGGACGAACCGCTTTGCAAAGTTCAATGCGGTGCCGCACTATGCATACTTCGAGCTCAAGATGCCAGGCCCTCGAGGAGTCATCACACCAACGGAACACTAAACGCTCCTCCGAACGGAGGAGCATACGGCGGCTCTCAGCGTATGCAGAGCAGCCTCTAAGGTAATTCTCGAGTCCGTCAAGTTTACCGGACATCGCTAACACACCCGAGTAACCTACAACAAGACCACCGCACGCCCGCATCGCCAGAGCAATGCGCCCCAACCCCAGCCCTCGCAAAATTGTAAGACCAAGATTGCCAGACATCATTACGCCTGAGATACCATGGGCATAGGGGGAGGGGCACGACCATGGCAGGCCCAGAATGTGGCTCAACCACACCAGGGGCTCCCAAGTGTGTCATCCTTTTTCTTCCCTTTTTTTCTTATCCTCAGGACTCCATTGAACAGATGCCCTGTCCGGCAATAGACCTGCCGAACTCACGACGCAACAGCCTGGGAAGGAGAAAAGCTACGACGAGTATCCAGGTGGTCTCCATTACGATCATTATACCTGTTTTATACACCATTCTGCAGCCTACCCCTGGAGGGGGACATGCTAAATAGTTCCACCCTTTGCTTATCGCACTATTTGTATCGTTCTGCATTCATGACAATATTTTTCGAATAAACAATGCATCGCTTTTTGCCTACTACTGCATTCCTTTCTTATACATATGTTCATTTATGACATGTTGCATCCGTACACTTTGGTACGGCTAAATACACCAGGGGCTTAAGTTCCCCACATTATGCTGTGATAAGTCCAACACATTCACAAGTGCGGCACTTTAACTTATAGCATTATATGCATCGGTTCAATCATGTCTTGGGTCAATAGTTGGGTTTGCCTGCCCCATGTTTTGGTACCTTACGCCCGCTATATCGGCTAAGGAAGGCTGGTGAACCATCGCGACAGTGCCTCAGCTTGAGCCGGGCGAGCACCTCAAGGAGAAAGCTAAACTGACCGCCATGATGAGGCGAGAGCTGGTCGCTGTTCGAGAGGTTTTTTCGAGTCCCTAAAGACTTATGCCGCTTAGAGCGAGGAACCGGCTTTGTCCGCCCAGCGTGATAGCGCCTGAATTCGCCTTCCAACACTAGGCTTCACAAATTTAAAATTATAGAATTCTATGGCTAAGTGAGAGTGTTCACATTATAAGTCCGTTGCCTCATTCGCTGTGTTGAGCGCCTCTAGATGGACCCAAAATGGGAACAAGAGCGCTCAAGTTTATCCCGAACACCCCAAAGACTGTGGCTTGGGGGTGAAGCCGACGACTTGCCATCTCTCGATTTGAAAAACGGCCGCATGTAAGGTAATATTTTGAATTAACAAGCGCTGCTTAGCGATATGAACAAAGTTTCCAGCAAGACAGATAACAAAATGCGAGTCTACTCAAATATTACATCTTTGGAGCACTCACCACAATAATGCGGGCACCCTTCAGACACCCTTATAATACATCTCGGCGCGTGCGATACTCCTTGCCCGGCGGTGGCGCTGTCTGTCACAAGCTTCTCAAAGATCCATCCCGCCCAAAGGCACTTTAGCACGGGCAAGGCCCGACGGGCACCTTCAATGCAAAGCGGAGTGCTTGATGACTTCAACCCATGGACAAGCATCCACTAGCCGCCACACCAGCCAAGTAGCTCCTGTGCATGGCCTCTTTGGGCCACAAACAACTATGAGACCCTTCATGGCCTGTTCGCCACCTTGTGGAGCTTGACTAACCGCTTCACTGTTCGCTAAGCACACGGGATGTCCGCCTCAAAGATACCGAGACTAGAATACCTTCTCGTCGAGCCCCTCCTCGGCTCAGAGAAAGCGCAGATCGAACACGCCACGGGGAAGATTCGCGAACGCCCCGAGAGCTCCAATTCGTAAGTAATGTAATTCACTTTTACATGCTTGTTTTGCATGAAGAATTCCTTTCCGCCACTATCTTCTTCAATGCCTCGATTTCGGAGGGCCTTAGGGCTTCGCCTTAGCGGCTTCCGCACTCTCAAGAGCCGACGCAAGCTCGACTCTCGAAGTTCGAGTCACGCCCAAACTCTCGTGTTTTTCCACGAGAGCCTCGGAGCTCTGCCGCACTCCGCCACCCACGCCTCGCTTCTCGCTGCCGGGCTGCGCGCATGACGATTATGCTCGTCATGACACCGCCTCCTTCGTGGTCGCCACCTCGTCGTAGCCCCCGAGCACCCACGTTATCCTTGTCATTTCTCTTGCAACCAAATCCTTTTCTCAGAAGGTACAACTTTAATAAGGTGTTACTCACCTTCCTTGTCCTCGAGATGCTTCTTGGCACGGCCGAGCTCGCTTTGACCGCCGAGGCTCTGCTTCAAGGCATCGACCTCCGAAGTCGGGCTGGCAGAGGTCAAGAAGACAAACCTCGCATTCCCATATTGACATATTTTTAAGACTCCTACGATATCTTTTTAGATCCTCATCCGCTTTTCTTTCCAACACCTGAACCGAGCATCGTGGGCTACCGCCTATGCAATACTATTTTACATATATTAAAATTCTTACCTCAAAGCCGCTTAGAAGGCTATCGCAGGTTTGGTCAGCCCGCTTTTGGTGAGCTGAATCTTCAATCACCGTGACTCATGACAGGCGGTGTTCCTCTTGATGGAAGTGCTGTTGAGCGCCCAAGCAAGTTATCCGACGCCCGTTGACGGAGGCCGCTGCGTCATAGCCTTGCCCTTCTTACGAAGGGCCGCTGCCGGACTCGAACCATCAAGGTTCCGTGCGAGTCCGTCCAAAGTCCGGGAGGTTGCGGGCCACAAGACTCCGGGGCCTCCTCCTCCGGTGGGTCCATTTCCGGATCCCACCTCGGCATCGCGGCGCCACGGGGAGGAGGCGGTCGAAGTGAAGTGCTATTCACATCCAACGAGCCCAAGGACCCGCCGACGAAGCGGGAAGATCGCCCTTGGCGGACTACAGGGTTGTATGCGGCGTTAAAAGATGCTATGCGACAAAAAGAAAATTATGAGTTATCCAGAGTCCGGATACTTACGATCTCTCCAGGGCTTGGCCCTTGAGGGCCACTCGCCGCCACACCGGCGCATGAACAGTCCGGGAAGGGTCCTTCCTTTGATTCTTCGCCTCCCTCGCTAGGGAGGCCTTCCTTCTCTCTCCCGGGGAGAGGCCTCTTTCTTCTCCTCCTCATCCTCATGGGAGGAGTCAACCTCGAGTCATCGGATGATGAATCTGATAACACCGGCGCCGAACTCCTCCGGTTCCCGTGGCCTTCTTCTTGGCCTTCTTCTCCCAAGACCACGAAGGCGCCGACCAACAGCTGTCAAATGGGCATTCGCTGGTCTTCGAAGAGGAGCCGCAGCTAACTCCGTCCGGATGTCTTCGCCAGCCTGTTAAAGGCATTGGGAGTTTAGATCCCGTGATAGAGTCAAACTATGAAAAGCAAGTGTCCCATAAAGGATAACATGGCTTACCTCGCCACCGGACGCCATGAGCTGAATCCGCGATCTTGTAGAGCGGATGCGGAGCCTCGGCGCCCTTGAACAAAGACCCTCTAGGCCTCTTCAGACGAGTGTCAAGAGCCCGCCAAGGTCCGTGTCAGGCCGGATCGAACTCCCACAAGTTGAAGTCCCGCTGTTGGCAGGGAGAATCCGCGGATGAGCATGACTGGATTACGCTGACAAGCTTGAGCTTTGTTCACCAGGGTTTGGAGACAGGATTGAGTCCGTCGACTCTTTCGATCGCCCCCACAAGAGGCCCTTCTTTCTGTGAAGTGAGCCGCATATGGATGCCAGATCGATTTCGGGGCGCTGTCCATTCAGGGTCACGCTGCTCGGTGATGTAGAACCATCCCGATTGCCACCCTTTGATGGTTTCCATGAAGGCGCCGAGCCAAGTAACGCTGGGCATCTTGCCCACCATGGCGCCTCAAGACTCCGCTTAGCTGCCCTTCACAACCTTCGCTTGACATTAAAAGTCTTTAGCCACAAGCGAAGTGGGGCTGGATGAGAGGAAGGTTGCGCATACCCACGATAAACGCCGAGATGTTGAGGATGAAATTCGGGCCAGATCATGGAAATCTAGGCCATAGTAGAACATGAGCCCTGGACAAAGGGATGGAGGGAAGCCCAGTCCGTGGAGGAAATGGGAAGGAATACCACCCTCTCATGGGGCCCGGGTGGGATAAGCTGCCTCGTCGGGGAGCCGGTGCGCGATATCGTTGGACAATATCCGCGCGCATGCAACTTCTTGATGTGCCCTCCAGAACGGAGGAGGCCATCCACTTGCCTCCCGCTCCCGACATGGTTGGAGAAGGTTGAGGTGAGATGTGTAGACTTGGGCGCTGGAGCTCGAAAAGCGGAGATGGATAAGCAAAGGAGGAAGAAGGCGAGGTAAAAAGGTGGATCCTTATCCCTTATATATGGGCGGACGAAACTATGCGCCCCCCCGCCTGGTAAAACTCGCTTATCTCCCCAGCGCCGCAATCAATGGCGCGTTGGGTTACCCACGTCCGTATTGATGGGAATCCGGAATAAGGGGAACACGATCTCGCTCGACAAGACGTGCCAAGGAAACCGCTTCTAAACGCTACTTGGCGGTATGACAAAAATGGTTCGAGTAAAGGCTTGGCCGTGGTGTGACGTTACACCACGAAGTACGTCAGCAGATTGAACTTGTGTAAATATTATTCTCTCTATGGTGGTATGTGGAATTTATTTTGCAGAGCCGGACACTACCCTGGTGTTCACAATCTTCTATGAATTATTCATAGGAGGAACCCGCCTTGCAATGCCGAAGACAATATGCACGCCGGACTCGTCGTCATTGAAGCCTAGTTCAGGGGCTACTGAGGGAGTCCTCGACTAGGGGGTGTCCGGATAGCCGAACTATCATCATTGGCCGGACTCCAAGACTATGAAGATACAAGATTGAAGACTTCGTCCCGCGTCCGGATGGGACTTTCCTTGGCGTGGAAGGCAAGCTTGGCAATACGGATATGTAGATCTCCTACCATTGTAACCGACTGTAACCCTAGCCCTCTCCGTGTCTATATAAACCGGAGGGTTTTAGTCCATAGGACGAAGAACAATCATACCATAGGCTAGCATCTAGGGTTTAGCCTCCTTGATCTCGTGGTAGATCTACTCTTGTACGACCCATATCATCAATATCAATCAAGCAGGAGTAGGGTTTTACCTCCATCGAGAGGGCCCAACACAGGTAAAACATCGTGTCCCTTGTCTCCTGTTACCATCTGCCTAGACGCACAGTTCGGGGCCCCCTACCCGAGATCCGCCGATTTTGACACCGACAACGACTCTTGGTCATCCGGCCCATGACGTATCCCTTGATCCCTTCGAAGTTGCCCTTCAAGAACTCAAATCCACCGTGCGCTGGCCCCACGGTGGGCGCCAACTGTCGTGGAATAGTCACGTCAGATGTCCTCGTGAAAGGACTTAGTTGTGGAGCCATCGCAACTAGGAAGCTTGAAGGGGTTAAATCGGGACAAGGGACATGATAGAGTTTATACTAGTTCGGCCCCTTACGGAGAAGGTAAGGCCTACGCCTAGTTGGGTTGGTATTGATGTTTCGATGATCAGGAGCCAGATACGCTATGCCCGTCTCTCGATGAGTTGTTTCTTGCCCTAAGCCGCTAGCAGTGTCATCCCCTTATATACGGGTTGACGCCTGCGGCTTACAGCCGTCCTACGGCTTATAAACAAAGGTCCGCTCGGTGACTAGTTAAATCTACCTTATGTTACAAGTCATGCCATCATGGCGGTTTACTACAATGGGCCTTAAGCAGCCTGTGGGCCTTAAGCCTTTTATTGAACCGCCATCTTCATGCTTGGTCTTGGGCTTCCTCTGATGAGTCCTCTTTGCGTAACCCGGCCCCTCCTGGGTGGCTTACACAAATAGCCATATCCCCAACAGGAGGGGTGTGGCCTACCGCAAAACGGGACTCCATGGGATACTGTTCATCTCCATCGTGGACCTCCTCCAGCCTCCACGGGCTACTGTTCATCCACCGTCGACCTCCTCCAGCCTCCAGCTGTGACTGTTCATCCATGGGCTCCTGTTCATCCAGCCTCCACCGTGCGCTACTCCACCGGCTACTGTTCAACCACCCCTCTGCACGGGCTCATGTTCAACCACCCCTCCACGAGCTACTATTCATCCACCCCTCCACCGTCTACTGTTCATCCAGCCCTCCACGGGGTCGTCCTGTTCATACAGCCCTCCACGGGGTCGTCCTGTTCATCCAGCCCTCCACGGGGTCATGTTCATCCAGCCCCAACCGGCTTGATCGATCGGGGTCCTGTTCATCCAGAGGCAACGCCACGGGGTCCTGTTCATCCACCCCCACCACCCACTGTTCATCCACCCCCCCACAACACTCATTGTTCATCTAGAGGCAGCATCGATCAGCTTCAATTAGCAGCAGTAGCGAAGGAATCGCTCGATTGGGTTCAGTTAACAGCCATCGATCAATCGCTCGGGCTCAGTAACGCATAGCCTGCAGTGCAATCTTTCGAGTTTAGTTAGAGCCCAATGCCTCGCTTAGGTTTAGTTAGAGCACAACGCCTCGCACACACACGCGTGTACGAGAGAAACGTGCATCGCTCGGCCCCGACCACCCACCGTAACCGGGAACACCCCGATATTTTCCTCGCCCTCGCTTCTACCACGGTTTTTTCCGTCATGGACGGCCCAAAGAATGTCATGCAGTACAGTGTTCTAGCCCGCCCAGACTTAAAAGCCCATTTTCATCATGATTTTTGTCATAGAAGTAGGAGCCAACCACATCTATGATGATACCGGGTTTTGTCACAATTATCGTCATAGAAGTGTCATAAGTATGACAGAAAAAATTCGTTCGGCCCAAAATGTCACGGATGTGTCTTTTTTTTGTAGTGTTGGTGCATTTTTAGTCATGATTGATAAGAATTAGCTAGTGGTTAACATATGATGACGAGACATTGTTATATCACTATGATGATGGTGATGAGACATTGTTGTATCATATACTTTGAATGTTGTATGTATATGTTGGACTGTATAAAACCTTGTATAATTGTTGTATAAATACTTCACATATGCAAAAAATACACCCCGATAGTAGTAGAATGGGCTCCAGACTCGTGCTACAGCTAAGTAGTAGTAGCGTGGGCTAGCACTCGCGCTACTACTACCCTGTTAGTTGTAGCATGGTAGTAGTGGTGCGGGCACCCGGGCTACTACTAGACATTTACCCATGCCACTACTAGGATTCTCCCCCGTAGTGTAATGCTACTTGTGAGTTGCGTTGGCATTTTCCCCAAAGAGGAAGGGTGAAGCAATATAGTAGCAGAGAAGTATTTACCACAGTGAGAACCAAGGTTATCGACCCAATAGGAGAACCACGCAAATCCTAGTGAACAACACCTACACACAAGAGCAAATACTTGCACCCAACGCGGGCAAGAGGGTTGTCAATCCCCTTGAACTCGTTACTTGCCAAGATTGAATCCGATAGTGATAGATAGATAAATAAAAAGTAAAAGTAAAGTAAATAAATTGCAGAAAAGTAGTTTTGGTTTTAGTAATATGATTAAACTAGACCCGGGGCCATAGTTTTCACTAGAGGTTTCTCTCTCAAAATATAGCATACGATGGGTAGACAAATTATTCTTGGGCAACAGATAGAAAAGCGCATAGTTATGACGATATTCATGGCAATGATCATGTATATATGCATCATGTGTGTGATAAGTAGATCGAAACGATTCTGCATCTACTACCATTACTACACTAATCGACCGCTACCCAACATGCATCTACAGTATTAAGTTCATAACAATCAAAGTAATGCTTTAAGCAAGATGACATGATGTAGACAAAGTAAACTCAAACAATATGATTAAACCCCGTCATTTTAAGCTTAATGGCAACAATACAATATGTGCCTCGCTACCCCTTCTATCATGAGGTGAGGACACCGCAAGATTGAACCCATTGTCGGTGTCAGAACCGGCGGATCTCGGGTAGGGGGTCCCAAACTGTGCGTCTAAGGCTAATGGTAACAGGAGGCGGGGGACACAATGTATACCCAGGTTTGAGCCCTCTCTATGGAGGTAATACCCTACTTCCTGCTTGATTGATCTTGATGATATGAGTATTACATGAGTTGATCTACCACGAGATCATAGAGGCTAAACCCCTGAAGCTAGCCTACGATTATGATTTTTGTTGTCATACAGACTAAACCCTGCGGTTTATATGGACACAGGAGGGGGCTAGAGTTACACAGAGTCGGTTATAGAGAAGGAAATCTACATATTCGAATTGCCAAGCTTGCCTTCCACGCAAAAGAGAGTCCCACCCGGACACGGGACGAAGTCTTCAATCTTGTATCTTCATAGTCCAACTGTCTGGCGTAAGCATATGGTCCGTCTGTCCGAGGACCCCTAATCTCGACTCCTCAAGAGTCTCTCGAACCAGGCTTCAATGACGATGAGTCCGGCGTGCAGATTGTCTTCGGCATTGCAAGGTGGGTTCCTTTTCCGAATACTCCAAAGTAGATCTTGAACACAAGAATCGTGTCCGACTCTGCAAAACAAATTCCACATACCACCGTAGAGAGTACAATATTCACGAGTCTAATCTGCTGACAACTTTTCCATAGCGTGACATCATGTCATGGTCCGGTCCTTATTCGAACCGTTTTTCCCAACCTGGCACTACTTGTTTCGCAAGGAGGTTTCATTGGCACGTCTTGTCGAAGCAGAGATCGAGTCCCCCTTATCACGGGATTCTCATCAATACGAGCGTGGGTAACCCAACCGTGCCATTAGTAAGACTCCTCGGTTTAGGCAAGTTCCAAACGGCCGCGCGCAGGACGCTTGACATTCTTCCTCTATATAAAGAGGTCAAGACCCGTCCTTTTCTTTCCACGCCCGATCCTTCCCTTCCCCTACCTCGAGTTCCAACACCCAAGGTTCAGTCCAAGTGCCCCGGACCTTCAATCATGTCTGGATCCAACCTTCAAGGCCGGTGGATGGCCTCTTCTGTCATAGAGGAGGACATCAAGAAGCTTAGGGAGGCTAGGTATCTGACCACCGAAATCCTTCACAGGCTTCCTGCCCAAGGGCAGGTTATTCCTACTCTCGAACCCAACGAGAGCGTCGTATTCGTCTCCCACTTCCTCCGAGGGCTAGGCTTTGGTATTCATCCCTTTGTTAGGGGGCTCATGTTTTATTAGGAGTTAGATTTTCACGATCTAGCTCCGGATTCCTTCCTTCACATCTCGACTTTCATTGTTGTGTGTCAGGCCTTCCTCCGCACTACCCCACACTTCGGCTTATGGCTCAAGACCTTCAATGTGAAGCCGAAGATGATCAACGGTTGACACGCGGAGTGTGGAAGCGCTATAGTAAACAAAGGTGTCGATGCTTTGTGGCCAAAGGCTTCCTTCCCGGAGGTGTCCGACCTATGGCAACGGGAGTGGTTTTATATCACAGCACCCCGAGGTACAAAGTGGGAAGCCGCCCCAGCCTTCCGCTCTGCCCCTCCGCCACAGCTTGCATCATGGGTTAACTAGGGGCTGGACTAGGGATCGGTTGATGACGCGCGGACATTGCAAAGCCACATTCAGGATCTCATCAAAAGGGACATCAACCTTGTCAAGGTGATCCAAGTAATGTTAGTTCGTCGGGTCCTGCCATGCCAACGTCGATCTCTCCGCATGTGGGAGTTCAACTCGGAAGGACCGCGAACTATTCAGCACTTCTTCGGCGTGACACTCGAAGGGATGTATCGATTATTCTTCATATCACGAATAAAGTGTCCAAACACGACAGAGGATGCATGACTCAACTGCAACCATCTAGATACCTAGGTAAGTAATTCCACGACCAAACATGCCATCATTGTTTGTCACAACATTATTCTGAAAACCGCCCTTGGCCAGGACTGGATAAGAAAGGCGGAGAGGATCAGGTGTTCGGCCCCTCTTCCCGAAGATTTGCCAGATCCTGTACTCGCTATGATGTTGGCTCGCGCACCTTACCAAGTGCCATTAGGGGAAAACAAGGAGAGGAATGAGGAAGCCAAAAGCGGACTTCATGCTAGAGGTACGTTACGCATCCTAACTGGAAAAGTTAGTATCCCCGTGGCGGAGGATGCACGGGGAGGAGAATCTAGCATCCCCTCTCCCCACGAGAAGAAAAGGACCACCCCCGAAGATTTAGAAGAAGAGGCCTCCAAACGAGGGAACAAACCTTCATCAGGGGGCCCTGCCCCGAAGGGCAGCATTGTCGCACAACGCTCACAGGGGCGCCAGCCGTTAACCGAGCCGTAAGTGAACAAAGGTACTTTAGTAAGCAGGCCCCGTTCTTTTCTTGAGAATAACAACCGAGACATATGTTTTGCAGTCTGGCTCATAGCTCTTCTCAACAAAGTTGATCCTCGAGGGATCTTCTTCTGGAGATGATGGAGAGCGAAACGCCTCCTCCTACTTCCCCGCCTCATGAGGCGGACGACCATGAGGTGTCGTCCCGGAGGATCTCTCCCTATTCGCAAAGACCAGAAGGTAACTCTTCGGCCACCCGAAGTCCGGGGTTCTCAGCTCCTAGAGAGACCAACAGAGAAGGCACCAGACTGTCCGATATACAACCGGACACATTGGCGGGTCTTCTGCGGCAAGCGGCTATCTCAGAGGCACACCGTGCCTTAATGGGTACGGTGGTCGAGAGGATTTCATCCGCGAAAAGCGGGTTGGATGAAGCTTTTACGAGCCTGCTAAGAGGCTTTGAGGTACGCAAAGTGATATTTTTGAATGTACCATAAACGAAAGGTACGCTTTGTATAGACAGTAGCCCCTGAGACTCTGGTTGCCATCCGGATGGGGCGATCAGAGGATCATAGTCTCAGGTAATGATACCTGATTTTGTACGCAGGCGGCTGCACATCCGGCGGCTAACCGGACTGCTGAATTTGCCGAACTAAGGCGGCAACTTGACGTGGTGGATGCGGACATCACGCTTGTGAACAAGCGGCTTGACGAGGCGCAGGGTATGTATATTTGGGTGGTCAGCAAATATTAATAAGAGCATGATGCTAGGATTTATAATATGCTTTGACTGCAGATGGAGTTGCCGCCGTGGAGACCCTTTGGGAAGAGCTTGCCCGGGCCAAGGTGCAAGCCAGGAGAAGCAATGCGGCTGCCATGAAGGCAGCTGAAGAATTAAAAGCCGAACAGGCTGCTCATCGCCAAAGTGAGGACAAAATAGCCAACATGGCTCTTGACCTACAAAATGCCGCAAGCCGATATGAGCTTCTCAAAAGGGAAAACCATAGGAAAATGGCTGACCTGGGGAAGGCCTTACAAGCAGCAAAGGAAACTCGCTCTAAGATCAGAGCGGCTCGGGAGGAGCATCGGCAAGCCGGTGATATCGCTGCTAGGAAGCCCTTTTTGTTGTGAATGAAGTTCGGCGATCCGAAGTATGCCCCTCTTGACCAATTGTGGAGTTCTTCAGACGCGTACTTGGATTTGGCAAAGAGTGTTGCTGACGCGATGCAGTATTTCAAGGATCGAGAAGATCATGAGGTGGAAAGATTGTTCTGGTCGCAATTCAGTGCTCCAAGGCATCCGCTGCTGTTGAATGAGCAAATGGCCGAGTGGGCCGAGCTCCATAGGTTATCCAGGCTTGCCATGAAGGCTGTCGTGAATCACCTGTGGCCGAAGGAACCAAGTTGGGATAGTTATTTTGGTTTGGTGCAATGATTTATTCGTGTTGTGCCGCATATTGACGCTGTCAAGAGGTCGACGTGCATAGAGGATGCACAGATGGCCCTTGCCCGTGTTAAGACATATTGGGCGAAGATGGAGGCCACCGATGTTGCAACCAGGGGTCCGCCCGAGGGCCAGGACTCGCCCGAGCACTATTTTGAAGAAGCCTTAGAAGGTGCCCGTTTAATAGAGGCTCAGTGCTCAAAGAATACCATGTTCGAATGACATGTATCTAGATTGTAAAAACAATGCTTTTGGTAATGAAGGCTATATTTATACTTTTGCCCATAAAGTATTGTAATGCCTCCTGTGCAGCCACTTATGTATATATGTAAATAACCTGAAAGTTTGTAGTCGTCGACTTCAGCCCCCTCGCATGTAATGCGGGGGCGTTCGGCAAAGCGCGTAATCAGACCTGATCCAACGTCTTGGTCCGTTAATTAGGTGTTAGCGCGGCGAACGAGGCAATCAGACTATATAGCTTTAACACTTTCACTTAGCCATAGGAGTTTGACAGTGGGGCTACTATATAGCCCCTGGTATGTCCGCGCTCATCCGAATACAGTGCGTGTACATACGTGACTGGGAAACTGGTCCTTCGTTAATGCGGAGGAATCGCGAAGATTCCACTGAGTCATCGAGTGGTTGACCAGTCTCTAACTGTATCATGACAGTCAGCTTTCGGCTTTCTCTACTAAGGTGCTCATCCAGATGAACTAGGGCACAATCGCAGTAGTTCTCTTGGTGCCACCTTAGCCGATAGAGCGGAACGTAAGGTAGCAAAACACGGGAGCCGGTCAAACCCAGCTATTGACCAAAGACATGATTCGGAGTTGATGCATATAAGGCCAAACTTGCGACGCCGAACACTCCCGAAGGTATTCGGACTTTACAACATATACTAGGCTGAGTACCGCCCTCGATAATGAGCCCTTAAATTCCGGGTACATGCATTAATCCGGCGTGACGGAAGAGCGGCTGCGGTGAGGGCATAAATCCAAAAACACAATTGTTGCTGCCCTTGTAATGTCTATTTTGGATCGGCGAATCATAAGCTTGCCGATAACGCCGGTATCCCTCCTGGTTATTTTAAGTGCCAGGAGGGTGTGAGGCAACAAGAGACAATAAAAAAAGGTTCACATAGGGTCTTAATCTGAAAAGAAACCTTTGAACGGGGCCCTGCTGCACGTCTGCGCCTTTGTCTCTGTTATGCCATATCCTGGAAAGGTGTAGCACGATGGTCATCTGTAAAGAAAAAGAAAGAAAACCTAGGTGAAAGAACCTGGTGTGACCATGCGAAAAGTTGGTTAATCTTAATGAACCATGAGAGTTCAATCTATTGAGTATTAATAGGGTCGAGCCGAACTATGGACCCTTTTACATGCGGGCAGCCCCTAGCACCACATATTGGGGCATATCGGTTGATCAAGCTCAGGTTTATCTGGGCGTCTACAACTAGGTTTGCGCCGAACACGTCTAGCCGTGCCCGTGGTCTCGAAGACCGATGCGTTGCTCGGGTTGGAGACGTCGTTCAGTGGTTCAGCTGCTAGAGCCGCCACGTGATCTTCCGCACGTAGAGAACGTTTTGTGTTTCTGCTTATTGCGATGACGCCACGTGGACCAGGCATCTTGAGTTTGAGATAAGTGTAATGCAGTACTGCATTGAAACGAGCAAAGGCCGTTCTTCCGAGTAGTGCATGATAGCCGCTTTGAAACGGAGCGATGTCGAAGATTAGTTCTTCACTTCGAAAGTTGTCGGGAGAACCGAATACAACCTCTAATGTTAAAGAGCCCGTGCAGCGGGCCTCTACGCCTGGTATTACTCCTTTAAAGGTAGTACTGCTTTGGTTGATTCTTGATGGGTCTATCCCCATCTTGCGGACAGTGTCCTGATATATCAGATTAAGACTACTGCCACCCTCCACGAGGACTCGGGTGAGATGGTATCCATCAATTATTGGGTCGAGCACCAAGGCGGCCAAACCTCCGTGCAGGATACTAGTCGGATGATCCCTGTGATCGAAAGTGATTGGGCAGGCCGACCATGGATTGAATTTGGGGGCGACTTGTTCTACAGCGTATATGTCTTGGAGTGCGTGTTTGCGCCTCCCCTTTGGTATGTGAGTGGCGTAAATCATGTTTACTGTTTTGACCTCTGGTGCAAATTTTTTCTGTCCCCCAGTGTTATGCTGGCGAGGTTCGACCTTGTCTTCACTTGGCGGCTCCCACCCCTTGTGTTCGGCGTTTAACTTGCTGGCCTGCTTGAAGAGCCAGCATTCTCTGTTTGTGTGATTCGCAGGTTTCTCGAGGGAGGCCATGGATTTGACAGGATCTGTCTAGAATTTTATTTAGGCTGGACGGTCCATCTCTACTGCCTTTAAATGGCTTTTCCCGTTGACCGGGTCTAGAGCCCCTGAATTCGGTGTTTACCGCTGTGTTGTCGGGGCTGTCTTCATTATTTTGACGCTTGTTTTTATTGCGTCGCGGCTTTCCATTTCCATCCCTGATTTCGGATGTGCCTGGGTCGCTGGTGCCGTTGTGGGCCAACCAACTGTCCTCGCCCGCGCAAAAGCGGGTCATAAGAGTTGTTAGGGCTGCCATTGTCCTCGGCTTTTCCTGGCGGGGGTGTCTGGCAAGCCATTCGTCCCAGACACTATGTTTGAAAGCTGCTAGCGCTTCAGCATCCGGACAGTCGACGATTTGGTTCTTCTTGGTGAGAAATCTGTTCCAAAGCTTACAGGCTGACTCTCCGGGTTGTTGAATTATGTGACTTAAATCGTCTGCTTCCGGAGGTCGGACATATGTCCCCTGAAAATTAGCCCTGAAAGCGTCCTCAAGTTCCTCCCAGCTTCCAATGGAATTTTCGGGGAGGCTTTTCAACCAGTGCCGAGCTGGTCCTTTCAACTTGAGGGTAGGTATTTGATGGCGTGGAGATCATCTCCGCAAGCCATATGGATGTGAAGAATATAGTCCTCAATCCAGACTGCAGGGTCTGTCGTTCCGTCGTATGCCTCGATGTTTATGGGTTTAAACCCCTCTAGAAATTCATGGTCCAGCACCTCACCGGTGAAGCACAGGGGGTGTGCGGCACCCCTGTACTTGGATGCATCGGGGCGTGGGTCCAATGGCTGTAGTGTTAGATGCTGATTCCGAGCTGGTAGTCGATCCGTATAGTCGGTTTGGTGGCTGTGATCCTGCGTAGGAACACGTTTCCTAGATCCATAAATGGACCTGGTCATACCAGCCTTTTTGTCTAGGTGCTCACGTAGATCATGTGCAGACTTGCGTGCAGCGTCATTAGCCGCTCTGTCTCGACCATGAGGTGGTCGGTCCGGCAGATCGATCGTATTGTTTTTTGGCAGAATGGGCACGATAGTCTCGTCGTCGAATTCGGGCAGCAGCTTGCGTTTTGGGTAGCTCTTTGTGTGGCGATCACCGCTGTATGTTTCGTCAGTGTCGAGCACTTTGTTCCATTTGTGGTTGAGTGTATCCTGCGCGGCTTTAAACCGTTGCTTCTGCTTCTTCAAGCTCCTCGCGGTGGCAATAAGCCTTTTGTGGAGGTGCTCTTGTTCCAAGCGTTTTTCTGGGATGACGTGTGCATCATCGTCCGAACTGTTCTCCTCTCCGGAGACCGGTTTATAAGTTTTGTCTTCGGCATCACTGTGATCGGACAACGACCCCGGACTATGTTCGCCGTCCCCTGGCTCGCCCTGCTCCATCGCTGGGTTTACGGGGTCGTCGTTGGCATCGTCTGGGGTATTATTCTTTTTTGTGCCGGTATCGCTGTTTTTGCCATGGCGGGCTTTGGTGTGGCGCCGCTGACGTCGGTGCTTTGTTTGCTTCTCAATGGGATTATACTCCGTTGCATCATCGCCATTGCTTTCTTTGGGTGTGTCCACTATATATATATATATATATATATATATATATATATATATATATATATATATATATATATATATATATATATATATATATATATATATATATATATATATCATATGATGAGGTGGCTGTCCAACGCTCTGGGGGTGGTGATTCCCGTTTTTCTCCGGCATCATCATTCGTACCGTTGATGTCTTCGGAGTCGAAATCAAGCGTGTCGGTTAAGTCATCGACAGTGGCCATTAAGTGGGTGGTGGGTCGGTAACGAATTCCTTCATCGTCCACTTCCCACTCAAGCTGGACATAGTTCGGCCGAGAGTCTCCTGACAGGGAGAGAGATTTTAATTACTTTAGCACGTCGCCCAAGGGCGAGTGCTGGAAGATATCCGTGGAGCTAAACTCCATGATCGGTGCCCAGTTGGATCCAATGGGCACGGATGCACGCGGTTCAAAGCCTATGGCCGGAGACGAGTCCGAGGGTCCGATGACACAGATCTAATTGGAGGCGAAGTCTGTGTTCGGCTCTATCGCCGCTGATTGTGCGGCCTCCATGGCGGGGTCCATCCTCCCGTCCTCGGATGGCACGGTCTGCGCCGGATTCAAAGCCGGGGCAGCTGCAGGTGTGATCTCCTTAACATCGCCCGATGGCAGATCTAAGTCAGGCTCATCGTGACTGTAGGGCGCACCTCTCCTGGGCTCGAATCCGTCGAAGATCAAGTCTCCACGGATGTCGGCAGTGTAGTTCAGGCTTCCAAACCTGACCTGATGGCCAGGGGCATAGCTATCGATCTGCTCCAGATGGCCAAGCAAATTGGCCCGCAGTGCGAAGCCGCCGAATATGAATATCTGTCCGGGGAGGAAAACCTCACCCTGGACCGTATCGTTGTATATGATTGAAGGAGCCATCAAGCCTTACCGTGACGATACAGGGGAACTCTCAATGAAAGCACCAATGTCGGTGTCAAAACCGGCGGATCTCGGTAGGGGTCCCGAATCAAGGCGCTAAGGCTAATGGTAACAGGAGGCGGGGGACACAATGTTTACCCAGGTTCGGGCCCTCTCTATGGAGGTAATACCCTACTTCCTGCTTGATTGATCTTGAGGATATGAGTATTACAAGAGTTGATCTACCACGAGATCGTAGAGGCTAAACCCTAGAAGCTAGCCTATGATTATGATTGTTGTTGTCCTACGGACTAAACCCTCCGGTTTATATAGACACTGGAGGGGGCTAGGGTTACACAAAGTCGGTTACAGAGAAGGAAATCTACCTATCCGAATTGCCAAGCTTGCCTTCCATGCAAAGGAGAGTCCCACCCGGACACAGGATGAAGTCTTCAATCTTATATCTTCATAGTCCAACAGTCTGGCGTAAGCATATAGTCCGGCTGTCCGAGGACTCCCTAATCCTGGACTCCCTCACCCATCACAAAGCACCTGTTGCATTGAAGATAAATCAATCAAGTTGGCCAAACCAAACAGATAGATTGGAGGGGAATACAAAGCTATAACAATCATGCATAATAAAGTTCAGCAAAGACGCCATTACTTTCAATGAATATTCCAAATCATAAACCCACAATACAACAGATCCCAACAAACACATCTCAAAAGAATTACATCGAATAGAACTCCATGGAGATCATGGATAACATTGTATTGAAGATCAAAGAGAGAAGAAGACATCTAGCTACTATCTATGGACTCGTATCTTTGGTGAACTACTCACGCATCATCGGAAGGTAGCAAGGATGATGTAGAAGCCCTTCATGATTGATTCACCCTCTGGCGGAGTACCAGAAAAGGCCTCTAGATGGGATCACGATAGAACAGAAGCTTGTGGTGGCGGAAAAAGTGTTTTGGGTCACTCTCTGTTGGTTTGAGGATTTATGGGAATTTATAGCACTGGAATTAGGTCAAATGCAGATGTGTGGGACCCACGAGCTCAGGAGGCATGCCCCCCTAGGGCGCGTCGTGTGAGCTCGTCGCTCTCTCGTAGATCTTCTGGCCTCCTCCCCAACGTTCTAGGGTCCCTTCTGGTCCAGAAAAAATCACTGTAAAGTTTCATCATGTTTGGAGTCGTTTGGTACATATTTTCTGAAAAGCCAAACACAAGCAAAAAATAGGAACTCGCACTGGCATTGAGTTAATACGTTAGTCCCCAGAAGTTATATAAAATGGAATAATAAGACATATAAACATCCAAGAATGATAATATAATAGTGTGAAACAGTAAAAAAATTACATCCAAGGTTTAGGATCTCCGAGAAGATAAAACCCTACGCCCTGCTTGTGTTGTATTGATTTCGAGCGGAGTACAAATTATAGCTTGATCTACCAAGAGATCGATGATATCTTCACGAGATTTCACCAAGATTGATATGTAGTAGCCTTGGCATGGTGGTAAAAGAGACACGAGATTTCACCAAGGTTTAGGATCTCCGAGAAGACAAAACTCTACGTCCTGCTTGTGTTGTATTGATTTCAAGCGGAGTACAAATTATAGGTTGATCTACCATTAGATCGATGATATCATCTATTTGCCCTACCCCCTGGTTTATATAGATACCGGTGGTCCAGGGTTACAGCAAGGTCGGTTACACATAAGGTATTTGTGTTGTAGACGACACCTAAGTCTTGAAGTATGCGTCGAGTCCTCAGAAATATTCCTTCCATGCGCCATGAGCCATTTTGCATGGCCCATTGGTGAACCAACATGGTCTTCTTGGCCCGTCCCACCTTGCTGGGAGACGATGTGATGAGTGACCCCTAGTTCGGGACACCATTGATACGTCTCTGACACATCTATAATTTTTGACTATTTCATGCTATTATCATACCACTTTTACATAGTTTTGGCAACAATTTATATTGTTCTATTTAGACTAACTTATTAACCCACCGCCAGAGGCCAATTACTGTTTTCTATTGTTTTGGAGGGTTTTAGGTGAAAAAATCACGAAGCCGGAATGACCTGAATTTTTTTGGATTTGTTTTGAATATCTGAATTTTGGGCAAAAGAATCAATGCAAGGCGAACTCCGCCTATGTTTTCTCAACATAGCCGGTCCCAAGCCCGAGTGAAGGAGGAGGGCTCTGATATGCTTTGTGAGCTAACGGAAAAACTCAGCCACTCTAATGGAGATGAAACCCAAAAGATTTTCGTTGGGGCGTAACCCTCTCAGCAACGCACCACATCGGAACCCAGGTGTGGTGTAAAATGGGAAGGGTCGGGCCATCACCCCCCGGTGGCGTGTCGTATCTTAATCTTGATACGGTGTCAAGTGAGCGAGGATCGGGTTGGCACATCCTTAGGGGCATGCTACATCGATGCCTGAATGTAGTGGAAAATGAGCAAGGGTCTTCGCATTTGACTCGATGAGTGTGAAGGGTAAGAAAGCTAGCCGGGCCTAGGAGGATTCACTTAGGTAGCTGGAACATAGAGTCTCTGACAGGGAAACTTCGGGAGCTAGTTGATGCAATGGTGAGGAGAAGGGTTGATATCCTTTGCGTCCAAGAAACCAAATGGAGTGGTCGGAATGCAAAGGAGGTGGAGGATACCGACTTCAAGTTGTGGTACACGGGGATGGCTACAAACAGAAATTGCGTAGGCATCTTGATCAAAAAGAGCCTCAAGTATGGAGTGGTAGATGTCAAGAGACGTGGTGACCGGATTATCCTGGTCAAACCGGCAGTTAGGGACTTAGCTCTCAGTGTTATCAGCGCGTATGCCCCACAAGTAGGCCACAATAAGAACACCAAGAGGGAGTTCTGGGAAGGCCTGGAGGACATGGTTAGGAGTGTACCGATTGGCGAGAAGCTCTTCATAGGAGGAGACCTCAATGGCCATGTGGGTAAATCTAACACATGTTTTGAAGGGGTGCATGGGGGCTTTGGCTCTGGCATCAGGAATCAAGAAGGAGAAGAGGTCTTAATCTTTGCTCTAGCCTACGACATGATCGTAGCTAACACCCTCTTTAAAAAGAGAGAATCAGATCTGGTGACTTTTAGTAGTGGCCAACACTCTAGCTAGATTGATTTCATCCTCTTGAGAAGAGAAGATAGGCGTGTGTGCCTAAATTGTAAGGTGATAACTGGAGAGAGTGTTGTCCCTAAGCATAAGTTGGTGGTTGCTGACTTTCGCTTTCGGATCCATGTCCAGCGGGATAAGCATGCTAAAGTCTCTAGAATGAAGTGGTGGAAGCTCAAGGGGGAGGTAGCTTAGGCATTCAAGGAGAGGGTCATTAAGGAGGGCCCTTGGGAGGAAGGGGGTGCGGACAATGAGTGGATGAAGATGCTGACTTGCATTTGTAAGGTGGCCTCAGAGGAGTTTGGAGTGTCCAGAGGAAGGAGAAGCGAAGCTAAGGATACTTGGTGGTGGAACGATGATGTTTAGAAGGCGATTAAGGAGAAGAAAGATTGCTTCAGACGCCTATACCTAGATAGGAGTGCAGATAACATAGAGAAGTACAAGATGGCGAAGAAGGCCACAAGCGAGTTGTCAGTGAAGCAAGGGGTCGGGTGTATGAGGACCTCTACCAATGGAAGGCAAAAGGTACATCTATAAGATGGCCAAGATCTGCGAGAGGAAGACGAGGGATGTTGGCCAAGCCAAATGCATCAAGGACGGGCCAGCTCCTAGTGAAGAACGAGGAGATTAAGCATAGATGGCGGGGGTACTTCGACAAGCTGTTCAATGGGGAGAATGAGAGTTCTACCACTTAATTGGACAACTCCTTTGATGAGACCAGCATGCGTTTTGTGCGGCGAATCCAGAAATCTAAGATCAAGGAGGCTTTAAAAAGGATGAAAGGAGGCAAGGCGATGGGCCCTGATTGTATCCCCATTGAGGTGTGGAAAGACCTCGGGGACACAGCGATAGTATGGCTAACCAAGCTTTTCAACCTCATTTTTCGGGCAAACAAGATGCTGGAAGAATGGAGACGGAGTATATTAGTACCAATCTTCAAGAACAAGGGGGATGTTCAGAGTTGTACTAAGTACCATGGAATTAAGCTGATGAGCCATACAATGATGCTATGGGAGAGAGTCATTGAGAACCACTTAAGAAGAATGACAAGCATGACCAAAAATTAGTTTGGTTTCATGCCTAGGAGGTCGACCATGGAAGCCATTTTCTTGGTACGACAACTTATGGAGAGATATAGGGAGCAAAAGAAGGACTTGCATATGGTGTTCACTGACTTGGAGAAACACAAAGTCCTAGCAAAGTACATTACCCTCATCAAGGACATGTACGATAATGTTGTGAGAAGTGTTCGAACAAGTGATGTCAACATTGATGACTTCCCGATTAACATAGGACTGCATCAGGGGTCAGCTTTGAGCCCTCATCTTTTTGCCTTGGTAATGGATGAAGTCACAACGGATATACAAGGAGATCCCATGGTGTATGCTCTTTGCGGATGATGTGGTGCTAGTTGACGATAGTCGGACGGGACTAAATAGGAAGTTAGAGTTATGGAGACAAACCTTGGAATCAAAAGGATTTAGGCTTAGTAGAATGAAAACCAAGTACATGATGTGCAGTTTCAGTACTACTAGGCGCGAGGAGGACTTGATGGGCATCTGGTGCCTCAGAAGGACACCTTTTGATATTTGGGTTCAATGCTACAAAAGGATGGGGGTATTGATGAAGATGTGAACCATCAAATCAAAGCGAGATGGATAAAGTGGCGCCGAGCTTCTGGCATTCTCTATGACAAGAGAGTGCCACAAAAGCTAAAAGGCAAGTTCTACAGGATGGCGGTTCAACCCACAAAGTTGTCTGGCGCTGAGTGTTGGCACATTAAAAGGCGACGTGTTCAACAAGTAGGTGTGGCAGAGATGCGTATGTTGAGATGGATGGCCACACAAGGAAGGACCGAGTCTGGAATGATGATATACGAGATAGAGTTGGGGTAGCACAATTGAAGAGAAGCTTGTTCAACATCGTCTGAGATGGTATGGGCATATTCAGCGTAGGCCTCCAGAAGCTCCAGTGCATAGCGGACGGCTAATGTGTGCGGCCAATGTCAAGATAGATCAGGCTAGACCTAATTTGACATGGGAGGAACCCGTAAAGAGAGATCTGAAGGATTGGAGTATCACCAAAGAACTAGCTATGGACAGGTGATGTCTGCTAGAACTACGTCGGTATTTCCCCAAAGAGGAAGGGATGATGTAGTATAGCGACGTACGTATTTCCCTCAGTGATGATACCAAGGTTATCGAACCAGTAGGAGAACCTTCTCACACCACGCAGCACTTGCACACAAATAACAAATACTCGCAACCTGACGTGTTAAAGGGGTTGTCAATCCCTTTTGGGTACGGCGCCTCAAGATAGGCAAATAACGTGAGGTAAAAGTGGTAGATGGGATAAATAGATTGCAGAACAAATAAATTGCAGCAAGGTATTTTTGTATTTTTGGTTTAATAGATCTAAAAATAAATGCAAGGGAAAATAGATCGCAAAGGCAAATATGACAAAAAGAGACCCGGGGGCCGTAGGTTCCACTAGTGGCTTCTCTCGAGAAAAATAGCAAACGGTGGGAAAACAATTACTGTTGGGCAATTGATAGAACTTCAAATAATCATGACAATATCCAGGCAATGATCATTATATAGGCATCACATCCAAGATTAGAAGACCGACTCCTGCCTGCAACTACTACTATTACTCCACACATCGACCGCTATCAAGCATGCATCTAGTGTATAAAGTTCATGAAAAAAGGAGTAATGCAATAAGAACAATTGCATGATGTAGAAGAGATCCGTTTATCTATTGCGAAGATATAGATCCCATCTTGTTATCCTTAGTAGCAACGATACATACGTGTTGGTTCCCTTCTATCACTGGGATCAAGCACCATAAGATCGAACCCACTACAAAGCACCTCTTCCCATTGCAAGATAAATAGATCAAGTTGGCTAAACAAAACCCAAATATCAGAGAAGAAATACGAGGCTATAAGCAATCATGCATATAAGAGATCAAAGAAGACTCAGATAACTTTCATGGATAAAAATATATATCTGATCATAAACTCAAAGTTCATCGGATCCCAACAAACACACGCAAAAAGACTTACATCATATGGATCTCCAAGAGACCATTGTATTGATAATCAAGAGAGAGAGGAAGCCATCTAGCTACTAACTACGGACCCATAGGTGTACAGAGAACTACTCACGCATCATCGAAGAGGCACCAATGGAAGTGGTGAACCCCTCCATGATGGTTGATGACCCACAAGTATAGGGGGTCAATTGTAGCTCTTTTCGATAAGTAAGAGTGTCAAACTCAACGAGGAGCAGAAGGAAATGACAAGTAGTTTTCAGTAAGGTAATGTCTGCAAGTGCTGAAACTGTAAGTAGCGAGTAGTTTGATAGCAAGATAATTTGTAACAAGCAAGTAACGATAGTAGCAATAAGTACGCAGCGAGGTAGCCCAATCCTTTTTAGACAAATGACAGGCCAAAACAGTCTCTTATAACAAGCAAAACATTCTTGAGGGTACATGGGAATTTCATCTAGTTACTTTCGTCATGTTGGTTTGGTTTGTGTTCACTACTTTGATAATTTGATATGTGGTTGGACCGGTGCTTAGGTGCTCTTCTTACTTGAACAAACCTCCTACTTATGATTAACCCTCCTGCAAGCATCCGCAACTACGAGAAAAGTATTAAGAATAAATTCTAACCATATCATTAAACTCTAGGATCCAATCGGTCCCTTACGGAATAGTGCATAAACTGGGGTTTAAGTTTCTATCACTCTCGCAACCCACCATCTATTTACTACTCGACAATGCATACCCTTAGGCCCAAATATGGTGAAGTGTCATGTAGTCAACGTTCACATGACACCACTAAGGGAATCACAACATACATACTATCAAAATATCGAACACATATCAAATTCACATGATTACTTGCAACATGATTTCTCCCGTGACCTCAAGAACAAAACTAACTACTCACAAATAATCAACATGCTCATGATCAGAGGGGTATTGAATAGTATAATGGTTCTGAACATATAATCTTCCACCAAATAAACCATATAGTAATCAACTACAAGATGTAATCAACACTACTAGTCACCCCTAGCACCAATCCATTGTTTCGGTAACAAGAATGAATACAAGAGATGAACTAGGGTTTGAGATGAGATGGTGTTGGTGAAGATGTTGATGGAGATTGCCCTCCCCAAGATGGGAGAGTTGTTGGTGATGACGATGACGATGATTTCCCCCTCCGAGAGGGAACTTCCCCCAATGGAGTTGCTCCGCCGGAGGGCAAAAGTGCTCCTGCCCAAGTTCCGCCTCGAGACAGCGGCGCTTTGTCCCGAATGTCCTCCCCTTATTCCTTCTAGGTCAAAATGACTTATATACCATAAGATGGCACCAGAGGTGGGCCGAGGAGGGCACAACCCACCAGGGCACGCCTGGGCTCCCTGGCGCGCCCAGGTGGGTTGTGCCCACCTGGTGGGCCCCCTCTGGTAGTTATTTGCTCCAATATTCTATAAAAATTCTCCGTGAAGGCTCAGCTTGTATGGAGTTGTGCAGAATAGGTAGCCTGACGTAGCTTTTTCAAGTCCAGATTTCCAGCTGCCAGAATTCTCCATTTTGGAGTGTACCTTGCAAATTACGAGAGAAAAGGCATTAGAATTACTCCAAAAAGCATTATTATGGATAAAAACATTATAAATAATAGTAAGAAAACATGATGCAAAATGGACGTATCAACTCCCCCAAGCTTAGACCTCGCTTGTCCTCAAGCGAAAACCGAAATCGAAAAACATGTCCACATGCTCTGAGAGAGAGGTGTCGATAAAGACAAAAATACGAACGTAGAAGCATCATGTTGATTATTATAACAACAACAAAATTGAACGTAGGACTTCTATCATTTAACTTGCATCATATAATTCCCATGAATAAGTAATAGTTCATCACATAATCGGAGTATAAAGCAAAAACTCTATTAGAAACCAACAAACTATGTTCTCAGTGAACTTTGCAACTACAATTCATCATCTTTTCAGGAAGACTCATGTGCTGGAGCCTTCTAGCAAGTCCACATACTCAATCATCATATAGTCTTCTATGATTGCTAACACTCACCTTGTACCCATGAGCAAAACATTTCAACCGGACACCTAGAAAGATAGGGGCTTATAGTTTCGCCTCCCAACATACTCACCTCGAGGGTGATGTCAACAATAATAACTCATGCTATCTACATTCCACTAGACATATGTGCCTAGATCTTTCCTCACCACATGATGCTTGCCAAAAGAGAAAATAAAAAGGAATAGAAGGAAAACTTTGACTCTTTGCATAAAAGTAAATACATAAAAGTAAAAGATAGGCCCTTCGCAGAGGGAAGCAGAGGTTGCCATGTGCTTATTTGCTTGCATGCTCAATCCCTTCGTGCAAGAGAACGTCATGTTGTATTGCCCCTTAAGATGACAACCTTTATTATGCAGTCTGTCACTTTTATTCTTTGTCATCCAAGTTCGTACAACACTCAATTTTCTCTTACACTAAATGTTCTCACATATTTAGAAGCAATTTTTATTGCCCTTTTGCACCGATGAAAACTTACTTGAGGGATCTTGCTCAATCCATAGGTACGTATGGTGGAAACTTGAAAAAGATTTGGGTTTAAGGGTTTTGGATGCACAAGTAGTATCTCTACTTGGTGTGGAATTTTTGGCTAGCAAAGATAGTGGGAAAGCATCACATGTTAAAGGATCTATGACAATATGACTTCTATGTGAATATAGATATACGTAAATCATTAAGTTGTCTTCCTTGTCCAATGTCAACAATTTTGGCATATAATATTTTGACGAGGGCTCACAATCACAAAAGATTTCTAGGATAGTATATTTATATGTGAATCTTCTCTTCCCTTATTAATTCTTTCATGAGTTGCATCATTGACTAATTCTCTGTTTGTCAATCTCTAATAAAGTTTCCTACTTATACTTTTCCTTATGTGGTGTTATCACCTACCATAGGATTAGTATATGATCTTATTAATTTATTTCCTTTATTTTATTTATTTGCAACATGAAAGTAAAGAAAGCAAAACTCGGACTAACTTTATTATAAAACTTGCACACGATTACGAGGATTGATCGCTAAGCAGATTCTCAAATAAGAAAGGATCGAACTAACTTTATTTCATATAAAGCAAACAGATCGAACTAAGATAAGTAAAAGCAAAAGAGAGTGGGATGATACGATACCGGGGCACCTCCCCCAAGCTTGGCGGAAGCCAAGGGGAGTGCCCATACCCGATACTCAGTTCTCCTTTGGTGATGAAGAAGCTTCTTCCTCCTCCTCGGCCAACAGTGTTTGTGTTGTCACCGGGTATGGATTTATAGTAGCTTCCTTGCTTGATAAATCTGACCAGGAACAGCAAGAAAATAGAAAAGATTATTTCTTCGCGATACAGTGGTTAACTGGTTCGGGAGTATATATATTTTTTTATCTTGCAAGACAAATAGACAGAAGAAAAACAGAATCCGAAAGGTGCGCCCTGGTGTCTTATGCCCACCAGGGGACGTTTCCTGGGAGTTTCTTTATTTCCAAAATTCTAAAATATTCCAAAACTAATAAAAAATATTTTGGCGGATTTTTCGGAGACCGTTTACTTGTAGTAACACGTACCTCCTTATTTTGACAATTCTCGGGTGTTCCGGAAGGACTCTTTTATGTGTTCTTCCGGTGTCAAAGTTTAGATAACATTACTTTCAACATTGATAGGTGTACATGAGATATAATGCTTTACTCGTTGTCCGTTGACAACCTTCGGGTTAGTGCCTTCGAAATTATTTATCTTGATGGCTCCAGGCCGGTAAACCTCCTCGATGACATATGGGCCTTCCCTATTCGAGAGGAGCTTTCCTGCAAAAAATCTAAAACGAGAGTCGTACAAAAGAACATATTCTCCGACTTTGAACTCACGTTTTTGGATTCTTTTGTCATGCCATCTTTTAAATTTCTCTTTGAATAATTTTGCATTTTCATAAGCCTAGGTTTTCCATTCATCTAAAGAGCTAATATCAAATAACCTCTTTTCACCAGCAAGTTTGAAATCATAGTTGAGTTCTTTAATTGCCTAGTATGCTTTATGTTCTAACTCAAGAGGCAAATGACAAGCTTTTCCATAAACCATTTTATAAGGAGACATACCCATAGGATTTTTATATGTTGTTCTATAAGCCCAAAGTGCATCATCTAATTTCTTAAACCAATTCTTCCTGGACCTATTGACAGTCTTTTGCAAAATTAATTTTATTTCCCTATTACTAAGTTCAACTTGACTACTAGACTGAGGATGATAAGGTGATGCGATTCTATGGTTGACATCATACTTGGCAAGCATTTTACGAAAAGCACCATGAATAAAGTGTGATCGGCACTACTAGTTGGAATATCTAGGGACTCCAAACCTTGGGAAAATAACTTCCTTAAGCATTTTAATAGAGGTGTTGTGATCGGCACTACTAGTTGGAAAAGCTTCTACCCATTTAGTAACATAATCAACAACAACCAAAATATATGTATACCCATTAGAGGAAGGAAAAGGTCCCATGTAATCAAATCCCCAAACATAAAATAGTTCAACAGCAAGTGAATAATTGATAGGCATTTCTTGACGCTTACCAATATTACCTATTCTTTGGCATTCATCAAAAGATGAGACAAACTTACGGGCATCCTTGAAGAGAGTAGGCCAATAAAATCCAGATTGCAATACCTTGTGAGCAGTTCTATCTCCAGCGTGATGCCCTCCATAAGCTTCGGAGTGACATTTCCGTAGGATTTATCCCTGTTCATGCTCAGGTACACAATGTCTGATAATACCATCTACTCCTTCTTTATAAAGATGTGGGTCATCCCACAAGTAATGTCTTAAATCATAGAAGAATTTTTTTCTTTTGTTGGTATGTAAAGCTAGGAGGTAAATATTTAGCAACAATGTAATTAGCATATCAGCATACCAAGGAGTACTATTAGCAACATTTATTGCAGCTAACTGCTCATCAGGAAAACTATCATCAATAGGTAGTGGGTCATCAAGCACATTTTCAAGACTAGACAAGTTATCTACGACAGGGTTCTCAGCCCCTTTTCTATCAATAATATGTAAATCAAATTCTTGTAACAAGAGAACCCAACAAATAAGTCTAGGTTTAGCATATTTCTTTTCCATAAGATACTTAATAGCAGCATGGTCTGTGTGAACAGTTACTTTGGAATCAACAATATAAGGTCTAATTTATCACAAGCAAACACCAATGCTAAAAATTCTTTTTCAATAGTAGCATAATTTCTTTGAGCACTATCTAGAGTTTTACTAGCATAATGAATAACATTCAATTTCTTATCAACTCTTTGTCCTAGGACAACACCAACAGCATAATCACTAGAATCACACATAATTTCAAAAGGCAAGTTCCAATCAGGTGGTTGAACAATAGGTGCAGAAAGTAAGGATTTCTTGAGTGTTTCAAAGGCTTCTAAACAATCATCATCCAAAACAAAAGGAACATCCTTTTTGCAAAAGACTAGTAAGAGGCCTAGAAATTTTAGAGAAGTCTTTAATAAATCTCCTATTAAAAACCAGCATGACCTAGGAAACTACAAATAACTTTGATGTCCTTAGGACATGGCATTTTCTCAATTGCATCAACCTTAGCTTGGTCCACTTCAATACCTCTTTCAGAAATTTTATGACCCAAGACGATGCCCTCATTAACCATAAAGTGGCACTTCTCCCAATTCAAGACAAGATTTGTTTGTTCACATCTCTGCAAAACTCGCTCAAGATTGCTTAAACAATCATCAAAGGACTTCCCATAAACAGAAAATCCATCCATGAAAATCTCAACCATCTTTTTACAAAAGTCAGAGAATGTAGCAGTCATACATCTTTGAAAGGTAGCAGGTGCATTACATAAACCGAAAGGCATACGTCTATAAGCAAACATTCCAAAAGGACAAGTAATAGTGGTCTTTTCTTGATCATATTGTAAGACAGGTATTGAAAAGCCAGAGTATCCATCAAGGAAGCAAAAATGTGTGTGCTTAGATAATATTTCCAACATTTGATCAATAAAAGGCATAGGGTAATGATCTTTTATAGTAGCTTTATTTAATTTTCTATAATCAGTTGCCATTCTATAGCCCATGACAATTCTTTGTGGAATAAGCTCATTCTTATCATTAGGAACAACAGTAATACCTCCCTTCTTAGGGACACAATGAACATGACTTACCCATTTACTATCAGCTATAGGATAGATTACACCTACTTCCAGAAGTTTTAATATTTCCGTTCTTACCACTTCTTTCATCTTTGGATTTAACCGACGTTGATGATCAACAACTGGTTTAGCACCAGGTTCCATATTAATTTTGTGCTGACATAGGGTGGGACTAATGTCCTTTAAATCATCAAGAGTATATCCAATAGCAGCTCGGTGCTTCCTTAGAACTTTCAATAATCTTTCTTCTTCATGTTCTGAAAGGTTAGCAGTGATAATAACAGGATATATCTTCTTTTCATCAAGATAAGCATATTATAAAGTGTCTGGCAAAGGTTTTAATTCAAACACGGGGTCACCCTTAGGTGGAGGAGGACCTCCAAGAGTTTCAATAGGCAAATTGTGCTTAAGCAGAGGACGTTGTTCAAAGAAGATCTTATCTATTTCATTTCTTTCATGCATATGTAAATCATTCTCATGGTCTAGCAAGTATTGCCCTAAAGGATCAGTAGGTGGCACAGCAATAGAAGCAAGACCAATTAATTCATCCTTACTAGGCAATTCTTTTTCATGATGATTTCTACTAAACTTGGAAAAATTAAACTCGTGAGATTCATCACCAAAGCTAACACCGACCGTTTGTTTCTTACAATCTATTTTAGCATTGACGGTGTTCAAGAAAGGTCTATAATGGGACAAAATTTATCTTGTGGGGTGGTAAGAACAAGAAAATCAGTAGGGTATATTATCTTCCCACACAAGACTTCAACCTCTCTAAGAATCCCAATGGGTGATATAGTATCCCTATTAGCAATTTTAATAGTAACATCTATGTATTCTATTTCAACAGGTGCTATTTCATCTCTAATTTCTTCATATAAGGAGTGGGAAATGGCACTCACACTAGCACCCATGTCACGTAAACCATGATAACAGTGATCTCCTATTTTAATTGAAACAACAGGCATGCCAACAACTGGTCTATGTTTATCTTTCCCCTCAGGTTTAACAATTCTAGCAGCTTCTTCACAGAAGTAAATAACATGCCCATCCATATCTTCTTCTAAGAGATCTTTAACCATAGCAATGTTAGGTTCTACTTTAATTTGCTCATCAGGTTTAGGTGTTCTAACATAGCTTTTGTTAAACACAGTTGAAACTTTAGCATGTTCTTTTATCCTAATAGGGAAAGGTGGTTTCTCAATATAAGCATAAGGAACAACTGGATCAACATTATAAAGTATAGTTTCTTCTTTAACTGGTACTGGTTCTTTAGTTTCATCTTTAATAGGTGGGTGATATTTAACCCACTTTTCTTTAGGAAGTTCAACATGAGTAGAAAATGATTCACAAAAGGAGGCTACTATATCAGAGTCAAGTCCATATTTAGTGCTAAACTTTTGAAAAGCATCGGTATCCATAAAAGATTTAACACAATCACACTTAAGCTTGATACCTGACTCTTTACCTTTGTCAAGTTCCCAATCTTCAGAGTTGCATTTAATTCTTCCCAAAAGATCCCAACGGAATTCAATAGTCTTCTTCATAAAAACCCATTACATGAAGTATCGAGCATGGTTTGATCATTAAGAGAAAGCCGAGCATAAATATTCTGAATAATAATTTCTCTTGAGAGCTCATGATTGGGCATGAATATAATATCGACTTAAGCCTCCCCCAATCTAGAGCGATACTTTCTCCTTCACGAGGCCAAAAATTATATATATAATTCCGATCACGATGAACTAGATGCATAGGATAAAATTTTTTATGGAACTCCAATTTCAAATGATTCCAACTCCATGATCCAATATCATCGCATAGCCTATACCATGCCAGCGCTTTTCCCTTCAAAGATAAAGGGAAAGCCTTTTTAATCACTTCATCCCTGGGTAAACCTGCAAGCTTAAATGATCCACAAGTTTGTTCCACATGTATCAAGCGCATATCAGGATGTTCAGTTCCATCTCCTGCATAAGGATTAGCTAGCAGTTGTTCTATCATACCTGAAGGGATTTCATATTCAATATTTTCAGTGGGTGCAGTAGGTTGAGGGGTAATTAATTGTGGTTCCGGATGCTGTGAAGATACCCCGAACAAACTCTTCAAAGGATTGTTTTCCATAGTAACAAGTGACAATAAATTTCAGCACACTATATAATTGTTTCCTTACCGAGTTCCACTTACCAACGACGCTTCACTCCCCGGCAACAGCGCCAAAAAATAGCCTTGATGACCTACAAGTATAGGGGGTCAATTGTATCACTTTTTGATAAGTAAGAGTGTCGAACCCAACGAGGACCGGAAGGAAATGACAAGTAGTTTTTGTAAGGTAATGTCTGCAAGTGCTGAAACTTTAAGTAGCGAGTAGTTTGATAGCAAGATAATTTGTAACGAGCAAGTAACGATAGTAACAGTAAGTACGAATAAAGGTAGACCAATACTTTTTAGACAAATGACAGGCCAAAATGGTCCCTTATAACAAGCAAAGCGTTCTTGAGGGTACACTAGAATTTCATCTAGTTACTTTCGTCATGTTGGTTTGATTTTTGTTCGCTACATTGATAATTTTATATGTGGGTGGACCAGTGCTTAGGTGCTCTTCTTACTTGAACAAACCTCCTACTTATGATTAACCCTCTAGCAAGCATCTGCAACTACGAGAAAAGTATTAAGATTAAATTCTAACCATAGCATTAAACTCTAGAATCCAATCGGTCCCTTACGGAATAGTGCATAAATTGGGGTTTAAGTTTCTGTCAGTCTCGCAACCGACCATCTATTTACTACTCCACAATGCATTCCCTTAGGCCCAAATATGGTGAAGTGTCATGTAGTCGACGTTCACATGACACCACTAAGGGAATCACAACATACATACTATCAAAATATCGAACACATATCAAATTCACATGATTACTTGCAACATCATTTCTCCCATGACCTCAAGAACAAAAGTAACTACTGACAAATAATCAACATGCTCATGATCAGAGGGGTATTAAATAGCGTAATGGATCTGAACGTATAATATTCCACCAAATAAACCATATAGTAATCAACTACAAGATGTAATCAACACTACTATTCACCCCCTAGCACCAATATATAGTTTCGTAACAAGATTGAATACAAGAGATGAACTAGGGTTTGAGATGAGATGGTGCTGGTGAAGATGTTGATGGAGATTGCCCTCCCCAAGATGGGAGAGTTGTTGGTGATGATGATGACAATGATTTCCCCCTCCGGGAGGGAAGTTCCCCCGGCGGAGTCGCTCCGCCGGAGGGCAAAAGTGCTCTTGCCCAAGTTCTGCCTCGAGACGTCGGTGCTTCGTCCCTAATGTCCTCCCCTTATTTATTTTTCTAGGTCAAAATGACTTATAAACCAAAAGATGGGCACCGGAGGTGGGCCGAGGAGGGGACAACCCACCAGGGCGCGCCTGGGCTCCCTGGCGCGCCCAGGTGGGTTGTGACCACCTGGTGGCCTCTCTCTGGTAGTTATTTGCTCCAATATTCCTTAAATATTCCATAAAAAATCTCCATAAAGACTCAGCTTGTTTGGAGTTGTGCAGAATAGGTAGCCTGACGTAGCCTTTTCAGGTCGAGATTTCCAGCTGCCAGAATTCTCCTTTTTGGTGCGTACCTTGCAAATTATGAGAGAAAATGCATTAGAATTACTCCAAAAAGCATTATTACGGATAAAAACATTATAAATAATAGTAAGAAAAAATGATGCAAAATGGACGTATCAATGGTGTCTAGATTGGATCTGGTGGTTCTAGACTCTACCACGGCTGGAATTGATTTTCGTCGACTCCCCTAGGGTTTCTGGAATATTGCGGTATTTATAGAGCAAAGAGGCGGTTTAGGGGGCACCCAAGGTGGGCACAACCCACTAGGGCGCCCCTGGGCCTCGTGCACGCCCTAGTGGGTGCTGCTCCCCTTAAGCCACCCCCAAGTGCTTTCTTGGCCCACTGGATGTCTTCTGGCCCAAAAAAATCCTCCAGGAGTTTCACTGCGTTTGGACTCCGTTTGATATTGATTTCCTGTGATGTAAAAAACATGCAGAAAACAGAAACTGACATTGGGCACTATGTCAATAGGTTAGTACAAAAAAATATAAAAATGACTATAAAATGATTGTAAAACATCCAAGAATGATAATATAATAGCATGGAACAGTCAAAAATTATAGATACATTGGAGAGGTATCAGCATCCCAAGCTTAATTCCTACTAGTCCTTGAGTAGGTAAATGATAAAAAACAGAATTTTTGATGTGGAATGCTGCCTAACATGTTCACCACATTTCGTTTCTTTATAGCATGGACATATGGACTTTTATACGATTCAAAGCAATAGTCTAGTTTTGACATGAAGACTTTAATACTCAAGCATACCAACAAGCAACCATGTCTTTCAAAATATCAACACTAAAGCAAGTTATCCCTAGCCCAACGTGCTCAATCATTGATCCATTCATGACACACACTCGAATATTAGCTACACCCAATGCTCAAATACGATCATAGTGCCCCTTAGTTGGTGCTTTATAAGAGAAGATGAAGACTCAAATTCAAAATAAAAATTGCATAAATAAAAGAAAGGCCCTTCGCAGAGGAAGTAGGGATTTGTAGAGGTGCCAAAGCTCAAAGCTTAAATTGAGAGATAAAAATAATTTTGAGAGGCATAATTTTCCCACCAAGGAATATGACTTGGAGCATCCCAACACTTTCCATGCTAGATACATCATAGGCGGTTCCCAAACAGAAAATAAAGTTTATTCCTTTTTCCACCATTACTTTCACTTTCCATGGCTAACCGTATCCATGGGTGCCCTCCATACCAACACTTTCCAAATAATTTATTATTTGACAACATAAAGTAAATTCATTTTTCATTCGCGACTGGGCATCCCTAATACCTCTGCCGTACTCTCGTGCAATGACAAGTGAATAAACACTCACCGTGAGGATAACACATCTAGCATGGAAAATATTGGCTACCCTTCACCGCCATGACGGTGAGAGCACACAAAAGAGAAATTTATTTTGAAAATTAGAGATGGCACATGCAAATTTGCTTAGAACGGCATGGAAATACCGCATATAGGTAGGTATAGTGGACTCATATGGCAAAACTGGTTTAAAGGGTTTTGGATGCACAAGTAGTGATCATACTTAGTGCAAAATGACGGCTAGCAAAAAGATTGAGAAGCGACCAACCAAAAAGCAAAAAATCTCGTACCCAAGCATTAAGCATAAGTAACACCGAATAATGTACCATAAGTAGGATATAAATTTCATTGCATAACTATTGACTTTCGTGCTTGCATAGGGAATCACAAACCATAACATCAATATTCTTACTAAAGCACAATTACTCATCAACATGACTCACATATCATATCGTCATATCTCAAAACAATTACTAAGAATCAAGTTTATTTTGTCCAATGATCTTCATGAAAGTTTTTATTATATCCTCCTTGGATTTCTATCACTTTGGGACTATTTTCATATGTTGCTTTTGATAAGCTCAAACAAATATAAGTGAAGATCATGAGCATAATTTTTTTCTTTCTCTCAGAATAATCTAAGCGAAGCAAGAGAGAATTTCTTAAAATTTTACTAACTCCCAAATAAATCTAAGTGAAGCATGAGAGCATTTATTCAAAAATAACAGAGCACATTGTGCTCAAAAAGATATAAGTGAAATACTAGAGCAAATCCATGGCTCTAAAAATTTAAGTGAAGCATAGGATCAAGCATAGCATAATTTTTGGCTCTCTCAAAAGGGCGTGTCCAGCAAGGATTCAACACTTAAAACACAAAGCGGAAAAAGCAAAGACTCATATCATACAAGACGCTCTAGGCAAAACTCATATTATGTGACGAATAAAAATATAGTTTCAAGTAAAATACCGATGGTTGTTAGAAGAAAGCGGGGATGCCACTCGGGGGCATCCCCGAGATTAGTTGCTTGCTACTCATTTGAATATTGTCTTGGGGTGACTCGTGCATCCCCAAGCTTAGCCTTTTGCTAATCCTTATTCCTTCATCCATCGTAAGATGACCCAAAACTTGAAAACTTCAATCACACAAAACTCAAACAAAACCTTCGTGAGATCCGTTAGTATAAGAAACCAAACCACTACTACAAGTACTGTAGCAAACCTATTATTATTATTTTGTTTTTGCATTATATCTACAGTATTCCAACTTTTCTATGGCAAAAACTCATCAAATAAAACCATAGAATCATCAAAACAAGCACACAACGCAAAGAAAACAGAATCTGTCAAAAACAGGACAGTCTGTAGAAATCTGAATATTTAGAATACTTCTGTAACTCCAAAAATTCTGAAATAAATTCGTGGACGTGAGGAATTTGTCTATTAATCTTATGCAAAAAGAATCAACTCAAAATCACTCTTCTGTAAAAAAAATGACAAATAATCTCGTGAGTGCAAAAGTTTCTGTTTTTCAGCAAGATCAAATCAACTTTCACCCAATTCTTTCCAAAGGCCTTGTCTGGCACAAACACTAATTATAACACAAAAAACACAATCATAGCAGTAGCATAATTGTGCTAACACACAATAACTGAAAGCAAAAAGCAAAAATAATTTTTATTCTTTGGGTTGCCTCCCAACAAGCGCTATTGTTTTACGCCCCTAGCTAGGCATAACGCATAGGATCTAAGTTTTGTCATCCTTGTCCAATTATATGATCAAACACTTAGGATTTCTCAAGGATTTTGCATATAAATTCTCAGCAACAATAATTCTAGGCATGATATTGAAAAGCTTATTGAGGGAGTCCTGGACTAGGGGGTGTCTGGACAGTCGGACTATCATCGTCCGCCGGACTCCAAGACTACGAAGATACAAGAATGAAGACTCCGTCCTGTGTCCGGATGGGATTTTCCTTGGCGTGGAAGGCAAGCTTGGCGATACGGATATGTAGATCTCCTACCATTGTAACCGACTCTGTGTAACCCTAGCCTCCTTCGGTGTCTATATAAACCGGAGGGCTTTAGTCCGTAGGACACAACATACATTACAACAATCATACCATAGGCTAGCTTTAGGGTTTAGCCTCCTTGATCTCGTGGTAGATCCACTCTTGTACTACCCATATCATCAATATTAATCAAGTAGGACGTGGGTTTTACCTCCATCGAGAGGGCCCAACCTGGTAAAACATCGTGTCCTCGTCTCTGTTACCATCCGCCTAGACGCTCGATTCGGGACCCCTACCCGAGATCCGCCGGTTTTGACACCGACATTGGTGCTTTCATTGGGAGTTCCTCGTGTCGCCACCGATAGGCTCGATGGCATCTTCAACCAACAATGCTGCCCTGGTGAGACTTTTCTCCCGGACAGATCTTCAGATTCGGCGGCCGCCTCGCGGGCTAATTCGCAGCCATCCGAGCAGATCGAAGCTACGCCCCGCCGTCGAGTCGATTCGAAGCCTAAACTTCACGGCCGACGTCCGCGGAGACTTGATCTTCGACGGGCTCGAGCCACAGCCAAGCGCGCCGCACTATTACAATGGGCATGATCTAGCTCTGTCACCGAACAGTGCCTTGGTGGCTGCACACGAATCCGCTTCGGCCATTAGTCCGGAGCCGATCGCCCAGATCGAGGATCGGTGGATGGACACCGCCTCGGGGGCTTCAACTTCCACGGCGAGGGAGCCGAATACTAATCTTGTCCCTCGCGAAACTCGTGATTCTGAGGTGCCGGACTCCAGACCTCCCACGCCCCTACCAATCAAATCGGATTGGGCGCTGGTTATGGAATTCACCGCCACGGACATCTTCCAATACTCGCCTTTTGGCGACATCCTGAATTCACTAAAGCATCTCTCGTTATTGGGAGAGCCCTGGCCGGACTATGGCCAGGATGGTTAGGATACGGACGACGAAGAAATTCAGAGCCCACCCACCACCCACTTTGTAGCAACTGTCGATGATCTAACCGACATGCTAGACTATGACTCCGAAGACATCGACGGTATAGACGACGTCGCCGGAGACGAACAAGAACCAGCGCCTACAGGGCATGGGAGAACCACCTCGTCATATGACGTATATATGGTGGATACCCCAAAAGAGAGCGATAACGAGGACCAACGGGCTGCGGCAGAAGACAACCCAGCCGCCAAACAACCTAAACGGCGGCGCAGACGCCGCCCTAAGTCCCGCCTCAACAATAACAACGCTACTAAGGACCCCGCAATACAGCAGGGCACGCAAGTGGACGACGAACATGCAGATAAGCAACCGTCCGAACAGGACGAGTCAGATAATCAGTCCAGGCCCGGCAAAAACGACAGTCTGGACGATCTCATGCCGGACACGCCGCCGGATAGCAAAAACCTTCGGAAAAGACTCGTCAACACTGCAAGAAGCTTGGAGAAGGAAAAACGGAAGCTCAAAACAGCGGAAGACACACTCAGGATGAGGTGGAGTAAAGTACTCAAAACCGCGGATAAATACGGCAATAGCCACCAATCCAAGAGCTACCCAAAGCGCAAGCTGTTACCAGAATTTGACGAGGAGGCCCTAGAGCCCCCACAGTCAAAACATGAAAAGGCCGCCTGGTTGGATAGACGGCCAGATGATAGGCCAAATTCTGAAAGCGGCGCCGCACATAAGCCGACTAATGAACCCGGAAAGACAGATGGCCCAGCCAGGTCCATTTACGGGCCAAAGAAGAAGGCCCCAGGAAGCAAGGCAACACATCAAGTGTCCGAAGATAATGGCACACCCAAATCAGGGCGCCAAGACACCCACTATGTTTCACCAATAAGGTGCTGGACCATGAATTCCCAGCAGGATTTAAACCCATAAACATAGAGGCCTACGATGGAACAACAGACCCTGGAGTCTAGATAGAAGATTATATACTACATATACACATGGCTAGAGGTGATGATCTCCACGCCATAAAATACCTACCCCTCAAGCTCAAAGGGCCAGCCCGTCATTGGCTTAAAGGCCTCCTAGAAAACACTGTGGGAAGCTGGGAAGAGCTCGAGGACGCGTTCAGAGCAAATTTTCAAGGGACTTATGTCCGCCCTCCGAATGCAGATGATCTAAGTCATATAACTCAACAGCCCGGAGAGTCGTACAAGAATTTCGAACAGGTTCCTCACCAAAAGAACCAAATAGTCGATCGTCCGGACGCCAAGCCTTAGCAGCTTTTAAACACAATGTCCGAGATTTAATGGCTTGCCGGACACCTCGCCAAGAGAAACCGAGGACAATGTCTGCGCTAACAAGCCTCATGACCCGCTTCAGGCGGGAGAGGATAGCTGGCTAGCAAGATGCAGCACCAGGACCCAAGTACATCCGAGATAAGAGATGGAAACAGAAAATCACGGCGAGAAAAGAGCAGCGCGGAATAAAGAGAAAAGCCCAAAGAGCACGGCAATCACGCCGGATTCAAAAGCTCGCGCCAAACAACAAAACACCACCTCTTAAGGATGACAATGATGAGTTGTCCAACTTAAACAAGATTTTGGGTCGGATATGTCAAATCCACGAGACCCGTGAAGGCTCGCAAACTATACCCATCGACATTGTTGGGTTTTCAAACAGTCCGCCGATTAAACGCCCGAACACAAGGGGCTCGGCGCGTCAGCGAAGATGATAAACCCCACCAGCAGAGCACCGGAAAGCAAAAGACTTTCCCACAAGAGGTCAAAGCAGTAAACTCACTTCATGTGATAATACGGAAAAATAGTGCGGCACTTTCTAAAAAGAGCATCGCACGGTCCAACCCAGCAGACCATAGAGATTGGATATTAAAACCAATCACTTTCGACCAACTGGATTATTCCAGAAGTGTTCGAAACGCGGGACGGACTGCCCTGGTATTGGATCCCATAATCGACGGACTACAATTTACTAAAGTCCTAATGGACGGAGGCAATGACTTAAACCTGCTGTATTCAAACACAATCCGCAAGATGGGGATAGACCCTACTAAAATTCGACACAGCCGCACTTCCTTCAAAGGAGTGACGCCAGGCCCTTACGCCAAGTGCACAGGCTCCCTATTACTAGAAGTTGTGTTCGGATCACCGAACAACTCCCGGCGCGAAAAACTAATTTTTCATATCGTCCCATTTAAAAGTGGATATCAAGCACTCTTGGGACGAACGGCTTTTGTCTGTTTCAACGCCATACCGCATTACGCGTCTCTTACACTCAAGATGCCCGGTCCACGTGGCATAATTTCAGTGCGAGGGTCACCTAAAGACCCCGGACATGGATAGACGAGTCCGGCTTCAGTAGGCTAGGGGCTCCCTAGCCGCACACCCCTTCATAGGGGGCTGCGCGCACAAATAACAGCGAGTTCATACAAACCCTGCTTTACTTATTTACATTTCTTCTTTCACACATACCCTTTTTCGCACGAATCGTTTTCAAACTAAGTGTCCTTCTCTTTTTACAGATGAACAACGTGCATGCCCGTCCAGGATAACGGCACAACGGAGACACAGGCGCAGACGTGCAGTAGGGACCCGTTGCGAGGATTCTTTTCAGATTAAGACCCTGCGTAAACCTTTTTTACTGTATCTTGTTGTTATTCTCCCTTGGTTTCTGCCTATCACCAAAGCGGAGCCTGACGTTTTGGCATCGGCCGCGTCAGAGGACCATGCCCATACCCGGACACTAGGGGCTTAGGGCATTGTTTTGCCCATTATTATAAAGACCGAACACCTTAGGGAGTGTTCGGCGTCTCGAGTTAGGCATTATATGCATCAGCTCCGAATCATGTCTTTGGTCAAATGTTGGGTTTGCCCGCTCCTGTGTTTTGCTGCCTTACATTCCGTATCATCGGCTAACGCGGCACCGGAGAACTCTGCGATTGTGCCCCGGTTAATTTGGCGAGCACCTCAAGAGAGAAAGCCGAAAATCGATCATCATGATACAAATGAGAGACTGGTCAACCACTCGATCGACTACCGGAATGTTTAGAATCCCCCGCTTTGACGAAGGACCGTTTCCCGGTCAGGCACACACGTGCCTCGAACTCGGAGAAGTGCGGTGCCCCAAGGGGCTATATCGTAGCCCCACCCTCGAACTCCACTGGCTAAGTGAAAATGATAAAACATTATAGTCCGGATTGCCTTGTTTGCTACGCTACCACCTCCTTAACGGGACCGAGACGTCGGATTAAGTGTGGAAACACGCTATTTTTGCGAACACCCCCGCACCTTGTGCGTGGGGGCTGAAGCCGAAGACTGCAATCTTTCAGGTTATACAAATGTATACGAAAACGTCCGCATAGGAGAAATTTTACTACTTGGGACGCACAAGTATAAAAAGCAGTCATAGCAAAATCATCGTTTACAAGCTAAACCGTTCATTTGAACATGACATTTTTTGAGCACTGCGACTCTATTACACAAGCGCCACGCATAACTTCCCCAAAATAGTGCTCGGCAGGTAACCGGCTTTCACCCGAACCCTGAGCGGCAATGGCGGTGGCATCCATCTATGTCCAATGTGTCTTCACACGGGCAAGAGCCATCCGCGCGCCTTCGATGCAGGCCAACCGCTTCATCTCCTTGATATGCGGCACCGCTCCAAGAAATTGCTGCAGTAAGCCGAAATAGCTCGTCGCCTTGGGCCTCTCTGGCCAGACATGAGCCACGATGTCAGTCATGGCAAGTCCGGAAATCTATTTAGCTTGGCCCATTCGGCCAACCGATCGGTCAACGGAAGTGAATGATCCGGACTATGGAATTGAGACCATAATAGCTCTTCCATCTTGTGATCCTTCTGGCTCCGGAAGTGCTCAACGGCATCAGCCGCACTTGCCGCTAAGTCCATATACGGATCCTCCGGACTCCACAGCTGGCCAAGTTGAGCATACTTTTGATCCGTAAACCAGCGACGCAGCAGAAACGGCTTGCCAGCCACGATATCTCCGGCCTGGCGCAGCTCCTCCTTCATGGCTCGCATTGCAGAACGGGCATCCTTGGCCTCGGCGGTGGCCTTCCCCAGGTCTTCCCGCTCCGATAAGCGCTCCTTTTCAAGAGCCTCATTGCGGTCGGCAGCATCTTTCGGGCCACGGCCGTTCGGCCATCTCTTCCTCGCTTAGCGGTGTGCAGCCTTTTCGCTTTCAACTCCTTGGCGCCCTCGAGGCAGCGCGTCACTCCTTCGGGCTTGCTCCTTAGCTTGAGCAAGTTCGCCCGAAAACTCTCCACAGCAGCAGCACCGCTCAGATCACAAAGACATAATTTATCGAGGAGGGCTTTGGCCCCCTTAATAAAGCGACTGCGGAGAACTCATTTACCTTGCGACTCGTCAAGTCGCCGGTTGACAAGTGCGATGTCCGCATCCGCCACATCAAGTTGCCGCATTAACTCGGCAACTCCACTAGTCCGGCTAGCCCTCAGACTATTCGCCACCTGCATAGGAACAGCGACATTCATTAATTGCGATTTTGATCCTCGGCACGCTGTCGCTTTCGACAACCTACCGAGTCTCAGGGGCTACTATCTATACAGGGCGCACTTTTATGTGCAAAACTATCAATAAAAAAGGGTGCGTCATTCTTGCGTACCTCAAATCCCGCTAGCAAACTCGTAGTGGCATTGCGCAATCCGCTCTCGGCGGACGAAATCCTTCCAATCACCATACGCATCAAAGCACGGTGATCTTCTGAGATGGACGCCCTCTCAAGCAGATTTTTCAGTTCTCCCGGCCGGATACTAGTGGGCGCCGAACTCTCCGGCCCCTCCGGACTCGGGGATACCCTCCGTGATGATACTTTAGGCTCGCCTGCCCTATCTGACGGCGCAGCAGACGGAGGCGTTTCGCTCTCCATCATCTCCGGAAGAAGGTCCCCCGAAGACGAACTCATCTGAGAAGGCTGCAAATCCGAACTACAAGATAGAAATTTCGGTTACCCACAGAAGCACAAATGAAGGTATTTTCTTAACTAACGAACTCTCCTTTTTCTACTTACGGCTCGCTGGAGGGCTGGTCCTTTAGCGACGATTGTACGTCCGGTTCTCCCGGACACGGACCCCCGTGAAGATCTCTTCCCCGCTTAGGGCTTTGGCCTCCGGATCTTTGGGGCGGTCCTCTTCTCCCCGAAGGCGGGGTTTTGATTCCCCCTCTTGAGCGCCCCTTGGCGAAATAATAGCTCCTCTATTTTCCCCATCGCTCCCTTCTACGGGCGCGACCTCCAACATTCTGACCAGCACGGGCTCCAGTGCGGTCTCTGGGAGGGAGGCCGGACACCTTATCAGCTTCGATCGCGCTACCCACTCCTGTGAAGAGTAATGGGTCAGGAGGCGAACTTTAGAAAAGCAGATAAACAGAACGTCCGGACTCTGAGCTATTTACTTGAGTATCCGGGCGATTGCTACTTAGGCCTGCGTCCTTGGTCAATTCCGGACACGCTACCTGCGGTCCGAAGAACAACTTGTACATCTCCACGGGTGTCGCACCCATGAAGTGTTGGATAATTCGAGGTCCCTCCGGATTGAACTCCCATAGACGGAGAGGACAGCATTTGCAGGGCAGAAGACGCCGGATTAGCATAACCTGCATCACCACGACCAGATTGATCTCCCTCACCTGGAGGTCTCGAATCCGGCCCTGCAATAAGGGCACATCTTCGGACGGCCCCCAATTGAGCCCTTGGTTGACCCACGACATCAGTCGACGTGGAGGTCCCGGGAGGAACGAAGGCGGCGGCTTTTGCTTGCTGCCCTTTGGAGCGGTGATATAGAACCACTCCTGCTGCCACAGTCCGAATTCCTCTTGGAAGGAACCCTCGGGCCACAGGGCATCGGCCCTTCTGCTTATGGCCGCCCCGCCGCACTTCGCTTGACGCCCCCCGATCATCTTCGGCTCCACATTAAAGGTTTTCAGCCACAGGCCAAAGTGGGGAGTGACGCGGAGGAGGGCTTCGCAGACGATAATGAATGCGGAGATATGAAGGATGGACTTCGAAGCCAAGTCGTGAAAATCCAGCCCGTAGAAAAACATGAGCCCTCTCACGAAGGGGTCCGTCAGGAAGCCTAAACCCCGATGGAGGTGGGATACGAAGACGACGTACTCACCAGGCTCGGGGGCGGGCACGGCCTACCCTTGGGCGGGCAACCTGTGCGAAATCTCGTAGGACAGGTACTTGGCCTCACGCAGCTTTAACACATCCTCCTCCGTGACGGAGGAGGGCATCCACCGACCACGGAGGTCGGAGCCGACATTGCTTGAGAATCAAGCGCTCAATCTGAGGCTCGGGTGTTGGAACCGGGAGCGAAAGGAGATTCGATGCAAGATTGAAGAAAAGAACGAGCCTTGGTCCTCTTATAAAGGGGAAAATACCAAGAGTCGCCTCCGTGACCGCTCGATTCACCTTCGATAGAGGCGTGGCGGCGGCACGGTTGGGTTACCCACGCGTATTGATGAGAATCCGGAATAAGGGGAACACGATCTCGCTCGACAAGGCGTGCCAAGAAACCGCTTCGCTAAACGTCTTTGAGGTGGTATAATAAAAATGATTCAAACAAAGGCTTGGTAGCGGTGTGATGTCACGCCGCATAATACGTCGGCCAGATTGGACTGGTGTACATTTTATTCTCTCTACGGTGGAATGTGAAATTTATTTTGCGAGCGGACACTATCCTGGTGTTCATGATCTTCTCTAGATTATTCAAGGGAGGAAACCGCCTTGCAATGCCGAACATTATGCGCGCCGGACTTATCGTTATTGAAGCCTGGTTCAGCGGCTACTGAGGGAGTCCTAAACTAGGGGGTGTCCGGACAGCCGGACTATCATCGTCCGCCGGACTCCAAGACTACGAAGATACAAGATTGAAGACTCCGTCCTGTGTCCGGATGGGATTTTCCTTGGCGTGGAAGGCAAGCTTGGCGATACGGATATGTAGATCTCCTACCATTGTAACCGACTCTGTGTAACCCTAGCGCCCTCCGGTGTCTATATAAACCGGAGGGCTTTAGTCCGTAGGACACAACATACATTACAACAATCATACCATAGGCTAGCTTTAGTGTTTAACCTACTTGATCTCGTGGTAGATCCACTCTTGTACTACCCATATCATCAATATTAATCAAGCAGGACGTAGGGTTTTACCTCCATCGAGAGGGCCCGAACCTGGGTAAAACATCGTGTCCCTCGTTTCCTGTTACCATCCGCCTAGACGCACAGTTCGGGACCCCCTACCCGAGATCCGCCGGTTTTGACACCGACACTTATTTTCACAAAAAGGGTCTCTTATCACTTCAATAAAGTTGGGGTGGATTTTAATCATCTTAAGATCTCCTTTATCATTGCTAGAAGTTGCACCTTTGTTTTCAGTGACTTGAGTAGTCTTGCCAATTTTCATGGGAGTTTTAGCGGAAGCAAAAGAAGTACCTATATTAGAAAAGATTTCTTCCGGTTTATCAATCCTAGATGGACTCTCTTCGGTTCTTTCGTGAATTATAGTTCCCTTTTCTTTTAGCAACTTAAAAACGTCTCCAGCTTTTGAACCAACCTTAGTAGCATAACTTTGCATTTTTCTATCCAAGTTTTCAATATGTTCTACGGTAAGCATTTTCTTTTCAATAGCATCTAGTCTTTCCATAACATGCTCGAGAGTCAATATTGTTTCATTGATCACGAGTGGTGGTGAACCCACTAAATTTCCCAAAGCATTAAAAGCATCAAGAGAAGGACACATCAAGAAATTCCCACCAGTAATCGTATCAAGGACAAATCTATACCAAGTGGTAATGCCCACATAAAAACAACGAAGAAGAACAACGGTAGATTGCTTACAGATAGATCTTTTATGAGCATTGCAAATCCTATACCAAGCATCTTTTAAATTTTCTCCTCCCCTTTGTTTGAAGTTGAGAACCTTGTTCTCGGGGGTGCACGCAATAGAAGAAGAGAAATCCATAATGAAAAAAAGTGATATGCACACAAAAAACAGATCTGATGAGAAAACGGCGAACGAAAAAAGAGCGAATAAAATGGCAAATTTTTGTGAACTGGGGGAGAGGAAAATGAGAGGCAAATGAAAAATAATATAAATTGCGAGGAGATGATATTTGTGATTAGGAACCAGGTTGATGTTGAAGATCCTCTCCGGCAACGGCGCCAGAAATTCCTTTTGATGTCTACTAGAACTACGTCGTTATTCCAGAAAGAGGAAGGGATGATGCAGTATAGCGATGGTAGGTATTTCCCTCACTGATGAGATCAAGGTTATCAAACCATAGGAGAACCTCCTCACACCACGTAAATAGCACCTACACACAAATAATAAATACTCGCAACCCGATGTGCTAAAGGGTTTTCGAGTACAACACCTCAAGATAGGTGTCGGTTTCAAAACCGGTGGATCTCGGGTAGGGGGTCCCGAACTGTGCGTCTAGGCGGATGGTAATAGGAGACAAGGGACCAGATGTTTTTACCCAGGTTCAGGCCCTCTCGATGGAGGTAAAACCCTACTCCTGCTTGATTGATATCGATGATATGGGTAGTACAAGAGTGGATCTACCACGAGATCAAGGAGGCTAAACCCTAGAAGCTAGCCTATGGTATGATTGTTGTAATGGTTGTTCGTCCTACGGACTAAAACCCTCCGGTTTATATAGACACCGGAGAGGGCTAGGGTTACACAGAGTCGGTTACAATGGTAGGAGATCTACATATTCGTAACGCCAAGCTTGCCTTCCACGCCAAGGAAAGTCCCATCTGGACACGGGATGAAGTCTTGAATCTTGTATCTTCATAGTCTTGGAGTCCGGCCGATGATGATAGTCCGGCTGTCCGGACACCCCCTAGTCCAGGACTCCCTCAGTAGCCCCTGGACCAGGCTTCAATGATGATGAGTTCGGCGCGCATATTGTTCGGCATTGCAAGGCGGGTTCCTCCGAATAATTCATAGAAGATTGTGAACACCAGGATAGTGTCCGACTCTGCAAAATAAATTCCACATACCACCGTAGAGAGAATAGTAAGTACACAAGTTCAATCTGCTGACGTATTTTGTGGCACGACGTCACACCACCACCAAGCCTTTACTTGAATCGTTTTTATTATACCACCTCAGCGCGTTTAGCGAAGCGGTTTCTTGGCACGCCTTGTCGGCAGAGATCGTGTTCCCTTATTCCGGATTCCCATCAATATGGACGTGGGTAACCCAACCGCGCCATTGATTGTGGCGCTTGGGAGATAAGCGAGTTTTATCAGGCCGATGGGGACGCATAGTCTTCGTCCGCCCATATATAAGGGGATAAGGATCCGCCTTTTTTACCTACGCCTTCTTCCTCCTTTGCTTATCCATCTCCGCGCACTCGAGCTCCAGCGCCCAAGTCCGCACATCTTGTCTCAACCTTCTCCAGCCATGTCCGGAGCGGGAGGCAAGTGGATGGCCTCCTCCATTACGGAGGGGCACATCGAGAAGCTGCACGGCACCGGATACCTATCCAGCGACATCGCGCACCGGCTGCCCGACGAGGGGCAGCTAATCCCCACCCCCAGGCCCCATGAGAGGGCCGTATTCCTTCCCCACTTCCTCCGCGGGCTGGGCTTCCCACTTCATCCCTTTGTCCGGGGGCTCATGTACTACTATGGCCTAGACTTCCACGATCTGGCGCCAAACTTCATCGTCAACATCTCGGCGTTTATCGTCGTGTGCGAGGCCTTCGTCTGCATCCAGCCCCACTTCGGCTTGTGGCTAAAAACCTTCAATGTTAAGCCGAAGGTGGTGAAGGGCGTCCAAGTGGAGTGCGGAGGAGCCATGGTGGGCAAAATGTCCAACATCATCTGGCTCGAGGGTGCCTTCGTGGAGTCCTTCAAAGGGTGGCAATCGGGATGGTTCTACATCACCGAGCCGCGTGACCCTAAATGGGCAGCGGCCCCCGAGTTCAGATCTGGTATCCCCATGCAGCTCACCTCCTGGAAAGAGAAGGGCTTGCTACGGGGTAGTTCGAGGAGCCGACAGACTCGATCCCCATCTCCGCACCACGTGAACAAGAAACGTAAGCTTGTCAACGTGATCCAGGTCATGCTCGTCTGCCGGATTCTCCCATGCCAGCAACGGGCCTTCAATTTGTGGGAGTTCGATCCGGCACAGCACCGGACCCTGAGCGGGCTCTTCGACACGACATACGAAGCTGCCTGGAGGGTGTTGTTCAAGAGCGGAGAAGCCCCTGCATCCTCAACTGAAGATCGCGGATTCAGCACCAAGCGCCCGACCGGCGAGGTAAGCTTTGTTATCCTTTACGAGACACTTATTTCTTTCATAGTTTGACTCTATGTGGGATCTAAAACTCCCGATGCCTTTAACAGGACTGGCAGAGGACGTCCGAACAGGTTAATTGTTCGGCTCCCCTTCCTGAAGACCCAGCGGACACCCGTTTGACGGGGCTGCTGGTTCCGGCCCTTTACGTGGTGCTGGAGAGGAAGGCCAAGAAGAAGGCCACGGGAACCCGAAGGAGTTCCCGGCGCCAGGTGGTATCGGACTCATCGTCCGATGGCTCCGAGGCGGACTCCTCCCCCGAAGACAAGGAGGAGAAAGAAGAATCTCCCCAGGAGGGGGGAGAGAAGAAGAGGAAGGCTTCCCCAACAAGGGAGGCCGAAGGGTCCAAGAGGGGAAGGACCCTTCCTCCGGACAGCTCCGCCAACGCCGACGACGGCGACGAGGGGTGGCCCTCAAGGCCAAGCCCCCGGCGAGATCGTAAGTATCCGGATTCCTAAATGATTTATGATTTATCTTTTTTTTGCCACATGGTGTCCTTCTAATGCCGCATACAACCTGTAGTCCGGCCGAGGACGATTTTCCCGCTTCTTCGAGCGGGTCCTTGGCTCCGTCGGATGTGGATTCCATTCCGATTGCCTCCACCCCTCGTGACACTGAGGACGCCGAGGTGGGATCCCAGGAGGGGACCCGCCAGGAGGGGGAGGCTCCAGAGGTGCGATAGGGCAACCTCCCGGACTCTGCAATGGAACCCGCAGTGGTTCCGGAGTCCGGCAGGCGGCCCCTTCGTAAGAAGGGCAAGACTGTGACACCGGCAGCCTCCGTCCAACCGGAGGCGCCGGACAACTTGTTGGAGGCGCTCAACGGCGCTTCCATCGAGGAAGAACATCGCACTATCATGAGTGCGGTGATTCAGAAGGTTCAGCTTGCCAAGAGCGGGCTGACCGAAGCCTGTAGCAGCCTTCTAACAGGCTTTGAGGTAAGAAATGTTAAGATATGTAATGTAATACCGCATAGACAGTAGCCCCTGATGCTCGGTTCGATGTTCGGAAAGAAAAACCGGACTGAGGATCTAAAAAGATATACGCAGGAGTTCTAAAAATTATGTCAATATGGGTTTGCAGGCTGCGCTGCTGACCTCTGCCGCACTGACTGCGGAGGTCGATGCTTTGAAGCAGAACCTCGAGCGGTCCGAGAGCGAGCTCGGCCTTGCCAAAAAGCAGCTCGAGGACAAAGAAGGTGAGTAACACCGTATTAAATTTGTACCTTACTGAAAAGGATTTTGGTTGCAAGAGAAATAACAAGGATAACGTGGGCACTGCAGGGGCCACAAACAAGGTGGCGTCCCTGAAGGAGGCCGTGTCCGCGGCCGAGCGTAATGCGGCTGTGGAACGAGCGGAGCGAGAGAAGTAGGAGGCGCGGGTGGCGGAGGTGCAGCAAGAGCTCCAGGCTCTCATGAAAAAGCATGAGAGTTTGGAGCGTGACTCGAAGACTCGAGAGTCCGAGCTTGCCACGGCTCTTGAGAGTGCCAAAGCCGCTAAGGCCGAGGCCCATAAGGCCCTCCAGGAGATTGAGGCACTGAAGAAAATAGCAGCGGGTAAGGCATTTTTCATGCAAAGCAAGCATGTTAAAGTGAATTACCTATTACTTACCCGAATTCGGAGCTCTCCAGGAGCGTTTGCAGATCTTCCTCGCAGCGTGTCCGATGCTGCCGCATTCTACCGGGCCGAGGAGGGGAGCTTAACGGAGAAGGTCTTCTGGTCTCAGTATGTTTGAGGCCGGACATCCGGTGCCCCTTAGCGACCAGCTGAAGCAGCTGGTCGAGCTCCACAAGGTAGCCGAACAGGCCATGAAGGGCCTCATAGTCCGGCTGTGGCCTGAAGAGGCCATGCCCGGGAGCTACTTCGGCATGGTGCGGCGGCTGGTGGATGCGTGTCCCTTGGTGGAAGTCTTCAAGCACTCCACCTGTATTGAAGGTGCCCGTCGGGCCCTTGCCCGCGCAAAGATGCACTGGGGCAGGCTGGATGCTAAGAAGCTTCTGACGGACGCGCCGCCGGCAGGCAAGGAGTATCGCACACCCGAAATGTATTATAAGAGTGTCCTGAAGGGTGCCCGCAAGATTGCGGATGAGTGCTCCAAAGTTGTAATATTTGAGTAGACTCGCAATGTGTTATCCTGTGCGCTGAAAACTTTGTTCATATACGCTAAGCAACGCTTATTGATTTAAATTATTACCTTCTGTGCGGCCGTTTATCAAATCTGAGAGATGGCAAGTCGTCGGCTTCAGCCCCCATGCCACGAATGCTGGGGTGTTCGGGATAAACTTGAGCGCTCTTGTTCCCATATTTGGGTCCATCTAGGGAGGCGTTCAACATGACGAACAAGGCAATCGGACTTATAATGCTTGAACACTCTCACTTAGCCATGGAATTCTATAATTTTAAATTTCGGTGAAGCCCCTAGTGTTCGGAAGACCGAGTTCGAGGCGATATCCACGCCTGGGCCGGACAAAGCTGGTTCCTCACTCTAAGCGGCATAAGTCTTTAGGGACTCGAAAAGACCTCTCGAACAGCGACCAGCTCTCGCCTTATCATGACGGTCCGTTTTAGCTTTCTCCACTGAGGCGCCCGCCCAGCTCAACGGGGGCGCAATCGCAGTGGTTCTCCCAGTGCTACTTTAGCCGACAGAACGGAATGTAAGGTACCAAAACATGGGAGCCGGGCAAACCCAACTATTGACCCAAGACATGATTCGGAGCCGATGCATATAGTGCTATAAGTTCGAGGTGCCGCACTTGTGAAAGTGTTCGGACTTATCACACCATAATGCGGGGAACATAAGCCCCTGGTGTATTCGGCCGTACCAAAGTGTACGGATGAGAAACGTCATAAATGAACATATGTGTAAGAAAGGAATGCAATTATAAGCGAAAAAGTGATGCATTGTTTTATTCAAGGAATTCTGCCATGAGTGCATAATGATACAAATAGTGCAGTAAGCAAGGGATTGGACGATCAGACATGTCTCCCTCCAGGGGTAGGCTGCGGAATGGTGTATTAAACAGATTTAATGCTCATAATGGAGACCACCTGAGTAATCGTCGTAGCCTTTGTCCTTCCCTGGCTGTTGCATTGTGAGTTCGGTAGATCCACTGCCGGACAGGGTCTCTGGTGAACGGAGTCCTGTGGATAAATAAAAAATAATAAAAAAGGAAAAGAAAAAGAGCGACACACTTGGGAGCCCCTGGTGTGGTTGAGCCGCACTCTGGTCCTGTCGTGGTCGTGCCCCTCCCCCTATGCCCGTGGTATCTCCAGAGCGTAATGATGTACGCGAAGGGCTAGTCTTGCAATCATGCAAGGGCTGGGGTTGGGGCCGCATTGCTCTGCTGCGTGCTCGGGCGTGCTGTGGTCTTGATGTATGTTACTCCGGCGCGTTTGGTCATGTCCGTCGTTTAACGGCGGACTCAAAATTGCCTTAAGAGGCTGCTCAGATTGCCGCGAGAGCATGTGTGTTCCTCCATTCGGAGGGAGCGTTGATGTTTCCATTGACCGTGATGACTCCATGAGGGCCTGGCATCTTGAGCTTAAGGTATGCATAATGTGGCACCGCGTTGAACTTTACCGTCACGGTTCGTCCGAAAGCAGCGTGATAGCCATCATGAACGGGACTATGTCAAGATTAACTCCTCGCTTCGAAATTATCCGGGATCCGAAGACCACTTCTAGTGTGGTGAGCTCGCATAATTGGCCTCTACACTGGTATGACGCCTTTAAAGGTCGTATTCGTAGGTTTAATCCTTTAGGGGTCTATGCCCATCTTGCACACTGTATCCTGGTAAAGCAGGTTCAGGCTGCTGCCGCCGTCCATCAGGACTCTGGCGAGGTGAAATCCATCGATAATTGGGTCTAAAACCAATGCGGCGAATCCGCCATGGCGGATACTGGTGGGGTGGTCCCTTCGATCGAAAGTGATCGGGCAAGAGGACCATGGATTGAACTTCGGGGCGACTGGCTCCATCGCATATACGTCCCTAACTGCACGCTTCCGCTCCCTCTTGGGTATGTGGGTCGCGTATATCATGTTTACCGTCCGTGGGGAAAACCTTCGCCTCTCTGTTCGGGCGGCCGGTCTCTTCCTTGTCATCGCTATGCAGCCCTTGTCATTGTTTTCGCAATTAACTTGCTCGCCTGTTTGAACACCCAACAATCCCTGTTGGTGTGATTAGCTGGCTTTTCGGGGGTGCCATGTATCTGGCAAGAGCGGTCGAGTATTCGGTCCAAATTGGACGGACCCGGAGTAGTTCGTTTAAATGGCTTTTTCCGCTGACCGGGTTTAGAGCCTCTGAATCCGGCGTTGACTGCCGTATCCTTAGTGTTATCGCCGTTAACGCGGCGTTTGTTTTTGTAACGACGCGACCTGCCATTGTGGTCCTTGTTATCCGGACTGCCAGAATTTTTGCTGAGGTTGGTACTGCGAGCTAGCCAGCTGTCCTCCCCCGCACAGAAGCGAGTCATGAGTGATGTGAGGGCTGCCATGGATTTCGGCTTTTCCTGTCCTAGGTGCCGGGCCAGCCACTCATCGCGGATCTTATGTTTGAAGGCTGCGAGGGCCTCTGCATCCGGACAGTCGACGATTTGATTTTCCTTTGTTAGGAACCGTGTCCAGAACTGTCTGGCCGATTCGTCTAGCTACTGAATTATGTGGCTTAGGTCATCGGCGTCTGGTGGTCGCACATATGTGCCCTGGAAGTTGTCGAGGAATGCGGCTTCCAGGTCCTCCCAACACCCAATTGACTCTGCTGGCAAGCTGTTAAGCCAATGCCGAGCTGGTCCTTTAAGCTTGAGTGGGAGATACTTAATGGCGTGGAGATCGTCACCGCGGGCCATATGGATATGAAGAAGATAATCTTCGATCCAAACCGCGGGGTCTGTTGTGCCGTCATAGGACTTAATGTTCACGGGTTTAAACCCTTCAGGGATTTGATGATCCATTACTTCATCTGTGAAGCATAGTGGGTGTGCGGCGCCTCTGTATTGGGCAATATCACGACGTCGCTCAAGAGAGCTTTGTCTGCTGTGTTCGGCCCGACCGGAGTTGCTGTATCCGGCGCGACGGTAGTCGTCGTGGATCGTGGGGCGCCCACGTGATCCGTAGATAGATCTTGATTGCTTTGCCTTGTCCTCCAATATATCACACAAGTCCGGCGCATTCCCCCGTGGCTTTGCGCCTTTCGGGCGGTGCCGGGGTACGGTTCTGGCGGAGGGCCTAGATGCCTCTCTGTCGCGGCCACGAGGTGGTCGGTCTGCCGTATTGTGCTATGGTGATGAAGGTTTGTATGCCTCTTCCTCTAATCGGGGGAGCAACTTGCGTTTTGGGTAGCTTTTGGAGGGGCGTTTGAGTTCATGCTCTTCGGCCGTGAGGACCTCGGTCCATCTGTCGGCCAGCGGTCTTGATCAGCTCGAGTCGCTGCTGCTTTTCTTTAGGCTGTTTGCGTGGGCCATTAGCCTGCGTTTAAAACGCTCTTGTTCGACGGGATCCTCGGGCAACGAATTCATCGTCGTTGAGGCTTGCCTCGTCTCCGGAGGGAGGCATGTAATTGTCATCCTCTATCTCCTTGTCCGCCGCTCTCTTGAGGGCTGGCTTCTCCGTCCTCTGTCTTTGAATCTTGCTTGGAGGGTTGCCTTCGGCACTCTCTGGGGTGTTATTATCTCCGGTGCCAGAATCTCCATTCTTGCTATGGTGGGATTTAGAGCGGCGCCGCTGATGTTGGCGCTTGGGCTGTTTCTTAGGGGAATCTGCCTATGCTGCTTCTTCGCCGTTGCCATCCTTTGGGATGTCCACCATGTATATGTAGTATGACGAGGTGGTCTTCCAGTGCCCTGTAGGCGCTGGTTCTTGGTCGTCTCCGACATCGTCGTCCATACCGTCGATGTCTTCGGAGTCGTAGTCTAGCATGTCGGTTAGATCATCGACAGTGGCTACAAAGTGGGTGGTGGTTGGGCTTTGAATTTCTTCGTCGTCCGCATCCCAACCATCCTGGCCGCAGTCCGGCCAGGGCTCTCCTGATAACGAGAGATACTTTAGCGAATTCAGGATGTCGCCAAAGGGTGAGTGCTGAAAGATGTCCGCAGCGGTGAACTCCATGATCGGCGCCCAATCGGATTCGATTGGCGGGCGAGGAGGTTCGTGAGTCCGCAAGGAGTCCGGCACCTCGGAGTCACGAGCTTTGCAAAGGGCAAGGTCAGTATTCGGCTCCATCGCCGTAGAAGTTGCAGTCCCCGAGGCGGTGTCCAGCCACCTGTCCTCGATCTGCGCGGTTGGCTCCGAACTATGGGTCAGAGCGGACTCATGTGCGGCCTCCAGGGTACTGTCCGGGGACAGAGCTAAGTCGTGCCCATTGTGACAGTGCGGCGCGCTCGGCTGTGGCTCGAATCCATCGAAGATCAAGTCTCCGCGGATGTCAACCGTGAAGTTTAGGCTTCCAAACCTGACCTGATGGCCAGGGGCGTAGCTTTCGATCTGCTCCAGATGGCCAAGCAAATTGGCCCGCAGTGCAAAGCCGCCAAACACGAAGATCTGTCCGGGGAGAAAAGTCTCACCCTGGACTGCGTTGTTGTTGATTGAAGAAGCCATCAAGCCTATCGGTGACGACACAAAGGAACTCTCAATGAAAGCACCAATGTCGGTGTCAAAACCGGCGGATCTCGGGTAGGGGGTCCCGAACTGTGCGTCTAGGCGGATGGTAACAGGAGACAAGGGACACGATGTTTTTACCCAGGTTCGGGCCCTCTCGATGGAGGTAAAACCCTACTCCTGCTTGATTGATATTGATGATATGGGTAGTACAAGAGTGGATCTACCACGAGATCAAGGAGGCTAAACACTAGAAGCTAGCCTATGGTATGATTGTTGTAATGGTTATTCGTCCTACGGACTAAAACCCTCCGGTTTATATAGACACCGGAGAGGGATAGGGTTACACAGAGTCGGTTACAATGGTAGGAGATCTACATATCCGTATCGCCAAGCTTGCCTTCCACGCCAAGGAAAGTCCCATCCAGACATGGGACAAAGTCTTCAATCTTGTATCTTCATAGTCTTGGAGTCCGGCCGATGATGATAGTCCGGCTGTCCGGACACCCCCTAGTCAAGGGCTCCCTCAATAGGCAAATAACGTGAGGTAAAAGTGGTAGATGGGATAAATAGATCGTGGAACAAATAAATTGCAGCAAGGTATGTTTGGTTTTTTGGTTTAATAGATCTGAAAATAAATGCAAAGGAAAATAGATCGCAAAGGCAAACATGATGAAAACAGACACGGGAGCCGTAGGTTTCACTTGTGGCTTCTCTCGAGAAAAATAGCAAACGGTGGGAAAATAATTACTGTTGGGAAATTGATAGAACTTTTAATAATCATGACGATATCTAGGTAATGATCATTATATAGGCATCACATCCAAGATTAGTAGACCGACTCCTGCCTGCATCTACTACTACTACTCCACACATCGACCGCTATCCAGCATGCATCTAATGTATTAAGTTCATGGAAAAACGGAGTAATGCAATAAGAATGATGACATGATGTAGACGAGATCCATTTATATATTGCGAATATATAGATCCCATCTTGTTATACTTAGTAGCAATGATACATATGTGTCGGTTCCCCTTCTTTCACTGGGATCAAGCACCGTAAGATCGAACCCACTACAAAGCACCTCTTCCCATTGAAAGATAAATAGATCAAGTTGGCCAAACAAAACCCAAATATCGGAAAAGAAATACGAGGCGATAAGCATTCATGCATATAAGAGATCAAAGAAGACTCAAATAACTTTCATGGATAAAAACATAGATCTGATCATAAACTCAAATTCATTGGATCCCAACAAACACACCGCAAAAGACTTACATCATATGGATCTCAAACAGACCATTGTATTGATAATCAAAAGAGAGAGAGGAAGCCATCTAGCTACTAACTACGGACCCGTAGGTCTACAAAGAAATACTCACGCATCATTGGAGAGGCACCAATGGAAGTGTTGAACCCCTCCATGATGGTGTCTAGATTGGATCTGGTGGTTTTGGACTCTACGGCGGCTGGAATTGATTTTCGTCGACTCCCCTAGGGTTTCTAGAATATTGGGGTATTTAGAGAGCAAAGAGGCGGTTCAGGGGGCACCCGAGGTGGGCACAACGCACCAGGGCGCGCCTGGGCCTCCTGGTGGGTGCTGCTCCCCTCGAGCCACCCTAGGTGCATTCTTAGCCCACTAGATGTCTTCTGGCCCAAAAAAATCCTCCAGGAGTTCCGCTGCATTTGGACTCCATTTGATATTGATTTCCTGTGATGTAAAAAACATGCAGAAAATAGCAATTGGCACTGGGCACTATGTCAGTAGGTTAGTACCAAAAAATGATATAAAATGACTATAAAATTATTGTAAAACATCTAAGAATGATAATATAATAGCATGGAACAATAAAAAAATTATAGATACGTTGGAGACGTATCAATACGCGAGGAAAAAACCACATATGAACAGATAGATAGGTCGCTATCATTTCTCAAGACATTTTAGTCTGATGTTAACTTTCTTCTTCTGCAAGGTTAGATAGAAAAAGTTAATCATAGAAGCATATCTAAATTTGAGACAAATATAGTTCAAAGGAGTAACATATCTCTTCTCAGAGATGCAAGATTTTCAATCCTCCTTGAAACACTTTCATTTTCCCTGCATGATAGATAAGTATCAAGGATAATTACCGCAAGGAAAGTAAGCTCTCGATAGCACCTGCAGACAAATAGCTAGAGGCAAAAAGCATTGCAGGGGGATTATTAACGTTACATGATGACCAAGTTTAACAACACCACATGCGGTGCTTTAAGTTCCACAAGCAAGAAGTTTCACGACACCAAATTGTTCAAAGAAAAGCAAATGGCGAATAGAAACACCCCTGCAAATAACCCGCTTTACTATCACTCGATGTTCTTCTTCCCCTTTTTGTCAACAAGTGTCAAAAAGGAAAGAGAATGCATACGAGGAACTAATCGTCTGAAGAACCCTCAGAATCAGAACTCGAGCTATTCAGTGAAGCAGAATGAGCAATGGTTGAGGTCGAAGCAGGAGTTGGTGTTGCAGCTTGGGCTTCGGATCGGCTTCGGGAGTAGCGGCGCAAGGTGCATCAGGCTTGAAAACAAGTGTTCCAGTTGTGTCTTCGAGGATGTCATCAGGTTCGACAACAGCAGGTCAGTTGAGGAAGAACACTGAGGGAGCAGTAGGGTTTGTCTTCGGAGGTGAGGAACTTCAAACAGCTCCAGATAATCATATACTTTTTTGATGCCCTTGGCAGAAAGTTGCTTTCGAGAGTAATACTTGCGCAAAAGGGTCCAGGAGCATTTCTCCTGTTCCTTTTCGTAAAGAAGAGCTTGGCGAGCATAAGTGTGAAGTTTATCCAGCTCAATCATCATCTCCATCTTATCTTTGCGGTTCTAGCTTGATGTGGCTTTCAAGTGCTTGCTGAGTGCGAAGGAAAATCTCATACAACGAAGGATTTTCATCACGAGGTATTTCAACCTTAGCTTTCTTAACCTTCAGAGCTTTAGCTGGAGCAGACGCAGAGGCAAGAGCAGTAGCATCAACATGTATTTTTCCTTTCCCAGTGTCCTTTACAATTCACAATGTGTCACGAACTGGTGGCATGAAAACTTTCAGGACATATGGGCAGAAAAACTTTTCTTCCAAAGGTTGTGTGATGGAAAACATGATCCATGGTGCATATGGCTTCAAGGCTTGAGGATTATCAACTACATAGGCCAAGTTCTAAATGAAAACATATGGTACATCAAAGCGAATCCCCTCAGCGATGGCCAAAAGAGCATTTGCCACAATTCCTTGAATGTTTTCTGGCCTATTTGTTGGCATGAGGGAATTGCAGAAAATGTAAAATAGCACTTTGTTCTCATACGCCAAGTTCTTTGGATTTGCTTCTATGAATTCATCACCAACAAGCTTGGGGTCCATCACCATATGCAATTGAGCTTCAGTTACTTCCCAGTAGTGCAGTCTGTGTTCTCGTGCGGCATCAAATTCACATCGAGGAAGATTCAGTAGAGTTGAGAACTTATCAACCGAGCATTTTATCTTTTCCTTGCTAGTCATCCATTCGAGGATCTAGGTGCTGAAATTTGCAAGATCTCTAGAGATGTATAGAGTGGCATAGAACTGAAGGATTACTTCATGATTCCAGCCATGGTTGAAGCAAAGGAGACTTTTAGGAATACCTGTTCAATTTGCTTGATTGTGTGATGAAAGCAAGGTAAGCTTTCGAGTTCTGCAAAATCCAGAATCTGGTGCTTGAAGATGCGATCTTTTCATATAGAATGCGATCATTATATACAACCTGTTCCTTAGTCTAGAATCTTGGCGATAGTGAGTTCTTTCTCCTTCGTAAGGAATGGTCACGAAGAATGCAAGTTTAGAATGATGGACTTGCTTGTTAAATGCTGGGCCATTCGGACCACCTTCAACTAGGAACAGCGGAAATGTTTCCAAAGGATTTTTCCGATGTATTTCTTCACTCATATTCCTGGTTCAAATGTCATCAAGGGATGGCACACTTTCATCAATTGTCTTGAGAGGAGCATGACGCTTACTCGACTTCTCTTGTGCAGATTACTTAGATGAACTTGATTGTCCATCACTTTTGCTCGCTAGAACTCCTTCAACAACTTTTTGACTTTTGGGCATTAGGGCCTTCACTTTTGTTACATTTTCTTTGATTGGGGGCACAACAGCTTCTTTCTCGGACTCTTGGGACAAAACTTGAGGAGCGTTTTCTTTGTGATCCATGGGCTCTTCAGGTTTCTTTTCTTCCTTTTCCAATTGAGGTTCAGTGGAAACGGGAGCATGATCAACATCCATCTGGGTAGGGGTACAAGATCATGATGTGACCGGGGTAGTTTTCTCTCGGGAAGCATTGAGCTCCCCCTCAATCATGTTATTCTCCTCCTTGTTATATCTGGAGGGCTCAACTTGCATAGTATTCAGAGGCGATGGATTTGCTTTCTCAACCTCAATCCCTTCATCAGTTTTATCATCTCGGGCACGGTGCTTCGGTAGGGCACTTTCTTCATCAGTTTTCTCCAGAAAAATATCAACAACCTCAGGATTTTCTAGAGTGGAAATGATAACATCCACATGAACAGCTTGCTGCATCGGTTCATCCTCATGCAGAGGAGATGGCGGAATCTGCTGCAATGGGGTACTTGAGTTAATTGGAATTTCAGCATGAACTAACTGAAGGCGGCGATCTTGATTTACTTTTGGTTTGCTCGCCCTTGCCTTGGCTTTCTAACGTTTTTCTTCCTTGATTCTCCTTTGAGCAAGATCTGCCTTGCGTTCAATTTCATCATCCTTCGGTCACATAGCTGGGACACTTAGATTTTCAGACGTGAGTGCCACTCAATTTTGTCATTGCTCATACCACTTAGAACCTTTGTGAGTTCAACAATCTCCTTGTTCAGCTCCTTTCTTTTGGACTCGGTATTTGCCTCTCTTCTCATTTTCTCGAGAACCTTCTTGTCCTTGACAGCCCGATTCAACTTCTTCGTAATTTTACTCAGCTCAGCAAAATGTTTTGTTACCATTTCGGTAACTGCTAAATCTTGAGCTTGCGTTGGTTTTCATTGAAGAGGAAAGGGTGATGCAGCAATAGCAGCATAAGTATTTCCCTCAGTTTTTGAGAACCAAGGTATCAATCCAGTAGGAGGCTCCTCTCCCACGCACCTACACAAACAAACAAAGAACTCGCAACCAACGCAATAAAGGGGTTGTCAATCCCTTCACGGCCACTTGCAAAACTGAGATCTGATAGAGATAGTATGATAAGATAAATATTTTTTTGGTATTTTATGATATAGATTGGAAAAGTAAAGATGCAAATAAAAGTAGATTTAAAGCTTATATGATAAAAGATAGACCCGGGGGCCATAGCTTTCACTAGTGGCTTCTCTCAAGATAGCATAAGTATTACGGTGGTTGAACAAATTACTGTCGAGCAATTGATAGAAAAGCGAATAATTATGAGATTATCTAGGCATGATCATGTATATAGGCATCACATCCGTAACAAGTAGACCGACTCCTGCCTGCATCTACTACTATTACTCCACACATCAACCGCTATCCAGCATGCATCTAGAGTATTAAGTTCATAAGAACAGAGTAACGCATTAAGAAAGATGACATGATGTAGAGGGATAAACTCATGCAATATGATATAAACCCCATCTTTTTATCATCGATAGCAACAATACAATACGTGCCTTGCTGCCCCTGCTGTCATTGGAAAAGGACACCACAAGATTGAACCCAAAGCTAAGCACTTCTCCCATTGCAAGAAAGATCAATCTAGTAGGCCAAACCAAACTGATAATTCGAAGAGACTTGCAAAGATAACTCAATCATACATAAAAGAATTCAGAGGAGATTCAAATATTTATCATAGATAAACTTGATCATAAACCCACAATTCATTGGATCTCGACAAACACACTGCAAAAAGAGTTACATCGAATAGATCTCCAAGAAAATCGAGGAGAACATGGTATTGAGATCCAAAAAGAGAGAAGAAGCCATCTAGCTAATAACTATGGACCCGAAGGTCTGTGGTAAACTACTCACAACTCATCGGAGGGGCTATGGTGTTGATGTAGAAGCCCTCCATGGTCGATTCCCCCTCCGGCGGAGCGCCGACGAAGGCTCCAAGATGGGATCTCGCGGATACAGAAGGTTACGTCGATGGAACTAGGTTTTCGTGGCTTGTTCTGATGTTCTCGGGGTATGTGGGTATATATAGGAGGAAGAAGTAGGTTGGTGGCCGCCCGAGGGGCCCACGAGATAGGGGCGCGCCCTGTAGGGGTGGGCGCGCCCTCCACCCTTGTGGCGGCCTCGGCTGCTTCTTGACTTGCACTCCAAGTCCTATGGATCACGTCCGTTCCAAAAATCACGCTCCCAAAGGTTTCATTGCATTTGGACTCCGTTTGATATTCCTTTTCTTCGAAATACTGAAATAGGCAAAAACTACAATATGGGCTGGGCCTCCGGTTAGTAGGTTAGTCCCAAAAATGATATAAATGTGTAAAGTGAAGCCCATAAACATCCAAAACTGGTAATATAATAGCATGGAAGAATCAAAAATTATAGATACGCTGGAGACGTATCAAGCATCCCCAACCTTAATTCCTGTACGTCCTTGAGTAGGTAAATGATAAAAACAGAATTTTTGATGTGAAATGCTACCTAGCATAATTCTCAATGTAATTTTATTTATTGTGGCATGAATGTTCAGATCCAAATGGTTCAAAATAAAAGTTCATATTGACATAAGAAATAGTAATACTTCAAGCATACTAATCAAGCAATCATGTCTTCTCAAAATAACATGGCTAGAGAAAGTTATCCCTACAAAATCATATAGTCTGGCTGTTGCTCTATCTTCATCACACAAAGTATTTAATCATGCACAACCTCGATAACAAGCCAAGCAATTGTTTCATAATTTAGTAATCTCAAACTTTTTCAACTTTCACGCAATACATGAGCGTAAGCCATGGACATAGCACTATATGTGGAATAGAATGGTGGTTGTGGAGACGACAAAAAAGGCGAAGATAGTCTCACATCAACTAGGCGTATCAACGGGCTATGGAGATGCCCATTAATAGATATCAATATGAGTGAGTAGGGATTGCCATGCAACGGATGCACTAGAGCTATAAATGTATGAAAGCTCAACAAAAGAAACTAAGTGGGTGTGCATCCAACTCGCTTGCTCATAAAGACCTGGGGAATTTTGAGGAAGCCCATCATCGAAATATACAAGCCAAGTTCTATAAGGAAAAATTCCCACTAGTATATGAAAGTGACAACATAGGAGACTCTCTATCATGAAGATCATGGTGCTACTTTGAAGCACAAGTGTGGTAAAAAGGATAGTAGCATTGTCCCTTCTCTCATTTTTTTTTCTTTCTTTTTTTTGGGGGGGAGGGGGCTTTCTTTTTTTGGCCTTTCTCTTTTTTTCTTTTTTTTCTTTAGTCCGAATCTCATCCCGACTTGTGGGGGAATCATAGTCTCCATCATCCTTTTCTCACTGGGACAATGCTCTAATAATGAAGATCATCACACTTTTATTTACTTACAACTCAATACTTAGAACAAGATATGACTCTATATGAATGCCTCCGCGGTGTACCGGGATATGCAATGAATCAAGAGTGACATGCATGAAAATTATGAAGGTGGCCTTGCCACAATTACGATGTTAACTACATGATCGTGCAAAGAGCAATATGACTATGATGATGCGTGTCATATAAACGGAATGATGGAAAGTTGCATGGCAATATATCTCGGAATGGCTATGGAAATGCTATAATAGGTAGGTATGGTGGCTGTTTTGAGGAAGGTATATGGTGGGTGTATGGTACCGGCGAAAGTTGTGCGGCACAAGAGAGGCTAGCAATGGTGGAAGGGTGAGAGCGCGTATAATCCATGGACTCAACATTAGTCAAAAGAACTCATATACTTATTGCAAAAATCTACAAGTCATCAAAATCAAAGTATTACGTGCATGCTCCTAGGGGGGTAGATTGGTAGGAAAAGACCATCGCTCATCCCCGACCGCCACTCATAAGGAAGACAATCAATAAATAAAATTGTGCTCCAACTTCATCACAAAGCGGTTCACCATACGTGCATGCTACGGGAATCACAAACTTCAGCACAAGCATTCTTTAAATTCATAATCACCCAACTAGCATGACTTTAATATCACTACCTCCATATCTCAAAACAATTATCAAGTATCAAATTGATCATATCATCCAAGTCACTTTCTATGATAGTTTTTATTATACCCAACTTGGATGCCTACCATTCTAGGACCAATTTTATAACCATAGAAAATACCATGCTGTTCTAAAAGACTCTCAAAATAATATAAGTGAAGCATGAGAGACTAGCAATTTCTACAAAATTAAGACACCGCCGTGCTCTAAAAGATATAAGTGAAGTACTAGAGCCAAAACTATCAAGCTCAAAAGATATAAGTGAAGCACATAGAGTATTCTAGTAAATTCTAATCAAGTGGGCTTCTCCCAAAAGGTGTGTACAGCAAGGATGATTGTGGTAAACTAAAAAGCAAAAACAAATATCATACACGACGCTCCAAGCAAAACACATATCATGTGGCGAATAAAAATATAGCTCCAAGTAAAGTTACCAATGAACGAAGACGAAAGAGGGGATGCCTTCCGGGGGCATCCCCAAGCTTAGGATTTTGGCTATTCTTGAATATCTTGGGGTTCCATGGGCATCCCCAAGCTTAGTCTCTTGCCACTCCTTATTCCATAGTCCATCAAATCTTTACCCAAAACTTGAAAACTTCACAACACAAAACTCAACAGGAAATCTCATAAGCTCCATTAGTGAAAGAAAGTAAAACCACCACACAAGGTATTGTAATGAACTCATTCTCTATGGTTTATTTATATTGAGCAAAGACCTCCCCGGCAACAGCGCCAGAAATCCTTCTTGCTACGTCTTGAGCTTGCGTTGGTTTTCCTTGAAGAGGAAAGGGTGATGCAACAATAGTAGCATACGTATTTCCCTCAGTTTTTGAGAAACAAGGTATCAATCCAGTAGGAGGCTCCTCAAAAGTCCCACGCACCTACACAAACAAACAAAGAACTCACAACCGACGCAATAAAGGGCTTGGCAATCCCTTCACGGCCACTTGCGAAAGTGAGATCTGATAGAGATAGTATGATAAGATAATATATTTTTGTTATTTTATGATATAGATTGGAAAAGTAAAGATGCAAATAAAAGTAGATTGAAAGCTTATATGATAAAAGATAGACCCGGGGGCCATAGGTTTCACTAGTGGCTTCTCTCAAGATAGCATAAGTATTATGGTGGGTGAACAAATTACAGTCGAGCAATTGATAGAAAAGCGAATAATTATGAGATTATCTAGGCATGATCATGTATATAGGCATCACGTCCGCAACAAGGAGACCGACTCTGCTCGCATCTACTACTATTACTCCACACATCGACCATTGTCCAATGCATCTAGAGTATTAAGTTCATAAGAACAGAGTAACGCATTAAGAAAGATGACATGATGTAGAGGGATAAACTCATGCAATATGATATAAACTCCATATTTTTATCCTCGATGGCAACAATACAATCGTGCCTTGCTGCCCTCGCATCCTTTGGGAAAGGACACCGCAAGATTGAACCCAAAGCTAAGCACTTCTCCCATTGCAAGAAAGATCAATCTAGTAGGGCAAACCAAACTGATAATTCGAAGCGACTTGCAAAGATAACTCAATCATACATAAAAGAATTCAGAGGAGATTCAAATATTTCTCATAGATAAACTTGATCATAGACCCACAATTCATCGGATCTCGACAAACACACCGCAAAAAGAGTTACATCGAATAGATCTCCAAGAAGATCGAGGAGAACATGGTATTGAGATCCAAAAAGAGAGAAGAAGCCATCTAGCTAATAACTATGGACCCGAAGATCTATAGTAAACTACTCAGAACTCATCGGAGGGGCTATGGTGTTGATGTAGAAGCCCTCCATGCTCGATTCCCCCTCCAGCGGAGCACTGGCGAAGGCTCCAAGATGGGATCTCGCGGATACAGAAGGTTGCGGCGATGGAACTAGGTTTTCATGGCTTGTTCTGATGTTCTCGGGGTACGTGGGTATATATAGGAGGAAGAAGTAGGTCGGTGGCCGCCCGAGGGGCCCACGACATAAGGGGCGCGCCCTGTAGGGGTTGGCGCGCCCTCCACCCTCGTGGCCGTCTCGGCTGCTTCTTGACTTGCACTCCAAGTCCTCTGGATCACGTTCGTTCCAAAAATCACGCTCCCGAAGGTTTCATTGCATTTTGAATCCGTTTGATATTCCTTTTCTTTGAAATACTGAAATATGCAAAAAAAACAGAATACGGGCTGGGCCTCCGGTTAGTAGATTAGTCCCAAAAATGATATAAATGTGTAAAGTAAAGCCCATAAACATCCAAAACAAGTAATATAATAGCATGGAACAATCAAAAATTATAGATACGTTGGAGATGTATCAGTAACATCTTCAGAAAGTCCCAGACTGCTTATATCGCTTGATTTTGCATCGTAAGCTGCACTCTCAGTTAAATCAATCATGAGATTGAAGTCATATTTTTGTTCCTCTGTGGAAGCAGGAACATTTGGTCTAGCCTTTTTGGTAGAGGCTTCAGTTTTTCCTTTGGACATACACTTTCTCTTTGGTGCAGATCCCAAAGGTTTGTCAGCGACTGGATAGGGTGCATGTCTTGGTGATTTCCTTAAGGGGGGTGAAACTTTCACACGTGAGGGACTCTGGTATGGGTTATTGAGAATTGCTCGCTTATCATACATAGGAATTTCATCAGCAACATCTTCATCGAAGGACTCATCAGATGATTCAGGAACAACTTTCTTGGATTTCCTTGAAACGGGCTTATTTTAGGTAGCGCGATCCTTTTTCTTTTGCACGTCTTATTGAGTAAAAGAACATGCGGTGCCCCCATGTTTGGTTTTGGTGATTAATTACAATCTCTATGGAATAATGGTTGCCTTGAGTTATATTTGAAGGATTTATCCATAGGCTTTTCTTGGAGTACATTTGTTGGTTTCAAGGAGAGTTTGTGATGACCAAGGTGCTATTCAAGGAATTACCTAAAGATTGGTCATGTGAGAGGCTGATCAAGACTAAGTCAAAGAGTGAATCAAGTTGATCAACACACAAAGCATAGAAGATGTACCGAGCGGGATCAAGTGATCCCATGGTATGGTAATCATTGTCAATTACGCTTTGTGTACTAATCCATAGTCTTCGTGAGAGTTCTTTGTGGGGTTAGGTTGTAGTGTGCACATTCAAGTGATGCATCACGAAGAGATCAAGTGCTTGAAGAGTGCCATCCATTGTGGTGACAATGGACTTGTGAAGATGTGCTGAAGAGTGGCTCACCCATAGTGGAGTATGGGGGAGCAATCTACTAGTCTTCACCGAGCCAACGCAATCAAGAAAGGTGGTCCAACTTGAGGAAGTCAAGATCGTCTACATCTAGCTCAAGTGGAGTTTGTGCAAGGCAAAGGTTTGGCCTTGATAGGTTCTCTATTTTAACAGTCTCATGGTGGTAGTTTGGAGACCGGGTTATAGGATCGATTGACGTACTATCAAGGGGGGCTCTCAAGTGAGTAGCTTGATTGTATCGTTCGTAGAGAGCTCAAACCATTGCATGCTTGCATCATTTTTCTTGGTTCTTGTTTGGTTTTCTCCTTACGGGATTTGGAGCTTATGGTCATCTTCTTGACAAGCTTGAGTTCATCGAAAACGGAGTTCACATGCTTCTTCTAATGCGTTTTTGGTGTTGGAGATTTTACCAGTCTTATTAGAGGAAGGGTTCTCACCATTTTCTTATGGGCCTTTTCTAATTTCCTTCTTATTGTTTTTTATATCAAGATTGTGTTAGCCCTTGTCGCTAGCTTTCCAACAAACTTGGTTTCGTTGAATTTGGAGTCCGTTTGCTGAAGTTCTGTTAGTTTTGGTGTTCTTGAAAAGGCTACAGTGGTACTATCACATCGAGGGGATGTAATCTTTTACTACCACTCTTGGGAGCGGTACTACCGCTTGGAGCGGTACTACCGCGGCTATTTCCGTGGCTGTTTCCGCTCAGGACCAAAAACTCGTCATAAGTCCAGCGGTGGTAGGCACGGATGTATTTTTTAGTATCGCTCGCTAACAGTAGTACCACTACCCCTAGCGGGAGTACTGTGAGGACGAGCGGTAGTACCACTCTGGCATTTATACCAGCCATTTTGCCTCCTCGTTGTTGTTTTTCAAAGGCTTCCACCACCCTAGCGGTAGTACCGCTCCCACGAGCGATAGTACCACTCTGTGTGGGCTGTGAGCATAATGGTTGGATTTTTTCCCACCTATAAAAGGGGGTCTTCTTCCCCAATGAACCTTATCCTTTGATCTCATGTTCTTCCCCCATTGTTGACCTTCTTCGAGCTTGCTATCTCTCAATCCCACCATGGATTCTTGCTAGTTTTGGGGGGAAAAGAGAGAGGAGATCTAGATCCACATTTCCACCGATCACTTTCTCCTCTATGTGAGGGGAACCCCTTGGATCTAGATCTTGGAGTTCTTGGTGTTCTCCTTCTTGTTCTTCCTCACATTTTTTTCCCTAGCATTAGTTGCTTTGGTGGGATTTGGGAGAGAAGGACTTGGGCACTCCATGTGCCCTTGCCATTGCATTTGGTTCATCGGTTTGAGTTCTCCACGGTGATACGTGGAAGTTACAAGTTGAGAAGCTTATTACTCTTGGGTTCTTGGTACCCTTGATCTTGTTCCTCTTGGGTTCTTGGGTTCCCTAGACGGTTAGTGCTGTTCGGAGCTCAATCATTGTGGTGTAAAGCTCCGGGAAAGCGTCGGGGTCTCCAATTAGGTTGTGGAGATCGCCTCGAGCAATTTGACGGGTACCGGTGACCGCCCCCAAGGGTTGCCAAAGTGTACGGGTTCGGTGACCGCCCCCAAGGGTTGCCATTTGTATGGGTTCGGTGACTGCCCTCAAGGGTCCCTTAGTGGAATCACGGCATCTTGCATTGTGCGAGGGCATGAGGAGATTACGGTGGCCCTAGTGGCTTCTTGGGGAGCATTGTGCCTCCACACCTCTCCGAATGGAGATTAGCATCGACAAGGGTGTGAACTTCGGGATACATCATCGTCTCCACGTGCCTCGGTTATCTCTTACCCGAGCCCCTTACTTATGCACTTTACTTTGTGATATCCATATTGTTTCTTGTCATATATCTTGCTACCACTAAGTTGTTTATCTTGCTTAGCATAAGTTGTTGGTGCACATTGGTGAGCCTAGTTGTTGTAGGTTTTGTGCTTGAAAAATTAACCGCTAGGTTTATTCCGCGTTTGTTCAAGCCTAATCCGTAATTATTTTAAAGCGCCTATTCCCCCCCCCCCTCTAGGCGACATCCTCAATCTTTCAATTGGTATTAGAGCCTCATCTCTCTTTATAGGGCTTAACCTCCTAGAGATTAAGGATGTCGACTAGGGGTTTAGGATTCTCTGACACTCTTAATTTTGGTGGCACAAATTTTGATGTTTGTGTAATTTGCATGCTTAATCTCTTTAGGGTCATGGACCCAAATTTAGAGCGAATTGTAGATATGGGTTTTTCTCCTCCCAAGGATCCCCAGAGATTATCTTTAGAGGATGAGAAAAACTCTTATCTCAATGCTCAACCTTCTAATGTGCTTGTGTTGCTTTGAGCAATGTAGTTATATTTCAAATCACGTCGTTCCGGGACGCTCATGAGTTGTGGACAAAGCTTCCAGATAAATATGGCATGTCCAAGTTTGGTGGGGATGATTGTCCTCCCTCCACCTCCGGCCGTGTTGAGTTCTCAACTTCTTCTACTTCACCTACATGTGGTTTTCCACAAGGTAATGACATGGTGAGTAGTGGTATTCATTGCAACGATGATAGTGGGCTTATTGTTGATAATCCTTCATCACTTTCTTATTGCAATGCTTCATCTTTGGACTTTAGCACTTTGAGCACTCCAAATGTTTCATGTGCATGTGTTGATAGTCCTTGCATATCATGTATAAATTTCTTGACTAATCTCATGATGATATGCTTGCTATGTCTTGTTGCCATGATAAAAATGCATCTATTTCCTCAAATTGTTGTGCTAACAATGTAGAGGAAACCCAACACCCCATGGAGCAAGATGTGGCCTTGAATGGTGCTTCAAGGGATCCTACATCATCATCTATTGCATTTTGCCTTATGGCCAAGGCTTCAAAGGTATCTCCCACTTTGAATCCCAATATATCTTGTGATGATATTGATGATGGCAAGAATGATGATGATGATGTTGATTATGATGAAGAGAATGATACTATTGCCTCCTTAAAATTAAGGCGGAAATGATTTTTAAAGCTCTTCTTAAGAATAAAATTGCTCGTTCCAACTTCATGGAAATCATGTCTATTGCTATTGAGGGCAAGAAATATATTGATGAGTTGGGATCTCGTCTTGAGGAGCATGAGGTTACCATTGACAAAATGGAAGGTCATGAGCGTGATTATGCTAATGACATTGTGGACCTCTCCCAAGCTCTTGAACTTGCACAAACCACCAAGGAATCTCTTGAGGAGACTTTTGCTCTAGAATTATCTAGAGTGAAGGAATCTCATGATAGAGCTCTTGAGGTGGCCAATGTCTTTGAAACTAAAAATGAGAAGCTTGAAGTTACACATGCTAAACTCCTTGAGGACTTTGGGCACCTAAAAAATGTCTCAAGGGTCATTAAGAGTGAGATCATCAAACTCACCGTGTCTCATGCTCAACTTAAAGCTTCATATTCTAAAGAGATTGCCAAGTTACCTTCTCCTCTTGCTATTATTGATGATGCTTGTGCTACTAACTCTATTTCTAGTGAGGCATCCATTTTGAAGGAGGAATGTTGAGCTAAGGGCTCAACTTGAATTGCTATCTAGCACTTATAGGAAATTGGAAGAAAGTCATGTAAATCTCACAAGCTCTCATGATGATCTTTTGGTATCCCATAATGTGCTAAAGATAGCTCATGAGGCTATGATTATCAAGGTAACATCTAGTGAGTCTCATGTGGATACTAGCACTAATTCAAGTCAAAATGCTATCTTGCCACATGCTAGTCCTCATAATTCATCTATGCATAACATTGGCACATCTTGTGATGAATTTCTTTCCTTGCCTTGTTTCTCTAACGATGAAGCTTTTACTTCCTCTAGCACTTGTGTTGATACTAACCATGTAGAGGAAATCAAAGAGCTCAAGGACCAAGTCACTTCTTTGAAGAAAGACTTGGAAAAGTGTCATGAAGGGAGGTCCACACTCAAAAATATCTTGAGTGTGCTAAAATCCCCCAATGACAAGACTTGGATTCAACTCCAATAAGAAGAAGAAGTCCAAGAGAAACGAGAAGAAGGGCCAAGAACAACTCAAGAATTCGGCCAAGATTATTTGCTTCAAGTCCAAAATTGAAGGGCATCATGTTAGATCTTGCCCATTGAAGAAGAATGCCATTAGTGACAAGCAACAAGGGAAGAGGCCACAAGTTCAATCTCATGCTCAACCTCAAGTTGAAGAAAGTCCACTTCCCAAGAAGACTCAAGTTAATGCTTCTCTTGTTTAGAAATCAAGTGAGAAGAAAATGAAGAGTAGACGTTGCTACTTATGTCGTGAGAAAGGTCATGTCGCTTCTTCATGCACTAGTGGTAACTTATCCAACCCAATTATTATTGATAATATCTATTCTCTTGGGAAGGATAAGGTTGGCAATGTGTTTTCCAAGTTTGTTGGTACTCAAAGTAGTGTCAAGAAAAGAACCATTTGGGTTGCCAAGCCCATTGTGACAAATCTCTTAGGACCCAACTTGGTTGGGGACCAACAAGCTCAAACTTGATCAATAGGTGTTGTTGGAGGGCATTGGAGACTTGACTACATTATGAAGAATTAAGGAGTCTTCATCATTCATATTGTCTCAAGCCAAGTCATTCAGATTATCAAGTTTCTACCTCATATCCAATGTTCCTCCTTGCGGTAACTTGTACTTAAATTGTTTACATTGAAAGTTACTTGCCCCTTTGCATGTTTTAGTTTTGTACCTTGCATGTGTTTGTATATGTGTGCTTCCAATTTGCTTATCTTGAGTAATCAAGTATGTGTATTGGTTTGCACTCCATGTACGTGTGAGTTGTGTGTTGAGGCTTTTTGCATCTTGTTTGTATCTTAATTGGCTCTTGTGAGTGATTAATGGGACATCCCATTTTGGGGGAGTGATGTGCTTTGTGCACCTCACGGTCCCACAAATGTGTGTACATGAGGAATACCACCTAGTACTGATATTGCAAGCTTATCTAGTCACTACGTGGTATGTCTTCTCATGAGAAATTCAAATTCTAAATAGTCCATTAATAATCTCTTGTTGGATCCGCTTACTCCCTCTTGTTAAGTTTTCTTTGGTAACACATTATGGGGTAGTAATATACTATGTGTATATTACAAGCCTAAAAAATGTGTACATTCGAGATATTGTCACCTAGAGTTGATATTGTAAATTATTTTGTTCCTAGGTGACATGTTAGCTCTACAAGTGGCAGTTTGCTTGTTCTTGGTGTGAAGATGATATTGGATTTCCTTCTATATACCACCGAGAATCATTTCCAAATACTTCTTGTCTTTTGACAATTGGTACTCACTTATGGGTGGTCAAAATTATTGATCATCTTCATTGGGTTTTGTTTTCATTTTCCTTATCTCTTGCCAAGATTGTGTCAACTCCCATTGCCTTTCGTGCCACTTGAGGATCTTGCTGTTTTCTTGATATTGTCTAGTGTTTTCTTGATGTAGTGAAAGTGGTGATCCCACCTTGCACATTTTGTATTCAAATGCAAATTCTCTATAATGCACAACTCGTGGGGGAGCTATCCTATTTTCTATAAAACACTCATCTTGTGATCCATATTAAGTGTGTATTGGTGGACGGCAAGTCGTTTCTTTTTGGTACTATGTGCCATCATGAAACTTTGTAGAGAGCTTGTTTGTTTGGAACCATCCTCTCTTTTGGGAGTTTGCTATCATTTTGTGTGTTTCAGTGGATATCTCATTCCTTGATGTATCTTTTAATGATATCTTCCAATGATGATTTCTCCATTTGCTAACCTATTTTCACTTGGTATTTATTTTCATTTGGTTTTGTTTCTTGAAAGTTTTGAGCATGCATATTTACTTCATGTATTTTATTTCGCAGGCTTTCTTTCTTTGACCCAATATATAAGTGAAACTCCACCAAGTCTCAATTTGGATGAGATGTGCATGAAAAATATATATTTGTGATGCTTGTTTCCTTTCTCAAAGCATCCCAACAATGATCTCTTGTTGCTAGTTGTGATGTCTTTGATGTTCATGTGGTTGGAATTCATTTATATACAATAAGACCATATATAGCCATGTGCTATGCTCTCAAGCAAATTTATTATTGGTATATTTATGACTTCCATGTGGATATCTTTTTCTTTCCTTTTTGTAACTATTTCATGTGTATATGCTTCTTTGTGGATTGATATCATCATGATTTTCATCTACCTAGAATCTCATACACTTGAGAGAAGTTACATATGGAGTTGATATCCTTGTTCTTTCATGTCCACCTTTCCTTGGTTGTTATGTGAAAGGATTTATCATCAGTGAGGATCTTATCGTTGCATCTTGATGCACTCTATTGCGGTGAAGATATTTTCTCTCTTGCTTGTCTTGATGAGGCTTTTCCCATTTCGATTGGTATCCCTCCTCTTGACAAAGCTATCATTTTCTTTCTTCACCATGGGTTGTCACAAGTGTAGGTTATTCATTTTGCATAATTAGTGTGCTTGTGAACCCATTTGCTTGGTGTGTGTGGGAAGGACATGTCATGCACCTTGTATCTCCACTACTCAAGACTATGTTGATGCTTAATGCTCACCCTTACCTTAGTCTTCTCAAGTGCTTTTCCATAACTCACACACATCATTTTGGTTGAGCTTACTCTTAAGTTGCCTCTTTTATATGTTGCTCGATCATTTGTTTGTTGCAAGTGCTAGGCTTTGTTTCCTACATGCTCACTTGCACTTGTTCTGAGTTTCTATTGATTTTTGAGGAGTGAAGATCCTATTTTGTGCACTTTTATCCTAATGCAAATATTGTAAGGAGTGCACAAATCATGGGGAGCTTCACTAGTGTCTTTAGAACACTCCGTTACTCTCTTGCACTTGTCGTGAGGTTCTATTGATCTTGGGGGAGTGATGATCCTATTTTGTGCTCGTTGTATCCAATTACAAAACAAAATTGTGCACAAATCATGGGGAGCTTCTCTAGCTTCTCTAGAACACTCCTTTGCTCATATCATAATATCTTTTTTTCATGTGGCATGTAGGATCATTGGTCTAGTTGGTTCAATTTGTATCTTTTGATAGCTCGCTTCAATTTGTACCTTTTGATTGTTTGATTGCTTGTTTCTCTCTTTGTTATGTCTTTGTGGCATATCATTCTTTTGCAATCTTTGGGCCTCAATATAGTTTGTCTTCCTCCAAGTATTTACCGTTGGATATGTGTATTGCATTCCACTCCCTTGTTGAGAAATACACAGTTTATGGAGGAACACAATTTATATTGGCATTCTAAGCTTTTCTCCCATTTTGGCAATCAATGCCAATGGGGGAGAAGTTTCAGAGAGATTTGTGGAGAAGATTAGAGAGTTGTTTCTTCTTGCTTTGCATTGCATGGTGATGCATATTTCCTTATATAAACTCTCTTGAAAGTGATTTTCATCAATTACCAAAATGGGGGGGATTGAAAGAACATGCAGTGCTGTAACGCCCCGAGACCGGAGCTTCAGAAGACTTCCAGCTACTCCGAGTTTCGTCATGTGATTTATTTGTTTGATGCATTCATCATTGCATCATTTGCATTGCATCATGTCATCATGCAACCTTTTTTTAAAAAACTCATCTAAATAAACCATATGGATCTTCGGTCGATTTAAATCGAGGGAATTCACATGGTGATTCTCTTTAAAACATATCCTCTCGATATTTAGAGAGATATTATAAATATTCCATTTTCGGAATCACCCATAAACACACTTGAAAAATCCCCACTCCCTTTCTACTTCAAGTTTGGTCCCCAAACTTTGTCAACATTTCTTTTCCCATTTATCGAGGCTCCTCCTAAATTCTCAACATTTTTGGACTCTTCTAAATCCTAGTCCTTGTTCAAACCTTTTAAATTAAATTCAAATGACTTTGAATTTAATTCTTGCAATCTTGCCCACTCCTTTTTCTTGGATCAAGCTCATTTTTTTTGAGTCCGGGAAAATTGTCCGCATGTGCATATCCTTTCCTTAACCTCTCTTTCTTTTTACCTTCCTCTCCTTTGTTTTCTGCTAAAGATAATATAGGAGAGAGAAAGAGAGAGCCCAGCCGGCCTCCTGCAACCCAGGTCGGCCCATCCTTTCCCCCAGCCCATCTAAGCCTCTAACCCTAGCCCCGAGGCCCCCTCCACATCTCTCCCTCTCGTTCCCGTGCAGCGCCGCCAGAGCCCCTCTCCCGATCCCATCTTCGTCCCTCCAGCGCCACACACAGAGGAGCGCCCCGCGCTCGATATCCTCCCCCGCGCACGACCCCGAGCATCTCCGCCGGATCCAGCAGGCCGCCGCCCCGCGTCCTCGCCTCCGACGACCGTCGCCGCTCCGTGCACCCCGGTCATCCTCCTGCAGGCGCGTAGCCGTCCCGTGGCTCTGTGATCTTCGCCTCGGCCGCGCCATGGCCGCCTCCCTCTGCTGCCAGTCCAACCACGTCCGTGGCGTGGGCCGCTTGACCTGCTCGTCGCCGCGTCTCCACCTCGTCGGGCCTTCTCTGCTGCCCTCCGCCTCGCCAAGTCCCGCTGCTGCCTGCCTGCACCTCCTCGCCTCCATGCCGGCCCCGCCACCAACTCCTGCTGCTGGAGCTCGCCTTCATCCCGACTCTGGCCGGATCCGCCCCCGCGTGACCCGGATCCGCCGCTGCCGCTCATCCATGGCGCCGTGGCCTCTGCCTCTTTTGGCCGACCTGTTGCTGCCGTGCACAGCCTCTGCCGTGCCCTGTGTGTGTGTTCTCCGCTGCTCCTGAAGATCGAAACCTGAGGCCTTTGGTGTTGTTCTGGATTTCGCCAAGACCGAACCAAAAACGCCAAGTACCACTCATGTCGGCAAGACTCGCAAGTCGGACCCCGAACGATCAACGTCTCCTGGACCGTGTACAACTACCGTCGCCCCGAAGACATTGGAGTCATCAAGTACCTCTACCCGAACGACTACTTCCATGATGATGCGAGTACAAGTACCCCTTCAGATCGCCAAGTACATCTACGGCCGTGTACCACTACTTCCTCTGCCGCCGACATGTACGACTACGAAACGAGAACGACTACTTCCACGACGTCCGTGAACCACTACCGTCGGCCCGTGAACGACTACTTCCCTCTACGAAACGCGAACCGTCCCGTTGGCACGCTTCGAAGGTATAACCCGAGACGACCGCCGAGATGCCCTTCCGAGAACGAATGTTTACGATGCATGAGATGCCCGTGTTTGCACCATGTCTGAGTTGTTCCTTGCGTGTTCCTCTATTATCATGCCACTAACCCGTGGGAACCCGATAGTCGGGAGCACCCCACCATCTCTGCATGTTTCGCACATCCGCACGCTTTCTTTTGCACCGACATCTCGAGGAGTTGTCGGATCACCGATATGTTGCCGTGGCATCATTTTCGGATATGTTGTCGTGGCACCATTTCCTTTTCGCCGCCGTGGCACCCTTTTTGTTCCGCCATGGCTACAAATGTTCCATACCTTGCTCATGTTAACGTTTTCATAATATTGCATACAACTTGCATATGTCATCCGCATCATGATAACAACATTTAAAATGTTTAAACTTGTTGTTGCATTAAATTGCTAAATGCATATGGGGATTTACCGGAGTTGTTGTTTTTATATCCAGCCCCATTTAAATTGTTTAGATGGTATAGTTTTTGTTATGCTTCACCTCTTGCCATGTTTAATAACACTTAACATTGTTGTGTTCATAACCGAGATCAAACTAAATAATTGATGTGGTGTTCTGTCAATATGCAACTCGTTGGATATTGAGCTCCACTTAAGTTGTAGTGTTGTTTGTTGCAAATTGCCATGCCATGCTATTTAAACCGGACATGCATCATACTTGTTTGTGCATCATGACATGTTTATGCTTGTGTGTTTACCATATTGTTTGCTTCTTTCCGGTTTGCTTCTCTCGTTAGCTTCGGTTTCGTTCCGGAGTTGTGAGGATCCGTTCGACTACGTTTATTTGTCTTCTTCATGGACTCGTTCTTCTTCCTTGCGGGATTTCAGGCAAGATGATCATACCCTCGAAATCACTACTATCTTTGCTATGCTAGTTTGCTCGCTCTTTTGCTATGCCAATGCTACGATGCCTACCATTTGCTTGTCAGCCTCCCAAATTGCCATGTCAAACCTCTAACCTTTGACACCATTCCTAGCAAACTGTTGATTGGCTATGTTACCGCTTTGCTCAGCCCCTCTTATAGCGCTGTTAGTTGCAGGTGAAGATGAAGGTTGTTCCTTGTTGGAACACGGAGATGATGTTACTTGTTGAAACATGTTTACTTGTTGGGATATCACAATATCTCTTATATTATTAATGCATCTATATACTTGGTAAAGGGTGGAAGGCTCGGCCTTATGCCTGGTGTTTTGTTCCACTCTTGCCACCCTAGTTTCCGTCATACCGGTGTTATGTTCCCGGATTTTGCGTTCCTTACGCGGTCGGGTGATTTATGGGACCCCCGACGGTTCGCTTTGAATAAAACTTGTCCAAAGAAGGCCCAACCTTGGTTTTACCATTTGCCTCACCTAGCCCTTTTTCCCTTGGGTTTCGGAGCCCAAGGGTCATCTTTATTTACCCCGGGCGGTGCTCGTTGAGTGTTGGTCCAAAACGTCGACCGCGGTGGCTACCAGGGCAACTCGGGCTGTCCTACCGAAGTTTGGACAATCCGGTGTGCCACGAGAACGAGATATGTGCAGCTCCTATCGGATTTGTCGGCACATTCGGGCGGCTTTGCTGGTCTTGTTTTACCATTGTCGAAATGTCTTGATGTACCGGATACCGAGTCGATCGGAGTGTCTTGGGTGAAGGTCTATTCTTCGTTGATCGCGAGAGCTTGTCATGGGCTAAGTTGGGACACCCTGCAGGTTATAAACTTTCAAGAGCCGTGCCATGGTTATGTGGCGAGATGGGAATTTGTTAATGTCCGATTGTAGAAAACCCGAAGTTGACCTTAATTAAAATACATCAAACGTGTGTGTAACCGTGATGGTCTCTTTCCGGCGGAGTCCGGGAAGTGAACACGGTGTTGGAGTTATGCTTGACGTAGGTTGCTATAGGATCACTTCTTGATCATACTTTTATCGACCGTGCTTTGCCTTCTCTTCTCGCTCTCATTTGCGTATGTTAGCCACCATATATGCTAGTCGCTTGCTGCAGCTCCACCTCATGACTTTACCTTACCCATAAGCTTAAATAGTCTTGATCTCGCGGGTGTGAGATTGCTGAGTCCTCGTGACTCACCAGATACTTCCAAAACCAGTTTGCAGGTGCCTATGTTACCGAAAGGTGTGACGAACCGAGCTCAAGGAGGAGCTCGATGAAGATCTTGCCCTTTGTGTTGTTTCGTTCTAGTTGATCAAGAGTGGAGCCCAGTTGGGGTCGATCGGGGACCTTTATGTCGATTTGGGGTTCTTCTTTTATTTTGGTTCCGTAGTCGGACCTTGATTGTATCTGGATGATGTAATGCTTTATTCATGTAATTGTGTGAAGTGGCGATTGTAAGCCAACTATGTACCTCTTTCCCTTATGTATTACATGGGTTGTGTGAAGATTACCTCACTTGCGACATTGCTTTCAATGTTGTTATGCCTCTAAGTCGTGCTTCGACACGTGGGAGATATAGCCGCATCGAGGGCGTTACAAGTTGGTAATCAAAGCCTTCCCCGACCTTAGGAGCCCCACTGCTTGATTGTTTTTAGCGGCCGAGTTGTGTCTAGAAAAATGTTTTGAGTCATTTAGTATTATATATATCGGAGAGTTTAGGAATTCTTTTTACTCCCCAGTCCCTTCGACCTCCTGGTGAGGTATCCTGACGTAGAGTTTTGACTCTTCTCTTCTCAAATTTCACTAAAAAAAAAATTTAGGATCACGCGGGTATCTTAGAATTGTTCCGATGGTTTTATGATGACAACATTGTCTTGGTTGCCTCCCGTTAGCAGGTTTTTTTTACTGGAGGTGTCCCGGGGAGTTGAGCTCCGAGGTGTTGTCGTCATAATTTTATCGTTGCAGTTCTGGAATACCTGAGTTTAGTACGCCGACATCGAAAATCTCTTTTATGCAGTTGTTCGTGAGATAACCCCGATAACCCAGTACTGAGGTGAGTACGGGAGTATTGCCATGACTCGTATAACGGATGCTTTTCGAAGGTTGAGGTACATGATTTCCGAAGGTTTCTTGGTTATGTGTTGACGGATGGATATAGCTTGGATGTAGGTATTGTTAGTTTGGGTGAGATATATTGCTTCCCCTGTATCCCCAACACCAAATTGCATAACCAGAAAGTTTCTGGAGTTTTATAGGTGGGAATTCAAGTAGCTCCTAGTATATCTTTCCGACAGATGCATGATATGGGATTGGGTAAATCTCTATCATATGTATTTGTTCCGGCTTATTCTGCAAGCCAGTCCTTTGTTTTTGTTTTGAGTTGTGGTATTCGAGTTGCTTCAATGTCAAGTGTTGATTCCATACTTTTCCGAAATGGTGTTCTCATACTCCGATGTGAATACCAATCCTTCTCGACAATCGAGATTGTCATGTCAATCCTTTTCAACCGGCGTGTTTCTCTTCAAGTGGATCCGATCAATTCAACATCAGCAAGACCAATTATCATTTTTTCTCAACGGTGTTTGTTTTGTTCATCCCAAGTTGTCTTTGTTTTTCCCCACCCTCCCACCCTTTTTCTTCAAAGACTCAGATTTCTTTACCAAGTATCCTTTTATTTTTTAGAAGTTTCTCCATTCTTTTCCGTCAATGTTCTTACCCGGTGGTTCTCAAGAAGATGTTCTACTAGTTCATCATTCCTCATTCCTTTCTCTTCTCCGGTGGATTCAAGTCAAGTTTTGTGGATCATACCTTTTTGTTCCTCATTTCAATGTCTTCTCATACCGGTGCACCTCATTATCATTCTACTTCTCGCTATTTGTTATTCCGGAGTGCTCAAGATATCTCAAAGATTCGTGTTTCCACTCTGCATTCGTTCAAGCTCTTTCGAGATTATTATCTCATTCAAGCCATTTAATTCAACCGGTGCAATCTCTCTTTAAAATCATTTCCAACGGTGTTTTCTTTTGAGTGGGCCCTAACCCACAGGTCTTTTCCCAGGATCTTACCTGACTCTTCTATTTTCCCAGAGCTTTCCTAAATTCTTTTCAAAGTTTGACGTAAGAATGAGTTATCATCAGTCAAATGCCTTCTCCAAGGTCGTTTTCAAATTCTTTTCATCTCTGGCTCAACCTTTCCTCTTTTAATCCTTCCGGAGTTTCTCAACAACTTGGTGGTGTTTCTCATCGTCATTCGCAGCATGTGAAGACCGAAGAAGAGTTTCTCTTTAATCTTGCTCTATTCTCTTTAATATTCATGGTTCTAGCTTGTTGCCATCCTCTCATAATTGTTTTCGATTGTGAGAATCTTTTTCACCCATCCGGAGCATTTTAGGAGTCTTTTCAGTTTCATTCTTTGAAGCCCATCATCTGAGTATTATTCATTCAAGCTTTCAGCTCTCGTTCTCCAAATCATACTGGTGCATCATTCAAGTATTCTCTAATCAGCTCGTGATCTATTCGTTCATTTGTATCTAAATACCCTCAAGTATCTTCATTCATTTTCCAATTCTTCCCGGTGAATTGTGCCTTTTCTACGTTCATTTTCAATTCTTACGGTGGTTCTTTCAAGATTCCTCTTCTTTTACTACCGTATCATTTTATTCGTTGTTTCCAATCCCACCGGTGGTTCCATCAAGACCTTCTCAAGTTTACGCCATATCTCTATTAATCCTTTCTACAAGCATAAGTAGTATGCCAAATCCGTTGCTTGTCATCAATTTAATTGGTGAAGGATAAGCATAACATAATTCTTATTCTTGTTCATCCAAGTGATTAATTCTTTATTCCGGAGGCCCTTAAAATTCTCGGTTTCATTTGTTTCATCTTCTCTTTTTCCCGGAGTTCCAAGCTCTAATTATCACGGAGATCCATCTAAATCATCGCAAGGCTTCACCTTGTGTTTTCAACTTCTCTTTCTTTGTATCATCCTTTTATTACCGGAGTTCTTTATGGAGGTTCTACATGGTGGTTCATCAAGGATTCCTTTCATTCTTCAATTGTTCTTCAAGATTTCTCTTGAAGTTATGATCCGTCAAGCTATACTCTAAAATAAACATGGTGCTCAACACATGTTTTTGTTTTGAGGAGCTCAAGTATTCTTCATCTTGCATTCCAAAGTGCAATTCTTTCTACCTTATCTTCTGAGGTGGTGTTAGGTCATTCTTGATAATTTCCCTTTCGTGTTTCATGATTCACAAGTTTTCAAGAGTGACATATTGAAATCCATCATTTTCTCTATTCAAGAGATCTTTTCAACCATCAATCTCTTCATTGGAGTTATCTTGTGTCAGATTTCACCTAAAGCCTTTCCGTAAGGGTTGTTGCTATTTATGGTGTTTATCAATGATCCAAGTTATCTCTCTATCATCTTGGTGGAAGAAGTTTTTCATCTCTTCGGTGTTCTCAATCAAATCAATGTTTTCCATTTGTGGCCGGTTGTCACCTCATAATCTTGAGATGTTTTCCATAAGCCCACTACAAACTTATTCTTTTCGTTGTTGGTTTTCCAACAACTCCGTTCTATCCTTCTTTTTAAGGAGGCTCTTTCAAATTCAATTGTGGTAGAAATTGTCACTTTCTTCTCCGTCCCTTTATTCCAATAATCTATCTTCTATTCTTTCTTCCGGAGGCATTGTGATGTTACTCTTTTCACTCATCATCTCAAATGGTGAGGATCATGTTCTTTTCTTGCTTATCCATTTAACCGGAGTGTTGTGTTCTCATTCAAGTTCTTTCATCTCATCAAGTTTTGCCCCCTTCTCAACCGGACTGCTGTCTGAAATCTTTTTTGCCCCTTGTGCCACTCTTTCAATAGTTATGGAGGCAGTGTGTTGTTGATTTCATCAAGTATCGTCCCATCTTCTCAAGTTCATGTTCTATTCCTTCCATGTTCAACCGGAGTGCTGCCTGAATTCTTCCTTTCTCATCTTATTTTAACCGAAGTGGTTTCGAATTCTATCTTGTCCATTAAACTCTTGGTTCGTGTCTTTGCAATCTTCTAGTCCTCGTAATGTTCTTGTTCCTTTTTTCTAACGGATTGTTTGCAATCTCGTTCTTCTATATTGTACTCTTTCTTTTAAATTGCTCAACCTCTCAAGGTTCGTGGTTTCACTCGTTCGTCAAAGAAGCAACTTAGTTTTACCTCTCCTCTTCCTCTTCCTTTTTCCTCCGGTGCCATCCTAGATCTCGGGACGAGATCCTCTCGTAGTGGTGGAGTGTTGTAACGCCCCGAGACCGGAGCTTCAGAAGACTTCCAGCTACTCCGAGTTTCGTCATGTGATTTATTTGTTTGATGCATTCATCATTGCATCATTTGCATTGCATCATGTCATCATGCAACCTTTTTTTAAAAAACTCATCTAAATAAACCGTATAGATCTTCGGTCCATTTAAATCGAGGGATATCACATGGTGATTCTCTTTAAAACATATCCTCTCGATATTTAGAGAGATATTATAAATATTCCATTTTCGGAATCACCCATAAACACACTTGAAAAGTCCCCACTCCCTTTCTATTTCAAGTTTGGTCCCCAAACTTTGTCAACATTTCTTTTCCCATTTATCGAGGCTCCTCCTAAATTCTCAACATTTTTGGACTCTTCTAAATCCTAGTCCTTGTTCAAACCTTTTAAATTAAATTCAAATGACTTTGAATTTAATTCTTGCAATCTTGCCCACTCCTTTTTCTTGGATCAAGCTCATTTTTTTTGAGTCCGGGAAAATTGTCCGCATGTGCATATTCTTTCCTTAACCCCTCTTTCTTTTTACCTTCCTCTCCTTTGTTTTCTGCTAAAGATAATATAGGAGAGAGAGAGAGAGCCCAGCCGGCCTCCTGCAACCCAGGTCGGCCCATCCTTTCCCCCAGCCCATCTAAGCCTCTAACCCTAGCCCCGGCCCCTCCACATCTCTCCTCTCGTTCCCGTGCAGCGCCGCCAGAGCCCCTCTCCCGATCCCATCTTCCTCCCTCCAGCGCCACACACAGAGGAGCGCCCCGCGCTCGATCTCCTCCCCCGCGCGACCCCGAGCATCTCCGCCGGATCCAGCAGGCCGCCGCCCCGCGTCCTCGCCTCCGGCGACCATCGCCGCTCCGTGCACCCCGGTCATCCTCCTGCAGGCGCGTAGCCATCCCGTGGCTCTGTAATCTTCGCCTCGGCCGCGCCATGGCCGCCTCCCTCTGCTGCCAGTCCAACCACGTCCGTGGCGTGGGCCGCTTGACCTGCTCATCGCCGCGTCTCCACCTCGTCGGGCCTTCTCTGCTGCCCTCCGCCTCGCCAAGTCCCGCTGCTGCCTGCCTGCACCTCCTCGCCTCCATGCCGGCCCCGCCACCAACTCCTGCTGCTGGAGCTCGCCTTCATCCCGACTCCGGCCGGATCCGCCCCCGCGTGACCCGGATCCGCCACTGCCGCTCATCCATGGCGTCGTGGCCTCTGCCTCTTTTGGCCGACCTGTTGCTGCCGTGCACAGCCTCTGCCGTGCCCTGTGTGTGTGTTCTCCGCTGCTCCTGAAGATCGAAACCTGAGGCCTTTGGTGTTGTTCTAGATTTCGCCAAGACCGAACCAAAAACGCCAAGTACCACTCATGTCGGCAAGACTCGCAAGTCGGACCCCGAACGATCAACGTCTCCTGGACCGTGTACAACTACCGTCGCCCCGAAGACATTGGAGTCATCAAGTACCTCTACCCGAACGACTACTTCCATGACGATGCGAGTACAAGTACCCCTTCGGATCGCCAAGTACATCTACGGCCGTACCACTACTTCTCTGCGCCGACATATGCGACTCACGAAGCGAGAACGACTACTTCCACGACGTCCGTGAACCACTACCGTCGGCCCGTGAACGACTACTTCCCTCTACGAAACGCGAACCATCCCGTTGGCACGCTTCGAAGGTATAACCCGAGACGACTGCCGAGATGCCCTTCCGAGAACGAATGTTTATGATGCTTGAGATGCCCGTGTTTGCACCATGTCTGAGTTGTTCCTTGCGCGTTCCTCTATTGTCATGCCACTAACCCGTGGGAACCCGATAGTCGGGAGCACCCCACCATCTCTGCATGTTTCGCACATCCGCACGCTTTCTTTTGCACCGACATCTCGAGGAGTTGTTGGATCACCGATATGTTGCCGTGGCATCATTTTCGGATATGTTGCCGTGGCACCATTTCCTTTTCGCCGCCGTGGCACCCTTTTTGTTCCGCCATGGCTACAAATGTTCCATACCTTGCTCATGTTAACGTTTTCATAATATTGCATAAAACTTGCATATGTCATCCGCATCATGATAACAACATTTAAAATGTTTAAACTTGTTGTTGCATTAAATTGCTAAATGCATATGGGGATTTACCGGAGTTGTTGTTTTTATATCTGGCCCCATTTAAATTGTTTAGATGGTATAGTTTTTGTTAAGCTTCACCTCTGGCCATGTTTAATAACACTTAATATTGTTGTGTTCATAACCGAGATCAAACTAAATAATTGATGTGGTGTTCTGTCAATATGCAGCTCGTTGCATATTGAGCTCCACTTAAGTTGTAGTGTTGTTTGTTGCAAATTGCCATGCCATGCTATTTAAACCGGACATGCATCATACTTGTTTGTGCATCATGACATGTTTATGCTTGTGTGTTTACCATATTGTTTGCTTCTTTCCGGTTTGCTTCTCTCGTTAGCTTCGGTTTCGTTCCGGAGTTGTGAGGATTCATTCGACTACGTCCGTTTGTCTTCTTCATGGACTCGTTCTTCTTCCTTGCGGGATTTCAGGAAAGATGATCATACCCTCGAAATCACTACTATCTTTGCTATGCTAGTTTGCTCGCTCTTTTGCTATGCCAATGCTACGATGCCTACCATTTGCTTGTCAGCCTCCCAAATTGCCATGTCAAACCTCTAACCTTTGACACCATTCCTAGCAAACCGTTGATTGGCTATGTTACCGCTTTGCTCAGCCCCTCTTATAGCGTTGTTAGTTGCAGGTGAAGATGAAGTTTGTTCCTTGTTGGAACATGGAGATGATGTTCCTTGTTGGAACATGTTTACTTGTTGGGATATCACAATATCTCTTATATTATTAATGCATCTATATACTTGGTAAAGGGTGGAAGGCTCGGCCTTATGCCTGGTGTTTTGTTCCACTCTTGCCGCCCTAATTTCCGTCATACCGGTGTTATGTTCCCGGATTTTGCGTTCCTTACGCGGTCGGGTGATTTATGGGACCCCCCTGACAGTTCGCTTTGAATAAAACTTGTCCAGCAAGGCCCAACCTTGGTTTTACCATTTGCCTCACCTAGCCCTTTTTTCCCTTGGGTTTCCGGAGCCCAAGGGTCATCTTTATTACCCCCCGGCCGCTGCTCGTTGAGTGTTGGTCCAAAACGTCGACCACGGTGGCCTGGGCAACTCTGGGCTGTCCTACCGGAAGTTTGGACAATCCGGTGTGCCCTGAGAACGAGATATGTGCAGCTCCTATCAGGATTTGTTGGCACATTCGGGCGGCTTTGCTGGTCTTGTTTTACCATTGTCGAAATGTCTTGATGTACCGGGATACTGAGTCTGATCGGAGTGTCTTGGGTGAAGGTCTATTCCTTCGTTGATCGCGAGAGCTTGTCATGGGCTAAGTTGGGACACCCCTGCAGGGTTATAAACTTTCAAGAGCCGTGCCCGCGGTTATGTGGCAGATGGGAATTTGTTAATGTCCGGTTGTAGAAAACCCGAAGTTGACCTTAATTAAAATACATCAAACGTGTGTGTAACCGTGATGGTCTCTTTCCGTCGGAGTCCGGGAAGTGAACACGATGTTGGAGTTATGCTTGACGTGGTTGCTATAGGATCACTTCTTGATCATACTTTTATCGACCGTGCTTTGCCTTCTCTTCTCGCTCTCATTTGCGTATGTTAGCCACCATATATGCTAGTCGCTTGCTGCAGCTCCACCTCATGACTTTACCTTACCCATAAGCTTAAATAATCTTGATCTCGCGGGTGTGAGATTGCTGAGTCCTCGTGACTCACCAGATACTTCCAAAACCAGTTTGCAGGTGCCTATGTTACCGAGCAGGTGTGAAAGTGCAACTAATCCCCGGGTGGTTTTGGTAATTAATAACAACATATATATCATTGAACTAATAGTTTCTTGAGAATCATTTCAGAAAGTTCAGTGATATGGGTATGGCAATGACTGAAGAAGTGGACCCCTCAAAATGCTAAGGCAAGCATTGGCAAAAGCTCAAGACTCCATTTTTGGTTTAGTGATCCAAGATCACATTGAGTCTATAGGAAAGCCAATACTATTAAAGGGGATGAGGTTATGTTAATGATCTGGTTGCTCAAAGTGCTTAGTGATACATCTCCCAAACTATCGACAATCTTTCATTCCAATATACACTCATAAGTAATCTCGGTCCCACCGATTTCCTAAACTCACCACACCGAGATGAACCACCTCAGCCACAAAGCCAAACCCTAGAAATTTGGATTTTCCGATTCGAACTCGGTCTCACGAAACTAGTGTTGCCAAGCTTCAGAACATTCGCCATCAAATCGGTGTCACCGAGATGATGAAGTCGGTCCCACCGAGATTGGCAAACCCTAGTCTTTGGAAGAATCGGACTCACCGAGATTGTATTTTCGGTCCCACCGAATATCCCAACGTTCACAAGATTTGAACTCTCGGTCTCACCGAGTTGTCAACTTCGGTCTGACCGAGATTGGTCAAATGTGTGTAACAGTTGGATTTTGTGTGGAGGCTATAAATACCCCTCCACCCCCTCTTCATTTGTGGAGAGAGCCATCAAAAAGAACTACCACTCCTACCTTACATTTCTGAGAAGAAAACTACCTACCCTTGTGTTGAGATCAAGTTGCTCCACTCCCACCATATGAAGCTTGATCTCTAGCCTTCCCAAGTTGCTTTCCACTCAATCCTTTCTTCCACCACAGCCAAATCGGTGAGGAGAGTTGAGTGTTGGGGAGATTATCATTTGAAGCACAAGAGCAAGGAGTTCATCATCATCAACACCATCTATTACCTTTTGGAGGTGGTGCCTCCTAGATTGGTTAGGTGTCGCTTGGGAGCCTCCGTCGAGATGTGGAGTTGAACCAAGAAGTTTGTAAGGGCAAGGAGATCGCCTACTTGTGAAGATCTACCCGAGTAAGGCTAGTCCTCCGTGGGCGTATGCCATGATGGCATAGACAAGGTTGCTTCTTCGTGGACCCTTCGTGGGTGGAGCCCTCCGTGGACTCTCGCAGCCGTTACCCTCCGTGGGTTGAAGTCTCCATCAACGTGGATTGACGATAGCACCACCTATCGGAACCACGAGAAAAATCTCCGTGTCTCCAAATTGCGTTTGCTCTTCTCCACTTCTCTTTACTACATGTGCAATTTACTTTCCGCTTCCTATACTCTAGAATTGCATGTGTAGGGTGATACTTGACTTGATCATTATCGTGAATCTGCCAAAAACTTGTCTTTATCAAAAGGCTGAATTTTTATATTGTCAAGTAGTCTAATCACCCCCTCTAGACATACTTTCGATCCTACAAGTGGTATCGAGCTTTGGTCTCCATTGTATTGGTTTCCATTGCATTGGACTCCATAAGCTTGGTTTCACAACCTAGGAGAGTATGGCGTCTAGTGAGGGTAATTTTCAGAGAGTCCCTACTTTGATGGTTCAAACTTTGCTAGTTGGAAGCATAAAATGAAAATGCATATTCTTGGACATAACCCTGCCGCATGGGGCATTATTTGTGTTGGCTTGCAAGGTGAATTCTTGAGGAAGGAAAAGTTCCGGATCGTGAAGCTACAAATGATGAATTGCGGATGTTGCAAAACAATGCTCAAGCTTGTGACATTCTCTTCAATGCCTTGTGTCCCGAGGAGTTCAACAAAATCAGCCGTCTTGAGAATGCAAAAGAGATTTGGGATACTTTGGTGAAATGCACGAAGGTACCGAGTCCGTGAAGGAATCAAAGCTAGATGTTCTTCAAGGTCAACTTGACAAGTTCAAGATGAAGGAAGGTGAAGGAGTCGCTGAAATGTACTCTAGGCTTGCTCTCATCACAAATGAGATTGTCGGCTTAGGAAGCGAAGAAATGACCGACCGATTCATCATCAAGAAGATTCTCAGAGCTTTGGATGGAAAGTATGACACCGTGTGCACTTTGATTCAAATGATGCCAAACTACAAGAATCTCAAGCCTACCGAAGTCATTGGAAGAATTGTTGCTCATGAGATGACACTTAAAGATAAGGAAGAGCTTCACAACAAGTCAAGTCGTGCTTACAAAGCTACAAGTGATGCTCCCACAACCTCAAGTGACAAGCTGGTTTCCAATGAAGAGATAAGCCTAATGGTGAAGAACTTCAACAAATTCTACAAGAGTAGAAGCAAGGAAAGAAGCTCAAAGTCTAGATCATATGATGAAAAGAGATCTTCTAGTCGTGATCGAATCTGCTACAATTGTGGAAGACCGGACACTACTCAAATGAGTGTTCGGCTCCCCACAAGAGAAGAGAAGAATCTCCAAGAAGAAGAAGCTCAAGAGAAGAGTCACCTCGGAAAGAGAGAAGGAGTAGAGATGATCGTTATGAGCGAAGATCCTCTCGGAGAAGCAAGGATTCGGAGAGGAAAGACAAGTCATCAAGGAGCTACACAAGAAGAAAACATCAAGCTCATGTAGGTGAATGGGTCTCGGCTCCGACTCAGACAATCACTCCGAAAGAAGCTATCACTCCAACTCCTACTACAGCCAAGATGAAGGTGTTGCGGTCTTGCTCTCGTGTCCTCCAACTCCAACTCCTATGACTTGTTTGATTCACCAAATGAGGGAATTGGAAGATGCTTCATGGCTAAAGGCCCCAAGGTATCACACCCTGAATTCATTGACTTTGATAGTGATGAGGATGACTTGCTTGGTGAAGATGAGCTTTTACATGACAAATCTAGTGAGCCTAGTAATGATGAACATGCTAGTAGTCTTTATAGTCGAGAAGAGTCGAATGACAATGCTATGAAGGAGATTGAGCGTTTAACTAAAGAACTAAACACTCTTAAGTTAGCTCATGAAAAACTCAAGAAGATCATAGAGAGCTCCTAAGATCTCATGAGAAGCTACGCTTCGAGAAGCTCAATCTAGAGCAAGAACATGAGTTTCTAAAAGCTATCAATGACGATCTTCGAAAGAAGAGTTCTTCATATCTTGCCAAACGACTTCTCTTGTCTAATTTCTTGCCACCTATTAAAACTAAGCATGACAAGCATAAGAAAAATTCTTCATCTAGTAGTAACAATAACCATGCTAAATCTAATGTTGTTACCTCTAGTAGTTCTCTTGATTCCACTAACAATGTTTCAAGCCAAGTTACACTAGAGCAAGAAAATAGTTTATTGAAAGGGATTATAGAAAAGGTGTCTACAAGAGCCTTGCCGGAAGCAAGAACTTTGAGGAAATTGTTACGCAAGCAAGGAAGGCACCGAAGAATCAAGGAATTGGTTTTGAGCGAAAGTTCAACGCCGAGGGTGTTGAATGGGAAGAAGGTCAATATCCCACTCCAAAGTTTGTTTCTCAAAAGGAGAAGTATGATCCTACTTCTTCCAATGTGGAACAAGCTCAAGATGACCTTCCACCACAAGACCACAAGCTAAAAGGCAAGGACAAGCTTCAAGAGGAGATTGATGCATTTATTGAAGCACCTAAAGCCATGGTCAAGTGGGTTCCCAAGGGAACGTCAAGTTCTACTTCGTCAAGCTCAACTACAACCCCAAGGATTCCCATCAAGATGATGTGGATCCCGAAGAATAAGAACTAGAGAGTTCTTGAGGGTGACTCCGCCAACATACTTCACTCACATTCATTTTGGCAAAAACTTGTGCAATCAACTTCCACATCTTGC